>OY992891.1:59505357-59797857 GCA_963921405.1 Cepaea hortensis
TTCGTTTTTCTTTCAAACCAGTGATGCCTTGGGTCACAAATGTCTGTAGCAGTTGAGTTGGGTCAAGAACCGAAATTACTGCACTCGGGGCATTCCCTTAAGCGCTCAGTCCTCATCTTCAACAGACAGCGTAGAGTTCCAATACTTATGTTGCCCGTTGCAACCTGATTATATGTCCGTCTTGCTTTACCTCTGAGTGACGACTGTCGACCAGATCGTATGACTGCCCCTTGCTGCTGCATTCTCTCCAGACCATGATAGTCTGTCTGTTCTTCTGCATTATTCACATTCTCTCAGAGGGCCTTCACCACATCTGCCTTATCGTGCATCTAATCACCTCTTAATGATGCGGCACCAGCCAATCTGTCTGCCTGTTCATTTCCGACCACACCAGAGTGTCATGAATTGGTGCAAGTGCAGTGACCGCATCCACCTCCATTCTCAGACTTGAGGTTGTGGTGTCATATGCCAGGCTCTCTCTTACTAAACATCGGCCATGTTCTTTTGCTATGAATCCTCAGGCAGTTTTTATTGGGGGGTGGGGGCGCTCGTAAAACAGAGCCACCAGTATATATAATCACATCTCCAGGACGAGAGTAGTCATGGATTAATTGCTGAATTTCAGCTTCCGTAGCGCCTGATGGCCACTCCCTACACTCATGCCTGTAGTAGAAAATACGGCAAGGAATGAAACTAGTCGCCTTACGTCATAATAGCCTTAACATATTTAATTCATTCATTTGGAAGCCTAGTAATTCATATTCTTACTGCAGTTTTCTTACCGTTTTGCTTTAGTTTTTCTTTCAAACCAGTGAAAAACCATTTCGCTTCGTAAATTCCCCCCCCCCCCCCCCCGAACCTCTATATTTACCGTGCCATACAAAACGCTATTAAATTGTTCAAGGGATGTAATGCCAGCTAATTGTTGCAATCTATATCCGTCAACATTAACTCCCTTTCTTCTTCTTCTTTCGTTCGCTTGAAATATGTCTATATCTGCATTGTCGTCTCTTGCATGAATTGAACTGTCTTTTTCAGTTCACACAGTGGTCCATAGAGTTTATCTTCCACTGTCGTCTCTCTAGGCCAGAAGGTTTGCCTATATATGTTATATTTTGGGCAGTCTTGGAGTATGTGCTCTGCTGTCTGCGACGCCAATCCACATGTGCACATGGTTGTTTCACCAATCTTGAATTGTGTATACATGTGGTTGCGTAATCTATTGTGACCTGTTCTGAGGCGCAGAATAATGACTTGTTCTGGTCTGTCCATAACGTGGTAGTCATCTTGAGCAGGTTTTTGGTGGCCTTCTGACTGATTTGATCATTCTTTTCTTTTGGTGGTATGTAACGGGCACATCAGGCTGTTCTTCTTTGGCTCCTTTGAACTCCCTTTGAAATTGGTATTACAAAGATATATCACTTGGGGAACACTTTGAGGCCATTAAGACAGTCCATAAATAAACATACATGTATTGTTTGGCGCTCATTGAAGTAGAATAGCCCAGTAGGGATTAGAGGATGCACTCAATTAATCGGGTGCCGTCTCCGTAATGAAGGTTGGCTGCAATGGATCTCCAACGGTGTCTCTCGCCATGACTGTACATTCTGTCAGGCTCCTGTTTGTCTATCTCTTGATGTTATCTTCCAACTTGTATCGTTGTCTACCTTTTACTCGCTTACCTTCAACCTTACCCTCCAGTAAGAGGACTCACTAGACACCATAAAAATTGAAAGCTATATTTACCGTCCGGGATTTGAATTACACTTGTACCTGCTGCGAGGAGATGTCGTCATTTGGAGGTAACAGGTTAAATTCCCAGTCGGTAACTATACTATAGCTTTCAATTGTTATGTTGTCTAGAGAGTCCTCTAATCCCCACTTCGTTATTCCACTTCTATGAGCGCCAAACTATATATTTATATTTAAAATAGGTAAACAATTTTGATAAAGAACTAGCTTCCATGTGTAGTGTTACAAATATTTTTTTCGCATATCCTTTTACAGGACATCGCTGTCAACACCAGCATTTTACCGCTGTTGTTGATTTCTGGCAAGATTACGCTCAGTAGTTTGCCATTGCTTTCTGAGCGGCCGGCTCACTTTATCCCATAAGTTACCAACGCGGCGAGAACTGCTTCTAATTCTCGGGCGCTGCGTTATCCTACGTGGATAAACGGGATTACGGAGAAAGTCGTGTAACCCCTAGGTCAGGGAGACCGGCGTTACAAATATTACTATATATTATTATAAAATATCACTAAAGAATAATGAGCTATGAAGAGACATGACCGCACATACCAATCTGCAACATGGTCGGAGTAGATAGCAGGTTACAGCATCCGCCTCTGGCTCAAGCAGATTAATTATCATTATATTATCACCTCACTGTGTTGACTTCGAAGTTTTTACAAAATAAGAAAACAGATGGTATTCAGCCATGACTAGAGGAGCATAATGAAAGAGGTTGCAACCAGTACAGTGAGAAAAATAGCATGAAATAATTATTGGAAACACCTGGTGCCAACAAAATCAAGAAGATTACGGACATAGAAAAATGCTGACAATAAGATCAGAAACCAGACTGACCACATCCTGGATCAATAGAAAATGGTAAAATGCTTTAAAAGTCCCAAAAACTATACCAGACGATGAATTGGTCATATATTAGCTATAGGCAATATATACATATAAAACTAAAGGTCAAATATACACATACAAACATTACATTGATCTATGTGCACTGAAGAATGAGGAGGTAAATTCGGCATACAAATAAATAAATGGGTCAGCATCGCCGAATTGATATGAGCGGTCACTTTTTCCTGTGTGCTTATGCCGAGGCAGTAAGTTCAACTCCTACACAGGCTGCAGAAACAACTACCAAAATTGAAAATGACAGGCCATAAGAAATGGATGATTAAAGACTTATTAAAACTAAAGGAAATAAGAAGAAACAACAAAAATAACCCTGAAAAATATGTAGAGATTCAAAGGAGAATTTAAAAATTATGCAAAGATGCAACAACAACAATCAATTTTAAAAAAGCATGGTTTGAGGAAAACTGCAAGAAAATTGAAAAACAACACAACACCCAAAATACAAAATTAATGCACAAAAGAACTAATGACCTCACTAACGAAAGAACACACACATCAAAGAGGTGTATGAAAACCAAAGAAGGCAAAATGATTGTCAGAATCTCCATCGCCTGTAGGTGACGGACATGCACGACGATGAACCCGACGGGCAGCTACTACGCAGTTGATGCCCAGTGGTCAGCGTGACGCACGAAGCGCACGGGGACTAGAAGCGAAGGGCTAACGAGAAACATCGGCGTTAGCTCAGACTGATTCAGGACTTCGAGACAGGAAGGACATGAGAGAAAGTGTTGCGTGTATTCGTGTATTATTCTATGCTCGATGTGAGAAAGCCTGTATGTTTAGTAGATTCTGTTTGGGGACTGAGTGAGTGCTTTGTTCCATTCCTCTATGAATTTGTGTATTGCATATATGTATTTGTAATGGCATTGTCGCTAATTGTGAGCGCAGCATTATATGAATGCCGTTGAGGAGAGTGGTGTATGTGATTAAAGTGTTTCAGTTATGTTGCCGCGTGTCTGAGTACAATCATTCTTTGTGTATGATTGTTTCACTCCTGTTAGAGAACACGAGCCACTGTTAGCATAAAGTAAGGCCCTGACAGGGAGTGAACGTGGGGGATCGTCCGGCTTTGAACAAATCACACTTGTAAGTTAGGGAGTGAACGAGGGATCTCGTCCGGCTTTGAACAAATCACACTTGTAAGCTAGTGTTTGAACATGTCAATGGCAACAGTTTGTATTCCACAGTGATGAATTTTCAATTCCACAAGACCTCAGCGGTGACAAACAACTGGTATTGAAACAAACACACACACACACACACACTAAACGCATTGAATACCAACAGAAGAGTGGAAACATATAGTGGAAACTGACACATTGTGGCATAACAAGAAACGTGAGAGCAAACGCGTTGTCAAATTAGGGGACAACGCACGTGCATACGAATTAATCTATAAACTTCAATGAAAGAGGACCAAAAGCTTGGTCGTTAAGAAGAAAGCCCACTACAGAGACACTGACAACTATTTTCATAGTGTAAAACAGGTAATCATGTTCCGTCTCTGAACGGTAAACAGCAGAGTAGACAATCTTTCACGAAGACTCAAAGCGGGTCTGTCACCCATGTGTATGCGTGAACAAACTACACAGACAGCTGAAAAGATCCTTAAAAATGGACACATGATGACTAAATTGCGGTATCATTTCTTCTTCTTCTTCTGCGTTCATCATCCGGAGTTTTTTTTTCTTTTTTTCTCGGACGTGATTGCGTTGTGCCTATTTACAGCAGAGCTGTGTTCTTGCGCCGTTAGGCCGACACATCCGACTTCTGCGGGCATTTGTTGACCGGATTAACCTTCCCGAGGGGTATCATTTCTGGTCACTCCATATGCACATTAACGCACAGCTATTTGGAAGCTTTCGCGAATTCAATATAAAAAGCTAAATGCATCTTAGTAACATGAATACTTGTGTGCACATTATCAATCAGCAGCTGAAGAAGCAAGAAGGAAATGAAAAATAAGGTAAGAAATATATTCCTTCTACTTTCCTGTCAATTTACACATTATTTACCCCATGCCCCTGTAAATTCTCCGTCTTTACTAATATTACACATTGCACCCCTTTCGAGAGTCTCCGTGGTGAAGCGGTCAAACCGCCTGACTCGGGCTTCGAAGGCTGTATGTTCGAATCCGGACCGCGTCCTTCATTTCACGAGTGCATTTTTTCAGAGACTCTCGATGGTCGTCGCTGGAGCTACGGAGTTCGTGCTTTGTGCGACGCTTTCCGCGCTGTGGAAAGAGACTGAGCCATGTGGGATATAAAAAAAAACCGGTACAATGCAGTCGATCCTGTCGACTCTTAAGCTACTTTTTTTATTGCACCCACTCCCATACGAATCTGGCTACGCCTTGTACTTGTGTCCTTACCCGAAATGTGTCGTGTACCATGGTAAGACTAGTTTGTTAGCGTGAATTCACTACATTTTCGCCAAAACATCAAAGAAATGTCGCCGCTTTCGATTATTTAAGTTGCTTTTGGACCTATCAAAGACATATTCCTTGGGTGGGGGTAAATATAAGACGGCAGGAAAAATTTCATGACGATGCACCAGACAGTTTTCAAAATAATTGATCGTGAACGACGGCATTCATTTCTGGACAGACTATAGTGTTTCCTTCATGGGGTTTAGGTATTATGCAAAGGTATTCGCTCATAGAAAATCTTCAAAATATTATCTTTGTCCACAGTAAGTATTCCAATGACTAAAGAGTATCACAAGGAAGAAACCAATAAATATGTGGTGAATTCTTTGATTTAGCTGTCTGTCATTTAAAATAAAACTGTCAACTGTAATTTAGTGCATATATAGTACCTGTCGGATGTTTCGGGAAAATCTCAAAGAGATCAAGGACAAACAGAGTTCCTCTTTCCCAATGTGATCCTGGTCCGTTATAATTTTAATATCCTTCCCTGGCTCAATTGCTTGAGTCCATAAATAGAGTCCCGGAGAGCCAAGGAAGTCCTCAAAGTGAACAAGGGAAATATTTCCTCCAACAATAATAGTATTCTTGTGGAGGTTTCTTGCCCCTCCGCTCTTAGCTAAATAATTCATATCTAGGGTATATTAATTAATAACACCAATAATGTAAACACTCAAGAACTCTTGTAACACTCAAGAGTAGAAATGAAATCGCTTGTATATTTAATAAACACAACAAACTGTGGTATTGGTCATTCTGTTAAAAAAAATAATAATCCATTTCAAAGGCATAATATATAAAATACATTAATGCCCCAAACATTCACTTTAAACAAAAAAAATACCAACATAAACCTCAATTCCCCAGTGGGTTAAATAATATATAGCTCAGTGGAGTTATATTAAGTATAAAGACTTGTTGTAAACTCAAGTCTATCCACTCCAGAGTCTATGGAACCCATTTGTAAAAAAAGGTTTCAGTGAAAATAACTATATTGAGTTCTCAGAGTGAGTGTTGATCTAGTCCAGGTAGGATGATAGTCGATTAGTCTCTCAAATCACAGGTCCAAGTAAAGGTTCCCTGTTTTATCTATGGTGATACAGGTTTACCTGTCCTAAGTGGTTAGATGAAACTCTAGTTGGTATTTTCTTTCAGAAGAGTCTTCTTCACCTCTCCAATCAGATGTCCCCATCAAGAGTCATATCTGGATATGGATGGATCTAACCACTACCTGAAATTCCAGTATCAAAACATATATCTACTGATATCATCAATACATCTATATGATCATTAGAAAGGGAAGAAGGTAAAAATCCCAAAGAAAAAAGGAAAATAAACAAAGGGAATTTTGACCTCAGGGAAAATTAAACAAAGGGGGAAAGAGGGTCTTAGTGTTCCCCAACAGTTATCAACCCCATAGCTGGTTCCTCTCCATCCAATCCTCCACTACAGGGCGCTCAAGGTTTAGACTACCAGATAAGCAGTGTCATCTTCGCCCATGCCTGTCACCCATGGTCTCCAGGTTGAGTAATACCTTGATCGATTCGGAATTTGATAACAATGTTCACCATTCCCCTTTGTACATAATTATTTTCCCTAGTTCACCTTCCATGATTGATTGATTGATTGATTTAGGAACCGAAATCACAGCATTCCATATAAAAGAAAAGGCCTCATACATTAAGTGTCTTAATTCCTTCACTAAATGCAATGAGTATTTACTTATAAACAATATAAGTACATTATGGCATTATCTCCTGTATGACATTCAGGTGGGTTCCTCCCAATCAAATGCTTTGAGGAGGAGCATCCTCCCTCTTCTTCAACATGTAGGTATATGCCTTTACCTTGCTCATCCATAAGATTCATCATCATCATACATCAAACATAATTCATGAAACAAAACCATATAATTGTAACATGAGTGATATGGAATACAGAATGGCGTCATGCATAGAGGCACACTAAATTATCAATTAGTGCATGAGTACCACTATCATCTTCTCTTCTGATAAAACTCCTCTGATAAAATTGGCAGTATGCATCAAATTACCTACTATCAGGTGATTGATTGATTGATCACATCCTCGGTATGCCACTTCTCCTCATCCAATCTACAATCATTCAACATAAATCATGACACTACTGGCATGAATGATGAACAGGCATAATTAGGTGACTCACAATCAATAGGTTAAAAAAATTAATTCATATATTTAACATTGATAAAGTCACAATTGAATCACCACATGAATGCTTCCAAAGAACACACAGGATTTTATGATAACACATAGGAAACTATTTAACATTTAATGTGCCCATGTACTGTTTCTAGGACTAATTACACTAATTCCTCCTAATTAGCGAATACACATTTAAGATAGTTCCTTACTACTGAACTATGGATTCTAATCTCTTAAATCTTAAGTTAATCACTAACTCCTAAATCACTACTGACTTAGCTTAACTGCTTAAGGAGTAAAATACACAGCCTAGGCATAATGCTTATGCTTACATAGAAGCTCCATAACTAGAAAAAGAAAACCCTCACTAAGGGTTAACCTAGTGCACAGATCATCTATGAACTACGACATCTGGATACAGTGCTTAGTCTCTTCTGAAATAAGTTCTAAAGGACTAACCACATTTTTATAGCACACCAACTTACCATTTTCTGGTGAAAGGAGAATAACTAACTTAATATTACAGTGTGCTCATCTTCAACATAGTTGAAGTGTCTTCTTAAATGCATAACGTCGTCAGTTTTCAGGCTCCAGACTAGGTTTTTGCTCTCCTAGTTTGCTGGCTACTTAATAAGCTGGCACTTCTCTCTCTTCCTCTATTTGAGTTGGCTAAACTTCAAATGGATTGTTGAGTGGAGGACACCACACCATCAGTTCCAGTGGATCTTCTTCTGTTGAGCGATTGCTGAAGGTTTTTTTGTTTTACACACACAGCACTTCTGCCGGTCTTCACTCCATTTTTAAAGACTCTCAGTTGTTGTTTTTCCTACCCTTCCTCAACTGGACTCTGACGTCATTCGAGTCGTGACTGATGGCAGAGCTCCTTTTCAGCTTTAATTAGAACATTGTCGTTCCCTTTTGGAATCAGCGCTCTTTTTCAAACTAAGATGATGCAAATTTCATCTTTCTTCTTAAACCAGTGGGTCCCGGGAAGGTTAACCCGGTCAACAAATGCCAGCAGAAGTCGGATGTGTCGGCCTAACGGCGCAAGAACGCAGCTCTGCTGTATACAGGCACAACGCAGTCACATCCGAAAAAAAAATCCGGATGAACGCAGAAGAAGAAGAAACCAGTGGTTCTCAACCGGTGGGGAATTTCGCCCCCCCCCCCCCCCAGAGGGGGCGGGGAGGGGGGAATTTTAGGGTTTCCAGGGGGAATTAAGATTATTTCAAAATTGGGTTAATAAAAGAACCGATTACTTGATATTGTTTTTCCCTTCATACTGTACGGTTCTGTACGTCTCACCCTTCTAATATCTAATATTCAATTTATAAAGTAAGTAAACCCACAAATCATATTTTATGTGGACGTCTAGACTTGTTTTAGTATGTGCTATTAAATTTAGCTTCCATTATTACGTATACTGTGTAGGGGCGGGACAGGATTTTTAGATAGGAAATACGAACGGGGGGAATGACGTTCTGAAAATATGGTACGGGCCAAATTTTTAGGTAGGAAATACGAGGGGGCGGGGGGGAATTACGTTCTGAAAATATAGTGAAGGGAGGGGGGCATAGGTCAAAAAAGGTTGAGAACCACTGTCTTAAACTAGGTACTAATTCCATCATTTTAAAATTTGAATTTTAATTCTTATTGTGGTGGTTGTTGGCGCTGTTGCTACCTGGCAGGTAGTGCGGGGAAATTCAAACAACGATGTGGCGGTTTGCAAGATGTATACTACAGGGACATATAATATCAATCATGAGGAGATGTTTGGGACATATAGTATCAAACACCCGCAGAAGTCGGATGTGTCGGCCTAACGGCGCAAGAACTCAGCTCTGCTGTAAAAAGGCACAACGCAATCACGTCCGGAAAAAAAACTCCGGATGAACACAGAAGAAGAAGTATCAAATATGAGATGATGTTTGGAACACAGTACCAATCATGAGGTGATGTTTGGGACATATAGTATCAATCATGAGATGATGTTTGGGACACATAGTAAAATCATTAGGTGTTGTTTGAGACATATAGTATCAATCATGAGGCGATGTTTGGGACATATAGTATCAAACATGAGGCGATGTTTGGGACATATAGTATCAATCATGAGATGATGTTTGGGACATATAGTAAAATCATTAGGTGTTGTTTGAGACATATAGTATCAATCATGAGGCGATGTTTGGGACATATAGTATCAAACTCCCCAGGAAGGTTAACCCGGTCAACAAATGCCCGCAGAAGTTGGATGTGTCGGCCTAACGGCGCAAGAAGGCAGCTCTGCTGTAAACAGGCACAACGCAATCACGTCCACACAACAACAAAAAACTCCGGATGATCGCAGAAGAAGAAGAAGAGTATCAAACATGAGGTGATGTTTGAGACATATAGTATCAAACACCCGCAGAAGTCGGATGTGTCAGCCTAACGGCGCAAGAACGCAGCTCTTCTGCTGTAAACAGGCACAACGCAATCACGTCCACACAACAACAAAAACTCTGGATGAACGCAGAAGAAGAAGAAGTATCAAACATGAGGTGATGTTTGGAACACAGTACCAATCATAAGGTGATGTTTGGGGCATATAGTATCAATCATGAGGTGATGTTTGGGACATATAGTATCAAATGTGAGGTGATGTTTGGGACAAATAGTATCAATCATGAGGTGATGTTTGGGACATATGGTATCAATCATGAGGCGATGTTTGGGACATACAGTATCAATCATGAGGCGATGTTTGAGACATATGGTATCAAACATGAGGCGATGTTTGGGACATATAGTATCAATCATGAGGCGATGTTTGGGACATATGGTATCAATTGTGAGGCGATGTTTGGGACACATAATATCAATTATGAGGACATGTTTGCGATACTTAGTATTGATCAAGAGGTGATGTTTGGGACATCAGAGTATCAATCATGAGGCGATGTTTGGGACATATAGTATCAATCATGAGAAGATATTTGTGACATATAATGGAAAGCATGTGATTCTATACAAGCCAAACCAACATGAGTGAGTAATATACCCAACATTTATCTGGAACAGACAGCACAAACCAAACCAACCAGAGTGGGTTGTAATATCAAATTTGTCTGGGACAGATAATACCAAACCAAACCCACAAGAGTGAGTTATGAACTAACATTTTTCTGGGACATTAAATACAAACGAATCCAAAAAGAGTGAGTTATAATCTAACATTTGTCTTGGACAGATAGTATAAACC
Source organism: Cepaea hortensis (assembly GCA_963921405.1). NCBI lineage: Eukaryota > Metazoa > Mollusca > Gastropoda > Stylommatophora > Helicidae > Cepaea > Cepaea hortensis. Next base: position 59,515,874 of record OY992891.1, read on the forward strand.
ACAAACCAAACCAACAAAAGTAAGTTATAAACTAACATTTGTCTGGGACAGAAATAATTTAGAAACAAAATGTATGCGCTATTAAATGGCATTTATACCAATGATATCCGGTTCAACCTTTTGGGTTATAATTGGAGGTACATAGTGTCTATTGTTATTTCATGTAATATATGTTTATGGATTTGCTATTTCTTATTGTGTATATTATATTATTATTTCTGCCAGGCAATTGTGATATTCATACTTTGTTATTCATCTACATTCCAGTCAGTATAGTTACAATTTTTCAATAAGTGAATTAAATTATTATTATTATTATTATTATTTTACTTTGCAATGTTGATTCTCTATATAGGAATTTTTATTTTTATCACTTATTGCTTAATCTTTCCTTGCAGTTCTGAAGGGCTTTCTATCTTTGACATATTTTTCATTGACATAAACTTATTGCAGTGGGTCATGTGTTCTGTTAGTGGGTATTCTTTAGAGTTTTTATTTCTTGCATTCCAATAATTGTGGGTCATGTATTCAGTTAGTGGGTATTCTTTAGAGTTTGTATTTCTTGCATTCCACTAATTGTGGTTCATGTGTTCAGTTAGTGGGTATTCTTTAGAGTTTCTATTTCTTGCATTCCAATAATTCAGTGTTTCCCAACGTGGGGCCCACGCCCTACAGGGGGGCAATTTGACTGTTAAGGGGGGCAATTCGAAAATGGAAGAAATCGGCTGAATATAACAAAACAGGGAGACTTGAGACTGAAGTTAACTAAATTGGAACCTGACATAAGATCTCTTTGCAGCAAGCATCAAGTGCAAGGATCTCACTAAATTTAAATAATAAATAATTACTAATAATTAAAATAATATAGAAAAATCTTTCATTAAAATTATTTTGTACTTGAATTTCAGTTCTCCATTATATGTTTTGAAAATTTACTTACTGTGTTTGCTCAATAATTACCTAGTGATTTCTTCCTAAAACCTATCATTCAAGTTTCTTTAGTGAACATTTCAATTTTTGAATATTAAAAATAATGTATATGTTGAGGGGGGGGGGGGGGAGGAGGGGGGGGCAATGGGGCGGGGGAGGGGGGCAATATGAATTTTAGAAAGGCTTAAGTGGGGCATGGTACAAAAAAGGTTGGGAAACACTGCAATAATTAATGTTCTATATTACTATGCTTCTGGCATTCAATACAACTGTCTTGTTTTACAGTAACATAAGCTATTTCAAGTTGTAACCTCAGTAATTTTTATAATGCAAGGAATTATAAGTTCATTAGTTACCTGGCATGTTCTTGTTGGAGTATGGCGTATGTTTACATGCACAGTGAGTTGTTTGGTAATTCTGTGCATTTTAAACAACTCTTGATGTAGCTCTTTGGGTCCTAGAAGGTTTTGCAACAAATGCCAAAGATGGAAAATAGGGTCTGACGAAATATAAAATTACAGAGAACACATTATGTGATGGTTGGGATTCAAGATGAAAAGCAAATCTCTCATCCCGGATTGTTTGGGACTGAAAAAGTTAAACACTTTTAACTGCCGTCTGTTTGGAATAGAAACTGGGGTCTTCATCCCCATTTGCCATGCGGATAAATACAAGTGGTCATGGTTTGTCATCTGACTTGATCAGCAGTGTCTAGGATCAGATCTGTGTTCTTGTCAACTACTAGAGTGTTCTTGTCAACTACTAGAGTGTTCTAATCAACTAATAGGGTGTTCTAGTTAACTACTAGAGTGTTCTAGTCAACTACTATGGTGTTCTAGTCAACTACTATGGTGTTCTAGTCAACTACTAGGGTGTTCTTGTCAACTACTAGAGTGTTCTAGTCAATTAATAGGGTGTTCTAGTCAAATACTAGGGTGTTCTAGTCAAATACTAGGGTGTTCTAGTCAACTACTAGGGTGTTCTAATCAACTACTAGAGTGTTCATGTCACCTACTAGTGTTCTTGTCAACTACTAGAGTGTTCTAGTCAACTACCAGGGTGTTCTAGTCAAATACTAGGGTGTTCTAGTCAAATACTAGGGTGTTCTTGTCAACTACTATGGTGTTCTAATCAACTAATAGGGTGTTCTAGTCAAATACTAGGGTGTTCTTGTCAACTACTAGGGTGTTCTTGTCAACTACTAGGGTGTTCATGTCAACTACTAGGGTGCTCTTGTCAACTACTGTGGTGTTCTTGTCAATTACAAGGGTGTTCTTGTCAACTACTAGAGTGTTCTTGTCAACTACTGGGATGTCCTTGTCAACTAATAGGGTGTTCTTGTCAACTACTAGGGTGTTCTTGTCAACTACTATGGTGTTCTTGTCAACTACTATGGTGTTCTTGTCAACTACTAGGGTGTTCTTGTCAATTACAAAGGTGTTCTTGTCAACTACTAGAGTGTTCTTGTTGATTGATTGATTTAGGAATCGACATCACAGCATTTGGAGCATTCCCATAAATGCTCCGTCCCCATCCTCAGCAGCCAGCGAAGAGTTCCAACACTAATAGTACTAGTAGCAATCTGATTATAAGTCCGTCTCGCCTTTCCTCTGAGCGTTGAGCGTCGGCCAGACCCCTTCGTCACTCCTCATTGTCTCATTCTTGCCAGACCATGGTAATCCATTTGCTCCTCCAAGGTGTGCACGTGCTCCCACAAGGCCGCAACCACGTCTGCCTTGTCATGTATCAATACTCCACCAAGTTCTGCAGAGCCAGCCAATCTGTCCGCCTGTTCATTTCCCAGCACACCGGCATGCCCCGGAGAAAAGATCCAGGCGATGCTTGTCACCCGTGACCTCCGAAGCGAAGCAAGCCACTCTGCACGAAGTCTGCCCGTCCTCACCCTCGTCAGCATGCGTTCTGAGTCAGTTACAATCACGATGTGTGTGTGTGTCGTATTCTCCATCCAGCGGAGAGCCGCAGTGACTGCCTCCACTTCCATTCTTAAGCTGGATGTTGTGGTATCATATGCCAGGCTCTCCTGCTCCAAACATCGACCATTAGCTTTGGCTATGAACCCCCAGCCACTTCTCTCACCTCTTGACACCGAACCATCTGCCTAGATAATCACTTCACTCGAGTGAGCATTGTCCTGAATTAGTTGCTGGATTTCCACTTCCGTGGCCCCTGCTGGCCACTCCCTGCACTCCCGGCTTAATGTGATTATAACTCTGCACAAGTCTTACTGCTCTGCTGGCACTCTGACCCACTCCTCTCCACGCCTAATGTTCTCCAAGGGGCACACCTGTCTGATCGTATCCTCCGCCTGAGCCATCCATGATTTCCCTCTTATCAGTCGCTGACCCTTCACTGCGTCCAGCGCCTCATGCAGTGGGTGGTCTGTGTCTGCAGCTACTCTGAGGTATGCCTTCGCCTGCATCACCGTGAGCCTACCAGCAACAGTCGGCAGACCAAGGATGTAATGCATACACACTACTGGGGTGTCTTTAGTGCATCCCAAAATGACCCGCATAGCTTCGTTCTGTATGCGCTCTAACTTCACCAGCTGACTCTCTGAGACAGTGAGCAGACCTAATCCATAATCAATTACTGAGAGGATTAAGTGCTGGTATAGTGTGAAAAGCATTCTCTGCTCTATGTCCATTGCAGCCATAATTTTAAGTGCATTGAGTCCCTTTTGAGATCTTGTCACGACCGTCTCCACATGGTCCTTGAAGGATAGGCTCCTGTCAAATGTGATCCCCAGATACTTCAGTTTGTTCTCTCTGCTGACATTTCTACCATCTATTGCGTGCTTGGGACATCAGCTCTTACAATCTTGTCAACTACTAGAGTGTTCTTGTCAACTACTGGGGTGTTCTTGTCAACTACTGGGGTGTTCTTGTCAACTACTGGGGTGTTCTTGTCAACTACTGGGGTGTTCTTGTCAACTACTGGGGTGTTCTTGTCAACTACTGGGGTGTTCTTGTCAACTACTGGGGTGTTCTTGTCAACTACCAGGGTGTTCTTGTCAACTACCAGGGTGTTCTTGTCAACTACTAGGGTGTTCTAGTCAACTACTAGGGTGTTCTTGTCAACTACAAGGGTATTCTTGTCAACTACAAGGGTATTCTTGTCAACTACTAGGGTGTTCTTGTCAACTACTATGGTGTTCTTGTCAACTACTATGGTGTTCTTGTCAACTACTATGGTGTTCTTGTCAACTACTAGGGTGTTCCTGTCAATTACAAGGGTGTTATTGTCGACTACTAGAGTGTTCTTGTCAACTACTAGAGTGTTCTTGTCAACTACTAGGTGTTCTTGTCAACTGCTAGGGTGTCCTTGTCAACTACATAGGTGTTCTTGTCAACTGCCAGGGTGTTCTTGTCAACTACTAGGGTGTTCTTGTCAACTACCAGGGTGTTTTTGTCAACTACCAGGGTGTTCTTGTCAACTACCAGGGTGTTCTTGTCAAATACTAGAGTGTTCTTGTCAACTATTAGAGTGCTCTTGTTTTCAACAACAAATAATTATAAATGAAATGTATAGAACAAAGGACACAGTTTGAGTTAAGAAGACACAATATATACTAGAAAGAAACATTGAAACTGTAGGTTAGGCACACCAGGATTTGAACCTACCACCTCTAAATGACATCACACGTAGAGATAAAACAATTCAATTGTATTTCAATGAATGGCCAGCTAGACAATCACCTCGTGAAAAGGTATCATCAAATAGTACTACTAGTTAGTACTAGTAGGGTTGTTGAACAAGATATTCCGTGAAAAACTAGAAGACATGCACAAAGTGTGGCAAAGTTAAACTCAAAAGTTTACATAATACAATAAATCATACTCTGAAAACGAAAATGATTTGTTTTTATTTACACTGACGATAAATGATGGTTTCTTATAATTATTAAGAATTATTAAAAACAATCATTAATTCATTATGATTTCATTATTAATTCAAACAATCATTATTCATGAATCAAAATTCATTAATTCATTATTAAGAATCCTAATTTTATTTTAAATTAAATTAAAATATCTTTAAAAGACACACATGTAAACTCCAAAGTTTTAGTTAAACAAACAGTACTTTTAAATACATGTCACAATACTAATAAACATGGTGCACGTGTGTTTGTAACAGATCGACGGTAGCAACATATAAACACACAGCCATTTTTTTTTCTATTTACGGTACAATCTGTGTGTTCGCTACCACAACGGAGCATCAGTTGTGACCCCGATTAAACTTTTGCTTTGCACAGTTCAACTGTCTCATTCATACCTCTCCTTCATCCCACAAGGTATATGTACCAATGGCAATATGATAATTAATATATGTTCAAACAGTTTAACAAGTTACCTTAGTCTCTTACCTTCACCGGTATAGAACCTCCAGTTTGTATTGGGTAATTATTAACATTTTCGTTATGAAAATAAATCCACTTACGTTGGCATAGTAACACAGTACACACCTTAGTTTTATCCTTTAAAAAAAAAAAAATCCAGGTTAGCTTTCCTTGCTTGAATGATGCTCCACTTTAGCGGGGCCGTCTGACGCATGCGCATATCGTCCATACAGAAGGGGAAACCCCTGAAAATGTGAACAATGCTCTCTTGTTAATGACAGGATGGGGGTGGATCGGTGGGGTAAGTGCGCTATGTGCCAACACAAGGGTCTGGGTTCAATTCTCAGTAGTGACCAGGAATGATTCCGATCAGTGGTTCTTGGTGTCGTCACTTCTTCAAGTGCTTGATCTAGAGCAGATAGGTGATAATGACGCTCCATTAGTAATACTATTATCTGAGATTTAGGTGAAGATGGTATCAGTTAAATTGTTATTTTTCGCAGCTTTTTAGTTTAGTTTAGTCGATGGATCGACATCACGGCACACGGGTGCAACCCATAAGTGCTCCGTTCTCCTCCTAACTCAAACCTGAGTCTGGAGAAACTCAGCTCAGTGCACGAACTCTGTAGCACCGGCGAGGATCCTGAAATACTTTGGGTAGATTTTTAACTCGAAATTTTGCCCGGGCAGCGCCTTTAGGCTACTCTTTTTCGATTTCCAACTGCCAAGGGATTTTGTACGTGCGCAACAATAGGCCTACACGGGCGTCCGATCTCACTACTCAGAGACCAGGGAAAATTTTATTTCTAGATTTTATTTTCTAGTCCACGAGAAAAAATCCCGGTCATCACCGGGGCTTGAACCCTGGACCTCCAGCACTCGAGGCGAACACCATATCTCGAGACCACTCATCCCCCATGCAGTTTTTTATTCTTTCCACAAGCATCTCTCGTTCTCTCTCTCTCTCTCTCTCTCTCTCTCTCTCTCTCTCTCTCTCTCTCTCTCTCTCTCTCTCTTTTTCTCTCTCCATCTTTCTCTCTTTCTCTCTCTATCTCTCTTTCTCTCTCTCAATCTCTGCCTGCCTGCCTGCCTGCCTGTCTGTCTGTCTGTCTGTCTGTCTGTCTGCCTGTCTGCCTGTCTGCCTGTCTATCTGTCTGTGATTTTGTAACGATTTTGTTATGAAGATGGAGAGAACCTTCAGAACCATTTGATTCCAAGTGTGAGAAATGAAACATGAGAATAAGCATTGAAAATGCAGAGACAATGGTGATAAGCAGATACTCAGAAACCATATCAATACAAATAAAGAACTCGGAAATAAAACAAACCAGCGATTTTAAATATCTAGGGTCAATTTTTACTTCAGACTGAAGAATGGATAGAGAAATCAACACACGTTGTGCAAAGGCAAACCAGGTACTGGGACAAATAGCGCCATTTCTGTCGCCTAGAAACATACCTCTAAGTACTGAAACAAATCTCATAAGAATTATTTTTTTGGCCGACACTACGCTATCAGTGTCAAGCTTGGACGCTTACTGCAACTAGTAACTGTGGAAGTAACTGTGATAGATAGAATCAGGAGTGAGGAAATTAACAGACGACTAGGTGTAAAACCAATCATGCACTTCATTAAAGAACAACCGATTAAATGGTTTGGCCACCTCACAAGAATGCAGTTGTAGCATCTACCGCTGAGAGTCACAGTACGGTAATATAATGGATACAGAGCATAGGAAAGACAACGATAAAGATGGAGTAATGTTATCTAGAACAACCTAAGAGAAATGAAAACCAGCGTACAAAGAGCATTGGAAAGAGCGATTAAGAGATCTTTACATCTCCTCCGCAACACTTCACAAAAATAAATGGAGAAGAAGAAGAAGAAGAAGAAGAAGAAGAAGAAGAAGAAGAAGAAGAAGAAGAAGAAGAAGAAGAAGAAGAAGAAGAAGAAGAAGAAGAAGAAGAAGAAGAAGAAGAAGAAGAAGAAGAAGAAATAGAGATTAGAAGACGCACTAGACAACATAAAATTTGAAAGCTATAATAGTTACCGACCGGGATCGAACCTGTCGCCTCCAAATGACGACGGCGCCTAGTCTAGTTGGTCGTGCGTGGAAGTACACTTGTTCCTGCAGCGAGGCGGCGTCGTCATTTAGAGGAGACAGGTTCGATCCCGGTCGGTAACTATTATAGCTTTCAAATTTTATGTTGTCTAGTGCGTCTTCTAATCTCTATTTCCTTCTTCTTCTTCTTCTTCTTCTTCTTCTTCTTCTTCTTCTTCTTCTTCTTCTTCTTCTTCTTCTTCTTCTTCTTCTTCTGTGAGCGCCAAATAATACTATTTGTTTCTATTTATGTAATCTTCTTCTTATACTTCGCCTTCCTTCCTTCCTCCCTCCCTTTCTTCTTCTTCTTCTTCTTCTTCTTCTTCTTCTTCTTCTTCTTCTTCTTCTTCTTCTTCTTCTTCTTCTTCTTCTTCTTCTTCTTCTTCTTCTTCTTCTTCTTCTTCTTAGTGGCCTCAACGGTTCTCCCCATTGATTTCTTGTATAAGAAGAAGTAATGTGCACTCTTATGGGGAAGGGTGTTTGTCAGTGGGTGGTGAATTAGATATCAGCTACCCTGCACTCTTATTGGGTTGTTCTCCTCCTAGGTTTAGAGACCTCGGAGGCACGCATTATTACCCCGGGATTACCCTAATGACCCGCAATATCGACTGTGTTATTTAATGTATACACAAGCAAGATTGCAAACATTGAAGCACCCGGGGTGGGACGGATACGGCCATTTGCAGATGATGTCCTTGCATATAGGCATGGGAGAGACAGGATGCAAATAAATCAAGAGTTGCATGAGACAGTAAACAAAGTGATTGAATGGTGCGTAGAGGTTTGTAGCGTCATCAGCTCAGATAAGGGATCTATCTGTACGATGCTCTCTGGCAAATAGGATTGTTAAGGCTAACATCCTAGATTTCACAATAAATGACTGAAATATTAACAGAGAGAATAGTGTACGGTATTTAGTAGTACTAGTACTGTTTTTTTAAAGTACTAGTAGCAGCAGTAGTAGTTAGTAGTAAGTAGTTAGTAACAGCAGCAGCGGCAGCAGCAAATAGTAGTAGTAGTAGTTAGTTAGTTAGTTAGTTAGTTAGTTAGTTAGTTAGTTAGTTAGTTAGTTAGTTAGTCGCAGTTCCAACTTCACAGCAACGGGTCGTACTCATTATGCTCCGTTCCTGTGCCAGTGAATATCACACAAAACGCTCCCCACTGCCCAATGTGAAAAGTGGAAAAGACAGGAGTCTCGACAAACAACAGCCCGCACAGATACACTGTGCATAATGCCGCCGCCAGAATGTCAACACACCAGTCTCCCCACGAAACACCCAGTTCATCTCTGATGGAATCGGCAGTCATTTTCCTATCTGAATGTTTCCTAGATGTTCACCCACACAGTCCACGAAAATACAGCTCTTCACCGACGGCAGTGGCAGTCAACCAGAAGCCCAGCAGCCACGCATTTCTGCATAAAGCAAAAACCGGTCAACTCTGGGACATAGCCACCTGACATCGCTCCGAACATGCAGTCACGTTCCAAAAAAAAAACTTGGGCAGATTCAAAAGCACTTCACACGAAACCCACAGCTCACAGCGTCGCGCCACGCACTTACTCAGTAGCAGGGCGACAGAACCATCAAGCCTCCTTAGTCGCCTCTTACGACATGCGTGGTAGGCTACAATGTTGCTATTCTTTGCTTCCCTTATGGGCCCCGGCAACAAACGGGAGAGGAACTGAAGAATAATACGTCAAACACATAAACTGGGAGTCGCACAACAATCAGATGATTCGTGTTGTTGCATGCGTAGAGGCATTTACTCCGCTAGCTTCTTTCGTATGGCCTTCTGAAGGTGTTTCGGTTCTGAGATCTCGAGTGGATCTGGCTTTTTTCAGAGTCATGTAGATTTGAACCTTGAGGTAATCTGGTTTCTCAGTTGGTTTTTAGTTAATATTAAGTTGGCCCCTTTGTTGTACTGGCTTATGTTGTTTCAGTGTCTCTTCCCATTTGTTTGAGTTGGTGTCCGTATCTAGAACTTGGTGTTGAGTCTGCGGCTGTATGACTGATTGAAGGATTATTCAATTCTGAACAGGAAACTGGGAATGTCCCATGGTTTCGTTGACCTTGCGGATTGATGGCGTACCAGGCGGTATCTCCCAGACGTAAAAGTAGACGATACTCTGGTGTCGGTGTATTTTGGATATCCATTTATCTTGATGGACAATTAAATACAGAGATCCATCCTGGATATCCTGACAGAAGTAGGACTATCAATCGTTGAGTGTCTCTCTTCAACAGGTCTTTCGCTGGCTAGGCAGCAGATAAGCGTAGCAATTAACATTGATGTTGTTCTAGATCCAGACTATTAAATATGGTTGCCATTTATCACTTACATTAGGCTGTTACCCAGGATCCTGATTGGTGACATATCCAACAAAATCCAAACCACCGCTACTTTCAATTGCTGCAGAGAATGATGTTTTTAGGGCTAAATCGCCCGCCCCAGCCACGGAGAGGCTTCATGCGTCTTCTCTTTGTGCTGCACTGACCAAAAAAATAGTAGTAGTAGTAGTAGTAGTAGTAGTAGTAGTAGTAGTAGTAGTAGTAGTAGTAGTAGTAGTAGTAGTAGTACGTGTGTAGACTGCGCTCGAGTTCAAAGCTTGTGAACGAAACGAAAACTGTATGGCCTGTTCTTCTGTATGTCAACATAAATACATAATGCTGCGCACAAGAACCAGGGTTGCCACTTTTTTTTTGACCAAAAGTATCTAGAAACGGCCCAAACAACATCCATAAATATCTAGATTTCGTTGGAAAGTATCTAGGAAAAATTTCCAGATTGAGAAAGTAAGAAATTACGTATGTATTGATGTGACTGCGGCTCTCCCTGGCGAAAAGTTTACGGCTGTCGCCGTAATCCCGTATATTCTCGTGAGTAACGCAGTTGCGCCCGAACCGACAGCGGTTCGAGCCGCGCTGGTAACTTACAGGGGTATGTGAGCCGGTCGCTCAGAAAGCAATGGCAAACTACTGAGCGTAATCTTGCCTTGTACATCAACAGCAGCTGAAAAATTCTGATGTTGACTGCACCGTCCTGTGTGTAGGGGATATGCAACATTAAAAAGAAAATTGATGTGACTTACCTATAGAATCATGTCCTCATCTTCACTGATGCCTGTCTCACAAGATGCACTTAGCTTGGATGATGAAGTTGAAGCTTCAGATTCAAAATGACTCTGGTATGCTTTAGCTGTTCCAATTTCTTTTATTACATGATCAGGGAGCTGATACTGATAAGTTGAATGGCATTTTCCTGCTCTCATCAGGCCAAATCTGATTGTCAATATAGGCAATATAGCTTTTAAGAGATCAAGTTTCATCCTGTTTCTTAGTTTACATTTTGTATAATTCACAGTACTGAAAACTCTTTCCGCATCAGCATTTTAATGGTGTAGTATCATGGCAGACATCGCACATTCAAAGAGCTCACTGAATGGACTGTTATCTGAGACATCTTTAAATTGTCTTACTTCACTCCAAAAAGCTTCAGTTTCTGTTTTGTTTGTCCAGTCAACCAAATGTATTTTTGTTAACTAATATTCTGCTTCCGCCACACTATTATCAGTAGCCCCTAAAAATTTAATAACTTGACAATATTTAGGTATGTCCTTTACTGGCTGAGCCATTGTTGTTAATAGAAAAGAGTGAAATATTTTTCAATACATCTAAATTTTCAGGAAGTCTCTGCTTCAGTTGATCGAATAATGAGACAAAATCTTGACAGATCTTTCTTAAGTTGTTCTCTTCATTTTCTGTTAACAGTCCTTTTGTTTTTAAACCATCAATTTTTGATTCGATTTGGTATCCCAGGTATTACTTAGGAGCCAAATAGCTCTCTATAGTGCAAGTGAACAAGTCAGCTTTACAAGTTGGCAATATAAGTCTTTTACTAATTGAGTGAAATTGCAAAGTGAGATCGTCAAGTAATTTAACTTTATCAACATTTTGAGATTCAAATAGTTTATTAACTTTTTGCACTTCACTTAAAATGGGTTGTGAAAAGAGAAAAATGCCAATTTTTTTTCATCACTGTACATTCCATATAGTATTTCAGCTGTGTAACACTTTTCATTTTGTCTTGTTATTTCGAAGCGTGTCTTCAACTCCAACCATCGGTTCACAATTACTTCAACAGCTGGTTGAATTGATAACCATCTAGTTTTGCAATATGACAGAATTTTCAGTGGTGAGGAACTATCATTTAATGCTTTATATAACTTATTATATTGCTGTTGTCTGACAGATGATTTGGAGAACCAGTTATGTGTTTCAGCAATAAGGAATTCCAAATTCCTTGGTAAACATTCTGACTGATGAGGCATGCGATAATGCTAGCTGCAAGGAATGACACGCACATTTTATGAGGATTAAAGATTCAATTTTGCATACACGCCATGGTTGATACCTACCATACCATTACCGATGCATTATCGGTTCCAATTGCAGTCAAATTCTTTAAGTTTAAATGTTTACTGACCAAAAGTTTCTTCAGTGCCCATGTGCGCCCGTTTACTCATTACCGGGGGGGGGGGGGGGGGGGTTTGCCAGATTGTTGAGCGTTGACCCAAGTCAGTTCAAAGTTTAAATAATGGCAGTTACCATAATTTACGCGCGTCCAGACCAAACATAAAATGGGTAAATGACACCGAAAGAAAAGTAAAATCTAGAAAGTATTCAAAATATCCGACTCCAAATGAAAAGTAGCCGGCTTCGTGGCTTAGAGGTTATGACTTTTCTCCGTAATCTCGTATACTCTCGTCAGGTAACGTGATGACGGTTCAAATCAGCAGTGGTTCGAATCTCATCGGTAACTTACGGGGTATGTGAGCCGGCCGCTCAGAAAGCAATGGCAAACTACTGAGCGTAATCTTGCCAAGAGATCAACATACAGCTGAAAGATACTGGTGTTGACAGCTAAGTCCTGTAAAAAGGATATGCTAAAAAAAAAAAAATGAAAAGTATCTAGAATTGCATCCAGCATCCAAATGTCAGAAAACGGTATCCAGACGCCGGCAAAAACCTCTAGATCTGAATATAAAATATCTAGAATGGCAACTATGACAAGAACGCAGTTTCTGGTATCGAGTATATTGAAGTTGGTATCGCATCGACAATGGCCAAAAACTTCATAGTGTATCAGAGATTCGTGTTATTCGGTCATATGTTACACTTGTTGTTTGTTTGTTTATTTGAGTGCTCTTGTTAGTTTAGAAAATTGTAATCATGGAGGTCGTTCAAGCCGGATTAAAATTCTAAAATATGAGTAAAAGGATTATGGTTTTATAAGTGCATCTAACAAGAACTGAGATGAATCAAAAACCGACATCATGGCATTCGGGACATTCGCATACGCCTTCGGCCCTCATTAACAACAAGCGAAATGGTGCCAGCGAAATGGTACCAGTTGAAATCTGATTATGTGTCCTTCTGGCTTTTCCTTGGAGAAGTGAGTGTCTGCCAGATCTTCTTGTCACGTCCTGCCGCACCATCCTCTCAAGGCAATGATGATACATCTGTACTTCCACACTATACATACGATCCCTAAGACCCTTGACCACATCTACCTTATCGTGCACAAATATACTACCCAGAGATGCAGATCTAGCCAATTTGACTGCCTGCTCATTTTCCGACTCATCGGTATGGCACGGGGGAAAAGATCCACTCTGCACGACTCATACCGTATCGTGCACCAATATACTACCCAGAGATGCAGATCTAGCCAATTTGACTGCCTGCTCATTGTCCGACTCACCAGTATGCCACTGGGGAAAAGACCCAGTCTGCACGACGCATACCTGTCGTCACCCTACTCACCATGCTCTGTGAGTCAGTTACAACCACGACCAGTTTGTCCAGCCAGCAGAACGCCGCAGTGGCTCCCCCAATCCCATTCTCAGATTAGATGTTGTGGTATCAAATGTCACGTTCTCCTGCAATAACCACTGCCCATTTATCTTCACTACGATCCCCCAGGTACTGCCTCTTGGCACACAGCCGTGTAGATGATTACATCACCTGTGCGCGAAGTGTGTTTCAATTGTTGCACCTCCCATTCAGCGCTGCCAGCTGGCCAATTCCTAAACTCCCGATCCAGTGTGATCGTGACCCTGCATAGATTTACATTTCTTCATGCATTCTGACCCAGTCTTATACCCTGTACTAGTTAACCAGATAAGCATTTGATTGTCTTTTCGGTTCACGAGTGCATTTTCCCCCGGAGACTCCTGGGGTCGTCGCTGGAGCTACGGTGTTCGTGCTTTGTGCGATACTTTCAGCGCGTCACCTTGCCGAAAGTGCCCGTCCCGTATGGGATAAATCCCGAGGCAATGAAGTCGATCCTACCAACTTTTAATGCAGTAATGTGTGGCTGCTGTTTTTTTTTTTCTAGTGAATGTCGCTTCTATAGACAATAAACTGTATTTTCTGTGGATGACTTTTGTGTTGGCATTCTGGCGCCGGCATTATGCACAGTGTACCTGTGCGGGTTGTTGGATTTGTCGAGACTCCTGTCTGTTTTACATTTAAAATGGGGCAGTGAGGAGCATTTCGTGTGATATTCACTGTCACCAGAACGGAGCTTAATGGGGACGACCCGTTGCCGTGAAGTTGGAACCGCGACTAACTAACTAACTAACTAACTAACTAACTAACTAACTAACTAACTAACTAACTAACTAGCTAACTAACTAGCTAGCTAGTTAGCTAGCAACTAACTTACTAACTAACTAACCAACCAGATACACCCCAGTGTATATACTTAATACAATCAATCAATCATGTGCCATGCCTGAAAGCGTGGGCGGTCATGACTCGCCATTTCACTCGATCGCCAGAGTCGTGGATCAGCTCAGTGTTCCTGTCTCGTCCATGCCATGTGGCCAAGCCATCCAGGTATTTTCCTCTCGATCTTCCTCTTGGTCTGTTCCCTTCGATCTTTCCAGTTGTCACTAAGTTCTCCAATCCATTTCTTCTCATAACATGTCCAAACAATTTTGACTGTCTACGTCTAATTTCTCTAATCAATTTACGAGTTTCATTTGTCTCCTGTAGTACTTGGTCATTGGTTTTTGTATCTGCCCATGGTATTCTTTGCAGTTTCCTCAGAAACCACATTTCTGCAGCCATCAGATGTTTTTCAGCTTGACTGCACATTGTCCAACTTTCACATCCATACAAAAGAACAGGCTCTATTTCTCGTTTCAATTGATATCTTTTTGTTGGTCAGAATGTTTTTCATCTTGCTAAAGGCTACTTTCGCGATGGCGATTCTTGTTCTAATCTCTTCAAGGTATGCCCCATCAGATGTTATGACTGTTCCGAGATAATTGTATCGATTCACTTGTTGAAGAATATTCCCATTTACTTGTATATTACATTGTGGTATTTCGTTCTTCCTATTGACGACCATAACCTGTGTCTTTTTATAATTTAACAAGTAATTTTTGTCTATATATATACTGATCCCTTGGGTAATTTGTCTATATTAATAGTTAGTTCCCTAAGGTAATCTGTATTGGGCAATTTGTGTCTATATGAATAAAGTTCTTTAGGGTAATTTATGCCTGTACCATATTTTTCTTTTGCAATGTATGCTATTTATTTATTAATATCTCTTGTGTAATTTGTGCTCAAATTTATAGTTTATTTGGGTTTTTGTGTCTATATTAGTAGATTTCCCTTGAGTAATCTGTGCCCAAATTAATAGTTTCTTTGAGTTTCTCCTTCCTCTCCCTCCTCCTCCTCCCTCTACCTCCTCTTCCCTCCTCCTCCTCCCCCTCCTTCTCCCTCCTCCTTCTCCCTCTTCCTCCCTCTTCCTCCTCCCTCTTCCTCCTCCCTCTCCCTCCTCCCTCTCCTCCTCCTGCTCCCTTCTCCTCCTGCGTTCTCCTCCTCCCTCCTTCTCCCTCATCCTCCCTCCTTCTCCTCCCTCCTCCTCCTCCCTCCTCCTCCCTCCTCCTCCTAATCCCTCCTCCTCCCTCCTATTCCTCCCTACTCCTCCTGTCTCCGCCCTCCTCCTCCCTCCTCCACCTCCCTCTTCCTCCTCCCTCCTCCATTTACCCAAGACAGACAGACAGTCAGACAGATAGTCGGGAACGGGATCTTATATGACTACTTATATGATTTAAATGAGATGCTCTCCACCATGGGCTGGGCTGGGTCAGACAGACAGACAGATAGATAGATAGACAGACAGACAGACAGTCGGGAACGGGAACTTATATGACTACTTATATGAATTAAATGTCTGTCTGTCTGTCTGTCTGTCTGTCTGTCTGTCTGTCTGTCTGTCTGTCTGTCTGTCTGTCTGTCTGACCCAGCCCGTCTTCGCCCAGACCCTGATGGGGAGCATGTCATTTAATTCATATAAGTAGTCATATAAGTTCCCGTTCCCGACTGTCTGTCTGTCTGTCTATCTATCTATCTGTCTGTCTGTCTGACCCAGCCCAGCCCATGGTGGAGAGCATCTCATTTAAATCATATAAGTAGTCATATAAGATCCCGTTCCCGACTATCTGTCTGACTGTCTGTCTGTCTTGGGTAAATGGAGGAGGGAGGAGGAAGAGGGAGGTGGAGGAGGGAGGAGGAGAGCGGAGACAGGAGGAGTAGGGAGGAATAGGAGGGAGGAGGAGGGATTAGGAGGAGGAGGGAGGAGGAGGAGGGAGGAGAAGGAGGGAGAAGGAGGGAGGAGGAGAACGCAGGAGGAGAAGGGAGCAGGAGGAGGAGAGGGAGGAGGGAGAGGGAGGAGGAAGAGGGAGAAGGAGGAGGGAGAAGGAGGGGGAGGAGGAGGAGGGAAGAGGAGGTAGAGGGAGGAGGAGGAATGTGAAGGGAGGAGGAGGTAGGAGGAGGAGGAAGAGGGAAGAGGGAGAAGAAGGGAGAAGGAGGAGGGAGGATGATGAGGGAGAAGGAGGCAGGAGGAGGAGGAGGGAGGCAGGAGGAGGAGGGAGGCAGGAGGAGGGATGAGGAGGGAGGGGAGGAGGAGGGAAGATGAGGGAGGAGGCGGAGGGAGTAGGAGGGAGGAGGATGGAGGAGGAGGGGGAGGAAGAGGGAGAAGGAAGAGGGAGGAGGGAGAGGGAGGAGGGTGGAGGGAGGAGGAGGGAGAGGGAGGAAGAGGAAGCGGGAGGAGGAGGAGGAGGAGGGGAGAGGAGGAGGGAGGAGGCAGAGGGAGAAGAAGGAAGGAGGAGGAGGAAGGAGGGAGAGGAAGGAGGGAGAATGAGGAGGGATGATGATTGCCGTGTGACGATTCTGTGTAGTCACGTCATTTTCTTTCTTTTCCCTAGCGTTTTGGTTCGGGGATTCTTATTTTGGGAGGGGGAGGAGGGAGGAGGAGGAAGAAGAAAAAAAAAATACGACAGTTGGCTGCTCTGGAATGAAAGGAAGACGTGTAGAAAATTTCATCTCAATCGGATGGGCCGTTCGCGAGCGCATAAAGGACATACGGACAGACAGACAGACAGACAGACAGACAGACAGACGGACGGACGGAGATCGCCTTTTATATATAAGATTATAACCCCAGCTGCTCACTGTGTACAACAACCGCATCTACTAATTGTTGCAGATCCTGCGCATTGTCTGCAATCAATACTGTATCATCTGCATATCTAAGATCTGTTATTGATGTTTCGTCCTCCAATGCTGATTCCATTTATATCTTCTACATTTCTGAAAATATTTTTACTGTACAGGGAAAAAAGATCTGGAGACATTACACATCCCTGCCTTACACCTCTCTTAATAGGCTGATATTGTCCCACTTCATTATCAATCCGTATGGCAGCTTGTTGTTTCCAATATATGCTTTTTTATAAGTCTAATGTCCTTCCCATCAATTTGTAGATCTGCAAGCATACCTACCATGTTGACATGTCTAACGCTAGCAAAAGCTTTTGTGTAGTCAATGTGTGTTGAGTTGAGTTGAGTTGAGTTAAGAACCGACATCACTGCACTCAGGACATTCCCATACGTGCTCAGACACCTCGTTCAACAGCCAGCGAAGAGTCAGACTACTAATCGTTCCCACCGTTATCTGATTAAAAGTGCTCCTGGTCTTCCCTCTCAGTTTTGAGATTCTTCCAGAACCCCTGCCGATCCCCCACAATCTCATTCTTTCCACATATGGGTTCTCAATCTGTTCCTCCGCCTTATCCACCTGGTCCCACAAACGCACAACCACCCCCCCCCCCCTTGCCCATAGGCAAGATACCACCAAGAGGTGCCCTCCTTGCTAGCCTATCAGCCTGTTCATTCCCTCGTACACCCGCATGGCCAGGGCAAAATATCCATACAATTCTCACAATCTGTGACCTCTGACGAGAGCCATTCCACACGAAACATTCCTTTCTCCACCTTGCTAAACATATTTATTCTTTGAATCCGTAATGAACACAACGTGTGTTGCAGAAGTCTCCTCTAGTCACCGAAATGCCGCTGTTACTGCCCCCACCTCCATTCTCATGCTGGAGGTCGTAGTCTCATATGCCAGGCTCTCCTTTTTCAAGACTCGCCAATTAGCCTTTGCAATAAAGCCCTAGCCACTACGTCACTGACCCATCGGTGTAGATGACTATGTGTAGTCAATACAGGGCTTCATACTTAATACAGGGCTCTGGTTTTATCTAGTACGCTAGCATTGATCTTTGAATACTAAAATATTCGATATTACTACATTATATTTATAAACTGATATATTGCTTTATATTTGTAAATTGATGTTTATTATTATTATTATGTTTTTAAATAGATAACCAATTTAAAGAACATGAAATCATAGCAAATAAGTTTGTTAAAAAAATGATGGAATCGATACAGACACTTTGAAATGCACGACTCGAACAGGAAGTGACGAATGACTGTATATATACAGAGATAGCGGATGATACAGTTACACACACAAGGAAGTAATTATTTGTTGCTTAACTATTTCATATTGAAGCTGCACATCACTACCCACCAATGGGGCCTTCAAGCTCTGTGAAGGGTGATTCTGCTGTTGTCAAAGTAGCCGTGGGCATCTTGTTGTCATGTGCAAGTTTGGCGTGGATTCATGTAGCAGAAGGGCATAGCAGCCCACTTTCGTCCATTGCAACAACATGGAGAAAAACACTTCACTTTCCCATGGAGATTGGGAGGGACGAACTGCGTCGTATGCCACACATTATTGATGCTCATTCAGTTAAATCGGCGTTTGAAAACGAATTAAAGCATTGGAGCGGCAAGGTTAGATCAAAGCGAGCAACAAATGATGCGGTGGATCCTAACCATCGTACAACTGTTGTAAGTTTTAATTTCATTGCTTAAATAAACTACTGTTGCAGGTCTGTGTTCTATAGCATAGTCATGAATACTTTAGTTTCACTATAGTCAAGTTATAATTAGCAGACTGCGCTTATAATGTCAATATAACATGGTCAGAAGCGAGTTCGAGGCCTGGGATCACGGTCTGTGAAAGTTAGAGAAAGACTGGCCATCAATTTCTCCTTTGCATTCAGGTCTACAAAATCATACACTATGTAATGGCACTATGGCATCACTGTGATCACACATCCATAGCATTACGCACCCATAGCATTATGCACCTATAGCATTATGCACCCATAGCATTATGCTCCCATAGCATCACACCCCCACAGCATCACACATCCATAGCATTACGCACCCATTGCATCACACCCCCATAGCATTACGCACCCATAGCATTATGCACCTATAGCATTATGCACCTATAGCATTATGCACCTATAGCATTATGCACCTATAGCATTATGCACCTATAGCATTATGCACCTATAGCATTATGCACCTATAGCATCACACCCCCACAGCATCACACATCCATAACATTACGCATCCATAGCATTATGCACCCATAGCATTACGCACCCATAGCATTACGCACCCATAGCATTATGCACCTATAGCATTATGCACCTATAGCATTATGCACCTATAGCATTATGCACCTATAGCATTATGCACCTATAGCATTATGCACCTATAGCATTATGCACCCATAGCATTATGCTCCCATAGCATCACACCCCCACAGCATCACACATCCATAACATTACGCATCCATAGCATTATGCACCCATAGCATTATGGACCCATGGCATTGTGGACCCATAGCATTATGGACCCATAGCATTACACACCTATAGCATTACACACCCATAGCATTATGGACCCATAGCATTATGGACCCATAGCATTATGGATCCATAGCATTACACACCCATAGCATCACACACCCATAGTATCACACACCCATAGCATCACACACCCATAGCACCACAGACTCATAGCACCACACACCCATAGCACCATGCATCCATAGCACCATGCATCCATAGCATCACACACCCATGGCATCACACATCCATGGCATCACACATCCATGGCATCACACACCCATGGCATCACACACCTATAGCATCACGCACCCATAGCATCACGCACCCATAGCATCACACACCCATAGCATCACACACCCATGGCAGGAAACTTTCGGGACCATCTATTATTTGTTATAGTAATAATTAGTACTAATAGTATATTTTTAGCTAATGAAATTACCCAAAATTTCTAAAAAGGGATGATAAAATTCCTACTGGATAGTTGACAAAATTAAATCCAGTGGTGTCTCATTTAAGTTTCTATGTCATTTATAAGTTATAAGCAGAGATATTGCTGTGTTTGTGAGTTGTCTGAACAACTTTATTAACTCTTCCAGTTCCAGAAGATCATATATTCATTACCAATAGGGGAAATAATGTCTACAATAAAATTGCCAATTGTGGGGAGCTGTGGCTGACAGTTTACAGTGTCCGCCCTCAGACTCAGAAGCAGAAGGTGGTGGGTTCAGTCTCAGCTTTGGGCTGGGAATTTCTCCCAGAGCCATTGGTACCTAATAATATATCACATCCCACCAATTTCTTGTGGAGTGTGATCAAATGCATAGCCTTCTTGGATAGGGCCAAAAACAAAGTTGTGCACTTTAAAAATCCCAAAGTATATGGAAATTGCAAGGAGCTGCTGGCTGAGTGGCTAAGAATACTGGGCTCTTGTCCTGGAGTCCCTGGTTCAAATCCTTGGTAAGGTGTGGATTTTGTTTTGTCGGGATAAAATAGAAAAGCCTGACCTGAAAAGTTTGCGGTGACTGAACTAGCCAGGCGGCCTTAATTCCTCAGGCTCAAGACACCCCCCCCCACCCCACCCCCCTTCCTACACTCCAAGGTACTATAGACAGTAGATGACAGACAGCAAGGTACTTGATAGGCAGTAGATGACAGACAGCAAGGTACTCTATAGGCAGTAGACAGACAGCAAGGTACTCTACAGGCAGTAGATGACAGACAGCAAGGTACTCTATAGGCAGTAGATGACAGACAGCAAGGTACTCTACAGGCAGTAGATGACAGACAGCAAGGTACTCTATAGGCAGTAGAGGACAGACAGCAAGATACTCTATAGGCAGTAGATGACAGACAGCAAGGTACTCTACAGGCAGTAGATGACAGACAGCAAGGTACTCTATAGGCAGTAGATGAGAGACAGCAAGGTACTCTACAGGCAGTAGATGAGAGACAGCAAGGTACTCTACAGGCAGTAGATGACAAACAGCAAGGTACTCTATAGGCAGTAGATGACAGGCAGCAAGGTACTCTACAGGCAGTAGATGACAGACAGCAAGGTACTCTACAGGCAGTAGATGACAGGCAGCAAGGTACTCTATAGGCAGTAGATGACAGGCAGCAAGGTACTCTATAGGTAGTAGATGACAGACAGCAAGATACTCTATAGGCAGTAGATGACAGACAGCAAGGTACTCTGTAGGCAGTAGATGACAGGCAGCAAGGAGCAGTCTGTAAGGTTTCTACCCTGGCAGTAGTTAGGAAAGAAAACCTACCATTGGTAGTTCCGTTACGTGGATGGTTTCTGTCTAGAGGAAGCTAACCTGATGTAAATGCATGCCAGAGTTGGACACACTCAGATCTGAGGTCTATAGGAAGGTGTGAAAGAGACCCTCAAAAGAGGAATGAAGAAGAAGAAATCACAAATGTTCTACTGTCACAGGGGAACAAATATACACACCTTGGGGAAAAAAGAGGTCAAATTTCTTTTTAGTATGTTCTGACTAAAGAAGTGAAGTCATGCATGGTACATTTATTGGTACAGTCATATATGGTACATTGACTGACAGCAAAAGAAAATGGCCGATGTCTAGTAAAGGAGAACTTGTCATCTGACACCACAACCTCAAGTCTGAGGATGGAGGTGGTAGCAGTTACTGCAGGAGGCGATTTGATGCAGGATAATCCAGATTTAGTGAAGGCTCTCTGGGTGAATGTGATTAATGCTGAAGAATAGATGGAATATCATGGTCTAGAGAGAATGCAGCAACAGGAGGTGGTCAGAGGATCTGATGGACATTTGTCACTCAAAGGTAAAGCAAGACGGACATATAATCAGATTGCAACGGGCACCATTAGAATTGGAACTCTACGCTGGCTGTTGAAGATGAGGACTGAACACTTTTGGGAATGCCCCGATTACAGTGATATCAGTTCTTGACTGAACTAAACACAGCACACATGGCACATTGATAGGTACACTCATACATGGCACATTGATTGGTACACTCACACATGGCACATTGATAGGTACACTCATACATGGGACATTCGATTGGTACACTCACACGTGGCACATTGATTGGTACACTCATACATGGCACATTGATTGGTACACTCACACGTGGCGCATTGATTGGTACACTCATACATGGGACATTGATTGGTACACTCATACATGGCACATTCGATTGGTACACTCATACATGGGACATTGATTGGTACACTCATACATGGCACATTGATTGGTACACTCACACGTGGCGCATTGATTGGTACACTCACACGTGGCACATTGATTGGTACACTCAAACGTGGCGCATTGATTGGTACACTCACACGTGGTGCATTGATTGGTACACTCACACGTGGCGCATTGATTGGTACACTCACACGTGGCGCATTGATTTGTACACTCACACGTGGCGCATTGATTGGTACACTCACACGTGGCGCATTGATTGGTACACTCACACATGGGACATTGATTGGTACACTCATACATGGGACATTGATTGGTACACTCATACATGGGACATTGATTGGTACACTCATACATGGGACAATGATTGGTACACTCATACATGGCACATTCGATTGGTACACTCATACATGGCACATTGATTGGTACACTCACACGTGGCGCATTGATTGGTACACTCACACGTGGCACATTGATAGGTACACTCACACGTGGCACATTGATTGGTACACTCATACATGGCACAATTGATTGGTACACTCATACATGGCACATTGATTGGTACACTCATACATGGCACATTGATTGGTACACTCATACATGGCACATTCGATTGGTACACTCATACATGGGACATTGATTGGTACACTCACACGTGGCACATTGATAGGTACACTCATACATGGCACATTGATTGGTACACTCATACATGGCACATTGATTGGTACACTCATACATGGGGCATTGATTGGTACACTCATACATGGCACATTTGATTGGTACACTCATACATGGCACATTGATTGGTACACTCATACATGGCACATTGATTGGTACACTCACACGTGGCGCATTGATTGGTACACTCATACATGGGACATTCGATTGGTACACTCATACATGGGACATTCGATTGGTACACTCATACATGGGACATTGATTGGTACACTTATACATGGCACATTGATTGGTACACTCACACGTGGCGCATTGATTGGTACACTCACACGTGGCACATTGATTGGTACACTCACACGTGGCGCATTGATTGGTACACTCACACGTGGCGCATTGATTGGTACACTCACACGTGGCGCATTGATTGGTACACTCATACATGGGACATTGATTGGTACACTCATACATGGGACATTGATTGGTACACTCATACATGGGACATTGATTGGTACACTCATACATGGGACAATGATCGGTACACTCACACGTGGCACATTGATAGGTACACTCATACATGGCACATTGATTGGTACACTCATACATGGCACATTCGATTGGTAGACTCATACATGGCACATTGATTGGTACACTCATACATGGCACATTCGATTGGTACACTCATACATGGCACATTGATTGGTACACTCACACGTGGCGCATTGATTGGTACACTCATACATGGGACATTGATTGGTACACTCACACGTGGCACATTGATAGGTACACTCATACATGGCACATTGATTGGTACACTCATACATGGCACAATTGATTGGTACACTCATACATGACACATTGATTGGTACACTCATACATGGCACATTGATTGGTACACTCATACATGGCACATTGATTGGTACACTCATACATGGCACATTGATTGGTACACTCATACATGGCACATTGATTGGTACACTCATACATGGCACATTGATTGGTACACTCATACATGGCACATTGATTGGTACACTCACACGTGGCGCATTGATTGGTACACTCACACGTGGCGCATTGATTGGTACACTCATACATGGGACATTGATTGGTACACTCATACATGGGACATTGATTGGTACACTCATACATGGGACATTGATTGGTACACTCATACATGGGACATTGATTGGTACACTCACACGTGGCACATTGATAGGTACACACATACATGGCACATTGATTGGTACACTCATACATGGGACATTGATAGGTACACTCATACATGGCACATTCGATTGGTACACTCATACATGGCACATTCGATTGGTACACTCATACGTGGCGCATTGATTGGTTGATAGGTACACTCATACATGGTACATTGATTGGTACACTCATACACGGCACATTCGATTGGTACACTCATACATGGCACATTGATTGGTACACTCACACGTGGCGCATTGATTGGTACACTCATACATGGGACATTGATTGGTACACTCATACATGGCACATTCGATTGGTACACTCATACATGGGACATTGATTGGTACACTCATACATGGGACATTGATTGGTACACTCATACATGGCACATTGATTGGTACACTCACACGTGGCGCATTGATTGGTACACTCATACATGGGACATTGATTGGTACACTCATACATGGCACATTCGATTGGTACACTCACACGTGGCACATTGATTGGTACACTCATACATGGGACATTGATTGGTACACTCATACATGGCACATTCGATTGGTACACTCATACATGGCACATTGATTGGTACACTCACACGTGGCACATTGATTGGTACACTCATACATTGCACATTGATTGGTACACTCATACATGGTACATTGATTGGTACACTCATACATGGCACATTGATTGGTACACTCATACATGGGACATTGATTGGTACACTCATACATGGCACATTCGATTTGTACACTCATACATGGGACATTGATTGGTACACTCACACGTGGCACATTGATAGGTACACTCATACATGGCACATTGATTGGTACACTCATACATGGGACATTGATTGGTACACTCATACATGGCACATTGATTGGTACACTCATACATGGCACATTGATTGGTATACTCATACATGGCACATTGATAGGTACACTCATACATGGCACATTGATTGGTACACTCACACGTGGTGCATTGATTGGTACACTCATACATGGGACATTGATTGGTACACTCATACATGGCACATTCGATTGGTACACTCATACATGGCACATTCATTTGGTACACTCATACATGGCACATTGATTGGTACACTCATACATGGGACATTGATTGGTACACTCATACATGGCACATTGATAGGTACACTCATACATGGCATATTGATTGGTACATTCACATATGGCACATTGATTGGTACACTCATACATGGCACATTGATTGGTACACTCATACATGGCACATTGATAGGTACACTCATACATGGCACAGCAATAGGTACACTCATACATGGCACATTGATTGGTACACTCGTACATGGGACATTGATTGGTACACTCATACATGGCACATTGATAGGTACACTCATACATGGCACAGCAATATGTGCGCTCATACATGGCGCATTGATTGGTACACTCATACATGGGACATTGATTGGTACATTCACATATGGCACATTGATAGGTACACTCATACATGACACAGCAATAGGTACACACGAAGAATAGCCAATCACACATGGCACATTGATCGGTACACACGAAGGATAGCCAATCACACATGGCACATTGATCGATACATGCGAAGGATAGCCAATCACACATGACACATTGATCGGTACACACGAAGGATAGCCAATCACACATGGCACATTGATCGATACATACGAAGGATAGCCAATCACACATGGCACATTGATCGGTACACACGAAGAATAGCCAATCACACATGGCACATTGATCGATACATACGAAGGATAGCCAATCACACATGGTGCAAGGCTGGAGATGGTGGCTGGTCTCTGTGGTTAAGCCACCCGCCTTGTGCTGTGAAGGTTGTAGGTTCATTTCTAGACTCCATCGTGTGATGCACAAGTGCATTTGAGATTCCTGAGGCTTGTTGCTGGAGTTGCGGGGTTCGTGCTCTGTGAGATGCTTTCTACAGGCAGCTCGGCAGAAAGGAGGCTGAGCCATGTAGGATACAGTCCAGTGTAATGAAGTCAAGTCTCTTGCTTTTAGTCACCTCTTGGGATGGAAAGCATTAAAAAGAAAGATGGTGAACAAACTGGGTACTGGGGATTGTCTGGGGAAGTATTGGCAGCTGGTGTGATAGCCCACATCAGCCACCGAGTGCTGGTTGGTCTATATCATTGTGGACTAGCACCATATACCCAGTGCAACTTAAGGCCTGTGAGAGGCCCATTACTTTTTTTTTTTACTATAACTAATAATGAAACCCGCTAATTGACGTCGGTGTTCCACCGTGAAGTTTTTGGATTTTGTTTAATGCACGATTTAATGCGAGAACAATTCAAACCAGTTTTTAGACATTGGCGTTAATAACGGTATGTATGATATATTACTCAAAATCTATTAGAATGAAAAGTGAGTTTTTAAATATATTTTAGCATAGTTACATGTATAACTGAATAGAACAAAATAACACATAGAATAAGTTTTGAACATATGATTTAATCCTGAAATAATTAGTAAATGTGTAAATAAAATCCATTGAGATCTCAGACATCAGCTGTGATATCAGTCTTTGACTCAGCTCAAATCAACTGTTCACAAGAAGTCAGGAGAAAACTGGCCTTAGGGTAACAGAATTAAGAATCTTTGGCATAATACCTGCAAGCAAATACAAGTAAACATGTAGCAACATATGGATGTGAATCGTGGACCATCTCACAATCATGAAAGAAGAACATCAAGATGTTTGAACTTAAATGTTATAGAGAAAAATGTTTCATTGCAGTTTCCTGATATGTTTCTGTGATATCATAGCGCCATCACAGTTTGTAAGCCTAGAGCCAGGAGGTAGAGGCGGCCAGTCTTTCCCTCACTGTGGCAAGTGACGAGCCCAGGCTTTGCACCCAGGTCTGACCGAGATCATGATATTATCAGTGAAGTTGGCTATCAATTTTGCTAAGGCAAAAATGTGGTAAACATTCATAGAATACCTAGAACAAGAAATAGAAAAATACTGAGATTTTACCACTTCTGAATGTTGAAGCCCCGGGAAGGTTAACCCGGTCAACAAATGCCCGCAGAAGTCGGATGTGTCGGCCTAATGGCGCAAGAACGCAGCTCTGCTGTAAACAGGCACAACGCAATGATGTACGAAAAAAAAAAAACTCCGGATGAA
The DNA here is from genome assembly GCA_963921405.1 of Cepaea hortensis. Lineage (NCBI taxonomy): Eukaryota > Metazoa > Mollusca > Gastropoda > Stylommatophora > Helicidae > Cepaea > Cepaea hortensis. The sequence continues at coordinate 59,543,158 of OY992891.1, forward strand.
CGCAGAAGAAGAGGAAGAATGTTGAAGCATCATTTCTCAGAAACTGGAATACTTTGGCTATTTTAAACATGACACTGGTTTAGAAAGAACAGTAAAAAAAAAGGCATGGTTCCTGGATGCAGTTGACCAATGCGAAGATGGAAACAGGAGATAAACTCTTTACAGGGCAGATGCTTGTCTGTCTTTTAGCCCTGAACGGGCAAGATTTGTTCAGGGTCGATAAAATTTCGGTTTACGTTAGTAAAAACATCACAAATAAGGTGTTAGTCAACCGATTTTAGTTAAATAAACAACACAAAGAAGGGAAAAGCATGCAGAATATGTTACTCACATGATTGTTGTCAGTAATCCATATATGAACACAAATATTTACGAAATACAGCATATTGTTTGTGATTTTCTGTTATCTATACAGCAATTTACAAACACATTTTCAGAATCATAATCACTTTCTTTAAATTCCGACTCAGACTGCTAATGCAAAGTAACGCTTTTCACTGATATCTAGCTCCGATTAATAGTCAACTTCGTGCCCTTTAATGTCACTTAAATTGAACCTAGCAAAATCTCGGCTATCACTTGAAGAATCGCAGAAATCCATTTTGAAAAACTAAGCGTAAAAACCCCGAAAACTATCCCCAAAAAAGTCCGTAAAAATCCGTTCAAATTCATAGTAGGCGCTTACAAATGGCGGCCACGTTGTCAAGCTATCGGCGAAAGCAAAAGTAGCCGTCGGAAGTATCGTAAAGCCGATTTGCCTGTTAAAGCGATCGGATGGAAATGGACGTTCCACCTTGTAAAGGGTTAAAGACGCCCTTGGCATAAAAATGTATGAGGCAAAGGAACTGGTGAAGGATCAAGAGTCTTTCTAGTCTGGTGTGATGATATTGAAATTCTGCAGAGGACCTGATATATGATGATGATGAGTTTAAATGAGTTGTATTGAGTCAAGAACCGACATCGCGCCATTCAGGACATTCCTATGCTCAGTCCTCATCTTCAACAGCCAGCTAAAAGTCCCAATACTAATGGTGAAGAGTTCTTAATAACTAATATTGATAGAGGAATCTATTGTGTGAATCATACTGTGTTCTCTTTGTTGGATTTAACTGAATGAAATCAGTGCAAAACATTAGAAACAATTTAAGGTTACTTTCATATATGAAGCAGCGTCTTCTTGTAAATTTCTCAGCATCCTGGTTAGTCACTTCAGATTAAGTCATCATGACTATTTTCAGCTGCGTTTTATTTAAATATTTCGTATGTTGTTTTGGTTTTTTTCAAAGCCAGTGAATAATGACACAGACTATATACTTAAACCTGAGTACTGTTTGAACACATACACATGTTTGTTTCTCAACGATTCATTTAATTTTCACACGCCACAAGAGAGATTCCCTAAAATCTATTTTTGTTTTTTAAAGCGACACCACAAGAGAATTATTAGTCACCTCTTGTGACATGCATGAGGTTACAGTGTTTGGATTTATTGCTTCTCTTATGGGACCCAGTCACACGGGCAGAATTACCTTTACCTGTTAGACGAAATAAAAATGACTTCCATTAATCTCATGATGTTATCTACCTGCCCACCTTTTTGCTCCTTCCTTCAACGTTCATAATAATAATAGTTCTCATCATCATCATCATCATCATCATCATCATCATCATCATCATCATCATCATCATCATCATCATCATCATCATCATCATCATCATCATCATCATCATCATCAGGGTAGGCAGTCAGAAAACTGTAGTTGAAATTTTTGGATCACATTACTCCCCTGTCTGCCTGTTCTCAGCAATTCTCCTATGCTCAGCATGAGACTCAACTGCAATAGTTCTTTCGTACTTGTTGTTGGACGAATGGTATTTTATTTTCTTCAGCCTACTGGGCTTAACCTTAAGTATAAGGTTACCGTTAATTAGCTGCATATCCTTTACAGGATGTAGCAGTCAACCCCAGCATTTTTTGGCTTTTCATGATTCCTGGGCAAGTTTACATTCAGTAGTTTGCCATTGCTTTCTGAATGACTGGCACCCATACCATTTCATAAAAAACAAACACAGCGGGTATGCGGGATTACGAACTGCATAACCCCTTCGCCATGGAGCCGGACCCGTAGTAATACAAAAACAAACAAACAAACAAACAAACAAACAAGTCCCATTTCTGAAACCTGCTGTGGGTACGTCAAGTGATAGGACCATCACATTTGTGTAGGTCTGAGTGTACAGAGGAATAGGTGGTCAGTCTTTTCCGATCGTAGTGGTTGATGAGAGCTGCCATGGAACCTTTGTCTGACTATGCTCATGCTATTTCAAGCATAATGTCCTAACTGTTATACCAGCACACCTGCTTAGTAGTAGTGCAAGTGAGGGTTATTCAGTTTCACATTTCTTCTTCTTCTGCTGCGTTCATCCGGAGATTTTTTTCGGACGTGATTGTGTTGTGCCTATATACAGCAGAGCTGCGTTCTTGCACCGTTAGGCCGACACATCCGACTTCTGCGGGCATTTGTTGACCGGGTTAACCTTCCCGGGTATATTTATTATTCAAAAGGTAGAATTTAACTTGACCTCGTAAAAGGATCACTGAATACAAAATGCATCCAATGGCACCAGGAACTTGAAATGTTATCAGATTGTCCAGTCCGGTATTCAGGTTTCCAAACAGTATTAATACAGCATACATGATGAGGTGATGTATAAGTGATACAGTCAAACTGTGTTCCAAACAGTATTGTTATAGCATACATAATGGGGTGAAGAATAAGTAATATAGTCAAACAGTGTTTGCCAGTTGACTGTGAATAAATTTTTTCCAACTTCCCTTGACATAACCTGTCAAACATGGCTCCTGAAAATAGTTATTCCAAAAGCTGGCCAGCATTGAACCACTTCTTAGATGTTAAATTTGTGTGTGTGCTCACATGCTTTCAACTCAAGCATAGTCCATACACATGCTCCTACTTCTAGTGCACTGGACTGATTTTTGCGTGTGGATTAGCTTTCCCTATTACCAGTGTCCCTCGTCATCAGGCAAACTGACTCCAACTTCTAAGATACTTGTAATTTACATTCCCAAGTAAAGGCTGCCAGCCCATAGAGGAAGATTCAGTCAGACTGCCAGTACAACACTCAACCCATAGCAGAAGATGCAGACAGATATTGTCAGACTGCCAGTACATCACTCAACCCATAGCAAAAGATGCAGAGAGACATTCAGTCAGACTGCCAGTAAAACACTCAACCCGTAGAGGAAGATGCAGACAGACATTCAGTCAGACTGCCAGTAAAACACTCAACCCATAGAGGAAGATACAGATAGACACTCAGTCAGACTGCCAGTACCACACTCAACCCATAGAGGAAAAGATACAATCAGGTGTTTGGACAGACTGTCAGTACAAAACTCAACCTGGAGAGTAAGAAGAAGATACAGTTAGGTATTCAGTCAGACTGCCAGTACAACACTCAACCTAGAGAGGAAGAAGAAGATACAATCAGGTCTTCGGTCAGACTGCCAGTACAACACTCAGCCCATAGCAGATGATGCAGTCAGGCATTCAGTCAGACTGCCAGTACAACTCTCAACCTATAGAGGGCATTCAGTTAGGCTGCCACTGGTGCCAGTGGCATGAGAACTATTCATTGGCTACTGCAGAAGGGGACGGAGCATATTTGGGATTGGCCTGAGCACAGTGATGTTGATTATGATTTCATATTTAATATTTCATAGTATTCCATTTCCTTGCGACACAAACTGCCTGGACATAACATGTTCATTACCTGCTGATGCACTGTTTGTTTCCATGACTAAAGCAGTAAGGTATCCTCTGGTCTCCTGCCAGTCTCATGGCTTCCCTGTCACAGATTCCCAGCTAAACTTCTCTTACATATCATTATTGCTGTCAGTGAATATAAATCATGCCATGAATCTCCATTATGTACATTATTCAATATAATTGCATATCTGCATATGTATGAGTTAATTGTTACCCTAGTGTGGGGAAATGTAACGTAAAGACTAAATGCCATGGCAGGGCAGACTGGACCCTAAGCCTTGGTCCACAGCTGGTCTAGAATCGAAGCTCCTACAGGCGGACAGTTAGAGCATTGCTTAGCAGCTTCTGCAACTTGTCTTGTTCCAGATGTATTGGTATTACTTTCCTCTGGAGTAAACTAGGCAGGCTGAGAAAGGGATCATGCTGCATGGGCAACACGTGGTCTCTATAATTCACTCCAGGCTTTGTGCTATGGAGAGGTTTAACACCATCACTAGTCCTGCCATAGGTTGTGGTTGTTGTGCCTTTTTTTAAGCACAATGTAACCAACTATTGTCTGTCAAGATGGCAAGATGCCAGTAATAAGTTAATTGAATGTTCGGGTGTTTCTCAACACATGTGTCGTGTCATCTAATTTTTCCTTGGATATCCTTTCTTTACTCCTGGATTTTGTCCTGCAGCATTTTCAGTAGAAGATCTTGTTTAATCTTGTGACCAAACCGAGACAGCATATATTTTCGATTCAATTAAAAATAATTTCCTGTTTTACCCAATGTCTTTATAAATTTAATAGTAATAATAAACAACAGTACATGTTTTGATGGAATGTTTTATTGGTACTTTCTCTCAGTTCATGTTGTGTAACTACAGTTCCTTTCTATATTATTTTTTCAATGATTAACAGGCAGATCTGACTGACTCACATACCACACTGATGGTTCATTGGGCTGGAGAAGGCAGTGATGTCATCATGGCCCTGGCCAAGACTGTTGGAGAAAATAACAGTTCACTCTTCTTGTCTAGGGTAAAGTTACTTTGGTTTTTATGCAAATACCATGGGATACTTCTTATGTAATCTCTCTCTCTCACTCTCACTTTCTCTTTCTTTCTCTCTGTCACACTTGCTCTCTCTTTCACTCTCTCTTTTTCTCATTCTCTCTCTCACTCTCACTTTCTCTCTCTCTCACTCTCTCTCTCTCTCTCTCTCTCTCTCTCTCTTTCTCTCTCTCTCTCTCTCTCTCTCTCTCTCTCTCTCTCTCTCTCTCTCTCTCTCTCTCTCTCTCTCTCTCTCTCTCTGTGTCTTTCTCTTTCTCATTTTCTGTCTCTATCTCTGACATTTCTCCCTCACATAGCTTTCTCTCTCTCTTTATTTTTCTTTCTTTCTGTCTGTCTCTCTCTCTAATTCTCCCTTGAATATCTCTCTCTCTCTCTCTCTCTCTCTCTCTCTCTCTCTCTCTCTCTCTCTCTCTCTCTCTCTCTCTCTCTCTCTCTCTCTCTCTCTCTCTCTCTCCCATGCCTTTTTTGCTTCTCTCTTTTTGTGTGGATGCATGGGTATTCACATAATAAGAAGAGAGGCATTAGTGAACATCGTGACTGCTGGAAAGATCAGTTGAAAAAGAGCCGTATTTCTCTCTTGTCCTTTTTTGTTTCTATTTATTTTACCCTATTTTTCCTTTCTTTTTCTTTCCTCTCTCCTCCATTCTGATGATGCATGGGTACTGCCGTATTTCTCTGTCTTGCCCTTTTTTATCTTTCTATTTACTTTGCCTGCTTTTCCTTCCTTCTTTCTTTCCTCCCTCCCTCTGTTCCTTCCTTTTCTTCTACTACACGCCTCCCTATTTTTTACTTCCTGTCAGAAAGTGTCAGACTCAGACACATCCATTTCATGCAATTTCAGAATTATGGCAAAACATTTACCAATGTCAGCCCACAGCTAAGGGTCAACTGGACTACCAATGCAGTCATTAGTAACTACTACAGTGCCAGGTCATTTAACAACTACGTAAGTATTCCTTCATCATATATTGTCTATGATCGGCTGATCCTCGCTCAGCGCTAGCCAGAGAGTTCCTGTGATTGAAAGAGGGAAACTAGTCAACTTATTTTATAATTGTGTGACCTAGTTTATGTGAATACCATAGACGGACAACAAAGCTAATGAGCAAGTCCTACAAGAAACAAATAACAACTGTAAACTGATTAGAAAAAAATAGACGTTTAATCATTTTGGCCACATTATGAGAAGAAATAAACTGGAGAACTTGGTGACAGCTGGCAAAATTGAGGGGAAAAGAACAAGGGAAATGCAAAGAAGTAAACATCTGGATGGCTTGGCCACGTGACATAATTGAGACAACAACACAGCTAATCCACAAATCAGGTGATCATGTGAGATGGTGAAACATGACCGCTGACACTTAAAGCGTGGCACATGATGATGATGAGTTTGTGAACACTTGTCACTTTAATTGTACATTTAGTTTCATGCCCATATGTATAATTAAAGTCAGTGGTATTAATTTGGGACAAGTATGTGATCAACATAGAACAATTAGTATAATGAGTCACATCACAAAGATTTTGCTACGAATTATCATGCAAAGAGTGAGGAAGAAAATACAACCTGAAATAGGGGAAGAACAATGTGGGTTTGTAGAAGGAAAGGTTACAGTAAATGCTGTGTATATGCTGCGAACAGTTATTGAACATGTTATAGAAGTAAACAAGGATATACATCTTTGCTTTATTGACTATACAAAGGCTTTTGATAGAGTTAGACATGTCAACATGGTAGGTATGCTTGCAGATCTACAAATTGATGGGAAGGACATTAGACTTATAAAAAGCATATATTGGAAACAACAGGCTGCCATAAGGATTGATAATGAAGTGGGACAATATCAGCCTATTAAGAGAGGTGTTAGGCAGGGATGTGTAATGTCTCCAGATCTTTTTTCCCTATACAGTGAAAATATTTTCAGAAATGTAGAAGATATAAATGGAATCAGCATTGGAGGACAAAACATCAATAACATTAGATATGCAGATGATACAGTATTAATTGCAGTCAATGCGCAGGACCTGCAACAATTAGTAGATGCGGTTGTTGCACACAGTGAACAACTGGGGTTAGAATTAAATTGTAAAAAGACACAATTTATGGTCGTCACTAGGAAAAACGAAATACCACAATGTAATATACAAGTAAATGGGAATATTCTTCAACAAGTCAATCGGTACAATTATCTCCGAACAGTCATAACATCTGATGGGAGATGCCTTGAAGAGATTGGAACAAGAATCGCCATGGCGAAAGTAACCTTTAGCAAGATGAAAAACATACTGACCAATAAAAAGGTGTCAACTGAAACGAGAAAAAGAGTGTTGAGGGGCTACATAGAGCCTGTTCTTTTGTATGGATGTGAAACTTGGACAAGTTTGTGGGAAAATGTACAAATGGATCAGCCACTACCTTGAGAACAGAACTGGCAGGACAAAAGTACAAGGACAAACCAGCAAAATGATGCTGTTGGAGCAAGGTGTCCCCCAAGGAGGAGTTCTTTCACCAACATTATTCCTAGCATATATAAATGACATCACAGAAAATTTTCCAGCCAGAGTACACACATCCTCCTTTGCAGATGACCTAGCCATATGGACATCTGAAGAATATATTAGTACAGCTAACAGCAGAATACAGCAAGCCCTATTAGCGCTAGAGGACTGGTGAAAATCATGGCTAGTGAAGATAAGTGAGGAGAAAACAACATGCACAGTGTTCTCCCTCTCAAATAAAACTCAGCAACCTAAGCTGGTATTGAATGGAAAAATATTGCGCCATGAAGAAAATCCAAACTATCTAGGAGTCACCTTTGATCGTCGCTTGACATGGAAAACACAGGTTGAGAAAAATCGAACAAGAGCAAGGCAAAGAATGGCAATCATGAAAAAGCTTGCTGGTACAACGTGGGGAGCAGATGAGAAAGTTCTCAAGAAGTTATATACTGGATGGGTGAGGCCAGTACTGGAATATGGCATTGCAGCTTGGGCAACAGCAGCAAAGTCAAACTTTAACAAAATAAATAGAGTCCAAAATCAAGGAATGCGAATCATAACTGGAAGCCTGAAGACAACGCCTATTAATGAACTAGAAAAGATCACTTGTTTACAACCAATGCAGGATAGAAGAGATAGCAGAGCCCAGCAACAAGCAGAAAAATTTAGAAGATTGACAGACCACCCTATGTATAAAAGGATTAATGGTTTTGGAAAGGGAAGACTGAAGCGGAGCAACTTTGTAGAAACTGCAAAACGAAAGATTAGGGCAGAACCTATACTTAACATATCAACAGTCAAACCCATTTACAATGCACACAAGTTCCCAGCTTGGAGACAGCAGCAACTGCCTGAGATGATAGAAAACATTCCTGGTATTGTGAAAAAGAACACTCAGCATGACACTGAAAGAAGAGAAATAACCCTAAACTACATAAAAGAACATTACCCAAGCAGCAATTGGACCCATGCATATACAGATGGATCAGCCAAAAATTCAACAGAAAATGGAGGAGGAGGAATTCTCCTGAATTTAAAAAATGGAGTGAAAAAAACACATTCAGTGGCAACTGGAAAATTTTCAAGTAACTTCAAAGCGGAGGTAGAGGCTCTGAAAACTGCAGCAGAAATGCTCTTGATGGAGGAAAATAAAGAGAAGCAAATAGCTATCTTCACAGATGCAAAGTCAGCTGTCTCAATACTGAAGAGCAAAAAGAGCACAGAACTAGCTGACCTAAGAGCAGCACTCCATGGTCTATGCCAGAAATCCAAAAAAGTTGTAATACAGTGGATCCCATCACATTGCAGTATACCTGGAAATGAAGAGGCAGACAGACTAGCAAAAGAGGGTGGACGACTACCACAGCCTGACATAGACATAACCTATAATGAGGCAAAAAGGTTTATAAAAAGCACTTATAGAACCAAATGGGAATCAAATCAAATCAAATCAAATCAACTTTATTAGGGTCACAAATTGGGCGCGCAGGCCCGTCTTACATTCGGCCCTTCCAATCACTCGTCTTTCGTTCATCAAGAGCATTATACATTTACATAGGAAGAAAAATAAACATTGTGAAATGAATGTTGTAAACATAAACAAGGCTAAACATGGAGAAAAATGTGTACATAAACAGTATGTGACGTAAAAGTAGTGATGCCAGCGCGTCCCACACACACACACACACACACACACACCACACACACTCTCTCTCTCTCTCTCATTCACTCTCACTCATTCACTCACACACACACACTCTCACTCATTCACTCTCCCGCTCACTCATTCACTCTCCCGCTCACTCATTCACTCTCACGCTCACTCATTCACTCTCACGCTCACTCATTCACTCTCCCGCTCACTCATTCACTCTCCCGCTCACTCATTCACTCTCCCGCTCACTCATTCACTCTCCCGCTCACTCATTCACTCTCCCGCTCACTCATTCTGTCTCTCCCGCTCACTCATTCACTCTCCCGCTCACTCATTCACTCTCCCGTTCAATCATTCACTCTCCCGCTCACTCATTCACTCTCCCGCTCACTCATTCCCGCTCACTCATTCACTCTCACTCATTCACTCTCACGCTCACTCATTCACTCTCACGCTCACTCATTTACTCTCACGCTCACTCATTTACTCACACGCCCACTCATTCACTCACACACCCACTCATTCACTCTACCGCTCAATCATTCACTCTCCTGCTCACTCATTCACTCTCACGCTCACTCATTCACTCTCACGCTCACTCATTCACTCTCACTCATTCACTCTCACACTCACTCAATCACTCTCACCCTCACTCATTCACTCTCACACTCACTCATTCACTCTCACGCTCACTCATTCACTCTCCCGCTCACTCATTCACTCTCCCGCTCAATCATTCACTCTCCCGCTCACTCATTCACTCTCACTAATTCACTCTCCGGCTCACTCATTCACTCTTCCGCTCACTCATTCACTCTCCCGCTCACTCATTCACTCTCCCGCTCACTCATTCCTTCTCACGCTCACTCATTCACTCTCACTCATTCACTCTCCCACTCACTCATTCACTCTCCCGCTCACTCATTCACTCTCACTCATTCACTCTCCCGCTCACTCATTCACTCTCCCGCTCACTCATTCACTCTCCCGCTCACTCATTCACTCTCACGCTCACTCATTCACTCTCACGCTCACTCATTCACTCTCACGCTCACTCATTCACTCGCCCGCTCACTCATTCACCCTCACTCATTCACTCTCCCGCTCACTCATTCACTCTCACGCTCAATCATTCACTCTCCCGCTCACTCATTCACTCTCACTCATTCACTCTCCCGCTCACTCATTCACTCTCACGCTCACTCATTCACTCTCACGCTCACTCATTCACTCCCACACACAGACACTCTCACTCATTCACTCTCACGCTCACTCATTCGCTCTCACGCTCACTCATTCGCTCTCACGCTCACTCATTCACTCTCCCGCTCACTCATTCACCCTCACGCTCACTCATTCACTCTCACGCTCACTCATTCACTCTCCCGCTCACTCATTCACTCTCACTCATTCACTCTCCCGCTCACTCATTCACTCACGCTCAATCATTCACTCTCCCGCTCACTCATTCACGCTCACTCATTCACTCTCACGCTCACTCATTCACTCTCACGCTCACTCATTCACTCTCACGCTCACTCATTCACTCTCACGCTCACTCATTCTGTCTCTCATTCACACTAACTCACTCTCTCACTCAAACTATAGTAATGAACATAAGTTTAGATTATACATGATAAAATCAAATGGTATTTAACTTATAATATGACAGATGAGAATACACAAACATATGGATTCGCGTGTTACATAACATGCGTGTTACATGACATGCATCTGCTCAGCTCTCTCTCTCTCTCTCTCACACACTCTTTCTCTCTCTCTCTCTCTCTGTATTCTTTCATATACACACACTCACACGCATGTGTACGCTCTCACACACACACACTCTCTTTCTCTCTCATTCACTCTCACTCTCACTAATTCACTCTCCCGCTCACTCATTCACTCTCACGCTCACTCATTCACTCTCACGCTCACTCATTCACTCTCCCGCTCACTCATTCACTCTCCTGCTCACTCATTCACTCTCCCGCTCACTCATTCACTCTCACGCTCACTCATTCACTCTCCCGCTCACTCATTCACTCTCCCGCTCACTCATTCACTCTCACGCTCACTCATTCACTCTCACGCTCAATCATTCACTCTCCCGCTCAATCATTCACTCTTCCGCTCACTCATTCATTCTCCCGCTCACTCATTTACTCTCCCGCTCACTCATTTACTCTCACGCTCACTCATTCACTCTCACGCTCACTCATTCTGTCTCTCCCGCTCACTCATTCACTCTCCCGCTCACTCATTCACTCTCCCGCTCACTCATTCACTCTCCCGTTCAATCATTCACTCTCACTCATTCACTCTCACGCTCGCTCATTCACTCTCACGCTCACTCATTCACTGTCCCGCTCAATCATTCACTCTGCCGCTCACTCATTCACTCTCACTTTCACTCATTTACTCTCACGCTCACTCATTCGCTCTCACGCTCAATCATTCACTCTCCCGCTCACTGATTCACTCTCACGCTCACTCATTCACTCTCACGCTCACTCATTCCTTCTCACGCTCACTCATTCACTCTCACTCATTCACTCTCACTCATTCACTCTCACGCTCACTCATTCACTCTCACGCTCACTCATTCACTCTCCCGCTCAATCATTTACTCTCCCGCTCACTCTCATGCTCACTCATTCACTCTCCCGCTCACTCATTCACTCTCCCGCTCACTCATTCACTCTCCCGCTCACTCATTCACTCTCCCGCTCACTCATTCACTCTCACGCTCACTCATTCACTCTCACTCATTCACTCTCACTCATTCACTCACACAGACACTCTCACTCATTCACTCTCCCGCTCACTCATTCGCTCTCACGCTCACTCATTCACTCTCCCGCTCACTCATTCACTCTCCCGCTCACTCATTCACCCTAACGCTCACTCATTCACTCTCCCGCTCACTCATTCACTCTCCCGCTCACTCATTCACTCTCCCGCTCACTCATTCACTCTCACGCTCAATCATTCACTCTCCCGCTCACTCATTCACTCTCACGCTCAATCATTCACTCTCCCGCTCACTCATTCACTCTCACGCTCACTCATTCACTCTCACTCATTCACTCTCACGCTCACTCATTCTGTCTCTCATTCACACTCACTCATTCACTCTCACTCATTCACTCTCCCGCTCACTCATTCACTCTCACTCATTCACTCTCCCGCTCACTCATTTACTCTCACGCTCAATCATTCACTCTCCCGCTCACTCATTCACTCTCACTCATTCACTCTCACGCTCACTCATTCTGTCTCTCATTCACACTCACTCACTCTCTCACTCAAACTACAGTAATGAACATAAGTTTAGATTATACATGATAAATTCAAATGGTATTTAACTGTATAATATGACAGATGATAATACACAAACATATGGATTCGCGTGTTACATAACATGCGTGTTACATGACATGCATCTGCTCAGCTCTCTCTCTCTCTCTCTCTCTCTCTCTCTCTCTCTCTCTCTCTCTCTCTCTCTCTCTCTCTCTCTCTCTCTGTATTCTTTCATATACACACACTCACACGCATGCGCGCGCTCACACACACTAACACATCAACTCTCCCACTGTCTCACTCTCTAACACACAATCCTACACACACACACTCACTCTCTCAATCACACTCTCTCACACATACACGTACACATGAACGCATGCACGCACGCACACACTCCCTCACTCACTCTCACACATACACGTACGAATGCATACACTGACACATTCCCCCACCATTTCTCGCTCAATCACTCTCTCCACACACACGCATGCACACACGCATTCACTCTCTCTCTCTCTCTCTCTCTCTCTCTCTCTCTCTCTCTCTCTCTCTCTCTCTCTCTCTCTCTCTCTCTCTCTCTCTCTCTCTCTCTCGCTCGCTCCCACACGCACACACATATATAGTGAACAATTATAATGAACAATTATACTGAACAATTATACCAGTAAATGAATTATGGTGGCATATAGTCGGTATGGATTAAGTATTGAAAGAGTTTTCGGTTAAATGTGTAGGGACTCATTAGTTTTCAGGTCTGGAGGCAGATGATTCCATAAGTGAGCACCAGAATAGGCAAAACATGTTTTGTATAGGTCCAATCTAGGCTTTGAGACATGTAACAAATTTAGGCGCTTGCTGTTCATTGCATTAGATTGAATCAGCGGCAGAAGATACTCTGGGGTATTTTGAGATATAATTTTATTCACTAATTTGGCTTTGTTGAAAAGGAAGCGCTTTTGTAGTGGTAGAAGTCTTAGATGACTGTACAAATTATTACTTTCAACGTGCTTTATGCCAGAAACCAGACGAATAGCGCGGTTTTGTAGAGAACATAGTCGCTTTAAATTAGATTTAGGGCAACCATCCCAAACTGTGGAACAGTAATCGAGATGTGATTGGATATAGCATGTATAGAATATTTTTCGTGTGCTTTCATCCAGGAAGTGCTGAATTTTAGCAAGTTGGTAAACTTTTTGTGCTATTTTCTTGGTAAGAGCGTGAACATGAGAGCTCCAGTTCAAATGACTGTCTATTAAAAGCCCTAGTGTTTTATGTTCAGTCACATTAACTATAGGTAACGTGCCCATGCGGAGTTCGAGCGGTGATCCAGTTATGGCTAGTGTCTGTAGTTTTTGTCTGGTCGTTATTAGCATGGATTTGGTTTTGCCGATGTTAATTTGCATGCGGTTTTCATTGCTCCATCTAGTAAGATTATCAAGTTCCTTTTGTAAAGAATTCTCTAATTCACTACGGTTTTCTTGACTAGTATATATAGTACAGTCGTCAGCAAATAGATCACAAGTTGTATTGATATATAAAGGAAGATCATTAATATAAACTGCAAAAAGCAGCGGACCTAGTATTGAGCCCTGAGGCACACCAATATTAAGCTGTGTGGGTCTTGATAGACAGTTGTTGAAGGACACGACTTGTTGCCTGTCGGATAGAAATGACGTAATTATGTTCACCATGTTGGTGCTTGTCTTCATTTGCTTTAGTTTTCTAATTAAAATATCGTGATCTACCATATCAAAAGCTTTTTTAAAGTCTACAAACACCGCTCCACAAATTCTACCGTTGTTGATGTTTAAGTGCCAGTTATCGGTCATTTTTGTTAGAGCACTATGGCAAGAATATTTAGGTCGAAACCCAGATTGACTGTTAATTATTAGATCGTTGTTAATTAAATGGTGTAACGTTGTTTTATGAATGTGTTTTTCTAGTGGTTTTGATAGCGACGATAGTAAGGAAATAGGTCTATAATTACCCAAAACGCTATTATCGATTGAGCCATTTTTAATAAGCGGAAACACTTTAGCAATTTTAAATGCAGATGGAAAGTAATTTTTGGCCAGGCACTGGTTATATATGAACGTTAAGGACTCGCTAATGACTGGTGCAGCACAACGAAGAATTCTATTACTGATACCATCTAGGCCGTGTGAGTTTGTTGATTTGAGGTTCAAGAGATATTTATAAACGTCTGCAACAGACATTAAAGGAATCTCAGCGGGAATATTTCTGGCGCACTTCTCCTCACAGAATGATGCCAGTGAACTTAAATTACACGATGAGTCTGGTATTGAAGACTTTAGATTCTCTATTTCTGATTGAAAGAACCAACTGAATTCATCGCATGTTATAGAATTTGGTATTGCTGATTCTGTAGGGCGTTTCTTATTGGTTAGCAAGTTAATAGCCTTCCATATATTTGTACTGTTTGAATTATCTACAATCAAATTTTTAAAATGATCTTTTTTTATCCTACGAATTTCATATTTAACTTTATTCCTTAGTCTGCGGTAATTGATGAAGTCTTTATTTTTGTGTGCTGTATCTCGCTCTCTCATGATTTCCAGCACTTCTCTAGTGACCCATGGGGATTTATGTTGATTTTTGACTCGAACTTCTTTGATTGGCACGTGTTTATCGAACACATTGTAGACTGCCTTCGTCCAGAAAGCTAATGCATCGTCCGGGTCAGGAAGTTGGTAAACGTGATCAAGGGCTGCTTTTCTTAAGTCTTGCAAAAATAAATCTTGGTTGAATGCTTTATAATTCCTAAATTTGATACTTACATGTTTATGTTTAAGAGGTTTGAACCCAATTCTTGACCATGTACAACATACCGGGTAGTGGTCACTAACTGTACAAACAGGAACAGAACATTCAATAATATTATCTGGACAAGTAACATATATATGATCAATTATAGTTGAGGATGTGTCAGTAACCCTTGTGGGACGGTTTATTAGTTGTTTGAAATTGTAAGAAAGAATGATATCGTCCCATGTCTGGTTGGATTTAGGAATATCTATGTTAAAGTCACCTAATATCATGACTTCTCTACCTTCTGTAAACACTATATCCATCATTGTAGTGAAACAGTCATACCAATTGTACCCAGCACACGGATTCCTATATAGGTATCCAATGAGAAACGGCTGTTGGCTGGCTGGCTTCACCTCTAACCAAACACATTCTATCTCTACTGACTCGAGATCACTTCTACGGTAACAGTTGAGAGAATTGGAAATGTATACAGCAATACCTGTCTCTAATTTTTGATTTGCGTCTCTTCGAATTACTTTAAACCCCTTAAGAGTGATTTCAGAGTCGGATATTTTGTCGTTGAGACGACTTTCAGTGATTCCAAACACATGGAATTGTTTGCACAGTATTACCGAAAGCTCAGGTAATTTATTGAGCAAATGATAGATGTTGAGATGGCCTATACTTAGGCCATCTTTGTGAAGCCACTGATCGTGATTTGCGAACATTGCACGATGAAAGGATGATGTCGCTTGCGGTAGAAATTTTCAGAGTTTTTGAAACTTTATTTAGTAGTAGTTAAGACTATTAGATGGGGTAGGAAAATGTCTGTGCTGGAGTGACATCATGAAAGCTTGATGCAGGGCTGCAGGATTGTATTGCATTAGCTGTTGAAGTTGGCGGTTCCACTGATAGGAGTGTAGATTACCATCCAACGAGGGACCACTGCTGTGAGAGTTACTGGAAGTGCCTACATTAGAAGCATACATCGGGGGCACAGCAACATTGTTTAACGGTGTCCCCTTTGACACAATAGGGGGAGGATGCTTTATGGGCAAGGGAGGAAACAAACCATCATAGTTAGCAACATTGGGATTGGAGCATGGGTTGCTATCCACGGCATTGTATTCCTGGGGTATAGGCAATGGTGGTGCAGGAAGAGAAGGAGCATTTTCTGAACACTTAGATGTCGCTGTCGCCGGGGGTGAAGTTCGGGTTACTCCTGTAACTGGTGCTGGTTGTTGTGCACGTTCGGGATATTTTATGTTCTTCGCTAGTATACTACTTCCTAGCTTGGAACAATGTATTTGATCCCTGTATAGTTTTTTCTTAGGAGCCCCGGACGACGAAGTAAAGTACGGGGTGTTATTAATGAAACTAATGGCATTGTCTTTACAAAATTTAAACAAAGTTAGATTGGCAGCATCGGCAGTCCGACGCTGGAATCCATAACATGGTGGAATGATGGATGAAATGAACATAGATGAGTTAGGAAATTTATTTCGTAACAGTACCTCCAGCGTAGATAGTTGTGAGGTGCTTATGATGTTATTATCCATTATGTCATTGACACCAATATGGACTGTCGCTTTTTTAATTCTCTCATTCACTTGGAATTTTCGCAGTGTAGCGATAAGCCTATCAATGTCAGCGCCTGGTAGAGGAAAGATTGAAGTTGACTCGCTGTCAGAAGATGACATGCGATCACTATAGATTCCCTTCAGCAGGGAGTCTCCAATGATAACATGAGTTGCACTGTCATCAATTGTAAGGTCACGCTGCTGGCGTGTCCGCTTGGGCTGTTGTTGCCACTGACCACTGCGGTCTTTCTTGTGTTCTTGATTATTATAGCTTGCTTGCGTTGGTTGTTGATGCCCAGTAGTGGTAACAATTGAACTTTGTGATTCCTGGTCTGCTGCTGGAGAGTCAACACTTAAGGCCTGGAACCTGTTGCTGATATGCACATCAATGGGGTAGATGGATGGTGTGCGTTCTACAGGTTTAGAAGTAGTTTTGTTGATTGTAGAAACTGTCTGTATGTCATTATGCGACGAACATTCACTGGTAGCACACGCATCTAAAACACCAAGGGTAGTTTCTGTCTGTGCACTTTTATTAGATGACTGTGCACTTGTTAGTTCTAAAGCATGTATGGATGCTTTGAAAGTTTCCTTCTCTTGTCTAAGGAGGCGGATTTCTTCTCGAAGAAGAAGGTTTTCGTTTTTAAGCACAGCAATAATATTAGTGGTGTTGCTGGTAATAAAATCTGTTAACCTCATCTCCAAAGCCTGAATAAGTTCACGACAATCAATATCATTGTGGCTCTGTGGTTCGGCTGAAGAAAGAGTGCTTGAATGTGATGTGCTGGTTTGATTAGATTGAGCTGGTGAATTCTGTTGTATGTCCAGCTGGAATTCAGTGTCTGATTGTTCACTAGACAACACGATTGAGGTTGGCGATGTAGATGATAGATTCATTCGCTGAGCTGGCGTGCTCGTCAAAAGTTGTCCCGTCTTGTTCTTGTTTACATTGTGCCGCTTGGACACAGTTGATGATCGCAAGTTGGAGGACATTTTGGCAACATAGTCAGCTCGATAAGGCAAGGAATAAAATAATATTGCAGGCTTCTCTGTAGGTCGTGCGTGACGTTTACTTGCTAGCCATGCATGGTTAATTCTCACGTTGTCGTAGATCGATAATTGGTAAAATTGAAAAATGGGTGATCTTACCGTCACGATTCACAAAGAAATCCTCATTTAACTAAATACACATTCACATAAACTTGACATTTTGTGTTGTATGTAAATCAGCTTTAAACGAACAAAATGATGGAGTAAATATACGCGCAGGCCTTTCTGTAGAAGGTGCGTGGTGTTTATCACTTGTTAGTCACGCATGGCAAATTCTCACGAATCAGAGCATCCAGGCCACCAGAAGGATGATGCATATTACAAACTCGACCGAAGAGAACAAGTAGCAATCTTCAGACTCCGCACAGGACATAACAGACTGAAACACCACTTGTTCAATAAACTAAAGATAGGAGATACCGATGAATGTAATTGTGGAACTGGTAAAATGACAGCTAAACATTTGCTGCAGGAGTGCCCAATATATGCAGAACAGAGAAAGATATTTTGGCCCATGCCTGCTTCATTTGAGGACAAGCTCTATGGAGATATCAACAAGCTCAAGTTGACTACAGCTTACTTTAACTACATTCAGGTTGACATCTAAAGGTGCATGAAGATGTATTTAGACTGCCACACTTCATACCACAGGTATGTCGATTACAAAAGCGTCCCAGAGGCATGAAATGGAATATTGCTTGGATAGCAAATTCATTACGTGGAAAGTCCGAATCAAAAGCTCATTGTGTGGGCTTCATAAAAGGTGGAAAAAGTGTCCTAGTGACACGCAATGGAATATTGCTTGGATAGCAAATCCATTACGTGAGAAGTCCGAATCGAAAGCTCACTGTGTGGGCTTCATAAAAGGTGGAAAAAGTGTCATAGTGGCACAAAATGGAATATTGCTTGGATAGCAAATCCATTATGTGGAAAGTCTGAATCGAAAGCTCACTGTCTGGATGTCATCTGCAGACTGCATTCTTCTGGTTTCCGGAGGAACAGCCTATGGTGAACGGAAGGCCCAATATAAGGAAGTGAGGCTAAGCAGCCATGTGCAGGACGTGACGATTCCTTGGGTGAGCCCAGTACCAGAGCGCTGTGTGATGGCTCTGCAAGTATGGAAGCCTCCTTGGATGGCAGGGAATGCCCATGGTCTGCCCCTGCCTTCCCTTGAGGGTTGACCGGGATGTCTTTGGCTGTTCTATATGGGCCAGCTAGGATGGGGGATAACACCACAACAGTGAGATTCAAACGTCCTAAGAAACCCCCGGGAAGGTTAACCCGGTCAACAAATGCCCGCAGAAGTCGGATGTGTCGGCCTAATGGCGCAAGAACGCAGCTCTGCTGTAAACAGGCACAACGCAGTCACATCCGGAGAAAAAAAAATCCGCATGAACGAAGAAGAAGGAGAAGAAACTTGGACAATGAGCAGTCAAGATGAAAATCATCTGATGGCTGCAGAAATGTGGTTTCTGAGGAAAATGCAAAGAATACCATGGACAGACAGAAAAACCAATGACCAAGTACCGTAAGTTGATTAGAGAAATTAGACATAGACAGTCAAAATTTTTTGGACATGTTATGAGAAGAAATGGATTGGAGAACTTAGTGACAACTGGCAAGATCGAAGGGAACAGACCAAGGGGAAGACCAAGAAGAAAATACCTGGATGGCTTGGCCACATGGCATGGTCGAGACAGGAAAACTGAGCTGATCCACGACTCCGGTGATCGAGTTAAATGGCAATTCATTACCACCCACGCTTTCCGACATGGCACATGATTGATTGATTGATAGAAACTAAAATATTTATGCACATGGCTTGGAAGATGTATCACAGAAATAAACATCCAAATAGGGTAAGCAAAAACCCAGTTTTTATAACATAAAGAACGTCTTATGCAATAAATCAGTGT
The DNA here is from genome assembly GCA_963921405.1 of Cepaea hortensis. Classification (NCBI taxonomy): domain Eukaryota; kingdom Metazoa; phylum Mollusca; class Gastropoda; order Stylommatophora; family Helicidae; genus Cepaea; species Cepaea hortensis. The sequence goes on from OY992891.1 coordinate 59,562,782, forward strand.
CATTGGAAGTTAGGAAAAAGAATTCACAGGTGTTACATGGATCCAGCATATGGCAATAAATCCAGGATAATTGGTAAATCACCAAAAACAAATCCCTTGAAACCAGAGAAGAATGCAGGAGGTACCTTGGACACCCAATAAGAGTGATCTAATGTTTTGAAATAGGCTGAGACAAAGACAATTTGTTACAAACATCAGAAAGAGGCTAAGATACAAAGACAACTTATTACAAACATCAGAAAGAGGCTAAGATACAAAGACAACTTATTACAAACATCAGAAAGAGGCTAAGATACAAAGACAACTTATCTCAAACATCAGAAAAAGGCTAAGACACAAAGACAACTTATTACAAACATCAGAAAGAGGCTAAGATACAAAGACAACTTATTACAAACATCAGAAAGAGGCTAAGATACAAAGACAACTTTTCAAACATCAGAAAGAAGCTAAGACACAAAGACAACTTATCTCAAACATCAGAAAGAAGCTAAGACACAAAGACAACTTATCTCACACATCAGAAAGAGGCTAAGACACAATGATCAACTTATAACAAACATCAGAAAGAGGTTAATGCGCAGAGACTAACTTATCACAAACATCAGAAAGAGCAAAGACACAGAGACCAGTTTATCACAGACATCAGAAAGAGGTTAAGATAAGAGATCAACTTATCACAAATATCAGAAAGAGGTTAACCCTACCAGACCTGAGGCCCTGAACCTAACTGTCCCTATTACCTGGGCTCCTGAGCATTAAATAGAAAAAACCAATATGATATAGAAAAATGTTAGTTACATGCAAACAAGTGGTTAGAATAAGATGTAACTTGGAGACATTGTAGAAAATAGGTCTACCTTTCATCTAGCTCCAATATTCCACCTTTGTATGCCAATCCAGTCTGAATAAAGCAAAGTATCGATTACCTGTTGGATTGTGAAAAGCCTAGACCTACTTTGCTTTCTTGTTGAAGTGCTTGGTTCATCAGCCGCTCGTTTCATTGTGAATTTTCATAATTTTTTCACGTTAAATCACACAAAGTCAATTCAAACCTATGGGGGCAGACATTTGCAATGGCTAACCATGAGGTTTGACCACGATTGGTTGGTTATTTTTAGTTTGTGACACATTTTTTTCACATGCTAGGCAAAATACCGAAAATTAGGTGTAGCGGCAGATTAGGAAATTACTGAAAAATTGGTACAGCGGTCTAGTAGGATTAAGACACTGAGACAACTGATCACAAACATCAGAAAGAGGCTAAGGCACAGAGACAACTTATCACAAAAATCAGAAAGAGGCTAAGATAAGAGATCAATTTATCACAAACATCAGAAAGAGGTTGAGACACAGAGACAACTTACAACAAATATCAGAAAATTTTAGTTAGTATATTGTGGTCACATTATGAGAAGAAAAGTCTGGAACCAATGTTTAGCCCATGGTGATGACGTACAGTTGCAAAACCATACTGAATTCACCTTCAAGAACATGTGAAAAATACAACATGAAAATTAACACACACAAGACAGAGTTAAATTACTACACAGCTCTTTAAAATTTCAAGTTTTGATATAAATACCTACAAAACATTAAAAGACCTGTTCATATTTTTCCCCGCTACAGTACGTGTTCACGGATGAGACCAACAAATGCATGTTCACAACAGATAATACTGGAGAGAACTTTGTGCGCCACTGTGAGCTGCCCTTTGCACCTCGTGTGGTCAAGCTCAACAGAGCCAATCCCAGGCGTATCTTGGCGATGGATGACCAAAGTCAACTGAAGAAGGTAAGATGCTGCTAGCAGTGGTCAGTACAGGGGGGTGAGTATACGAGACCGTATAATGAATCTTGAATAGGTCAAATGTTTGTTTCTGTTGTGGCATTCTTGATCGTGATGAAATATGATGTGGAATTAACATTTATTTGTTTCAGGCAGATGTTTACTTAAATGTCAATATGGTTGAGAGGCTTAAGCTGCTTAGGCTTAAACTTCCTGTTCGGTGATAGTGTGGTAGGGTGTTCGTTCATTCCATGCACTGGTCAGTTGAACAGAAATGTTGACTTCTCGTTCAGAAAACAATACATGGATAATGTGGATAATTATCTATACGGATGGTTCGGTGTTGAGAGGTAGGAGAAGTGCCTGGGGGTTCTTAGCAAAAGCTAATGGTCGACGTTTGGTGCAGGAGAGCCTGGCATATGATACCACAACATCTAGCTTAAGAATGGAGGTGGAGGCGGTCAGTGCAGCTTTTCGCTGGATGGAGAATAAGATACACACACATCATGATTGTAACTGACTCAGAAAGCATGCTGAGGAACATGGGGACAGGCAAGCTTTGGGCAGAGTGGCTTGCTTCGCTTCGGAGGTCACGGGGGGAGAGGGGGGCAAGCATCGCCTGGATCTTTTCTCCAGGGCATGCCGGTGTGCTGGGGAATGAACAGGCAGACAGATTGGCTGGTTCTGCAAAAATTGGTGGAGTATTGATGCATGACAAGGCAGACGTGATTGCGGCCTTGTGGGAGCACGTGTACACCTCGGAGGAGCAAATGGAGCATCATGGTCTGACAAGAATGAGGCAGCGAGGAGTGACGAGGAGATCTGGCCGACGCTCGACGCACAGAGGAAAGGCGAGACGGACATATAATCAGATTGCTACTGGTACTATTGGTGTTGGAACTCTTCGCTGGCTTCTGAGGATGGGGACAGAGCACTTATGGGAATGCCCCGAATGCTGTGATGTCGGTTTCTTAATCAATCAATCAATCAATCAATCAATCAGAAAACAATAGCAAACTACTGAATTCAGAACAATGTATACCTTAGTAAATGCAAACACAGAAGCCACAAACAATAAATGAATAATACAAAATTGCTCAAATATAGTGAGGCATTAGCAATTAGCTGGTTGAAGTTGGTTTTATTCAAACAGAAAGAGTTTGTGTTAAGTTTGAAGTTACCTTGGAGATAACAGATGCTCCACATTCGAACAAAACCTGTCACTATGTGTTTTAATTCCTTCAGCTAAAATATTATTCATTTATTTACTTCATATGATATATAACTCTGCAGTATTCACCTGACAAGATGCAGCGAAATATGCCAGGCAATATATTGTGCAACATATTGTTTGGGGCTTCTATGTTTACAAACTGCTGAATTTGAATAGCTTAGAAAATCAACCTGGAGTTTATCACAACTTTCTGCGAACGCACTCTGATTTCAGAGGTACTTGTAATTTACATCCCCAAGTCAAGGACGATAGGTCAACATTTTAGTCCAACTGTCCGGTGTAGGGGTTGAACCCCCTATCTCGGGATCAGCACACCGGATGTTTAAGAACATGCGTTCTTATCCATTCAGCCATGCTGACCTACATTTAATGATATTACATGCCCTTTGATCTCTCGGGTGATGAGATTTGATACATAACCTTTTCGGATAAATGTGGAAAACAATAGGTCCCTAATGCAAGTTGTGCATGTTAAAAATCCCACGGCAGTTGGGACTTGCACACAGCAGGCCAGAAGGCCACAACCCTGGCAGAATGTTTAGAAAAGAAAGTTTACACATGGGTAGATAGAGCACGTTACTTAGGAGGGAATGTGTTTAGAGGAAGTAAACTGCCACGATCCATAAAGAGTAACTATGATGGAAAGATGAGACATGAAGACAGTTGACAGTTACACAGTAGTTCAAATAAAAACAGACTGTAGCGAGACAGAAATACCTGGCATGCCCAGAAAGCCAGTCAGGCAGCTAGGCCAGTGAGCTCTAATGGCTAAATCTCGGGTTAGCATGAGAAAAGTTCACAGCCAGGCACAAGGCAGTTTAGCGACAATTCATACAGCTTAGCGACAAGTCATACAAGTTATAGTAGCATACAAATTAGAGAGATTACATGTTAGATGCAAGCAGACACACAAGGGATCTATTAACTACGAGTGTGACATATTCACCTATCCATCATTTTCAGCGCGTCAACGTTACACAGCAACCCAGAGATTATCGAAACAATTACAGCACCGTAGAACATCGAACGCACTAAGCGATACTAATGACAGACAGATGCCAGGATAAGAATAGAAGGGTTAGCGTCAACAGAATAGAATGTGACTGGTAGAGACACATCACGTGGATATAGCGTCCCCCAGCTTGGGCGCCGCTTTAATAAAACCGCGCACTTCTATGACTTCAGAGCGAGCGAGCAGTCGCCAAAGCTATGTGTTGTCCAACTTTCAAACTTTTACAACGGGCAGTTTGATCTAGTCTGAGGTAAGCGCGTGATTCTCAGATCTAAGTGGTACCAAGATGTATAACGTAAAGGTATCCAGTGTTGTGCGTCCAATGAATTGTATTTTTGATAAAATAAATCTCTGAAAATGTGAAAAACTGCCGATCGCAACTTCAATACTGGCGCCACTTCCCCGGCGAAACCGACATCTTATAATTTCTCAAAACTGCAAAACTCTGACTTTCTACACTACATCTAACAACTTCACTATGTGCATATGACTATAATCTATCACAGAATAATGTACAAGATGAAATTTCCAATGCACTCAAATGCTTTTCATCAAAAACTTCTAGGAAAACGTTTCTGCAGAGATAGTCAGCTGGTGCAAACGAAACACTACCTTGCTTAAAAATGTACTTAATTCTGTCTATTTTGCAATCTAAAGAAATGAAACAGGAATTATACTCTTCCTTTTCTCTTTACGGATTGAAAACAAATAGTATTTGATAGAAATTAGTTTATTCATGTGTCAGATTTTATTTAGACAACGCACTACATCAACTGCATTGCTTAAAATATGTTTATGTTCACAAACGTCATTTGTGATAGCCGACCTACTTAATCTGCTCAGACTAACGGGTGATAATTACCTTGGTCTATAGCCAACTGTGTCGCCAACAGAATGGACATGATATGCACTGGTAAAAGATGTAGGAGAAGTATAAGTAGACAGAGAGGAGGAGAGTATTAGGGAAAAATACTTTAAGTAATAATTTTTTTCTAATATATTGTGTCATGACCTTGTATAGATTACATTTTGTAACAAATACACATCAGAAATTCTGTATGTTGGACATGAACCACAATAAAAGCACACTAGATGAGTTAAACTCATATTAACTGATGTAGATGTGAGGACAATTAGTACAAGCTCTGGAACCCCACACAACAGAAGTTAACTCAACACAATACACTTCACACCACACAACTCCACACCACAACAGCAGGAACAAGGAAATGATTTAGAATAGGAAGTAGTTGCCTTGGAAAGTACAGATAAACAATTATATACACAATGTAGAACAAATAGAGTAATGTGGATGTTTAAATGTATGCCATTTATACAAATGCATCTCATACTTGTGTTGATCTTGCCTGTCAGCTTGATTACCATGATTCAGGGAACATCACATTATCACTCTTATCTGTGTCTGACTGTACACTACTCACTGAACTACAGGTCCACTGAGGAAATGCATACAGCAGGTACCAGACAACAGAAGCTGCATCCAGTGTAATAATCTCTGACCCACCCCAAAGTAACACAACAATACTTCTTCTGATCTTATCATTTTTGTTTTGTTATGTTGTGTTCACACTATGAACATGCTGTAAAGGATTATACATACCTGTATGAATTTTAAACAGTGATGTCTTGGTGCCACACCTAACCAACAAGGAGGGAAGAGGAGTGAATGAGATGATCAACACCTGTGATGGCAGATGACTCCAGCCTTAGGCAGAGAATGAGAAGTCTTCAGTGAAGCTAAACTGGCCCAACCTGAAGTGGATCCATCAGACCATGGACCCAGGCTTATCCACATCTCATCACACCAGGTTTTCTTATCACTCCCACAAACTTCACCCTCTCAGAAAATGATTTTCTTGAATTATTGTTGGATGTAGAAATTGTTAACTATAACACATTTTGGTAGTTAAAATATCTCACTACACAATGAATGTTATTATTTATTGACTGACTATACTTGGTCCTATGAAAGTTTTTTTTTTTCTATTTCATTCTGTAAATGTTAACAGCTGATGAAAGAACAAAGAAAATGTCAAATAGGCCAAAAGAAACTGGCACAGTCAATAAATTTGTTTAAATGTGAAGATCTCTTCCACTTAATTTGTCAGTCCAAACTATCTGTGGGAAAATCTCTATCTTGTGTGTGGAACATGTCTCAATGCTCCCTTGTGTTTGTTGAATGTTTAATTAACAGATACACATTCACATAAGATAAATTCTTAGTTGGAGAGAGAGAACAGGAGACTCTTCATCTTTAACTGTTCCAAATCCATGTTATATTGCACCTGATTCTTATTGAGAAAGTCTTTTCAGACAATTTCTTAAGATGGAAGAAGGGTGTTCGTGAGCTATACCATTAAATACCAGATGGAAAGACAGGGGACAAACCTAGTGATGACTTTTCTATTAAAAGAGGACCACACACCCTTAGACAAATAACCAAATCCGAGTCTGTAAATCTTTCAAGGGTCGTATTCTTGATCTATTTACATATAAGAAGAGGATGGGGCCCAGCTACCTTTAACAGAGATGGGTCATGCACTTTAGTGATTGCCAGTCCCTTCAAAATATACGACATATATTGGATGCCCGTCCCGGATTTTGAAACCCAGCAGACAGTTTAGATAACTATTATCCTAGATGATAAACCCTGGGAATAGATAGATATCTGACGAGGGATTCTAAACTATGGTAGATCAGTGACACTAGATGTGAACAGTATTCATGTGTGAATTGGTGACATTGTACTTGTTTTGAACAATTATAGAAATTGTTACACAGATTTAGATTTCCAACTTTGTCATGTTTACATATGTTGAATAGACATCATGTGTGGTACTGATTGACTTCCATATGATATGATTGACAATTATAGAGGTTGTTAAACAAATTAAGATTTTTAACTTTGTCACTTCACATATGATAAATGAACATCATGTGGGGTACTGATTGACCTCCATATGATATGAATGACAATTATAGATAGAATATGGCAAGTGACTGATCATTTCTTCTGAAAAAAGGAGGGCCTCTTTCAAATAGGTCTATATTTCAGAAAAAGGTGTTCCAGAGGAAATAGAGTGAGAATTTACCATCTACAACATTTCTCTTTCGAGAAGATGTCTTTCTATAGAGGAATTTGGACTTAGAGAATTTCATCACCGACTGGGGAAAATTTTTCTCCATAGGGAAATCTCTATCAAAATTTCAGGTTCTTTTGGGAAGAGTGCAATCATTCTGGGTACTTCTTTGCTTCTGTCTTTAGCTTGAGGAGCATTGACAGAAAGACAAGAATTTAAGTTGCAATTATTTCTTAGGTCAGATTCTCGTGGTGTATAAGAACTATTTTACTTGGGTCAGCGGACATTAGTTAGTTTTTGCTTGTTAATATTGTGCATGTTATGCTGTATAATTTCAGATCCGGGAAGTGACAGGCTTACCCAGACCTGAGCAAACTGCACAGTATTATTTTTTTTTACAAAAAGATAGGGTAGACAAAAATAGAGCATGGCCGAGGCTGCTAAGTTCCGTGCCCAGACAGTTGAAATAGGCAAGCTATGCAATTTAGACGGCCCTGAGCTGGCTAAATTTGTATCAGATGAATTTGACAGGAGGGAGAAACTGCAGGCTGAAATAGCTGAGAAGGAGAGGAAGTTGCAGGCTGAAATTGCTGAAAAGGAGAAGCAACGCCTACAATCATATGAATTAGAACAACAGAAACTTCAAGCTGAAATCGCTGAAAAGGAGAAACAACGCCTACAAGCTTATGAGTTAGAACAAAGGAAACATGAAGATGAAATAAGGGATAGGGAACGAGAACGTCAACATCAACTGGAGTTGAAAAGAATGGAGACTGATCTGGAGATCCGAAGACTAGAGGGAGGGATTCCCCCCACCCCCTCAAACTCACTAGGTTTTCCAGTGACAGAACAACATTCCAACGTCTCGTACCAAAATTCCGGAGCGATGTCATTTCCACTAGAACCATTTAATGAACAGACGGACAATGTCGAGGCTTTTTTATCACGTTTCGAACTTATGTGCGTCAGTTGTGGTCTAGAACAGGAAAAATGGGCGACGAAACTATCGCAGGCTTTAAGGTCTACCTCGTATGACGTGTTCTCTAGACTCACTCGAGAAGAACAACAGGATTACGAAACACTCAAAAAGGCACTCTTGAGCCGATTCGAAGTGGACGGGGACTCTTACAAAGTTCGATTCAAAACCGCAAGGAAAGAACCGGGCGAAAGTTATGCGCAATTAGTTGAAAGGCTGAAATCTTTTGTTCAACGATGGGCAAGTCTGGGTAGGTTTGATGAGAGTTTCGAAGGGCTCCGAGAGATGATCATCATAGATCAGCTAAAAGGAAAGATGTCGAATGAAATGAAAGCATTCTTAACCCAGAACGGAGCTGACCGACTAGAAAGCATCATCATCCTAGCCGAGAGATTTGAGAAATCTCAGAAGGAAATCGGAGGTAAGGGACGTTCGGCCAACATTCCCCCTCAGGATAAAACTTCAAAAGCAAAGGAAGGTGATGGCAACTTAGGCACCAAGAAAAATGGGAAAACCAAAAACATCCCTCAGAACACAGCCCAAACAACAGCGAAGGAGGAAAAATTATTCTGCACTAATTGTAAAATTAAAGGACACACATTGAAGAATTGTAGGAAGAAGCCACCTCCACACACAGCTGCTTGTTTGGCCAGCCGAAGAGAGAAAGGAGTGAACACTGATGAAACGTCCAACCAGACACCTCATAAAGACACCGCATCTCATCTTCCGGTTGTCGAGTCCATATTGCTGAATGGATTCAAGACGACCTGTCTCTATGATACCGGGTTATCGTACGACTGTGTTGTATCATCATCCTTAGTTCACCCGGAACAGGTGACAGAGGAGATCGTCGAATTACAGGGACCCCTGAAGAGCTCTACAACTATGTCTCTTCCGGTGGCAAAGGTGAGCATAGCATCTCGTTATGTCACTGGGACAATCAAGGCTGCAGTCTTAGAAGATCCTATATATCCCGTAATTCTTGGCTGTAGATTTATAATTCTAGGAGAACCTGTTCAACCTGTGGCGATGTCGACGATGACAACTCGATCCCAGACGAAAAAGACTCCGGAAACAACTACGCCAATCCCTCGAAAGGAGGAACTGAAGAGGGCACAAGAAGCCGATAGCACCTTGGAACCCTGCTTCAGGAAACTGCCTAAATCACATTTACCTCCACGTAAAGGTGAGCTGTTTATGAAGTCAGCACTTCTATACAGGAAAGCAGGGAGAGCTGGACAAGAGTTCAACCAACTTGTTGTACCAACTCCACACAGGGCTCAGATTCTTGAAATGGGCCACAGTCTACCCTTTAGTGGGCATATGGGTATCAACGCCACTACACAGCGCATTGCAACTCACTACTTTTGGCCAGGGATGAACGCAGACATACAACGGTTTGTAAAATCATGCCCACAGTGTCAGAAAGTATCACCAAAACACCGGACACCACCGGCAATGTTGGGTGATCTGCCCATAACAGGAATACCGTTCGAGAAGGTAGCTGTAGACATAATCGGACCCCTCTCCGCAACGAAGAGGCGAAATCGATTCATATTAACGCTTGTGGACACAACGACCATGTGGGCCGAAGCGGTTCCTATGCCAAGCTGTGACTCCAAACACGTTGCTGAAGCATTATTAGGAATATTCACACGTCTAGGATTCCCCCAAAGAATCTTGACGGACAACGGTTCACAGTTTCGTAGTAAACTTATGGAGGAGACATTTAGACTTTTTCATTCACGCCATATCTTTAGTTCACCATATTACCCGCAATCCAACGGACTTGTGGAGCGGTGGAACGGGACCTTGATTAGTATTCTGCGCAAAATTGCCCAGGAGAATACGGAGGATTGGGACTTGTATTTACCCGCAGCACTATTCGCTTATAGGGAGGTACCCCATCACTCAACAGGTTTTGCTCCAGCAACATTGTTGTTTGGACGACCAATCAAGGGGCCATTGGAGGCATTGCTACGAACATGGACTGATGATCATACAGACGATACAGTCGTGACTGCATCTACGTATGTTGCCGAGTTGAAGAATCGTTTACAACACAGTTGGAAACAAGCGAATGTCAATCTACGTAAAGCCAGACGAAGAATTGCTAGCTACTTCAATCGCAAGGCAAAAGATAGAGAGTTAGAGGTGGGAGAGAAGGTGATGTTGCTGCTTCCAACCAGTCAGAATAAGCTGCAAATAGGATGGAGAGGACCTTATGTAGTGACGGAGAAAATCTCACGTACCAACTACAAGATTTCTGTCAAAGGCAAGATGAAAGTATTTCACATAAACCTTCTGAAGAAATATAATGAAAGACCCTCAACCACCGAACCTGCACATCTGATGGCCATGAGTGTGGCTACTGAAGTCGAAGAAGGATCAACAATGGGAGTCGAGTACCCACTGCAAGCCAAAGAAACCTTTAAGGATGTGGAAATTAATCCCAACTTAACAAAGGATCAGCAGGAGCAGATTCGGGAACTTATGGTTATGTATGCAGACGTACTTACAGATAAGCCAGGAAGAACTGATTTGGAGGAATTTGACATGAAGTTAAATGACACAGTGCCTGTGCGAGTCAAGACTTACCCAGTTCCTTATGCAAAGCAAAAGACTTTAGAGGAAGAAATACAACAGCTACACACCGCAGGAATAATTTCACCATCTGAATCACCTTACAGTGCCAGCGTCGTATTATTGAGAAAGCCAAGTGGAGAACATAGATTGTGCATCGACTATCGACAGCTCAATGCTATTACTGAATTTCAAGCAGAACCTCTGCCTGATCAGAACAAACTCTTCACAGCACTCAACCGAGCGAAGTACTTTACTAGGATTGATCTCAGTAAGGGATATTATCAGATTCCTGTAAAGGAGGAGGTTAGACCATGGTTAGCTTTCAGTACGCCTGGAGGACACTATGAGTTCAACGTACTTCCATTCGGATTAAGTAATGCTCCTAGCGTTTTTACACGTATGATGAGAAAATTACTTGACCCACTACAACATCCAGACATTAGTCACTTTATGGATGATATACTGATCGCAACTGAAACCTTTGACAAGCATGTAGAAACACTACATCTTTTGTTCAGACGACTCAGAGAAACTGGATTAACGGCTAGGCCAAAGAAATGTCAAGTAGGATTCCAAGAATTGGACTTTTTAGGTCATAAGATATCTCATGGACTAATAACTCCACAGGAAGGAAACGTGGACAAACTCCAGAGAGCACCTCGTCCAAAGACAAAGAAGGATGTGAGATCATTCGTATCTTTGGGTGGATTCTATCAACGATACATTAAAGACTTCAATACTCTGTCAGCACCTTTAACGGATCTTACCAAAAAAGGGAACCCAGAGAAAGTCAATTGGTCTGCTGAATGTGAGAGAGCTTTCACAGCACTCAAACAAGCCTTAACCAATCACCCAGTTTTACATCTGCCAGATCTCAACCAACCATTCGTACTGCGTACAGACGCCAGTGACATAGGAATTGGGGCAACGCTGTTGCAGAGAAAAGGAGATGAAACATCAGAGCTATTCCCTGTAGCTTATGCCAGCAGGAAATTGAATGCAGCGGAGAAGAATTATAGTGTTATCGAGAGAGAATGTTTAGCTCTCGTATGGAGTGTACAGAAGTTTCAGGCATACCTATATGGAAAACACTTCACTGTACAATGTGATCATCAACCACTTATGTTTCTCGCAGCATCCAAAAATTTGAATGCAAGACTTATGAGGTGGTCACTACTTCTACAACCATACTCGTTCCAGATAGAATATGTCCCTGGAAAGATGAATGTGGGAGCAGACTTTCTAAGTCGACACCCAGTGTCTGATGAACCAGGTCAATCAGATACAGGAGAGAATACATTGGAGTAAATCATATAGAAAAAGCTTGACCACTGTAAATGCTGGAAACTTAGTTCCATACCCTAGAACAATCTGGAGTGGGGCTATGTGACATATTCACCTATCCATCATTTTCAGCGCGTCAACGTTACACAGCAACCCAGAGATTATCGAAACAATTACAGCACCGTAGAACATCGAACGCACTAAGCGATACTAATGACAGACAGATGCCAGGATAAGAATAGAAGGGTTAGCGTCAACAGAATAGAATGTGACTGGTAGAGACACATCACGTGGATATAGCGTCCCCCAGCTTGGGCGCCGCTTTAATAAAACCGCGCACTTCTATGACTTCAGAGCGAGCGAGCAGTCGCCAAAGCTATGTGTTGTCCAACTTTCAAACTTTTACAACGGGCAGTTTGATCTAGTCTGAGGTAAGCGCGTGATTCTCAGATCTAAGTGGTACCAAGATGTATAACGTAAAGGTATCCAGTGTTGTGCGTCCAATGAATTGTATTTTTGATAAAATAAATCTCTGAAAATGTGAAAAACTGCCGATCGCAACTTCAATACTGGCGCCACTTCCCCGGCGAAACCGACATCTTATAATTTCTCAAAACTGCAAAACTCTGACTTTCTACACTACATCTAACAACTTCACTATGTGCATATGACTATAATCTATCACAGAATAATGTACAAGATGAAATTTCCAATGCACTCAAATGCTTTTCATCAAAAACTTCTAGGAAAACGTTTCTGCAGAGATAGTCAGCTGGTGCAAACGAAACACTACCTTGCTTAAAAATGTACTTAATTCTGTCTATTTTGCAATCTAAAGAAATGAAACAGGAATTATACTCTTCCTTTTCTCTTTACGGATTGAAAACAAATAGTATTTGATAGAAATTAGTTTATTCATGTGTCAGATTTTATTTAGACAACGCACTACATCAACTGCATTGCTTAAAATATGTTTATGTTCACAAACGTCATTTGTGATAGCCGACCTACTTAATCTGCTCAGACTAACGGGTGATAATTACCTTGGTCTATAGCCAACTGTGTCGCCAACAGAATGGACATGATATGCACTGGTAAAAGATGTAGGAGAAGTATAAGTAGACAGAGAGGAGGAGAGTATTAGGGAAAAATACTTTAAGTAATAATTTTTTTCTAATATATTGTGTCATGACCTTGTATAGATTACATTTTGTAACAAATACACATCAGAAATTCTGTATGTTGGACATGAACCACAATAAAAGCACACTAGATGAGTTAAACTCATATTAACTGATGTAGATGTGAGGACAATTAGTACAAGCTATGGAACCCCACACAACAGAAGTTAACTCAACACAATACACTTCACACCACACAACTCCACACCACAACAGCAGGAACAAGGAAATGATTTAGAATAGGAAGTAGTTGCCTTGGAAAGTACAGATAAACAATTATATACACAATGTAGAACAAATAGAGTAATGTGGATGTTTAAATGTATGCCATTTATACAAATGCATCTCATACTTGTGTTGATCTTGCCTGTCAGCTTGATTACCATGATTCAGGGAACATCACATTATCACTCTTATCTGTGTCTGACTGTACACTACTCACTGAACTACAGGTCCACTGAGGAAATGCATACAGCAGGTACCAGACAACAGAAGCTGCATCCAGTGTAATAATCTCTGACCCACCCCAAAGTAACACAACAATACTTCTTCTGATCTTATCATTTTTGTTTTGTTATGTTGTGTTCACACTATGAACATGCTGTAAAGGATTATACATACCTGTATGAATTTTAAACAGTGATGTCTTGGTGCCACACCTAACCAACAAGGAGGGAAGAGGAGTGAATGAGATGATCAACACCTGTGATGGCAGATGACTCCAGCCTTAGGCAGAGAATGAGAAGTCTTCAGTGAAGCTAAACTGGCCCAACCTGAAGTGGATCCATCAGACCATGGACCCAGGCTTATCCACATCTCATCACACCAGGTTTTCTTATCACTCCCACAAACTTCACCCTCTCAGAAAATGATTTTCTTGAATTATTGTTGGATGTAGAAATTGTTAACTATAACACATTTTGGTAGTTAAAATATCTCACTACACAATGAATGTTATTATTTATTGACTGACTATACTTGGTCCTATGAAAGTTTTTTTTTTCTATTTCATTCTGTAAATGTTAACAGCTGATGAAAGAACAAAGAAAATGTCAAATAGGCCAAAAGAAACTGGCACAGTCAATAAATTTGTTTAAATGTGAAGATCTCTTCCACTTAATTTGTCAGTCCAAACTATCTGTGGGAAAATCTCTATCTTGTGTGTGGAACATGTCTCAATGCTCCCTTGTGTTTGTTGAATGTTTAATTAACAGATACACATTCACATAAGATAAATTCTTAGTTGGAGAGAGAGAACAGGAGACTCTTCATCTTTAACTGTTCCAAATCCATGTTATATTGCACCTGATTCTTATTGAGAAAGTCTTTTCAGACAATTTCTTAAGATGGAAGAAGGGTGTTCGTGAGCTATACCATTAAATACCAGATGGAAAGACAGGGGACAAACCTAGTGATGACTTTTCTATTAAAAGAGGACCACACACCCTTAGACAAATAACCAAATCCGAGTCTGTAAATCTTTCAAGGGTCGTATTCTTGATCTATTTACATATAAGAAGAGGATGGGGCCCAGCTACCTTTAACAGAGATGGGTCATGCACTTTAGTGATTGCCAGTCCCTTCAAAATATACGACAACGAGTAATGCTTTACAGTGAGAAACATTTTGTGTGATATTCACTGGCACAGGAATGGAGCATGATAGGGCAACCCTTTGCATGAAGTTTGAACCGCAACTAACTAACTAACTAACTAACTTACTAAATTACTTACTAACTAATTAACTAACTAACTAACTAACTAACTAGTACTTTACATCACTTGGACAGTATTAGCTATGCGTCCAGTATTTAAACTTCAAGTGTATTTGACACAAACCTTACACAAATGCATCAGGCAAGAGATTGTGCAATAATTTGTTTATAGCATCTGTGTTTAGACACTGCCTCTGCTAGTGGTGTTCTTGTTAATGATATTATCTGTTTATTCTCAGCTGTATTTGTCTGAAGACTTTGGGGAGACGTGGAAAGAAGTCTACAGTCAAGTCAAGTCATTTTACTGGTAAGGCTTGTATAAGACATGAGGAGTCCAGTTAACTTACCCACACAGTCTCTAAAATGTTTTCTGTAAAGAAAACTGCAAAGATTCTTGATGTTCTCACTGTTGATCTGTGCTATACAAAAGATGTATAAACTGTATGCTTCTAGAAGGTTCTGTTAAGATAATGGTTGGAGGTCAGCATAGCTGAATGGATAAGAGCGCATACTCTTAAACTTTTGGTGTGCTGATGCCGAGGTAGCGGGTTCAACCCCTACACCGGTCAGTTGGACTAAAATGTTGACTCTCATCCTTGACTTGGGGACGTAAATTACAAGCACCTCAGAAGTCGGAGTGAGTTTGCTTGATGGCGAGGGACACTGGTAATAGGGAAAGCTAATTCACACAAACAAATCAGACCAGTAGTAGCACAAGTAAGGACTATGCTTGAGTTCAGAGTGAGCAAAGGGGGAAAAAAGATAGTGGTTCTGAAACATTTTCAATGTTATCTGTTATGGGTATACTTTTTGTTTCTTTGTACAATTTCTTCATCATTATAAAATGCAGCCAAACCCAGTAACATAGCCATTGAAAGGTTATAGGAGCCATACATATCCTCCTCCCCTCCTGCTACCTTGCCTGGCCTGGCAATTTAGAAAGCGCTGTTAAAGTCAAACCCTACACAAACCTTGTATAATAAGGTGAAACCATAATTGTATTTACCCTCATGCTTCTCAATAAACTGGAGTGAGAAAAGATCATTGACATCTTGTGTCATGACGCGGAAGGGGTTCATTGCAGGTATTGAGACATGCTGTTGGGGACAGCAAGTTGTGGAGAAGCATGGTCACCCACTTCTTCATGTTCTCCTTTTCTGTGTGCCTCACAGCATCATGTTGTGAACAGAGTTCTGTAACAAGCTCTGGTGTGTGCCTCACAGCATCAGGTTGTGAACAGAGTTCTGTAACAAGCTCTGGTGTGTGCCTCACAGCATCAGGTTGTGAACAGAGTTCTGTAACAAGCTCTGGTGTGTGCCTCACAGCATCATGTTGTGAACAGAGTTCTGTAACAAGCTCTGGTGTGTGCCTCACAGCATCAGGTTGTGAACAGAGTTCTGTAACAAGCTCTGGTGTGTGCCTCACAGCATCAGGTTGTGAACAGAGTTCTGTAACAAGTTCTGGTGTGTGCCTCACAGCATCATGTTGTGAACAGAGTTCTGTAACAAGCTCTGGTGTGTGCCTCACAGCATCAGGTTGTGAACAGAGTTCTGTAACAAGCTCTGGTGTGTGCCTCACAGCATCAGGTTGTGAACAGAGTTCTGTAACAAGCTCTGGTGTGTGCCTCACAGCATCAGGTTGTGAACAGAGTTCTGTAACAAGCTCTGGTGTGTGCCTCACAGCATCATGTTGTGAACAGAGTTCTGTAACAAGCTCTGGTGTGTGCCTCACAGCATCATGTTGTGAACAGAGTTCTGTAACAAGCTCTGGTGTGTGCCTCACAGCATCATGTTGTGAACAGAGTTCTGTAACAAGCTCTGGTGTGTGCCTCACAGCATCATGTTGTGAACAGAGTTCTGTAACAAGCTCTGGTGTGTGCCTCACAGCATCTTGTTGTGAACAGAGTTTTGTAACAAGCTCTGGTGTGTGCCTCATACAGCCTGATGTGTGTTGCCTCAATTATGCCATTTATCCATCTTTTGCAAGGCAGCCTTGTTGCTTTCCCCCATTGCATCTGAGTGCTATTGCTTCTTGTGGAGTACTGTCTGTTGGCAGTTAGTTAGTTAGTTGACATACCATCCTTATTGCACATCGAACCATTCAGTCCATAAATGCTCGGATCCCCTTCTCAGTAAATCCAGCAGCGTAAAGCGGCTCACGACACCAGTTCTGTGTTGGTTTATTAATCTTCTTTGGCTTCCTGCATAGTGCTCTTGTTTGGCCACACCTCTTTTAACTTGCTATTCTCAGTCTGACCATGATTGGTATTGGTGACTAAACTTTTTTTACTTGCTCTCTTTTGATGAAGTCCAACACTGGTCAGTCAAGTAAATGGCGGTTTATAATCCTTGAGGTGTATTAGGCAAACGGTGCTAACCCCATGTTTTTATATAACAATCGGCACTCGATGGGTGATCTGGTCAATACCACACCGGTCACCTTTACCTCCCAGGACATTTCCTGATTCCCATTGTAGGCTGCGTTGACCTGGAAGAGAATTTTAAAAATCCCATCTCCGACTGGATTTGAACTCATGACCCCCGGGAAGGTTAACCTGGTCAGCAAATGCCCACAGAAGTCGGATGTGTTGGCTTAAAGGTGCAAGTAAAGCTGCTCTGCTGTAAAACAGTCACAACGCAGTTATGTCCCAAAAAAACTCCGGAAGAAGAACCCATGGCCGCTGGCTGACAGGCCTGTGTGCTAGCCACTACACTACTGCGAATTCTTGGATATATGGTGCTTGCCCCATATTTAATCAAGAGATGAGAAAAAGACACTGGTGCTGGGTAGGACACATTTTGAGAAAACCTGATAATAGTATAATTAGAAAGTCCCCCCACTGGAACTCACAGGGTAAAGTGAACAGAGGGAGACCTAAAACACATGGAGAAGAGAATTAGACACAGAGGTGAATAATGTTGAGGAAGCTGTGTTAAAATAACAAAAGATAGGACAACTTGGTGTACGCTGGTTGAAGGCCAATGCTGCATCAGGAGATACAGGGGAAGAAGGAGTATAGGACTACTATTGCAGTCTATTCCTTTTTAATAAAAACAGAGGAAAGACTAGGAGAATTTTCAATCAGATGGCAGTTGGATCGATTAGCAGTATGGCTCTTCGCTGACTGTTGAATGAGGGGACGGAGCATGTGTGGGAATGTCCAGAGTGCAGTGATGTAGCTCAACTCAACTCAACTCCTTTTAAAAAGCTGTGATTGATTGATTGGTTTAAGAATCAGCATCATAACACATCACGACAAACCCTTAGAGTATCTTATCTCCCACAACAAGTATTTACGACGTTGATGCTGATCATTCCAGTAGCTTGCAGGATGTAAACACTTCATTTTCTTTCTGTCATACATCCTTCCTGGCCAAACCTACACTTAAATCCAAATATACACATTCTCAAGTATGTTGTTTCATCTATCATTGTATCTTTAATTAGCATTCGGTAATTAAGTAGTCTTTACAATGTTCATCTTATCCATTGAGATTGTCTAGATTCTTATCAATCTGATCGCTCATGACCTTGCACTTCTGCATGGCCAGGACATTGTATCCATGTAAGCTAGTGCATTAAGGAGGCTTTGACAGAAAACCCCAGATGCGTGACTTCTGTATTTCCTTTCCCCATCAAGATTACAGTAAACATATATGTGTTATTGATTTCTTGTGTTTTAACACCCGTCTCTCTCTTGGTAACTTTTATGAATTTTGGGGTGTTGTCTGATTGAGCATGGAAGTAGACTTGTTTCTCCAGTGAAGCAGCAGTCTCATTGTTGGGAGGTGATGGGTTGAGGCTTGGTGTGCCTATAGTTTTTCTGTTTTCTAGTTTTTAGTTTAGTTCAGTGAGGATACATCAGAACAAATTATTATTCTGCACCTCAGAATAGGATACAATAGATTACGCAACCACATGAATACAAAATTAAAGTTGGTGACTCAACCATGTGCACACATGGATTGGTGCCGCAGACAGCAGAGCACATACTCCACGACTGCCCAAAATATGACATATCTAGGCAAATCTTCTGGGCTAGCGAAACAACAGTGGAAGATAAACACGAAGGACTACTGAGTGAACTAAAAAAGACAGTGAAGTTCATACAAGAGACAACATCGAAGTTACAGACAACAGACATATTTCAAGCGAATGAAAGAAGAAGAAGAAGAAGAAGAAGTTCAATGTGGATGTTAACCTTTGCTGAACTAAAAATGGTGACCTTAAGCTGGCTACCTAATTCAGTCAGTAGTGTCTGTAGCACTGAGACTTTTCAAGACTTGAGAGCCTGAAATGCTACTACTTTTTATAAGAATATTAAGGTTGAGTGTAGAATAAGGATAGTGCCCCCCCCCCCCCTCTATTTCTTTCCTATTGTCATTATCTTAATGCTAATTAGTCAATACCTATGAATTATTAATTCTGATTACCTTTATTTCTGTGTTCTAAGGGGAATTCCACCTTATGATAGTGACTCGACTATATTTGTTGCGGAAGAGCTTCCACCAAGAAACGGAGAAGTGACAGGAAAGCTGCAGATTGTACGATCTGATTCACTGTTTCATGGTAGCTACGACACCGCAATTGTTCTGACTGATGTTATAGACTTCGATATCCGAGAAGATTACATGTATGCCACCAAGTCTGTGGTAAGATCATCACATTTGGTTAAAAAATGAAGTGAATTGTGAAATATTTCTACAACTTTAATGCTGTAACTCACCATGTTTGTTGTGAGAGGTGACAGAGGTTGTATGGCTGCAGGGTGCTAGGACAGTAAGAGTCATGAAGTTGCAGTAACATTAGTTCAGATAACGAGGCTGTGACGATACTAGTAATGTTACTAAGGATGACATGACAATAACTACAGTGAAGTCAGGGTTAAGTCAGGAAAATGGTGCGGCAGGGAGTGACTAGAGGATCTGGACGAAACTCAATACTTTGAGGAATGGACATATGGATATTTAAAAAAATAAAAGTTAGTTGTGTATCCTTTACAGGACATCACAGTCAACCCCATCATTTATTGACTACTATCATTTCTTGACTAGTTTACATTCATTAGTTTGCCATTGCTTTCTGAACGACCTGTATAAAACCAGCACTCATACCTGTATAAAACGCAGCATAAAGTGGTCTGCTTCTAAATCGCTCGCAGTTATGTTTCAAACGTGATGGATGTATAGGGTGGGGCAAAATGATCTGACACATTTGTAACTTTAATAAAACTAAATTAGAATAAATGAACAAAAAAGTATTTTTATTTATCAAATGTACACATGATGCCATTTTATTTTATGTTGTTTGAATAATGAAAAAAAGTATTTTTATTTCCTAAATGTACATATAATGTCAAATGTTCGCCGTTATTGTCCACACACTGTTGAAGACGTTCGCGAAAGTTGTCCATAACTCGGCGGATCATTTCATGTGGAATAGACTCAATTTCTTGATGAATTGCATCTTTCGATTGTTCAATAGATCGGGGGCGATGAATGTATAACTTTGATTTTAGGTATCCCCAGAGAAAAAAATCACACGGGTTCAAGTCAGGTGATCGGGCAGGCCAACCGAGGTCACCTCGGAATGAAATTAAATGGCCGGGATCATCTCCCCAAACAACATAAAACAAAATGGTATCATGTGTACATTTGATAAATAAAAATACTTTTTTGTTCATTTATTCTAATTTAGTTTTATTACAGTTACAAATGTGTCAGATCATTTTGCCCTACTCTATATAATCAAACTATAACTGGTACCATTAATATTGGAACTGTTTGCATGTTGTTGAAAATGAAAGCCGAGTACATCCAGAGTGCTGAGATGTCAGTTCTTGACTCTTACCTTGACTTTAGAAGAATGTGAATTTGTAATTTTCTGTGTGACATGAATAGTGCTTTACTGCTAGTATACACATCATTCCTTGTACATCTACCTATGGACAAGGGAGAGGTCGTCGATCGCCTGTGGAACCAGGGAGAAAAGGTGGGGAAACAATGAGAATCTGCATGTGGAAAGACTGATATTGTGGGGGATCGGCGGAGGTTCTGGAAGAATCTCAAAACTGAGGGGGAAGACGAGAACTTTCAATGAGATAGCAGTGGGAATGATTAGTAGTATGCCTCTTTGCTGGCTGTTGAACGAGAGGACGGAGCGCAATTGGGAATATCCTGAGTACATGATGTCGGTTCTTAGCTCAAATCAGCTCAACTCAACCTTGTACATCTTCAGACTGAAAATCTATGTTTTATTTATCTTTTTCCCAATTAACATTCAGAGTGTTCTAGAAATGATTTCTGTGCCTTTCATGTTTGAAGATTTCCACTGACACCAATATTTCTTAATGCTATTACCATCTGTGCATTACCCATTTTATAACTTCCAACTTATGCATTCCTGTGAGCTTTAAAAATCTTGTTCTCATTAACAACCATATGTAGTATGCGTGTGGTTGTTTCCAATGGTTAGTAAAGGAGAGCTTGGTATATGACACCACGACCTCAAGTCAGAGAATGGAGGTGGAGGCAGTTACTGCAGCTTTCAACTGGTTGGAGAACAAACTATACGCATGTCGTGATTGTAACTGATTCACAAAGCATTATGACAAGGGTGAAGACTGGCATGCTTCGTGCAGAATGGCATGCATCAATTTAGAGGTCGCAGGTTGTGAGCATTCAGTGGATCTTTTCTCCAGGACATGCTGGTATGGTTGGAAATGAATAGGCAGACAGATTGACTAGTGCTGCATCATTGAGGGGTGATTTGATGCATAACAAAGCAGATGTGGTGAAGGTCCTCTGGGTGTGCGTGAACAATGCAGAAGAACAGATCATGGTCTAGAGAGAATGCAGCAGCAAGGGATGGTCAGAGGATCTGGTAGACAGTCGTCACTCAGAGGTAAAGCGAGACGGACATATAATAAGATTGCAATGGGCACCATTAGTATTGGAACTCTACACTGGCTGTTGAAGATGATGACTGAGCACTTGTGGGAATGCCCCGAGTGCAATGATGTCAGTTGTTGACTCAACTCAACATTCTCATTAACACTACTTTTCGGTTTATTGATATTCTCTACATTTTTCAATCATATTTGTAGCCTCCAACCAGAATGTTGTCTTTCACAGATTCTTTTGGGGGCTCTGTTTAACCCACACCTACAACTTTGGGTCTCCTACATGAGAGGAGAGTTTGTCAATGCAGAGTTCCCTGGCAATTATTTCTTCACTGTAAGTATCCTTTTCTTTATTACAAGGGGAAATCAATAAGTAAGTCACAAATGGCTGTAGAAAAAATAACTAAATATGATAACAACTTGAAACGAGTTTATTTTTATACATACATTGTCCCTTTATTCCTCAACATAATTTCCACCAACATTGATGCACTTATCCCATCGTTTTATCAGTCCTCCCAAACTAGCTGCATAGAACTGAGTGTTCTGTTTTCTAAACCCGTTTTCACTTCACATTCAACTTCGGCATCATTCGCGAAATGTCTCCCGCCAACGTGGGTTTTCAGTGGACCAATAAAGGTGGAAATCGCTAGGGGCTAAGTTGGGGCTGTAAGGTGGATATTCCAGAACTTCCTACCTTAGTTGGTTAATTTTCTTCCTGAGTTAATCGAGCCGTATGTGATCTGGCATTGTCATGAAGAAGCAATACTCCTCTAGTCAGCAGTCCTGGACGTTTTCTTCAAATTGCATCATGAAGCATCGATAGAACTTCACAGTACAATTCAGAATTCACATTGTCACCTTTCTTTTTGCAATTGGTTAAAAGCACTCCTTGACAATCCCAGAACACTGTCAGCATGACCTTCCCTGCTGATGGCGTAACCTTGAGTTTTTAGACACAAGGCAAAGAAGGATGTTTTCATTGCATTAACCCTTTAGCAGGCAAATCGTCCGATTGCGTCCTTACCCCCGAATGGGCAAACCGCCCCAAATGCCCATGACTATTATGCATTGTAAAAACGCGATCTCTCGGCTTTCTAAGACTTCCGATCATCTACTTTCAGTTTCGCGATAGCTTGACAATGTGGCAGCATTTGCAAGGCTGTACTATGAATTTGAATGGATTTTTAAAAATAGTTTTCGGGTTTTTTAAGCTTAGTTTTTTAAAATGGATTTCGACAATTCTTCAAGTGATAGTGGAGATTTCGCTGGGTTAAATTTAAGTAACATTTAAGTTCACAAATTTGACTGAATCAGAGCTAGATATCAGTGATCAGCGTTACTTTGTGTTAGCAGTCGTGAGTCAGACTTTAAAGAAAGTGATTCTGATTCTGAAAATGTGTTTGTAAATTGCCGTATAAATGACTGACAATCACAAACAATATGTTGTATTTTGTAAATATTTGTGTTCATGTGTGGATTACCAGGATTATTCATGTGAGTAAAATACTCTGCATGATTTTTACTTCATTTTTGTTTTTTATTTAAGTAAAATCGGTTCTTCTTTTCGTTCATCCGGAGTTTTTTTTCAGATGTGATTGCGGTGTGTCTGTTATGCGCCCTTGGGCCAAAACCCGTAGGCCAACACATCGACTTTAGCGTGCTTTTTTGACCAGGTAGCATTCCTGGGAGACTCTCACTTTTGTGGTGCCATCTGCAGCCATGCTGGCCAAGGTTGAACGGTCGAAGACAACGGTCATCCCTCAAAGGAAGGCAGGGACAGTCCATAGCATTTTCCGCCATCCAAGGTTGCTTCCATAGTTGCAGGGCCGACACATAACGCCCTGGATCTTAGCTCACCGAGGGAGATCGTCACGTCCTGCTCATGGCTGCTTTAAATCCTCACTTCAATATATTGGTCATTTCGTTTCCCCGGGTCATTCCCGCACAAACCAGACAGGTTTGCAGACGGCATCCACTCAGCGAGTTTTCGGACATGTGCTTGTCGTTGCGCCCATCAGAGCTTTTCCAGGCACAACAGACATTCGGAAAACTACCCAGTCAGAGCGTAAAATCGGTTGACTAACACCTTTTATGTGATGATTTCACTAACGTAACCCAAAATTTTACCGAACCTCAAAATTCTTCTTGCCCGTTCAGGGCTACAAAATGGACAAACGTCTGCCCGGTAAAGGGTTAAAGCACGCTTTGATTCAGGCTGGTAGTGATACACCCATGATTCGTCCCCAGTAACAATCCTGTTCAGCATGTCTTCTCCTTCATCTTCGTATCGACAGAGATGATGCAAGGACAGGCCAAATCGGTTCATTTTGTGTTCCTCCTTCAATTGTCTGGGTACCCACCTTGAGCACACTTTCTTAAATTTCAATCGATCATGCAGTATGCTGTATGCTGAACCATGTGAGCACCCTATTGCAGATGCTACAGAGTCTATCGTTACTCGCCTGCCACCTCTAATCATCTCCTCCACCCGCTGCACGGATGCTTCTGTTGCAATCTCAACAGGACGACCAGATCGGATTTCATCAACAATTTTAGAGCGCCCTTGAGAAAATTTTTCTACCCAGCTATGCACTGCTTTACGGGACAAACAATTGTCAGCATAAACAGGAATCATTTCCTTATGAATGTCCTTTGCAGGCAGTCCTTTTGCCCACAAAAAACGCACAACAACACGTTGCTCTTTGGTTGTTGTACACTTCGTAAGTACAATTGCCACTTTGTTTATGCACTCCGCATGCGCATAAGACACCTAGCGCTACCTGACGAGCGGGATTATAAAGTTTGATGTTACTGTCACCTAATGACACCTGTAGAAAACACCAACTACATTTACCTGCCATCCCACAGAACTGTGTGACTTACTTATTGTATAACTTCTTGTTGTTTTATTTTATTTGTTGTAATTGAACTAAGCCAGGGTAGTGGATTTACTATACAATTGAAAACCCCAGCAAGACAATAGATTGTTTGGGTAAAATTGAAAAGAAGAATAACAATGTAAAGATTGTAGTTTAAAAGCCACAAAGGCACATTGGCGATATTTGGTTTGGCTCACAGTTTAGTGCCTGAATGGGGCACAGAAACAGTGTGATCAGAATTGAGCAGGCTGCCTTTGTCTACTCTGGTTGCTGTTTAGTCAGGTTGAAGTCACCCCACAGCAGTACTGGTTCAGGGGGGGGGGGGGAAACAATCCTGCCACCTGAGTGTGTTTCCTGGGTCTTTACAAAAAGTACAGAATAGTAACACTGAAATCTGTCCTGCATGTGGTACAGTAACAATATGTCGTCCAGTAGCAGGTGACAGGGCATGTAAAGTGATAGGGCCATCACAGTTTGTAGACCTGAGTGCAAGGGGGAAGAGGTGATCAGTCTTTCCCTCAAATAATGAACAGTGAGAGTCTGGCATCATTTCTTTCTGTCTGTCTGTCTTTCTTTCTTTCTTTCTTTCTTTATTTCTCTGTCTCTGTCTCTCTCTCTCTGTGTCTCTCTATGTGTGGGTGTTGGTAGGTGGGGTGTGTGTGTGTTGGGGCGTGTGTAGGGGGAGTGGAGGATGTGTGTGTGTGTGGGTAGGGATGTGTGTGTGTGTGGGTAGGGATGTATGTTTAGTTGGTGGGGTGTGTGGATGGATGTGAAATGTGTGGGTGGGTGGGAAAATGTGTGTGGGGATTGTGTGTGGATGGGAAGATGGGTGGGTGATGTGTGAGTAGGTGAGGGATGTGTGTGTGTTGGTGCAGGATGTGTGTGTGGGAGGGGTATGTGTGTGTGGTTGGAGGTGTGTGATTGGGTGGGTGGAGCATGTGTGTGTGTGGGCAAGTTTGTGTGGATTGGGGTATGTGTGAGTGGGGAGTTGTGTGTGGGTGGGGACGTTTGTGTGGGTGGCTGTGAGATATCTGGGTTGGTGAGGGGATGTGTGAGTGGGTGGAGGGATCTGTGGTGTGTATGGGATGTGTGGTGGGTGAGGGTGTGGGTATGGGTGGGTTATGTGTGAGTGGATGAGGGATGTATGTGTGTGTTGGTGCGGGATGTCTGTGTTGTAGGAGGGATGTGCCACTTAACATGATAATATGCATTGTTTATACTTACAACATTCATTTGACAATGTTTTTTTTTTCCTATGTGAATGTATCATGCACTGTTGATGAACGAAAGATCAGTGATTGGAAGGGCCGAATGTAAGACGGGCCTACGTGCCCAATTTGTAACCCTTTTAAAATAAAGTTCAATTCAATTCAATTCTCTATCACTGTCTGTCTGTCTGTCTGTCAGTCTGTCTGTCTGTCTGTCTCTGTCTGTCTGTCTGTCTGTCTGTCTCTCTCTCTCTCTCTCTCTCTCTCTCTCTCTCTCTCTCTCTCTCTCTCTCTCTCTCTCTCTCTCTCTCTCTCTCTCTCTCTCTCTCTCTGTCTCTCTCTTCCTCTCTCCCCCCTCCTCCCCCACATAGCTTCTCCCTTTCCTCTGTCCCCCACCACCATAATAGTGAATGTCAACTGCTAACATTGAATCCTTGCCTGACCGTGCTCAGGCAGTTGTCAGCATAACTTCCTACCTACACTAACTCCAATGGGCTATGCCTCTTGTAAGAGCTAATAAGGGAGGAGTGGCATGAAACTGGCTTCCTCACCCCCTAAAAAATCAGCTGCAGAATGCCACCAAACATGAACAATGTCTTCGAAGGCCTTGGCATGAGCTGGTTAAGGGCCTATACTCCATCGGGGGAGTGCACACAGAAGAAAACGACACATGCACACATACACTCTCTTACACTCCTCTTCAATCACCCCCGTGCACTGTCTCATTCTCTATCACCTGCACCCTTTCTCAGTCTATCGCAAACAACAACAACAACACACACACACCCCCCACCCCCCTTGCCCACCCACTTCCACACACACACACATACACATACACACACATACGCGCACACACACACTTCTCTTTCTTATAACAGTATAATAAAGATCTCTTGTGCTAACTCAGATACACGCACGCATGTACACTGTGTACAAACACTTAACTGCATTTGTAATACAGTCAACCTTTACAGAAGCCTTATCAGTTATATCACCGGCTCTGTGGCAAAGGGGTTAGTGACACAATTCATAATCCTGCACATTGCGTTCGATTTAGCAGTAGACCGGCATGCTTTGGATTTTATAAATGCTATGCGCGCCGGTTGTTCAGAAAGTAGTGGCAAACTACTGAACATAAACTTCCCAAGAAATCATAAACAGCCCAAAAATGCTGGGTTTGACGTCCTGTAAAGGATATGCAACTAACATCAATTATATGCAAGATGCTGACCAGTAACTTCATATTCATTCTTAACAGGATTTCTTTGTTGCCGATGCCTCTGATGGGCAGCTGATGGTGTGTGCCTACATCAAGAACTCACACACCAATCTGTATGTGTCAGAAGTCACTGGCTACAAGTTTTCTCTCTCCCTGGAGAAGATTATCTACTTTAACCCAAAGACCATGATAAACACTAACTGGCTGAGGTATCGTATCATTTACTGTCTTCGTTCACCTGTAGTATTTGTACTCATTTCTTTCCCTACACTTCTCTTTGCTGTGTCCCTCCTTTTTTCCCTTGCTGGCATGGATGTCACTTCTTTCACCTGTAGTATTTGTACCCATTTCTTTCCCTACACTTCTCTCTGCTGTTTCCCTCCTTTTTTCCCTTGTTGGCATGGATGTCACTTCTTTCACCTGTAGTATTTGTACACATTTCTTTCTCTACATTTCCCTCTGGTGTCAACCTCCTTCCTTCCTTGATGGCATGGATGTCATTTCTTTAACCTGTAGTATTTGTACACATTTCTTTCATTACCTCTCGTCTTGTTGAAGTATTCCTCTTCCTTTCTCTCTTGTTGCCTTGGATAACACTTTGTTTACTGGGGTGTGTGTGTGTGCATGCATGCATGTATGCGTGCGGGAGGGAGGGGGAGAGAGAGAGGGAGGGAGAAGAGCAGTGGCTGAAAGGTTATAGTAATCAGAGCTCAGAATTCACCTGGTACAATCTCAACTAAGTGCTGTGAATTTTCCCCAAAACCACTGGCATCCAATGACATCCCACGTCTGCTTGATCTCTTTGATAGTGAAATACCCAGCTTTCTCAGACAAGAACGGAAAATAGGTCCTATGTGCAAGTTGTGCGCATTAAAAATCCTGCGACAGTTGTGAATCGCAAAGAGTAGGCTGTAAACCTCTGCCCTGGCAGAATTATTAGGAAAGCGCAGTAAGTAAAGCAATAACATGGCTCGAGACACAGACCTTCACTCGGGCATGCTTCCTTTGTGACTCAATGAGTATGCTCAGGAAGATAGAGATGGGGTGGGTCCGAAGACAGTGGTTGTTGTCTCTGGAGCAGTCACGGCTGGCAAAGATTAGTTTCATTTTTGTGCCAAGGCATGCAGGTGTACAAGGAAATGAGCAGGCTTGCAGTGAAGGCTACAGTGGAGGGTGGACGAGCCATGGACCGACTGGTATACTGAAGCTCTACGAGAAGTAAGTCATTTGCGAGAACCAAGTGATAACTGAATCTACAATCATGGTCAGACTGCGAGAACAGCAAGTTAAAAGAGGTGTGGCCAAACAAGAACACTATGCAGGAAGCCAAAGAAGATTTTCAGCCAACACAGAACCGGTGTCGTTAGCCACTACGGGATTTGCTGAGGAGGGGATCTGAGCACTTATGGACTAAAGGGTTCGATGAGCAATGAAGATGATCTGTCGACTAACTAACTAACTAACTAATGAACTAACTAACTAATGAACTAACTAACTAACTAACTAACTAATTGAAGATGATCTATTAACTATTACGAAAGAAAACTTACTCAAGAATGGATAGAGCCCACTATGTTGGATGGAATCTGTCTAGAGAAGTCAACCTTACACAAATGCATGCCAAATTCGTGGCATGCTGTTGGAGAATGTGGCTCCTTCCATCTTTCTTAGAAACCTAGCAACTGGAAGTAGTCACTTTCTTCAATAACACACCATTTAATAGAATTAATGACTCTACATGTGTTGGACAAAGAGGTGTGTTGTGTGCCGTTCACTACAAATGACCACAGCAGCCACCCCCCGGGCAACGGCTGTGACAGGCCGGCAAAACTAGGCGAGGGTAACCGATTCGGTGTCAAACCAATCTGTGAACTAGAGTATGCCTACCTAGCTTATGAAGACAGGATTTGGCAACTACGTGGAAGAAATCATTGATGATTCAACAGGCAAGACACCTCTGAAGTTGGAGTGGGGCCACCTGATGGCAAGGGACACTGTTAATAGTAAAAGCTAATCCACACGCAAAAATCAGTCCAGCACTACTTGAAGTAGTGTGTATGGACTACGCTTGATTCAGAGTGAGTGAGCACCCCAAAAAAATGGGCAATGCATTGTGGGACGTAATGAGCACGGCAAAGCACGTAGAGCACCCTGGTCATCCACTGCAACTGTGTTTGTGTCAAGTCAACTTGACCTGTCTTGCCACTGGATTCAGATGGACTAAGACGAGAGTAGGTGTGGTCGACGAATTGCGCAGTTCACCCTCATTTTAATCCAATTCATCGTGCAAGTCATTCTTCATCTAACTTAACCCTACTGGATGAAATTAATGGTCATCATCATTCTTATGGACAAACACCACACATGACCAAAAGTTACAGAGATTTGCTCAGGAACCTGCTGTCCGCAAAGGTAAACCACTATTATGAAGCAAAAAGATAGTCTTTTTAGAACAACCATATTGACTGTGAAACATATGATAATGTAATGTTTGTGTATTTCAGTTGAATTGAGGATATGTTCATGATGATGATGGCAGTACTGGATTAACAATTTGTCTTTATCTTGTAGACTTTTTACAAATGAGATATTTGCTGACATCACAAAGCTCCATGGAGTTAGTGGTATCTACATTGCATCACAGCAGACTAGTGATGCCATGGAGGTGGATGAGCAGCAGTCACTAATCACCTATGACAAAGGCGCTACTTGGCAGAAGATTAAGGCCCCAGAATATGGCATTGGTAATCTACCCTCAAATTGTAAAGTGGTAAGTGGTGATTGCATGTGATGTAATATTCACATTTTTACCTTTAGTTTCTGACCAGTAAAGTCTCTGGTAGCTATAAGAGATGTGTGTCATGGTACTGACACTTTCTTGTTGTTTGTTTGTTGTTGTTGTTTTTTTTTGGGCTTAGGGCAAGAAGGTCAACTTAATTGTGCCAGGTTCAATTCCATATGGCTTGGTTCTCTTTCTGTAAATCGGCCAACTGATAGCATCGTGCAGAACACAGACTCCATAGCTCCAGCGAGCAAGAACAAGAACCAAGATCTGTGGAGATACAAGAATAACTGCGCTAGTTAGCAGGGCACATGATGATGATTATGGGAAGAGACAAACTGGCAACTTCTTATAACAACTAGTAAAGTTAGTTGCATATCCTTGACAGGATGTCGCAGTCAACCCAGCATTGTTTGGCTGTTTATGATTTCTTGGCAAGTTTACGCTCAATAGTTTGCCATTGCTTGCTGAATGATTGACACTCATACCATTGTATGAAAACCAACACAAGGCGGTCTGCTGCCAAATCGCCTGCAGCCGTGTTTTGAACGTGGGATGTGGGATTACAAATTGCGTCCGTAAACCCTTTGCCACAGAGCCAGCAAATGGTAAGATTAATTATAAATTGTTGTAATGGAGGGCAGCAAGTCAATATTGTGCAAATTCTAGCATCAAGTCATGAAAAGATCTCAGTACATCAGTTAATTAGATTCATCCTCCATCATGTTAGAGAACAGAAGGTGCAGAGAGGTATGTTCACCATGCCAGTTGTCAAATATGTTTGATAAATGAGTATGAAATTAAGTGTCAGCATTGCACCAGAATATCCCACGTGTGTTCTATTCTCTTCTTCAGTCGCCAGCGAATAGCTCCCATGCCAGTTGTTGCATGTTTGATATACAAGTATGAAATATGAAATCACATGTCAACATCATTGCACCAGAACATCCCACACACTCATCCTCTTCTTCAGTCACCAGCAAATAGTTCCCATCCAGTTGGCCATATGTTTGATATACGAGTATGAATAGAAATCAAGTGTCAACATCATTGCATCCAGGACATCCCACACACACTTAATCTCTTCTTCAGTCACCAGCGAATAGTTCCCATGCCGATGGGACCAGTGACAGTGTGATTGAATGTCTGCTTGCAACTTCTTCCACCAGTTGACTGTCGACCAGACCCACTGCTCACTGCCCGCTGAATCAGCCTCCCCAAATAAATAATGGCATGGCAGGGAGTGACCAGAGGAGATGGAAAACACTCAGTACTCGGAGGATCTGAACAACACTCAGTACTCGGAGGATCTGGATGGCGCTCAGAGGAAAGTTCCCGACGGACACATCAGACTGCAGCTAATCCATTAACTGTTAAAGTGCCATGGGATGATTAATCGTCTTAAGTGACTTTCCGTATCTGCAATGGGCTTATATATTGCTGAAATGTTGTCACTGCGTTATAATACAACATGTCTGCTACCATATTAACAACTTTTAAGTCATAACTGTGACACACATCTGCTTCCCATTTTCTGCTTTCCATTGTTGTTTGGTCCCTACTTTTTGTTTGGCACAGAATCTGTTAATATTGAGACTCTTCACTGGTTGTTGAAGATGAGGGTGAGTGAATATGGAATATCCTAAGTGCTGTGATGTCAGTTCTTGACTCCGCTCAACTCAGCTCCTTCCAGACGTGGGTCCTTTGCTGTACTTCCCACTCGACCCCAGAGAACCATCACCACCCCATGCTTGTTATAATCTTTAATAATGTTAATAAAATGCTCATAATATAATTTATTTTGTTGTGTATCCCTTACGGGACATTGCAATCAACACCAGCATTTTTCAGCTGCTGTTGATGTACTAGGCAAGTGTTACGTTCAGTAGTTTGCCATTGCTTTCTGAATGACCGGCTCCCATACCAGCATGTTATAACAAAACGCGACACGGTCTGCTGCACAAATCGGTCGCAGCTGAGCTTCGAACGCCTGGTACCCGGCTCACGAACCGCGTTCGCAAGCCTTTAGCCATGGAGCCAGCCATAATATAATAATATATAATAAATAATATGCTTGATAGTGATAATGATGTCTTTTGCAGGCAGAAAACTGTTCCCTGCATCTGACGCAGGAGTTCCACAAATTGTATCGAGGTTCTCAGGCATATCCAATCCTCACTCAGCGCTCATCTCCAGGTATGTTTATGAATTGCTTCATCTTCTTATTCTCCCATTCCTCCTCCTTTCATTCTTTTTTTTTTTAATCAGTGTAAAATGTACTGTGAAAAAGTTTATATGTAGGCCACAATATCTGCATTTTCAGTCCATCAATTTTGGTATCCAGTGAATTGGTGTAATGGTTGCGACATTATGTTGACAGTGGCATTAGCGTGGTCAAAAGAGGATTTTATGTCAGTTCTCAGCATTCACTAAGGAAGGGAGGAAAGGACTGGCCATGGTCCTCCAGGGTTATATACATTTACATTCTTGGTAGGTTACAGTTAATTCTTGGTAGGTTACAGTTATTTCTTGGTAGGTTACAGTTACATTCTTGGTAGGTAGGTTACAGTTACATTCTTGGTAGGTAGGTTACAGTTACATTCTTGGTAGGTAGGTTACAGTTACATTCTTGGTAGGTTACAGTTAACATTCTTGGTAGGTTACAGGTACATTCTTGGTAGGTAAGTTACAGTTACATAATTGGTAGGTTACAGTTACATTCTTTGTAGGTTACAGTTACATTCTTGGTAGGTTTCAGTTACATTCTTGGTAGGTTACAGTTACATTCTTGGTAGGTTTCAGTAACATTCTTGGTAGGTTACAGTTACATGTTTGGTAGACAGGTTACAGTTACATTCTTGGTAGGTTTCAGTAACATTCTTGGTAGGTTACAGTTACATGTTTGGTAGACAGGTTACAGTTACATTCTTGGTAGGTTTCAGTTACATTCTTGGTAGGTTACAGTTACATTCTTGGTAGGTTACAGTTACATTCTTGGTAGGTTTAAGTAACATTCTTGATAGATTACAGTTACATTCTTGGTAGGTTACTGTTACATTCTTGGTAGCCCTAGCCATGCAGGTGTACAGGGGAATGAACAGGCTGATAGGCTGGCAGGAAATGGACCTATAGGTGGTATCTTGCCTATGGACAAGGGGGAGGTGGTTGTGTGCTTGTGGGACCAGGTGGAGAAGGCGGAGGAACAAATTGAGAACCCATATGTGGAAAGAATGAGATTATGGGGGATCGGCAGGGGTTCTGGAAGAATCTCAAAACTGAGAGGGAAGACCAGGAGAACTTTTAATCAGATAGCGGTGGGAATGATAATGATTAGTAGTATGACTCTTCGCTGGCTGTTGAACGAGGGGACTGAGCACGTATGGGAATGTCCTGAGTGCAATGATGTCGGTTCTTAACTCAACTCAACTCAACTCTTGGTAGACAGGTTTCAGTTACATTCTTGGTAGGTTACAGTTATATTCTTGGTAGGTTTCAGTAACATTTTTGGTAGGTTACAGTTACATTCTTTGTAGGTTACAGTTACATTCTTGGTAGACAGGTTACAGTTACATTCTTGGTAGGTTTCAGTTACATTCTTGGAAGGTTTCAGTTACATTCTTGGTAGGTTTCAGTAACATTCTTGGTAGGTTACTGTTACATTCTTGGTAGGTTACTGTTACATTCTTGGTAGGTAGGTTACAGTTACATTATTGTAGGTTCCAGTTACATTCTTGGCTTTGCTAATAGGCCACTGTAACACACCAGTATTTTACATTGATCATCATCATGTTTCCCCAGACTGGCGTAGGTATAGTCTCTTATCTCATTAATAAGCTATCTCATTATATGACCAAAAATGGTTGTTTGTCTCTCACTTATAGTTGTATTTAATCTCATTAAATGACCAAAATTTGTTGTTTGTCTCTTTCTTATAGTTGTATGCAATGTTCTATTTTCATTAGCTTCTTCCAGGTAATTGTTGTTGGTTACTTTGGCTGTGCCGTCTCTGTGTTAGGGGTTACGGACGCAGTTCGTGATCCAGCAAACCCACATTCAAAACACAGCAGTGGGCAATTTGGCAGCAGTCTGCCTTGCGTTTGTTTTTTACAAAATGGTTTGGGTGCCGGTTGTTCAGAAAGCAATGGCAAACTACAGAACATAAACTTGCCAAGAGATCACAACAGCAAAAAATATGCTGGTGTTGACAGCGACATCCTGTAAAGATACACAACTAACTTTTTCTAACTTTGGTAATCCAAGGTATTCACAATATTCATCTCACGAACCACATCTCTGTTGCCTCTAAGATTTTCCAAAATGGTTAATTCCCATTCAGTGATTCAGTGCCATATAGCAAAGCATGTTATGTATAATATTTCAGTACTCTTTTTCTGACATTCAATGATAGTGACTTATTGCATAAAATAGTTTTCATTTTCTGAAATACAGAGTGTGCTTTACCTATTCTGTTCTTAATCTCTGTCATGCATCTTCCATCTGAGTTTATGGTTTCCCCTAGGTATTTAAATTTATCATCTTAGTTAAGCATTTTTCTCTTCTAATGTCTTATTACAGTTTGGTGTTATCATTTTCTTTGATGTAACCATTGCTTTTGTTTTCTTTTGTATTCAATTAATGTTTTGCCATTTCTATTAGAACATTAGTACTCTGTGTCAAAGGGGTTACGAATGCAATTTGTAATCCCGCATACTGTGGTCGAAAGACAGCTG
Source organism: Cepaea hortensis (assembly GCA_963921405.1). Taxonomy (NCBI): domain Eukaryota; kingdom Metazoa; phylum Mollusca; class Gastropoda; order Stylommatophora; family Helicidae; genus Cepaea; species Cepaea hortensis. The sequence goes on from OY992891.1 coordinate 59,597,380, forward strand.
CAGGCAATTTGGAAGCTGACCATCCTGCCTTGGTTCCCATGTTCAGAAAGAAATGGCAAACTACTGATAGTAAACTTACCAAGAAATCACAAACAGCCAAAAAAACGCCGGGGTTGACTGCCAAGTCTTGTAAGGGATATGCAGCTGGCTGTATTAGTACATTGTACAAGAGATGTTGAAGATGTTTTGCTTTCTCGGGTGTCAATGCTGCGTAATTTGCATATCACAGGTCGTTTATGTTATAACTTTCAGCTCGTATTCCTGACTTTTCGTTGACCTGTTCCGCTTTGTATGTATGCATAATTCTTTACTAATCTAACACAGGCCTAGTGATTGCATCTGGATTCATGGATAAGACATTGAAGAGCAACCCGGATGTGTTTGTGTCCTCAAACGCGGGCATCTCCTGGAGACAGGTTCTGTCTGGAAATTATTTTTATGCCAGCGCTGACCATGGTGGTATCATTGTGGCCATCCACCAATTTGTGCCCACAGATAAAGTTGTGTGAGTCCCAGTCTTATAACATTGTTTGTGTTTGCTTACTTCTTCTTCTCCTCCTCCTCCTCCTCCTCCTCCTCCTCCTCCTCCTCCTCCTCCTCCTCCTCCTCCTCCTCCTCCACCTCCTCCTCCTCCTCCTCCTCCTCCTCCTCCTCCTCCTCCTCCTCATCCTCCTCCTCCTCCTCCTTTACCAGCACTTCTTCTTCTTCCTCTTCTCCTCCTCCTCCTCCTCCTCCTCTTCTTCTTCTTCTTCTTCTACTTCTCCTTCTTCCTCCTCCTTTTCTTCTTCTTCTTCCTCCTCCTTTTCTTTTTCTTCTTCTTCCTCCTCCTTTTCTTCTTCTTCTTCCTCCTCCTTTTCTTTTTCTTCTTCCTCCTCCCTTTCTCTTCCTTTTCCTTCTCCTAGCCGGCTCTGTGGTGAAGGAGTTACGAATGCAGTGTATTAAAAATACAGCTCTTGGCCGTTTGGAAGCAGACCACTTTGGTTTCCATTCAAGGTTTAACATTTTCAAAACTCTGATTTTCAAAGGTTTGTGCTTGATGGGTTTTACAAATAAGTACAAATCGTAAAGGAAAAAATGTATTCTGAAATGTAGCAATTTGATTCTGAGAAAGAGAACTTTTTTGTGAATGGTTGTTACAGGTGACGAAACCTAGGTGTATAATTTTGAGCCTCAGACAAAAAATGCAGTAAGTGGAGTGGCATCATCCATAATCACCAAAAATAAAGAAATTCAACACAACTCCATCAGCAAGAAAGGTTATGATCCCTGTCTTTTGGAACATTGATGGTGTGGTTCTTGTGGAAGTGATGCCAAGAAGTGGGACAATCATTTCTGAAGCTTGCATCAATACACTAGCAAAACTCAATAAGCGGTTCGTCAAAGTTCAACCTCACAAGAATTCAATAGAACTGTTGCTCCAACACAACAATGCACGTCCTCATGGAAATAAGAAAACATGGGAGGCATTGGGCTGGACTGTACCCCGTTATCCACCCTATAGCCCTGATCTGGCTCCTGGTTTTCATCTATTTGGCCCACTTCACAATGCACTCCATGGGGTTGGGTTTGATGATGATGATGTGTGATTCCTGCAGTGAAGAAATGGCTTTGTGACCTGATACAGTCAAGACTTGCATGCACTTGTTTTCACTCTGGCATAAAACCGTATCAGCTGATGGGGATTATGTAAAAACATAGCATGTTAATAGGAAATGTCCACGTATATTGTTTATACATTTAATTTAATTTGAACAAATAGTTTTCACCAAAAAAAATTAGTGTTCATTACTTTCTGAGTGTCCTTATAAAACCTTTTGTTTGTGTCTTAACCCTTTACAGGTCACAGCGTCCGATTCCGGCCGATGCCATAAAACGATCGTATCGTCCGATTCCGGCCGATACTATTATGCATTGTAAAATCGCGATCTCTCGGCCTTCTGACACTTCCGACTGCTACTTTCGCTTTCGCCGACAGCTTGACAACGTGGCCGCCATTTGTAAACGCGATAGTATGAATTTGAACGGACTTTTAAGGACAATTTTTGATAGTTTTCGGGATTTTTACGCTGTTTTTCAAAATGGATTTCGGCGATTCTTCAAGTGATAGCCGAGATTTCGCTAGATTCATTTTAAATGACATTAAAGGGCACGAAGTTGACTATTAATCGGAGCTAGATATCAGTGCAAAGCGTTACTTTGCATTAGCAGTCTGAGTCGGACTTTAAAGAAAGTGATTATGATTCTGAAAATGTGTTTGTAAATTGCCGTATAGATGACGGAAAATCACAAGCAACATGCTGTATTTCGTAAATATTTGTGTTCATATATGGATTACCGACAACAATCACGTGAGTAACATATTCTACATGCTTTTCCCTTCATTGTGTTGTTTATTTAACTAAAATCAGTTGACTAACACCTTATTTGTGATGTTTTTACTAACACGACCCGAAATTTTACCGAACCTGAAAAAATCTTGCCCGTTCAGGGCTAGAAAACGGACTAGCGTTTGCCCTGTAAAGGGTTAACTAATCATTATTACCTTGTTATGTTGTATGTTACCTTTCCTCTGGAAGTAAACTTGGCAGGCTGCGAGAGGGCTCATGTTGCATGGCCAACACATAGTCTCTACATTCAGCCCAGGCTTTGTGTCATGGAGAGGTTTAACTCCAGTTTACAAACTATCGTCTGTGAAGACGGCAAGGTGCCAGTCAGTCATAGTCATTTAATTACAATTAACCCTTTACCGGGCAGATGTTTGTCCGTTTTGTAGCCCTGAACGGGCAAGAAGAATTTTGAGGTTCGGTAAAATTTCGGGTTACGTTAGTAAAATCATCACATGAAAGGTGTTAGTCAACCGATTTTACTTAAATAAAAAACAAAATGAAGTAAAAAGCATGCAGAGTATTTTACTCATGTGAATAATCCTGGTAATCCAAACATGAAAACAAATATTTACAAAAATACAACATATTGTTTGTGATTGTCAGTCATTTATGCGGCAATTTACAAACACATTTTCAGAATCAGAATCACTTTCTTTTAAGTCCGACTCACGACTGCTAACGCAAAGTAATGCTGATCACTTATATCTAGCTCTGATTCAGTCAAATTCGTGCACTTAAAATGTTACTTAAATTGAACCCAGCGAAATCTCCATTATCACTTGTAGAAACATCGAAATCCATTTTGGAAAACTAAGCATAAAAAACCTGAAAACTATTTATAAAATCCGTTCAAATTCATAGTACAGGCGGCCACGTTGTCAAGCTATCGCGAAACCGAAAGTAGATGATCGGAAGTCTCTGAAAGCCGAGATATCATGTTTTTACAATGCATAATAGTCATGGGCGCTTTGGGATGGTTTGCCCGTTCAGGGGTAAGGACGCAATCGGGCAATTTGCCCGCTAAAGGGTTAAGAGGGGTTTTTTTAAATCATTATGTTCATCATAAAAATTTGGCTGACAGCAAAGAGAGCCATTGCAAGAATAACAAGAAGAAGACAAGTAGAGTGCATGAAGCTGTATTGTAATTTCACTCTGTAATTTTTGGTTCATGATGAAACCTTTGTAACCCTAGTGTTTATTTTGCCCCTAACCCCACATCTCCAGTATACTTTGATGGCACATAAAGAGGCTTGCTTTACTCCTTACAGATATTCCATTGATGAGGGTGAAACTTGGCATAACTACACAATACTCAGGGAGCCAATCCGAGTGTACGGTTTACTGACAGAACCAGGGGAGAATAGCACTGTGTTCTCAATCTTCGGCTCTCCTTTGGGCCCCCATAAGTGGCAGATAATTCAGGTGGACTTCAAGGATGTGTTTGAAGGTAACACTGGCAGTAGTTATCATCATCATCTTCATCATCTTCCACTTTTGCTTTCAAGTGTCATGGGGATAAATGGTTGGCGTTCCAGCGCCCGATGGGTAGCACTGGATTGTGTCATTCCATGTGATTGTACAATGTCTTTGATGTAGGTAATCCATTTTCTTCTCAGGCGTCCTCTTGCTCTTGTATCAGATCTTCTTCCATGTAGTGCCAGTGCTAATAGTTGATGGTGTTGCATTCTAACGAGATAGTCAAACAACTTTATCTTCTACAGCTTAATATATTTAGCACAAGGTGTTGATCCCACTGTCTGTCTGATAACATCATTTCTTATTCAGTCTGTGATAATTAGGTTGCAGCTCTCCTCAAGCATCTCATCTCACAGGTGTTGATTTTGTGCAAGTGTGATTTGAATACAGTCCAAGTTTAACATTGGTAGCATAGGATTGGTGGGAGTCTCTGTGGCGAAGTGGTCAAGCCGTTGTGCTCCGAAGGTTGTGGGTTCGATTCCGGGCCGCACCCTTCGGTTTACGAGTTAAATGTTTCGGAGACTCCTGTGGGTCGTCGCTAAAAACTACGGAGTTCGTGCTTTGTGCGACGCTTTCCGTGCTGCGGAAAGAGACCGAGCCATATGGGATAAAACCCGGTGCAATGAAGTCGACCCTGTCGACTTTTAAGCGACTTTTTTTTAAGCATAGGATTGGTGTAAATGTGCTATTTATTATCTGTCGTTTTGCGGACATAGGTATATTTTGATGTTTCAGTATGGGTGATAGTTGATATATAAGCACACTTTCTTTTTGACATCTGATTTTGATTTATCTGTCTATTCTGCCATCTTCTGTGGTCACACTTCCAAGATATGTGAGGGCGATGGCAGCAACTGGGATAGAGCAGAGGATGCTTTACAGGCTCTTTCAGCAGTTAATAATTTATGTCATTGAGTATTGTTTGAGGCTCATGACAGTATCAAAGAGCCAGCTTGAAAGGTTGGAGCGCATAAAAAATGCCTCCATGTGGCTGATCCTGGGGTGCACAAAGGACACACCAATTATATGCTTGAGGCATATCCTGGTGCTATTAACTGTGGCGGATAGGCATAGGGTCCTTTAAGCCAAATGATACCTGAGAGTTGCTGCAGATAGGGATCACCCCCTGCATGAAGTCATGGATATGGTCAAGGGTCATAGACTAAGACGAGGCAGGTCCTGAATGGCACAGGCAGAAATATCTATACATCAGGTGTGTGATCTAGAGGCCATCATTTGTGAAAAATAGTGAGTTGAAGTAACGGCAGACAGGACGGACTGGCACAATGTAATAGTAACACCGGGTCGTGCGTGCAGAGAATGGGCAGCGGGCCGCACAGAGTTCAGGTGGTACACAACAACTGATCCAGAGTAATACACATTAAGGTGACATAATGATCTATACTGATGGGTCAATGGTGAGAAACAGATGTAGTGGTTGGGGTTTTATTGCTAAGGCTAATGGACGATTCTTGAAAAGGGAGTTTGGCATATGAGGCTACAATCTCCAGCATGAGAATGGAGACCACTGCAACACACATTGTCTTCATCACGGACTCAAGGAGTATGCTTAGTTAGGTGGAGAAAGGAATGTTTCATGTGGAATGGCTCACCTCGCTTCAGAGGTCACAGATTGTAAGAATTGTATGAAATTTTTGCCCTGTCCATATGAGAGTGGGGGAATGAACAGGCTGATAGGGTGGCATGGAACGCACCTCTTGATGGTAGATTACCTATGGACAAGGGAGAGGTGGTTATGCACCTGTGGGACCAGGTGAAGAAGGTGGAGGAACAGATTGAGAACTTGTATGTGAAAAGGATGAGATTGCAGAGGATTGGCAGAGATTCTTATAGAATCTCAAAACTGAGAGGGAAAATGAGGAGAACATTCAGTCAGATAGTTGTGGAAACTATTAGTAGTGTGACTCTTCGCTGGCTGTTGAATGAGAGGACAGAGCGTGTATGGGAATGTCCTGAGTGCAGTGATATCAGTTCTTAGCTCAGCTCAACTCAACAACATTCCTCAGAAACCACAGGTCCACTGACATTAGATGTTTTTCAACTGCCTGCTTATTGTCCATGTTTCACATCTATACAAAAGTCTCCTATGGAGCACCCATTTACACTGTTTATCTGAAATTGTGTGAGTTATTGAATTGTAATTTACTAGGCATCTGTAAAGAAGGTAGTACACCATTGCTTTCCATTGCAGTGAATTTTCTCATCAGTGATCATAGGTATTGTCTCTGTGAGTAGATCCTCTGCCTACTGTCACGATCTTCAGTCCATAACCAGCAACTATCTATTGGATATATATATATTCTGAGGCTTAATCTGCTCGCTGTCTGTTTTCATTTCCCTGGTTGAGGAGCACTAAGCCACTAGATTACTACGGCTTCCTTAGAGGAAAGGCACATGTCATTATTAATGTGCTGACGTTCTGAACATATGGTAAAGGGAGGCATAGGCCAAAAAAAAGGTTGAGAACCACTGCACTAAACATTAAACTTATTTTATATAACACATAATATTACATTTTTCTTTCAGCCCAAGTTATTGTATACACCAGATATCTGTTTTAATTTCTGTAGCTAGAATGACAGATCTGTGGTTGTTTCAACTTTTGCAGGTAAAAAATGTGGACCTTCAGACTACAAGATGTGGTCAGTGAGCGAAGATCTGACCAACGGGACTGGCTGCCTGCTGGGTCATGTCACAACCTATCAGCGTCGCATCGCACATGCCGTCTGCTACAATGGGGATAATTTTGTCAGACAGTCTCAAATCAGCAACTGCACTTGCCGGAGAGATGATTTTGAGTGGTGAGGCTGTGAAGAGTATTTTAGTATGCATTATCATATATCGGCACTAGGTGTCAATGTCTTGATGCAACAGCTGCTGTCATACTGTCCTGGCAGTCTGGAAAACATCACCCCTGTCCTGACGGTCTAGACAGCTTCGTCATTGACAGCCGTTATCTAGACAAACTCATCTTTGTTTTGTATCAATAACTGCGTCATTATCTTATCTGTCCACCCTCATAATTGCCCTGTCATTTAGACAGCCATTGTCTAGGCAAACTCATCTTTGTTTTGTATCAATAATTGCATCATTATCTTATCTGTCCAACCTCGTAATTGCTCTGTCATTCAGACAGACATATCATTGCCCTGTCTACATAATCTCATTACTGTCTTGTCTAGACAACCTCGCCATTGTTTTGTGGAAACAACTTCAGTATTGTCTAATCTATGCAGCTTCATAATTGTCCTGACTAGACAACCTCATCATTATCTTGGGTTGGTAATTTAATCTTTGTCTGATCTGTACAACCTCATAATTGCAGTGTCTTATAGACAACATCGTCCTGCCTACACAACCTCAACATTGATCTGTCTAGATAAGCGCATTATTGTTCATTCTACACAACCTCATTATTGTCCAGTCTAGATAACCTCTTTATCATTCAGTCTAGATAACCTCATTATCATCCAGTTTAGATAACCTCATCATTGTCCAGTCTACACAACCTCAACATTATTAGGTCTAGAAAATCTTCTTAGTGTCCAGTCCACACACCCTCAACATTGTTAGGTCTACACAATCTCATTATTGTTCAATCTGGATAGTCTCATTATTGTTCAACTTGGATAATCTCATTATTGATTATGTGGTTGTTTCGGGATTTGAAATTTAAATATTGAGCACAACCCACTACTGGCAACGCCGATCGCATTCTGGTATGAACCTAAGGCCTATCCACGTCAATAATCAATTGATTATTGCTCACTGGATTTAGGAGGCCTGGTGTTCCTTGCCAGTGAGAAGTCCTGATCGTTCGGGTCCCATCGATTGACGGACGTCGGTCGCAGCGATTGGGCAATCTTGAGCAAAGCTTACGATGGGTAGCGTTGTGGTGTTCTGTTGTGATCATTTGGTGTGTCCAGTGTGTGCCGCGTGGTTACACACCCGCTTCACACGCGTGATCCGGGACTGTTTCCAGATCCGGTCAGGGATATGCACTACTGACGAGCTCAAATGAGGGCGAAACTTGAGTATAGTGCTTCCATATTGACGTGGATAGGCCTTAGGTTCATACCAGAATGCGATCGGCGTTGCCAGTAGTGGGTTGTGCTCAATATTTAAATCTCATTATTGTCCAACTTGGATAATTTCATTATTGTCCAGTCTGGATAATCTTATAATTGTCCAGTCTACATAACTTCATTATTGTCCAGTCTAGACAGCCTTATTATTGTCCGGTCTAGATAACCTAATTTGTGTCCAGTCTAGATAACCTCATTATTGTCCAATCTACTCAACCTCATTATTGTCCGGTCCACTCAATCTTATCATTATCCAGTCTACTCAACCTCATTATTGCCCAGTCTAGATAACTTCATTATTGTCCAGTCTAGATAACCTCATTATTTTGCAGCCTACTCAGCCTCATTATCATCCAGTTTAGATAACCTAAATAATTGTAATCAAGACAGAGATAATAACTGTGTGTCATTCATTAAAAGATTAAAATCAACAGGGAGATAATCACACTGTGTAATTCACACTTTGTCTCTATGTTGATTATAATCTTTTAATGAATTACACACAGTTATTATCTCTGTCTTGATAATTCTAAAAGTACTGGAGAGTTTTGGTCAGAGACCATAACTTTATGAAGGGAAAATCCCAACTGCACCTCCCCGCGGTAGAGGATGGAAACACACTACGGTGTGGCTAACACAGCTCTGGGGACCGAGTATCCACCGGAATAAGTGGACAACTCTGCAGCTGAGCAGAGCAGGGCACTCACTTGTCCTTACAGTCGGAAATGGCTGTCAAAGGCAGAGGTAAAAAGACCACCATGTGAATGTGGAAGGCAAGGGGAAACCACCACATTATCTTCCCAAGACTTCATGGCAAAACATATTTCAAAGTTAGTGAAGGACGTTAATGGCTGTCTTAGGGCATCCTCGTCCGGTAGGGACAGTCACGAGCCACAGGTGACACCAGACCGTCATCCAGCTACTGATGGCAAAAACTTAACTAAAATAAATAAATTTAGAGTAGGAACATGGAATGTTAGGACATTAAATGAGCTAGGAAAGTTGACCAATGTTCTAAGAGAGATGGATAGCATGAAAATGAATATACTAGGCGTTAGTGAGATGAGATGGAAGGGATCGGGCAAAATTATAGCTGACAATCACACAATAATTTATTCTGGAGGGGATACACATGAAAAAGGTGTAGGAATAATATTAGACGAAAAAACAGCCAAGTCAATTAATGGATACTGGTGTATTTCAGATAGAGTTATTATGGTAAAAATCAAAGGCAAACCAATAGACATAAATATTATACAAGTATATGCACCAACAGCAAGCAGTAGTGATGAAGAAATACAACACTTTTATGACGAAATAGAAATGGCGATGGCTCAAATTGGATCACAAGAAATAAAGATAATACTTGGTGATTTTAATGCAAAAGTAGGAAAGGGAAAAATGGAGGATGTAGTGGGGAATTATGGTTTAGGTACAAGAAATGAAAGAGGGGAAAAGCTAATAGAAAGGGCAAATATCAATGATATGATAATTGGAAACACATGGTTTAAACACCATAAAAGACGACTGTACACATGGATAAGCCCTGATAAGAAAATATGCAACCAAATTGACTACATACTAATTAATAAAAGATTTAGAAATGCTTTAATTAATGTAAAGACAATGCCTGGTGCTGACTGTAATAGTGACCACGTACCACTATGTGGACATATAAAAGTAAGATTAAAGAGAGGGAAAAAAATGGTTAAGAACATGAGACTTAATAAAGAGGTTCTGAAAATAGATAAAGAAATGCAAGAACAATACAGAGTGACTGTGAAAAATAGGTACAATGCAATAACTAAAATACAGAGTATAGATGAACAATGGGAAATGTTAAGGGACTCCATTCATCAAACTAGCAAAGAAGTATTACCGGAGAGAGGCAAAATAGCTAAGAAAAAATGGATGAATGAAGATATCTTAAAACTGATGGACAAAAGAAAACAGAGTAAAAATGACAAACAAGAATACGATAAGATAAATAAAGAAATAAAAGATAAATGTGGGAAGGCTAAAGAAAGTTGGTTAAACGAGCAATGCAAAAAAATTGAATTAAATTCCATTAAAGATACAAAAAATATGCACAGACAAATCAGCTTACAGGAAGAAAAATAAGAATAAATACAGGGTGTTTGAAATCAAAAACAGGAAAGATAATATTAGAGGAAGATGCTATAATGAAGAGGTGGAATGAGTATATAAGAGAATTATATGAAGGAGAAAGGGAAGAATTAACAGAAGATAGTAACTTAGAAGGTCCACCTATTCTGAAAGAAGAAGTCGCTGACGCTATGAAACGTATGAAGAAAGGAAAAACAGCTGGGCCAGATGAAATCACAATAGAAGAATTAGAAGTATTGGGAGAATTTGGAGTAGATAATATTAACCAAAATGTTGAATGATATTTACAGCAGTGGATATTTACCCAGTGATATGCTGAAATCTGTATTTATAGCTATACCAAAAAGACCAGGAGCAATTGATTGTGAAGATTTTCGTACAATTAACCTTATAAACCATATCACTAAGCTTCTACTCAGAATCATTATGAGAAGAACCAAAAAGAAAATAAAAATGGAAATTAGTGAAGAACAGTATGGATTTGTGGAAGGAAAGGGCACAAACAATGCAATTTATACATTACGGACACTAATAGAAAGGTCAATAGAGAAACAGAGAGACATATATTTGTGCTTCATAGATTATACTAAGGCATTTGATAAAGTAAAACATGATGAACTGATTAAAATGTTGGAAGATATCAACACTGATGGAAAAGATTTAAGAATAATAAAGAATATTTACTGGAACCAAGTAGCAGCAATTAAAATGGGAAATAAAGAGGGTAGTTACGAACAGATAAAGCTAGGAGTACGACAAGGGTGTGTCTTGTCACCAGATCTTTTCTCCCTGTATAGCGAAGTAATAATGAGAGAGATCAAAGAGATGCCAGGAATACTAGTTGGAGGTTATGATATAAATAATATACGCTATGCAGATGACACAGTATTGGTGGCGGATAATTCAACAGACCTACAACAATTATTAGACGTTGTAGTAACAGAGAGTGCAAGGAAAGGACTCTCCTTGAATATCAAGAAAACAGTAACAATGGTAATATCAAAGAAAATGGTGACACCAAAATGTGACATAGAAATAGAAGGGAAAATCCTTAACCAAGTGGATAATTTTAGATACCTAGGGGCATTTATAACATCAGATGGAAGATGTACAACAGAGATTAGGAGCAGAATAGGGCAGGCAAAAGCCGCATTTCAGAAAATGAAGAGTATCTTATGCAATAAGTCACTATCACTGAATGTAAGAAAGAGAGTGCTGAAATGCTATGTAGAACCAGTTTTGCTGTATGGCAGTGAATCTTGGAATGTAAATGAACAAATTAGAAGCAACAGAGATGTGGTTCCTGAGACGAATGTTGCGAATTCCTTGGACTGCCAGAGTAACTAACGACGACTGCCTGAAACAGGCTAACGAAACTAGAACATTATATACAACAATAAGACAGAGACAAACAGCTTTCCTCGGTCATGTGATGAGAAGAGAGGCATTGGAGAACATCGTAACAACTGGAAAGATCGAGGGGAAGAGAGGCAGAGGTAGACCAAGAGAAGTGATGCTGGATGGATTGAGACGGTGGCATGGAGGAATATCAGCAGCAGAGTTGATCCAGAAAACCAAAGACCGAGATCTATGGAGAGCCATGAACGCCTACGCCAGCCGGCACGGCACTTGATGATGATGATGATGATAATTCATCTTTCAGTGAATTACTCACTGTCATTATCTGTCTGTTGATTACAATCTTTCAGTGAGTTACTCACTGTCATTATCTATCTGTTGATTACAATCTTTCAGTGAGTTACTCACTGTCATTATCTATCTGTTGATTACAATCTTTCAGTGAGTTACTCACTGTCATTATCTCTCTGTTGGTTACAATCTTTCAGTGAATTACTCACTGTCATTATCTGTCTGTTGATTACAATCTTTCAGTGAGTTACTCACTGTCATTATCTCTCTGTTGGTTACAATCTTTCAGTGAATTACTCACTGTCATTATCTATCTGTTGATTTCAATCTTTCAGTGAGTTACTCACTGTCATTATCTCTCTGTTGGTTACAATCTTTCAGTGAATTACTCACTGTCATTATCTGTCTGTTGATTACAATCTTTCAGTGAGTTACTCACTGTCATTATCTATCTGTTGATTATTATCTGTCTGTTGATTACAATCTTTCAGTGAGTTACTCACTGTCATTATCTATCTGTTGATTACAATCTTTCAGTGAGTTACTCACTGTCATTATCTATCTGTTGATTACAATCTTTCAGTGAGTTACTCACTGTCATTATCTCTCTGTTGGTTACAATCTTTCAGTGAATTACTCACTGTCATTATCTGTCTGTTGATTACAATCTTTCAGTGAGTTACTCACTGTCATTATCTATCTGTTGATTACAATCTTTCAGTGAATTACTCACTGTCATTATCTCTCTGTTGATTACAATCTCTAAGTGAAATACACACTGTCATTATCTCTCTGTTGATTACAATTTTTCAGTGAATTACACATTGTGATTATCTCTGTGTTGATTACAATCTTTCAGTGAAATTCACACTACCATTATCTCTCTGTTTATCTTTCAGTGATTTTGGGTTTAAAAACGTCAATGGAATATGTCAACGTGACACAAGTGTGACAGATGCTGCTGTTTATCAGATACCCACGCACTGTCCACCTGGTTCATTCTACTCTTACACTCGCGGGTGAGTAGACTGTTCTGTCATTGTTTGATCATGCAGTTTGTGGTCACTGGAACTTGATTGTGACATCAAAGTAAGCTATCCTTTTTGGCATAATGGGTGTATGGCACGGGCCGCATATTTTTAAACCAGTTGCACTCGATGGGTAATATCATGAATATTGCGCAGGTAATTTCTTGGTAATCATTTTAGGCTTGGTCAAATAAGTGCAAGAAGAAGTTAGTTGCATATCCTTTTACAGAACGTTGCAGTCAACACAAGCAGTTTTTACTGTTATAATCTCTTGGCACGTTTTACATCCAGCAGTTTGCCATTGCTTTTTGAATGACTGGCACCCATACTATTTTGTAAAAACCAACACAAAGCGGTCTTCTACCAAATTTCCCGCAGCTGTGTTTTGAACGCAGGCGTACGAGGCTGTTAACTGCATCCTTAACCCCTTCGCCACGGAGCCGGCAATATAAGCAAAAGTTAATGAAAATATGTCACAAGGGAGTTCGAGCACATGACCACTGGGCCAACTGGCACATGTATAACTTGTTTTAGACATGTTTTATTATTGATAATCCTCATTATTTTGGTTTTCATTATTGCCTCTGCATTATGTTTCAAAAAGAATGTTGATATTTTAGATGCAGATAGTTACAGCCTATCATGGTCATTATTAGGGAAAGATGATGATGATGACAGGGTCTGTAGAAGTCATTTGATGATGATTATGAATAGCAAAGGTCAAGCATGAGATATCACAGAGTGAGAGGCATAAACTGTCACACTGTTGATGAGTTGACTCGTGGTCAGGCATGAGATATCACAGAGTGAAAGGCATGAACAGTCACACACTGTTGATGAGTTAACTCGTGGTCAGGCATGAGATATCACAGAGTGAAAGGCATGAACAGTCACACAGTGTTGATCAGTTGACTCGTGGTCAGGCATGAGATATCACAGAGTGAGAGGCATGAACAGTCACACACTGTTGATGAGTTAACTCGTGGTCAGGTATGAGATATCACAGAGTGAAAGGCATGAACAGTCACACAGTGTTGATCAGTTGACTCGTGGTCAGGCATGAGATATCACAGAGTGAGAGGCATGAACAGTCACACACTGTTGATGAGTTAACTCGTGGTCAGGCATGAGATATCACAGAGTGAAAGGCATGAACAGTCACACAGTGTTGATCAGTTGACTCGTGGTCAGGCATGAGATATCACAGAGTGAGAGGCATGAACAGTCACACACTGTTGATGAGTTAACTCATGGTCAGGCATGAGATATCACAGAGTGAAAGGCATGAACAGTCACACAGTGTTGGCTCATGGCATATTGACTCGATGTTGAGTAAGAGGAATGCAGGAAATAATCATCACGACTCATGACGTAGTCAGCAGTATATTAGTGAATGTGTATGTGTACATTGTGTACAGGTGAGTGTAGAACACCAGACTCAGTAACAACAATCACCGGATCTTCATACATTAACGTATGATCTAATCAGGGACATAGAGTAGGTCTGTCCAGAAACGAGGACATCGTTTGAGATGGACGTATTAATCCTGGCAAAAAATAAGACTGGATTGCACACTTGGACATTGATGGAATAGTCCTGCATCTGGTGCGCTGTCATACATAGGAACAGGGACCAACACAGCTTCTAGGATTGGGTGTGTGAGCAGATGTAAATATATCCAACAATTGTTTACGCATGATTCGTCTATTTCCAGTCTGCCACTCTGTTAAATCTGCGACAAAAGAACCGATATGTCTCAGCTTCTGATGATGTCATATATATGCTGTTTACCTTCAGACACAGAGCCGCAAAGTTGTGTGTGTGTGCAAACTGTGAAGTCCGCTGTTAGTGTGAACATTGTTGTTGTTGAGTGTTTGATCTACACACATGCACATATCTCAATAAGGACCAGCAAAAGCATTTATAACAATGCAAGTTTATGACACAGTCATTGGTTGACAAAGAAATATGAGGAATATTAAATATTTTGGACCGATAAATTGACGTGAAAGTCTAGAAAAGATCATTATGGAAGGAAGTTTACAGGGGAGGCAAAGAACGTAGACATATTCCAGATGTGATAGATAATGTACACATTATAGCAACAGAGACAGGACATATGGCTTATGATAGAGAGACTTTTCAAAAGACTTTGATGTTATTTTTTTTATTTTTCACAAAGCAGTTTACAGTTATGGGTATGTGATATGATAGGACCATCATATATTGTGATGTTTATAAATTTAAGTGAATATTTTACTTTGTCCAAAATGAGGTCATTATTGCAGGCAATAAACAGGATTTGCAACATTTAGTGGATGTGGTTATTGTACGCAGCTAGTAACTAGGATTATAATTAGATTTTTAGAAAACAGAGATTGTGATCATCTCCAAAAAGGAAGAAATACTGCCATGTAAAATCCTCTTAAATAGGTGGAAATTCTTAAATGGATGAGTTGGTATAACTGTTTTGACACAGTCAAAGCATCAGATAGAAGATGCCTGGTACAGATTTAAACAAGAATCATCATGGCAGAAAACATATTCACCACAAAAAAAAATTGTAAGTTTTAGTGAGTAAAAAGTCTATTAAAATGGTATATAATCTCAACTGTTGTATGCATGTGAAACATGGACAGTAAAATATGCTGAGTCAGCTGCAGGCGGTAGAAAATGATAGGAAACAGGGCGGCAGAAGACGAAACTTGCCTTCAACATGCCCATTAATGAGGTCAGCATGGCCGAATGTATAAGATCATTTGCTCTTAAACTTCCAGAGTGCTGATGCCAAGGTAGCGGGTTCAACCCCCACACCGGTCAGTTGGACTAAAATGTTGACGTCTTGTCCTTGACTTGTGGTGGTACATTTCAAGGAGTGAGTTCGCCTGATGGCAAGGGACACTGCTAAAAGGGAAAGCTAATATATACATAAAAATCAGTCCAGTGCACTTAGGAGTAGTAACACATGTATGGACTACGCTTGAATTCAAAGCGAGTGAACGCAAAAAAATAAAAACTTACCCTTTAATGTCTTCAGTTTTTTTTTTTTTCATTGTTGCAGATATCGTAAAATAGCAGGGGACACTTGTGTTGGCGGGGCAGATCATAGGTTTGCTCCCTTGCAATACTCATGCCCAATACAAGGTTAGTATTCTGAACGTAAAGATGACGACAGTAAAAGTCAGGTACCTATGTTCCGTGCAATTGTGGTATGTTGCCGATATAATGCTGGGCTCATACTTTCTCATCAGTTAGTCCCCTATTGGTAGTACAGTATGTCCCCATAGCTAATAGCAGTTGCCACATCAATAATTAATATTACTGAGTCATGTAGTATTGATTTTTGCACATTTCCCATGCCTTGATAATGCATATTTTGATATTGTTGTTGTTGTTCTTAGTTAGCTTCATAAATGATATATGAAATATATAAGATATATAAGATAATATATGAAAGAGGGTGATAGAAGGGCAGAATGTTAGACGGGTCTGCGTGCCCAGTTCTTAACCCTTTGAAAATAAAGTTTGTTCGTTCATTCATTTGTTCGTTCATCTGAATGGCACTCAATGGATGATGTTATCAGTAAACTGTCAACAGTCCTACTACCCAAAACATTTTCTGATACTATTTGATGTGGCTGGGTCTGCATTTAGGCCTTATGATCATGAAGCAAATCATGCAACAGACAAAAAAATTGAATCCAAGACATCCAAACGGACAGGCAGGTCCATTAGCCACTAACCTGCTATGACTCGTAGCATGCTGAGTTTATTGCCAGGGATATGTGCACGTCCAGGTATATTTGCATGTCCAGGGATATTTACATGTCCAGGGATATTTGCATGTCCGGGGATAATTCTGTGTCTGGGGATATTAGCATCTCCAGGGTATTAGCATCTCCAGGGTATTAGCATGTCCAGGGATATTTGCATGTCCAGGGATATTTACATGTCCAGGGATATTTGCATGTCCAGGGATACTTGCATCTCCAGGGATATTAGCATCTCCAGGGTATTAGCATCTCCAGGGATATTTGCATGTCCAGGGATATTTGCACGTCCAGGTATATTTACACGTCCAGGTATATTTGCACGTCCATGGATATTTGCACGTCCAGGGATATTTGCACGTCCATGGTTATTTGCATGTCCAGGGATATTTGCATGTTCAGGGATATTTGCATGTCCAGGGATATTTGCATGTACATGGATATTTGCATGTACATGGATATTTGCATGTACAGGGATATTTGCATGTCCAGGGATATTTGCATGCCCATGGATATATGCATGTCCAGGGATATTTATTTCCCCAGGGATATTAGCATGTCCAGTGATATTTGCATGTCCAGGTATATTTGCACGTCCAGGGATATTTGCACGTCCAGGGATATTTGCATGTCCAGGGATATTTGCATGTCCAGGGATATTTGCACATGAATGGATATTAGCATGTCCATGTATATTTGCATGTCCATGGATATTTGCATGTCCATGGATATTTACATGTCCATGGATATTTGCATGTCCAGGGATATTTACATGTCCAGGGATATTTACATGCCCAGTGATATTTACATGTCTAGGGATACATGTCATCATTTCATGATGAAGTGCATCAAAACATCTTTGAGTGTGCAATTTCTTGTGTTCGCTCACTGCGAACCCAAGTGTAATCCATGCACTTGCTACTACTTCTAGTGCACTGGACTGATTTTTGCGTGTAGATTAGCTTTCCCTATTACCAGTGTCCCTCGCCATGAGGTGAAACCACGCTTAAGCTCATAGTGAGCGGGCAAAAAAGAAGGGCAACTGGCACGTGGTTTCTGTTACATCCTCCATGTTCTGCAGCAAATGGTTTTCTGTCCACAGAAAGAACCGAGTTTCTTGTGGTCACACTGTTGTACAAAGTGCAGATGATTGACCTGGCCAGTGGAGCGCAGGTCATTCTACTGGATGATCATGTGTCTGATGTACCGGTCGTTTTTGATTATGAGAAGAATTGTCTCATCTACGTAGATGTTTCTGGAGATATTAAGGTGAGGGGCTTTCTTGGATTGTCTAATTGATGTGTGAGAGAGAGAGAGAGACTTAATTTCTCAGATTGTCTCATCTGTGTGTGTGTGAGAGAGAGAGAGCGAGAGAGACTTAATTTCTCAAATTGCCTCATCAATGTGAGAGAGAGGGAAAGAGAGAGAGAGAGAGAGACTTAATTTCTCTGGTTATGTTTCATCAGTCTAGTGTGTATGTGATTGTAATTTGAAGATGTAATTACTTTCTCAGGTTATGTTTCATCAGTCTAGTGTGTGATTGTAATTTGAAGATTTAATTACTTTCTCAGGTTATATTTCATAACTCTAGTGTATATATGATTGTAATTTGATAATGTAATTACTTTCTCAGGTTATATTTCATCAGTCTAGTGTGTATATGACTGTAATTTGAAGATGTAATTACTTTCTCAGGTTATGTTTCATCAGACTAGTGTGTATGTGATTGTAATTTGAAGATGTAATTACTTTCTCAGGTTATGTTTCATCAGTCTAGTGTGTATATGATTGTAATTTGAAGATGTAATTACTTTCTCATGTTATGTTTCATCAGACTAGTGTGTATGTGATTGTAATTTGAAGATTTAATTACTTTCTCAGGTTATGTTTCATGACTCTAGTATGTATGTGATTGTAATTTGAAAATGTAATTACTTTCATGCCGGTCTCCCTGGTCTAGTGTTTACACAACTTTCTCCGTAATCCCGCATACTCTCGTGGGTAACGTGACGTGCACGAGAATTGGTAGCAGTTCTCTCTACATCGGTAACTTACGGGGTATGTGAGCCGGTCGCTCAGAAAGCAATGGCAAACTACTGAGCGTAATCTTGCCAAGAAATCAACAATCAGCTGAAAGATGCTGATGTTGACAGCGATGTTCTGTAAAGGATATGCGAACCAAAAAAAAATTACTTTCATAGATTAAATTTCATCAGTCCAATGTTTATGTGGTTGTAATTTGAAGATATAATAATTACAAGTTATATATCAGCAGTCTAGAATGTATGGGACTGTAATTTGAAGATGTAATTACTTTCTCAATTTTTGTCTCATTTGTGAGTTTGTAAGAATGGATGAATGAATTAACGAACAAACCTGATTCATTTATTGATTGAACCAAAAAGCTCCCCATGTATTTATGAGTTCATACCTGTGCTTCTTCTGTCACCTCAAGTTTTTGAATTAACCTGCTATATTCCAATTGTTACTTTAACTCCTTTTGTCCTATAGTTTTATTATTGTAACTCTTACAGAACATCATCATCATCATCATCATCATCATCATCATCATCATATGTCTTGCAAAGAGGCATAGATGTTTGTCTCTCCTTAACCCTTTGAAAATAACGTTTGTTCGTTAGTTCGTTCACTCCTGACCTTGATCCCTGGTGTTCTGGATCATTTCTGTTGATGGCATTCCATCTTGCCATCATTTTAGACCAACAATCATCATTTCTCTTGATCTGACTCTGCCTCCATTAGCGTTGTTCTTTTCAGCATTACGATGTTCCCTAAATTTCCTCTGTTCATTATATGAGCCAAGGGCACTGTTTATCTCTTGCCTATAGTTGTATATAATGTTCTGCTATCATTATCATCTTCCACTCCAAACATTCATTGTTAGTTACTGTGGTAAGGCATTCACAGTATTTATCCAGACTTTTCCTGGTTTTGTTCATTCACATTCCAAAGAAAACTGCCACACAGCAGAACGGGTCCAACATAACATTTCAGTGCTCTCCAACATTCAATGGAAGCAATTTATTACATTTTATAACCTATACAAGATTACACCTACTGCTTTCCTTCTGAAAATTAGTTAAAAACCATAGGATTATTTTTTTCCTTGTTTGGTTTAAGATCGTTCACTCTTGCAGAAACTTAACTGAGTAAGTGCCAAACAAAAGTTAGGTTTGGACCAAACATGGTACATAATCAAATCAATAAGTATTATAATGTAAATTTCCGTTCGCTGAGCATTGAAATTGTGGAACATACCGTGAAACAAAACAAATAACACGCTATCCCTATTATGGTTATATATCATCCATCTGTCCAACTGGGAGGTCATATTTGGTGATATATTGTACACTGAATCAGTTAAGAACCAATTATTTCTAAGTAAATTTGAAGATACATGTGTGGTGCATGTCAAAAGTGGGGCGGCCCTCTTTAAATTGTCCTTATGACATCACCGTGTTTGTCTGCATTGTAATATCACATGCTTCACACTCTTGACATCTTTACCAAAAATATTGAGAGGTTACAAGACAATGGCTTGGTTATTGTAATTTCTATCACACTTTTAAGGTTGTCATGTGTAGCTCCCTGATATAATTGTTATTATTTCACTTCTGCAACAGAGGAAGTGTTTTGTCGCCAACAATCCTAGCAATGTCGTGAATCATGAGATAATTCATCGGAAGAAAAACGGCACTGAGATAACCAGCATGGCCTTTGATTGGACGGGCAGGAATGTATACTACACAGATAGCAGCAACAGCATCCATGTCCTCAATGTAGACTGGAGATACGAACGCACTTTGTACACGGTCCAGAATGGTGTCTACAGTCCACGAGCCATAGCTGTGGACCCCCATCATGGGTAAGTGGGGCGTGGTAGTTTAACTTTGGTAAAGGTGAAATGTTGTTAGAACCCCTTTGCTGCATCAAGTTGTTCACTGTTGTTTGTGTAGACCCTTCATGGTAAAGTGGTCGAGTTGCCGGCCTTATGCTCTGAAGGTCGTGGGTTTGTTTTTGGAATGTGTTGTACACGAATGCAATTTTTCCAGTCCACTAGGGAGGAGGAATGGGGGTCATCATTATCTTTAGCTATCCTATGCAGCTCCATGCAGAGCTTCCTCATATTTTTAATTTCTTTGTCTTATCCTATTCTCCATGTATTCTGAGGTCTTCATCTATTTCTTTTGCTGTGTCTTCTCCTATTCTCCATGTATTCTTAGGTCTTCATCTTTTTCTTTTGCTGTGTCTTCTCCTATTCTCCATGTATTCTTAGGTCTTCATCTTTTTCTTTTGCTGTGTCTTCTTCTCTTCTCTATGTGTTCTTAGGTCTTCATTTATTTCTGTTGCTGTGTCTTCTTCTCTTCTCTATGTGTTCTTGGGTCTTCATTTATTTCTGTTGCTGTGTCTTCTCCTATTCTCCATGTATTCTTAGGTCTTCATCTATTTCTTTTCCTGTGTCTTCTTCTCTTCTCCGTGTATCCTTAGGCCTTCTTCTATTTCTTTTGCTGTGTAGATTCCAGACAAAGGCCTTTCTTGTGTGGCTGTTCTCAGGTTTTCTCTGTGTAGTTCCTATCCAGTACAAGCATCTTTTCCTCACCTCCTGATTCACTGGTACTTGTCTAGTTCTCTCCATGAGCTCTACATTGGTGATTCTGCCATACCACTTCAGTCCTATTTTGTGCAGGTCTTAATTAATGAATGTTTGTAGTTTATAAGCAGTTGTTTTAGTTATTCAAGTGTATTGCCGCTTTTTAGTGACAATACTTAACATTACTTTCACTTATCTACTTCTTTTATCCTTAGCACCAGTCATGTCATTAATGTGTGCTTTCTTTTTGCTTTCAACAGATATCTGTTCTTTGTTGGAGGATCCTCTTCTTCAAATAAATTTTTCATTTTCCGTGGGGCCATGGATGGATCAAGTGTTTCCGTTGAAGTTGTGATCAGGGACTATGTAACCAATAAAACATCACTGACAATAGACCTGGACACTGAAAGTCTTTACTGGGTCACGCTGAGTACTAGGGCAGGCTTCACATCTGACATTCACGGACAGTCAGTGAATGTGTTGTTCAATCAATCAGCAGAATTGATAGCCATTTATAAGGTGATTATAAGATATGTCTTTCATAGCTCAGGGAATGTATTCACTGAATCAGCAGAATTGAAAGCCATTTATAAGGTGATTATATGATATGTCTGACATGGCTCGGTGAATGTCTTGTTCAATGAATCAGCAGACTTGATAGCCATTTATAAATTGATTATATGATGTGTCTTTCATGGCTCACAGAGTTGTTCAGTGAATCAGCAGACTTGATAGCCAATTATAGGGTGATTATATGGTATGTCTTTCATGGCTCAGTGAATCAGCAGACTTGATAGCCATTCATAAATTGATTATATGATATGTCTTTCATGGTCCTGGTAGTGTCCTATTCTTTCAACACAGTTCAGTTCTTAGCAGTGACAGGTTTGGATTTATTTCAAACTAGAGTGTCTCTGGAACTGACCCAGCATCATAGTATAGGCACTGGGTCATCAGCCTGTGGGTCGTCCTTTGCAGAACTTTGCCTCCTTAATTTAAAAAAAAAAAAAAAAAAAAATGAGCCCCATAGCAGGAACATGCAGTGAGTATGTGAAGCATTAGGATCATCACTTTTGAAAGGCCGGAGTGTGCGGAGAAAGAGATGGCCAGACTTTCCCTCCCGTAGTGAATAGTGAGCGCAGATAATCTACTCTCATGCGACCGCACTCGTGCCATTGTCAATGTAAAATAAAAGTCTTAAAAGTCGAGAGGATCGACTTCATTGCACCGGGTTTTATCCCATATGACTCGGTCTCTTGCCGCAGGGCGACCTGCGGAAAGTGTTGCACAAAGCTCGAACTCCGTAGCTCCAGCAATGACCCCCCAATAGTCTGAGAAAAATGCACTCATGAACCGAAAGAAGTAATCTGGAATCAAACCCACAACCTTCGGAGCATGAGGCAGACAGCTTGACCACTTCACATGGAGACTCCCAACAATTGTCAGTGTAACTTAATAATTGCCTCTTTAGTCTTTCGAAAGGCCTCAATCTTTTGAAATGCCTCTATCATATGCCAGATGATCTACCTATGTTGTTGTCATGTGAAAAATGATCTATTACATCTTGAGTCCATCTACAACATAGTCTTCCTCTTCTCTGCTTTCCTGGTTTTATGAGGTAAATTATGTTGTTTATTTATTTGCCGGCTCCTTGGTGAAGGGGTTACAGATACAGTTTGTGCAAAAAATGCTGGTGTTGACTGCCATGTCCTGTAAAGATATGCAACTAACATAAGTGTTGTTTATTTAGTTGTATTTCCACAGGATCTCAGTCAATCCTATTTGTTCTAGTTTTAGGTAACTACTCATTCACTATGGCAAAGAGTAGCCTTTTGCAAGATGGAAAACATACTGATCAATAAAAAGATGTCAGTTGCAATGAGAAAAAGAGTGCTGAGGTGGTACATAGTACCTGTACTTTGGTATGGATGTGAAAAGTGGACAATGAGCAGACAGGCTGGAAAACATCTAATGGCTGTGGAAATGTGGTTTCTGGAGAAAATGCAAAGAATACCATGGACAGGCAGAAAAACTAATGAGCAAGTCCTACAAGAGGCAAATGAAAACCCTAAACTGATTACAGAAATTAGATGTAGACAGTTAAATTTTTTGGACACGTTATGAGAAGAAATAAAATGGAGAACTTGGTGACAACTGGCTGTGTGAGCTAAAGGCTAAAAATGTGTGCTTAAAGGCCAAGAATCTCTGCTAAAGGCTAAAAATGTTAGTTAACAGCTAAAAAGATTTAGCTCGATGAAACAAAGAAAATTGAAAATAGAAATATTTTGGTCATTTGAAACGTCATGAAAGTTTGGAGAGTACAGTAATGGAGGGGTATATGCCCAGGAAGAGAGGAAGAGGAAGGCCAAAGAGAAGAAGGGTGCAGAATGTTAACATATGATCTCCAGATAGGTGTATCGGATGCGGGACATCTTGCTTATGACTGAGAATTTTTTCCAGAAAGTTGTTATGGGAGCGAAGTTCTGCAAAGAACATGCTACTGAATTAATGAATGAACAGCTAATAATGAGATCCTAAAAGCCAAGATTGTTTGCTAAAGGCTAAAAATGTTAGCTAACAGCTAAAATATGAGCTGAAGGCTAAGAATGTGTTTACCAGCACACACTAGCTTTCCTGTTTATCTCTCTGTCTCCTGTGCTGTCTGTTTATTTCTATCTATTTGTCTGTTTCTTCCTCTGCCTATTTCTTTCTATCTGTTTGTCTGTATCCCCATGTACCTCTGTAAGTCTGTCTGGCTTTTACCTGTTTATCTTTGTTTATCTATCTGTCTCCAAATGAGTAATGGTTGTACCAGTACTGTTTATTTTTCTCCCCCTTGACCTGTTTATCTTTGTTTATATGTCAGACTCTCTCCCTCTACCTGTTTATTTCTATCTATATATCTGTCTGTCTCTCCCCTCTACCTGTTTATTTCTATCTATATATATATATGTCTGTCTCTCCTCTCTACTTGTTTATTTCTATCTTTATATCTGTCTGTCTATCTCCCTCTACCTGTTTATTTCTATCTATTTGTCTGCTTGTCTCCTAGTCAACAATGACTTTACCAGTACTATGTATTTTTATCTATGTATCTGTCTGCATGTTTCAGAGTGAATAATGACTCTACTAGTACTATTTATTCTTGTCTGGTTATCTGTCTGCCTTTCTCCTAGTCACTAATGACTTTATCAGTGCTGTTAATTTTTATCTGGATATCTCATGTTCAGTCCTTACATTTGGGACTTCAGCACTGACTTTTCATTCAGAAAGCAATGGCAAACTTTTGTTTTTGCATGTCCTTTTTACAGGACATCACAGTCAACACCAGCATTTTACTGCTGTTGTTCATGTCTTGGCAAATTTACGTTCAGTATTCAGTAGTTTGTCATTGCTTTCTGAATGACCGGCTCCCATACCAATTTGTTAAAAACTAGCGCAACACGGTCTGCTGCCAAATCATGCACAGCTGTGTTATGAACGCGGCTAAGTAGGATTACAAACCGTATCCATAACCCCTTCTCCATGGAGACCGGCATTGGCAAACTACTTAATGTAAAATTGCTCGGAAATCTACCTTAGGTTGGGGTTGTCGATCACAACATCCTAGAAAGAACATGCAACATTTTTATTATCTGTCTCTCTATCTCCAAGTAAAAAAATGTCTCAACATGCCATAAAGCTTAAGTGAAATTCATTAATTTGTAAAACAATCTGGTATATTTCACAGAATGATGTGTACATAGCCTCAAAGGATGGTGTTGGCATCTTAATGGCCAATAAACACAGCCCTCGCTCATGGCACTACTTTGCATTTGCAGTGGGTGTTCGCAACATGTTGGTTGTGTCCAATACATCACAGCATGGTATGTTTGTATGTCTGTTCTGTGTTTGTATAGGCCTGTCTGTGTGTGTGTGTGTGTGTGTGCCTCTCTGTCTGCATGTCTTTATGTGCATGCATGCATGGAGAGAGAAAGAGGGAAAGACAGACAGACAGACAGACAGAAGTAGAAATGCAGACTTACATAGAGTTTATTTTTATCAGCCAATCTGAGGTTGATTTTGGAATAGTCCTCGTATGTATATGTATATATATATATATGTATATAGCAGGTCAGCATGGATAAGAGCGCTCATTCTTAAAACATCCGGTGTGCTCTGATGCTGAGATTGAGGGTTCAACCGCTACATTAGTCAGTTGGGCTAAAATGTTGACTTCTTGTCCTTGACTTGGGAGAATAAATTACAAGTACCTCTGGAGTCAAAGTGAGTTCACCTGATGGCGAGGGACACTGGTAATTGGGAAAACTAATCCCAACGCAAAAATCAGTCCAGTGCACCAGAAGCAGTAACGCGTGTATGGACTACACTTGAATTCAAAGCCAATTAACTGAATCAAAAAATATCTTTCCACAGATCTTGGTTATTGATGCTTTGGATCAACTATCTTGATCATATTTCTCCTGTGACTGTCTCAGAGCATTCAGCATCATTTCTCTAGGTCTGTCTCTGCCTTTTTTCATCACTGATCTTTCCAGTTGTCATGATATTCTTCAATACCTTTCTTCTCATCACCTGACCAAAGAATGCTGTTTGTGGTGTTATTTTAGTTGTATATGATGTTCTACTTTCATTAGCCTCTTCCAGGCAATCCTTGTTAGTTAATCTGGCAGCCCTAGGATCACCACAGCTTCTGATAACTTAACATCCTTGATCATGTTATCTTCTGTTAATTTACTATCCTTGGTCACCACAGCTTCTGATAACTTAACATCTTTGATCATGTTATCTTCTGTTAATTTACTATCCTTGGTCACCACAGCTTCTGATAACTTAACATCCTTGATCATGTTATCTTCTGTTAATTTACTATCCTTGATCACCACAGCATCTGATAACTTAACATCTTTGATCATGTTATCTTCTGTTAATTTACTATCCTTATTCACCACAGCTTCTGATAAATTAATATCCTTGATCATGTTATTTTCTATTAATTTACTATCCTTGATCAACACAGCTTCTGATAACTTAACATCTTTGATCATGTTATCTTCTTTTAATTTACCTTCCTTGATCTTTTTATCTTCTGTTAATTTACCTTCTTTGATCTTTTTATCTTCTTTTAATTTACCATCCTTGATCTTTTTACCTTCTGTTAATTTACCATCTTTCATTATTTTATCTTCTTTTAATTTACCATCCTTGATCATGTTATCTTCTTTTAATTTACCAATCTTGATCATGTTATCTTCTGTTAAATTACTATCCTTGGTCAACACATCATTTGTTAATTCACCATATTTTATCACCACAGTGTCGGTTAAATAACCTTCTTTTTTCACCACAGCTTCTGTTAAATTACCAACTTTGATCACCACATCTTCTAATAAATTACAATCCTTGATCATGATACATTCTGCTGAATTAATGGGGGAACCGTTGAGGCCACCAAGACAATTACATAAACAAACACACATAGTATTATTTGGCGCTCACAGAAGGAGGATAAGGAAGTAGAGACTAGAGGACGCACTAGACAACATAACATTTGAAAGCTATAGTTACCGACCGGGATCGAACCTGTCGCCTCCAAATGGCGACGGCGCCTCGCTGCAGGAACAAGTGTACTTCGACGCACGACCAACTAGACGCTCCCAAAAAAGTGTCTTCAATGGTCATGTCTATCATACACATGAACTTAACAACTATGGAATACGGACAGATTTTGTATCAAACCATTGAGATAGCACCATAGGTCTCATAATTTATATTAAACCAGCATAGGTCAAATAACAAACACACAAACACATCAGGCCATAATGCTGTTGTCGAGTATATGTGAATAAACATTTAAAGAAGATAAATGATTGGTCGGTTCTAATGCTGTACATATAAACACAAGAAATAAATGGGGAGAACCATTGAGGCCACTAAGACGATTACATAAATAAACACACATAGTATTTGGCGCTCACAGAAGGAGGATAAGGAAGTAGAGACTAGAAGACTAGACAACATAAAATTTGAAAGCTATAGTTACCGACCGGGATCGAACCTGTCACCTCCAAATGATGGCGTCGCCTCGCTGTAGGAACAAATGTACTTCGACGCACGACCAACTAGACCAGTGTTTCCCAACGTGGGGCCCACGCCCCACAGGGGGGCAATTCGATTGTTAAGGGGGGCAATTCGAAAATGGAAGAAATCGGCTGAATATAACAAAACGGGGAGACTTGAGACTGAAGTTAACTAAATTGGAACCTGACATAAGATCTCTTTGCAGCAAGCATCAAGCGCAAGGATCTCACTAAATTTAAATAATAAATAATTACTAATAATTAAAATAATATAGAAAAATCTTTCATTAAAATTATTTTGTACTTGAATTTCAGTTCTCCATTATATGTTTTGAAAATTTACTTACTGTGTTTGCTCAATAATTACCTAGTGATTTCTTCCTAAAACCTATCATTCAAGTTTCTTTAGTGAACATTTCAATTTTTGAATATTAAAAATAATGTATATGTTGAGGGGGGGGGGCATGGGGCGGGGGAGGGGGGCAATATGAATTTTAGAAAGGCTTAAGTGGGGCATGGTACAAAAAAGGTTGGGAAACACTGAACTAGACACTCAAAAAAAAGTGTCTTCATTGGTCATGTCTATCATACACATGAACCTAATAACTATGGAATATGGACATATTTCATATTGTGTTTGTTATTTGACCTATGCTGGTTTAATATAAATTATGAGACCTATGGTGCTATCTCAATGGTTTGATACGAAATAGTGCATCTAGTGTGTCTTCTAGTCTCTACTTCCTTCTTCTCCTTCTGTGAGCGCCAAATAATACTATGTGTGTTTGTTTATGTAATTGACTGCTGAATTAGCACCCTTCGTCACAACAGCTCTTGGTAAATTATCATCTATAATCATGACATCTTCTGTTAAATTACCATCCTTGATCACCACAGCTTCTGTGAAATTATCATCCTTGATCATCACAGCTTCTGTTAAATTACCATCCTTGATTACCTCAGCTTCTGGTAAATTACCATCCTTGATCAGAACAGCTTCTGGTAAACTATCACCCTTTATCACGCCAGCTGTTGTTAAATTATCAACTTTAATCATGACCACTGCTGTTAAAATTACCATCCTTGATCAGAACAGCTTCTGGTAAACTATCACCCATTATCACGCCAGCTCTTGTTAAATTATCAACTTTAATCATGACCACTGCTGTTAAATTATCAACTTTAATCATGACCACTGCTGTTAAATTATCAACTTTAATCATGACCACTGCTGTTAAATTATCAACTTTAATCATGACCACTGCTGTTAAATTATCAACTTTAATCATGACCACTGCTGTTAAATTATCAACTTTAATCATGACCACTGCTGTTAAATTATCAACTTTAATCATGACCACTGCTGTTAAATTACCATTCTTGATCACTACAGCCACAAGTGCCTGCAGTGCATACCACAGCCATTGTTCCCAGCTGTGCCTTCCGCATCCAGATCCCTCGAGCCACAATCGGACATGCTTGTGTGGGGAGGGCTTCTCTCGAACGGTGCAGCAATCTCGAGATGAAATCTGCAGATGTGAAAATGGAGAGACGATGCACAATCAAACATGTACCAAGGGAAATAGTAAGTTTAAAAAAAATTACTGTTAGCTATTATTAAG
This sequence comes from Cepaea hortensis, assembly GCA_963921405.1. Lineage (NCBI taxonomy): Eukaryota > Metazoa > Mollusca > Gastropoda > Stylommatophora > Helicidae > Cepaea > Cepaea hortensis. The sequence continues at coordinate 59,626,239 of OY992891.1, forward strand.
GTAAGAGTGGGTTTCAGCAAGTCTCCAAATACTGCAGTGCTGCCCTGGTGGTGGCACCTGAGAATGGCAGGTGGGAAGTGATGTCAAGGCAGACATGGATTATGAGATATGTTAAAATATCCAATTCTTTGAGGCAGTTGTATAAGTGTACATGCATGTGAATCTCTTACTCTCTTGGGTGTGCATCACTGTCTATGTATGAGAACTATTTTAAGAAATTGGCACACATTCCATTACAACTTGTGACTTTTGCAAGCCAAGACACTGAAACCTTTCTTATATGCACACTTGTTTTGTATGTTATTACTTTCTTCTGTCCCTTACTATTACTTTTTTCTGTCCCTTACTATCTTCCTTCCTGCTCTACCTGCCTGCCTGCTTGCCTCTCTCTCTCTCTCTCTCTCTCTCTCTCTCTCTCTCTCTCTCTCTCTCTCTCTCTCTCTCTCTCTCTCTCTCTCTCTCTCTCTCTCTCTCTCTCTCTCTCTCTCTCTCTCTCTCTCTCTCTCTCTCTCTCTCTCTCTCTCTCTCTCTCTCTGTCTCTCTCCCTCCCTGTCTCTCTCCCTCCCCCACCCACCCTCCCTCCCTCTCCCTTTGTTTCCTTTCTATTCCACTCACTTGTTTCCCATTCCTCTTTCTCATTTTCATTCTGAGCAGGGAACTGTGATCTGCCCATGTACAGCAAAACTGCAATATTCATGCCTTTCAACCAACACATTCACAATCAGAGCAGCATGTTTAGAATATAGTCCCCTTTTGTCTTAGATTTCTACTCTCTCAAATGGGCTGCAGTGATGCAACCTGTTTCCAGGATCACTATATGGAGCAGTGTCTAAGTCACCTCTAGTGCTCAAGCTGTAAGTTACTGACTGCATTCTTCTCTTGTGGTTTCCCCTTCACAGTGTTGGGCTGCAGTCTACTGGCCCTGAAGCAAGCAGTCAAGCTGTAAGCTACTGACTGCATTCTTCTCTTGTGGTTTCCCCTTCACAGTGTTGGACTGGAGTCTACTGGCCCTGAAGCAAGCAGTCAAGTTATAAGTTACTGGCTGCAGTCTACTGACAATGAAACATCTAAAACCTGTGGAGGAAACATGACCCACCCAGGCCCAATCCCAGCCAGCCTTTACGTGCTGTGCTGAATCTTGACCTGGTTACATCCTGTCATGTCTCACTGCAGATCTGAAGTTCCAGAACTGGTCATGCACACCCCACAAGTTTCTGAGTTAGGAAAGGACATGGAGAGCAGTGCCGCACAATCCCCACAGAGATGGTACTTTGATACATGGTTGGGAAAAAAGTCTCTAAACCAACTTTACTCCGATAGATAAAAGCTGTTTACAGAGCTCAGGCAACCTGATCGCCAATGTATCAAACTTAAGACTTAAAACTCACAGTATTCCAGAGGATTCAGGCAAGCAACTAACATCATCCATCCATCATCCATTTTTCTGTATCCCTGGCCCCATCTCTTACATGCACACATTAGGAGACTATGAGGTGCTCTACAAAGAGTGAATTACTGAGATCTTCTATTGCCCTTTGTCGTCCATTGAGGCACAGCCCTTAACCAAGTTGTCCTATCTTTTGCTAACTCCTGCAGTTCCCTCCATGTCATCCCAATGTTATTCAGCTCTGTAATTCTCTCCTCCATGTGTTTTTATGTCACCCACAATTCCCACTTGTGGCTTCAGATAAAAGAATGTCTGGTTATATTGTCCTCAGGTTTTCTCAGTGTGTGACCTATCCAGTGACCTATCCAGTGCTGGCATCTTTTCCTTCACCTCTTGGTTCACGGGGATTTGTTTAGTTCTCTCCTTGAGCTCCACATTGGTGATTCTGTCAGGCCATTTTATTCCCACTGTTCTACACAGACATCAATTATTGAATGTTTGTAGTTGTTAGTAATTGACATGCTTGCAGTAAATGATGGAATGTGATGTATATTTGTTGTATAATTTCAGCAACCTCATGTGCCAGGGATAAACACACTTTCAGCAATGGCAGTAAATGATGGAATTTGATGTGTATTTGTTGTATAATTTCAGCAACCTCATGTGCCATGGATAAACACACTTGCAGCAATGGCAGTAAATGATGGAATTTGATGTGTATTTGTTGTATAATTTCAGCAACCTCATGTGCCATGGATAAACACACTTTCAGCAATGGCAGTAAATGATGGAATTTGATGTATATTTGTTGTATAATTTCAGCAACCTCATGTGCCATGGATAAACACACTTGCAGCAATGGCAGTAAATGATGGAATTTGATGTGTATTTGTTGTATAATTTCAGCAACCTCATGTGCCATGGATAAACACACTTGCAGCAATGGCAGTAAATGATGTATATTTGATGTATATTTGTTGTATAATTTCAGCAACCTCATGTGCCATGGATAAACACACTTGCAGCAATGGCAGTAAATGATGTATATTTGATGTATAATTTCAGCAACCTCATGTGCCATGGATAAACACTTGTAACAATGGCAGTAAATGATGTATATTTGATGTATATTTGTTGTATAATTCCAGCAACCTCATGTGCCATGGATAAACACACTTGCAGCAATGGCAACTGTGTTCTGTTGACCTGGTTGTGTGATGGAGAAGATGACTGTGGGGATGGCACTGATGAGATTGACTGCCGTTAGTGATTTCTTCATTTCTATGTCTATGTTTGATATTTCTCTGTCTTTGTTTGATACTACTATGCCTGTGTTTGATATTTCTCATTTCTTATTTTCATTTGTTTATTCTTTTTAATAAATGCATGCATATGACAAGAGCTAAATATTGAAAAAGGTTGGCTACTAAATATGATAAAACAGAGAACATTAAAATATTGTGCTCGCTTGAAATGTCATGAGAGTTTGGAGAGAACAATAATGGAGGGGTATATGCCCTGGAAGAGAAGAAGAGGAAGGCCAAAGAGAAGATGGGTGCAGGATGTGGCAGATGATCTCCAGATGGGTGTATCGGACGCAGGACAATATGCTTAAGACCAAGAAGTTTTCCGGAAGGTTATGGAAGCAAAGGCAACTGAATGAATGAATGTTCTTTTTAATAGCATGGATGGCCAAAATGAGCAATCTAAAGGTTTTGAAAGGGACCACAAGGAGACAGTTAATATAATGTGGGCACGTCATGAGGAGAGATAAATATGGAATATTTTGTAACAACTGGTAAGATTAATGGAAAAAGAGATGGAGAAAAGCAGTGAGAGAAGATTCTGGATATTCTTGGATCATGGAAAAATATCGGCACATCAATTCCTTGAGACTCCTAGTGGAGTGTAAAGTATGAATAAAATTAGTGGAACTTCTGTTAAGCTGTGGAAATGTAAACAGTATGAGATAATACAAAGTAATGCAGCTTTACAGAACACAATTACAGAAAACATAGGACATTGCAGCGACTAACCTTCATCAGCAAACAAATACACAAAACACAACATATACAGGGAAGACACTCAAGTGACTACATTAAAGCATAAGAACGGGATGAGAAGAATGGAAAGAGGAAAAAATTTGAACAATGAGAAAAAAAATGTACTACTTATCTGAGAATCCCAGGCTGTGATAATGTAGTGGAGTATAGACCCACAACCATATTTACCAAACCCTTTTGTAGGCCAGTCCATGGGTGGTTGGATGTTGGCTGATTTTTGACAGCCAGCCTCAGACCATGTAACTAGATTACCAACTAATAGTGTACCACAACAAGCAATGATGTACAGACCAAATGGAAGCAGGAGAAGAGGCTGACCACGTAAATGATGAACAGAGGGAATAGCAGAGTCCATGGGAATCTCGATACATGTATCCCATAAATGGGCACACTCCCGTTGTTTATACTTCACCTCGACACCGCAAGGTACAAGAGGAACAAGATGCTATTATGAGTCTCAGACCAGCCCTCTTTAGATGTGACATGCTCACGAGGTCTACGGCCTTCCAATTCTTTACTTCCCCTTTTAGGTGCCAATAAAACACAGGCTTTACAAGATACAACTGCACCATAAATCCAGCTTTCTGACTGTCCTTAAACTCATGAAATTAATGGGTTTTCCCCTTACCTTCCACAGCTGTTATAGAGGATGTGAAATGTTAATAGTTCACATAAGTAATGTTATAGGATTATGAGGTGGGTGACCACTTATACAAAATTTAAATAACACAGGATGGCTAGAAAGTCTACATGGCAAAATGGTCAAACTTTAAAGGTCCTGGATTCATTTTCAGACTACATCATTCAGTTCACAGGTGCAATTGTTTGTAGACCCTGCAGATCATTGCTGGAGCTATGGAGTTTGTGCTGTGTATGATGCTAAGAGCAGTCCACTGTGCGGAAAGAGACCCAGCCATATGGGATAAAACTCGGTGCAATGAAATCAATCCTCTTGTCTTTTAAAGTAACTGTTAGTTTCATTAATACTTGGTGACTGAAAGGTGACTTGTCACCTTTTAACACTTGGTGACTGATAGGTGACTTGTCACCTTATATAGTGCCTGGTGATCAATAGCTAGTATTTAGTTTATACAGTCTTATAAGTAGTTGCTAATGCTTAGTTTATACAATATCTACTGATTAATTGTTAACTGTTTATACAAGTCCTGGAGACAAATTGTTAAAAGTTGTTATATATATATATATATATATATATATATATATATATATATATATATATATATATATATATATATACTAGCTGACCCGGCCAGACTTCGCCCAACCACTGGCGGGGATCTATCTATCTATCTATCTATCTATCTATCTATCTATCTATCTATCTATTATCTATCTGTCTGTCTGCCTGCCTACCCGTCCGTCTGTCTGTCCGTCTGTCCATCTCTCCCTCCCTCTCTCCCTCCTGCTCTATCTATCTATCTGTCTGTCTGTCTGTCTGTCTGTCTATCTATCTATCTATCCGGAAACTGCAGACGTTTGAATTCGAATGGCATATCTGTTGGAATCATTGGGATGCGAGGCAACAGTACATCTTTCACACTTAAAATTGTAGCTTCGATGATATTGTTCAGAGTTAGAAAATGTTCACGTATCTAAAATAGATCCATTATTTTTATGAAAACTTTGAAAATGCCTTAAAGTTTTTATCACTTTGTTTATACCAGATATGACTGTGGTGCACAGAGTATATGTTCGGCCCTTTCCCATTCTCGTTGCGGGAAAAATGGGTTCAAAAATTTTCACGTATCTAAAATAGATCCATTATTTTTACGAAAACTTTGAATATGCCTTAAAGTGTTTATCACCTTTTTTTAAATGCATATGCCTGTAGATGACTTCTTTTAAACATTTTCTAAAACTTTAAGAAAAATACAACAATTAATTAAATTACATAATATAGCAATGTTACTAAAAGTAATGTCCCTTGATATAACTTTTGTTGTTAAGTCCCCTTAATTAGACGCCTTTCCTTTTAATATTGATTTAATACGCAAATAACTGTTTTTAAACTAAATAACTATGCCAGTTGGCTGCTCGGGAATGAGAAGAACATCTGTAGAAAATTTCATCTCAATCAGATGGACCATTCAGGAACGCATAAAGGACACAAAGACACAAACATTCTCTTTTATATATATACTAGCTGACACGGCCCGGCTTCGCCCAGACTCTGGTGGGGAGCATCTCATTTAATTCATATAAGTAGTCATATAAGCTCCCGTTCCCGACTGTCTGTCTGTCTGTCTGTCTATCTATCTGTCTGTCTGTCTGTCTGTCTGTCTGTCTGACCCGGCCCAGCCCATGGTGGAGAGCATCTCATTTAAATCATATAAGTAGTCATATAAGATCCCGTTCCCGACTATCTGTATGTCTGTCTGTCTTGGGTAAATGGAGGAGGGAGGAGGAAGAGGGAGGTGGAGGAGGGAAGAGGAGGGAGAAGGAGGGAGGAGGAGACAGGAGGAATAGGAGGGAGGAGGAGGGATTAGGAAGAGGAGGGAGGAGTAGGGTGGAGGAGGAGGGGGAGGAGGAGGGAGGAGGAAGAGGGAGGAGGAGATCGCAGGAGGAGGAGGAGGGAGAGGGAGGAGGAGGGAGGAGGAGAGAGTAGGCGGAGGGAGGAGGAAGAGGGAGGAGGAGGAGGGAGGAGAAGGAGGAGGGAGGAGTAGAGAGTGGGAGGAGGGAGGAGGCGGAGGGAGGAAGAGGGAGGAGGAAGAGGGAGAAGGAGGAGGGAGGAGAAGGAGGGAAGAGGATGAGAGGGAGGAGGAAGAGGGAGGAGGAGGAATGTGAAGGGAGGAGGAGGGAGGAGGTAGAGGGAGGAGGAGGAGGAGGGAGGAGGATAGAGGAGGAGGAGGGATGAGGAGGAAGAGGGAGGAGGAGGAATGTGAAGGGAGGAGGAGGGAGGAGGTAGAGAGAGGAGGAGGAGAATGGAGGAGGAGGGATGAGGAGGAGAGGGAGGAGGAGGGAGGAAGACGGATGAGGGGGAGGAGGGAGGGGTAGGAGGAGAAGGGAGGAGGAGGGAGCAGGAGGAAGGAGGAGGAGGAGGAGAGAGGAGGGAGGAGGAAGAGAGAGGAGGGAGGAGGAGGGAGGAAGAGATAGGCGGAGAGAGGAGGAGGAGGGAGGAGGAGGAGTAGGGATGAATAGGAGGGAGGAGAAGGGAGGAGGAAGGATTAAGAGAAAGAGGGGGGAAAGGGGAGAAGGAGGAGGGAGGAGGAGGAAGAGGGATGAGGAGGAGGGAGGAGGGAGGATGGTGAAGGAGGAGGAGGAGGAGGGAGGAGGGTGAAGGAGGAGGAGGAGGGAGGGGGAGGAGGAGGGAGGAGGAGAACGTAGGTGGGGGAGGATGAGAAGGGAGGAGGGAGAGGGAGGAGGAGGAGTGAGGTGGAGGGAGAAGGAGGAGGGAGGAAGAGGTAGAAGGAGGAGGGAGAAGGAGGGAGGAGGAGACAGGAGGAATAGGAGGGAGGAGGAGGGATTAGGAAGAGGAGGGAGGAGTAGGGTGGAGGAGGAGGGAGGAGGAAGAGGGAGAAGGAGGGAGGAGGAGGAGAAGGGAGTAGGAGGAGGGAGAGGGAGGAGGAGAGAGGAGGCGGAGGGAGGAGGCGGAGGGAGCAGGAAGAGGGAGGAAGAGGGAGAAGGAGGGAGGAGAAGGAGGAGGGAGGAGGAAGGAGGAGTAGAGAGTGGGAGGAGGGAGGAGGCGGAGGGAGGAAGAGGGAGGAGGAAGTGGGAGAAGGGAGGAGGAGGGAGGAGGTAGTAGGATGATTGATTGCCATCCCACCAGGTTAATATGTTATCGCGGACCTCAGAGAGAAGTGTCTATGTAGAAGACCATTTCCCGGACGTACGTATTTTGGGAGGGGGAGGAGGGAGGAGGGAGAAGGAGGAAGAAGAAAAAAAAACTACGACAGTTGGCATCTCTGGATTGAAAGGAAGGCGTGTAGAAAATTTCATCTCAATCGGATGGGCCGTTCGCGAGCGTATAAAGGACATACATACATACAGAGATACATACAGACAGAGATACGCACATCCTAATTTATATATAAGATATATATTTATATAGCCGGCTTCGTGGCTTAGAGGTTATGACTTTTCTCCGTAATCTTCTATACTCTCGTCGGTAACGTGATGATGGTGAGAATCAGCAGTGGTTCGAATCGCATCGGTAACTTACGGGGTATGTGAGCCAGCCGCTCAGAAAGCAATGGCAAACTACTGAGCGTAATCTTGCCAAGAAATCAAAATACAGCTGAAAGATGCTGGTGTTGACAGCAATGTCATGTAAAGGATATGCAAAAATAAAAATATATATATATATATATATATTATGATATAAATTACAATAACAATACCATTATCTTTTTTTTTTGCGCTCGCTCGCTTTGAACTCAAGCTTAGTCCATACACACTATTTTTATAGCAGTGATGGACTGAATTTTGTGTGAGAGTTAGCTTTCCCTATTAACAGTGCTCCTCGCCATCAAGCGAACCCACTCCGGCTTTATTGTTGTTAATGATGTCAAGAGTGTTAAGTATGTGACATCACGATGCAGATGAACAAGGTGATGTCATAAAGACAGTTTAAATATGGCCGCCCCACTTTTTACATGCACCAAAGACGAGCAGCATTCTGCTATCCATTTTATGAAGGTCCAGTATGGTGATGCATGTCTGTCAGTCCAGTAAGTGTATGAGTGGAGTAGGAAGTTTCTCAAAATGGTGTGACTTCTGTGACAGACGCTTCACGACTAGGTCAGGCACACATGAGTAGTGACTCCAGAAACTTATTTCCTACAGGAACCCAAGCACTTTATCGGCAGTGAAGGACATGCACTGAACACAGTGACGACTACATCGAAAAATGATACATATGTTCTTTACTTTTTCAGAGTATATTCAAACACACACACACACACACACACACACACACACGTACAAACATTTAAGGTTTTCAATTGAAGCCCTTTCATGTATATATTTATATAAACAGTTACTTTATATAATACCTGGTAACAAATTGATTGTGCTAACTGTTAGCATTCAATACTTTGTGGCTAATCTTGATTATTGTACATTTATAAAGTGAGCCAGACAATCACATACATATGTTTATTTATTCAACAGCATATACTACTTGTGCTTCATCCTCATTTACCTGCCGTACTGGAAAGTGCATTCCAATTCAGTGGGTCTGCGACCAGATGGACGATTGCAAAGATGGTTTCCAGTCTGATGAACTACATTGTAGTAAGTACCTTAATTTGCAAGTAATACTTTAGTCTGCTATGTGTTAGTGAGGTCTATCAGGATTGCAAAGATGATTCCCAGTCTGATGAACTATTTTATAGTAAGTGTTTTTATTGGCGAGCAGTGCTTTGATCACCTATGTGTTTGTGAGGTCCGTCAGGATTGCAAAGATGTTTTCCAGTCCGATGAACTACATTGTAATAAGTGCTTTTATTTGAAAGCAATGCTTTGATTGCCTATGTGTTAGTGAGATCCTTGCAAAGATGTTTTCCAGTCTGATGAACTACATTGTAGTAAGTGCCTTTATTTGTAAGCAATGTATTGATTGCCTATGTGCTAATGAAGTCTGTCAGGATTGCAAAGAATAGTAACACTGTAACTTACCATGCATGTCATAAAAGGCAATTAAAGGGGGTTGGTTGGTTTGAGACTGGCTACCTCATTCCCTAGAAAATCCAACCAATCAGAAACAAGTCTTCAAGGGGCTTGGCATGAGTTGGTTGAGGGCCGGGGCTCCATTAAAAGATGAGAGACAGAAGAAGAATTCTGCAGCATTTGTACTTACTGTTTATATCTTTCAGACATTTATTTGATCCTTTAGATATGAAATCTATCCTTTAGATATTTATTTGACCCTTTGGATATTAAATCTATCCTTTAGAGATTTATTTAATCCTTTAGATATGAAACCTAACCTTTAGACATTTATTTGGCACTTTAGATATGAATCTATTGTTTAGACATTCATTTGACCCTTTTGATATGAAATCTATCCTTTAGATGTTTATTTGACCTTTTTAGATGTGAAATCTATTCTTCGGATATTTATTCGACGCTTTAGATATTGTATGTGTCCTTTAGACATTTATTTGATCCAGTAGATGTGAAATCTAACAGTTAGATATTTATTTGACCCTTTAGATGTGAAATCTATCCTTTAGACATTTATTTGACACTTTAGATATTAAATCTATTCCTTTAGATATTTATTTGTCCTTCTAGATATGAAATCTATCCTTTAGACATTTATTTGACCCAATAGATATGAAATGTATCCTTTAGATATTTATTTGACCCTTTAGATGTGAAATCTATCCTTTCGATATATATTTGACCTTTTAGATGTGAAATCTATCCTTCGAATATTTATTTGACACTTTAGAATGTAAATATTGAGCACAACCCACTACTGGCAACGCTGATCGTATTCCGGCATGAACCTAAGGCCCATCCACGTCAATATGGAAGCACGTCAATATGGAAGAACTCAAGTATAGTGCTTCCATATTGACGTGGATGGGCCTTAGGTTCATGCCGGAATACGATCAGCGTTGCCAGTAGTGGGTTGTGCTCAATATTTAAATTTCAAATCCCGAAACAACATAATAATCAACTTTTGAATGCGTCCTTTAGACATTTATTTGATCCAATAGATGTGAAATCTATCATTTAGATATTTATTTGACCCTTTAGATGTAAAATCTATCCTTTAGACATTTATATGACCATTTAGATATGAGATCTATCTTTTACACTTATTTTTACCCTCTAGATTTTAAATCTATCCTTAAGACATTTATTTGACACTTTAGGTATTAAATCTATTGCTTTAGATATTTATTTGTCCCTTTATATATGAAATCTATCCTTTAGACATTTATTTGACTCAATAGATATGAAATCTATCCTTTAGACATTTATTTGTCCCTTTAGATATGAAATCTATCCTTTAGAAATTTATATGATACTTTAGATATTAAATCTATCATTTAGATATTTATTTGACCATTTAGATATGAAATCTGTCTTTAGATATTTATTCAGTTCATTGTTTACGAGAAAATAAAAATCCAGCCTCATTCAACCTGTTTTTGCAGCATCGGTTATAATTGAGGTCCAATTGTTTGTTGTGAATTTTGATATTCTCTCCTTTCTCTGCTCTTTCGGGTTAGTCCTAAACAGGACTATCTATATTTTCCCCTCTGTGCTCTTCGAGTTCAGTTTGGTCTTATGGGACTCACGCTGACTGGAATTTTCATTATTGCTTTGAGTTGGTCCAGATGAAAACCGATCTTGAGGAGAACCTGCCAGATAGACATTCACCTGACCCATTAGATATTTATGTATGCCAATCCTCAGATATTCACCATTGTTGTTTTGATGCTTTGAACAGCCAACCAGACCTGTGGTCACGACCAGTTTAGATGTGACAATGGCTACTGTGTCAACAAACTGTGGGTCTGTGACATGGATGATGACTGCCATGACAACTCTGATGAGAGAAATTGTTTTGGTCATAATGATAGTAAGTGGTTTTTCTTTTGGGTGGCCATGGTGGTTAGTTAGTCTTTCCTCTTGAGCCTAAGGCGGCGCATAGAGCAGAAGTCATGGCTCTCCATGTCCGGCAGTTCGCTGCTACCTGTTGTAGATCCTGGATGTTCACTTGGCCATTGAGTGAGCCTTCTCTGATGATGGTTCTACGCAGGGTCTCTCTTGGTCTTCCCCGTTTCCTTTTCCCTACTGGTGACCATAAGACCATGGTGGTGGTGGTGTTTATTTAAATCCCCAAATATCAAGTTTATTGTCGACTCACTGTTGTGTTATCAGGGTGCAGAAGGAAAGCAAAGAATAGTAACACTAACCTGCCATGCATGTCATAAGAGATCACTAAGGAGGCTTGAGGCTGGCAACATCCTGCAGACAATTTTAGCTACAAAATCCAGCTGATCACGAACAGCTGAGGTCAGCATGGCTGAATGTATAAGAGTACTTCCGGTGTGCTGATGCCGAGGTTCAACCCCTGTACCAGTCATCTGGACTAAAATGTTGACTTCTCGACCTTGGCTTGGGGACATAAATTGCAAGAACCTCTGAAGTCGGAGTGGGTTCACCTGATGGCGAGGAGTACTGGTAATAGGGAAAGCTTATTCACATGCAAAAATCAGTCCAGTGGACTCCCCAGTAATGGCAGCTACTAGTGGTGGTAGCACATGTATGGATTACACTTGAATTTAAAGTGATCGAATGCCCAAAAAATTTAAAAATCACGAAGTAGTCTATAAGGGATTATTATTTTTGCTGTTTGTGATTTATTGGCAAGTTTGCGTTTAGTGGTTTAGTGGTTTGTCATTGTTTTCTGAGCGGCCGGCACTCGTACTATCTTATGAAAACAAATGCAGGGCGGTCGGCATCCAAAAGGCTCGCAGCTGTGTTGCAAGCATTGCATGCGTAGTTGCGCACTGCATATGTGACACCTTCGCCACATAGCCGGCTATAGTCCCTATTTTTACCTTTCGCTCACGTGGGCGTCCCCCCATCCCCCCAGTGGGTGTTCCACCACCGGGAGGCTAAGCCAATCACTGAGCTTTGCGTTATTGACCTTTAGTCCAGTGACCACCTGAACCATACATCTGGTTAATTCCATCCACTGATAGTGGCTCAAGACGTTTTCAGTCAAACAAGGATATAGATAAGTAACTTTAATATTTTCATGTAGTGTTTTTAGAGTTGTAGTGTGTCAGTTTGTGTTTGTTTGTTCTGTGCTGACGAAGGCTTTAGCCACAACCAGGGTTGCCACTTTTCTTTGATAGAAAACATCAACTTTTTGTTATTTGGTGATTCATTCATTGCCTTTAAGGGACGTGGTGTGATTTGTTTAATTTCCTAAGCTCCATTGGAAGATGGAAGGAGAAAGTCTTGCCAACTGGCGTGGTCGGCCAGATTTCTCCAGTTCCTAATCTCTTTCAGAATGTTTCAGTTCATATGTTAATATCTTTCCATGCTAAGATGAAAGGCTGTCAAGAATCTCCTCTCCTTGCTTCCTCTATCTCTTTTTCCATTAACCTTACTGGTTGTTATGAGATGTTCAGTTTGTTTTTTTTCTGTTCTCATGTTGTGGCTAGAAAATGTTAACTGCCCTCTTATGATGTTTCTTATACATTTTCTTTGTGATTTAGCCTCTTTTAAACCAATTTGGCTACTCATTTTGTATGTCAATGATATTTTTAACATTCTATTAAACCGTATTTATGTGCCTGCTAAGGATTTGTTTATTAATTGTCCAGGATTCCCATTCATACACATGTTAGAATATGTTAGGAATATTTTAAATTAGACTGACTGACAACTGAAAAGATTTGTGGAAAGAGAGATATAGGAAGACAGCAAGAGAAAATTCTTGACAGTCTTGTGTCATGGCACTAAAGGGGGTCAACACATGAATTGATACATGCTGTTGGAGATTACAAGATATGGAGAAGCATGGTTGCTCATGCTATTCGGCATAAAAATTGATGATGTAAAATGGCTGGTACTGCCCCTGCCACCATGAGAGTGGTGTAAAGATTCAAGGCGCAGGATTACAGTAAATTTAATGCTAGGAAAGAAGTTTATATTTGCATTTGTGGGTATATGGGCATGCTGGGGATGTGTTTTCAAAATAAAGGAGCAACAACCCAACACAGTTTGATAATCACTGTTGGAAATCAACATACTAACCCTTACACAACAAAAATTGAGTCTGCTAGGCACAAATCATAAGCAGCTAGGATGAGGTCAACCAAATGTGAGTTGAGTTGAGCTATGAACCAATATCAATGCACTTAGGGCATTCCCATATGTGCTCCGTCCCCTCGTTCAACAGCCAGCAAAGAGCCATACTGCTAAACGTTCCTACCGCTATCTGATTGAAAGTTCTCCTGGTCTTCACTCTCAGCTTTGAGATTCTTCCAGAACCCCTGCCGATCCCCTGCAACCTCATTCTTTCTACATACAGGTTCTCAGTCTGTTCCCCCACCTTCTCCACCTGGTCCCACATGCACACGACCAACTCCGCTTTGTCCACAAACTTCACTTTGGCCGAGAGGCATATTAACATGCAACCAGGTCGTGACTCAGCACAGCACACGAGTATCAGCACACAAATTGATACACGCTGTTTGAGATGGCTAGATGTGTTGTCAAAATAGTGTGTTAAGTGTCATGTTCAATGCCATTCTTCAAGGCACTTAATGATGCTCATTATCATCATATGAGACCACTACGGCAATATTTACTATGGCTTACCTTTATCTATGTTGTTTCTGGCTAATGACAAAATGTGTCATCAGATGTCATGAACAAGTGTCATCTCTCTATGCAGCATGCCCGCCTTGGTCTTTCACCTGTGACAGCAATAAGATGTGCATAGATCTGGAGTTCAAGTGCAATGGCCACAATGATTGTGGTGATAACAGCGACGAGAGAAACTGCCACAATCGTACTTGTTCTGGTGAGACTAAAATATTTACTTTATCTTTTGTTACTGGTTTGTCTTTTACATTTAACTTCTGGTGAAAAATGTAGTGGTCATGATGGTGACGTAGGTGGTAGTGATGGTGTGGTGGTGACATTGGTGGTGGTGGTGATATTGGTGGGTGTGGTGGTGATCTTAATTATGATTTATAATAATAGTTACGTAATATGTTCATATTGGTTATTTCACTATTGCCTTGGTGATAATGATGGTGATAATGTCATCTTATTAATAATTAACTTTTAAAATGTTCATATCAGTGATTTCCTTATGACCATGATGATGTTGGTGATAATGAAGATGTACATTAAAAAAAATTTAAAGTAAAGGACTCTTTTCTACATTGCTTCGGGGGCTTTCTGTTTTTTTTTTTTTTTTTTGACTTCATTGAGACATATTTAGCACATGGTGCTAGTCTTGTATTTTTATAGACCAATCAGCACTTAGAACAATAATGGAGGGGTATATGCCTGGTAAGAGAGGAAGAGTAAGGCCAAAGAGAAGAAGGATGCAGGATGTGGCAGATGATCTCCAGATGGGTGTATCGTATGCAGGACATCTTGCTTATAACCGAGAGGTTTTCCGGAAGGTTGTTATGGAAGCGAGGTTCTGCAAAGGACATGCTACTGAATAAATGAATAAAGTTATGGGAGCAAGGTTCTGCGAAGGACATGCTACTGAATAAATGAATAAAGTTGTTATGGGAGCAAGGTTCTGCAAAGGACATGCTACTGAATAAATGAATAAAGTTATGGGAGCAAGGTTCTGCGAAGGACATGCTACTGAATAAATGAATAAAGTTGTTATGAGAGCGAAGTTCTGCAAAGGACTTGCTACTGAATGAATGCATGAATGAATGATTGAGGCACATTGAACACATGGTGCTGGTCTTGTAATTCTATAGACCAATCAGTACTTGATGGGTAATATGGTCAAATGTTTTTTTTTTCCATCAGCCCCCTTTACTTCCCAGGAATATTTCCTGGTACCCATTTAAGCCTGGATCACCCTAGGACCCCCAATTCCAACCTCGATGGGGACTTGAACATATGACAACATGATGATGGCAAAATGTTGATGGAATTGTTAATTAGCGGTAAATGCCATCTTCAATTTACAGATTGGCAGTTTGATTGTGGCAAAGGAGAGGAGTGTATCTATGCAGCTTGGCGCTGCGATGGAGAAGATGATTGTAAGAATGGCACAGATGAGATAGGCTGTGAATTTAGTAAGTTGCACTCATTGGAACTGTTGTTGTATTATGAACTGACATAACTAGTTTTTTTTAAAAATTATTATTATTATTTTAATGTAATTGTGTTCATATTTTCTTCTTCTTGTTCTGCTTCTTCTTCCTCCTCCTTCTCTGTCGTTGTCTTTGTCTTGTCGCCGTCGCTGTCTTCTTCTTCTTCTTCTTCTTCTTCTTCTTCTTCTTCTTCTTCTTCTTCTTCTTCTTCTTCTTCTTCTTCTTCTTCTTCTTCTTCTTCTTCTTTCTGCGTCTCCTCTTTTTCTGCTTCTTCTTCTTTTTTCTACACGTCCGCCATCACTATCATCCACTTTCTTCTTCTTTTTTCTTCTTCTTCCCTTCTTCTTCCTTCTTTTCATCTTCCTCATTCTTCCTTCGTGCATCTATGTTTTTTATTTTGCTTTTTCTTCTTGTTTGTCTGAAATTGTCAAAATGTTTGTGTTGTTGTCAAAATTTTTGTGTTAAGTTGTCAAAATATGTGTTAAATTGTCTAAATCTTTGCGTTAAGTGGTGACCTGCTTCACTCCCATCGCCTTCACTCTGGATAAGGAAGCGGATTCACATGTGTCTTTAAAGTAATCTCTTCGTCTCTTTAGGCATTAGTGATGCCTAACCCATCCATAGTCAACACACACACAAGAAGTCCTATTCTTCCTAACACTTGATTCTTAAGTTGAATAAGTTTCATCATAAGCATTTCAGACATTTCTCTGGGAAAGGAAGGTAGTGAGTGTCAGACCGGCTGAAAGGTACAACATCTACCTCTGATTTGAGTTGACTGTGTAGGCATCCAGCTGTGGATTTTGCTAACATAAGGAACCAAGAATGTTTTCATCCTCCGTGATTCTTCTTCCTCTGCTGCTGCCGTTTATCTCCCAATGAAGCATAGACCCTTAACCAACTCACGCCAGCCCTTTGTATGAAGGGGCTTCAAATGAACACCTTAAAAGTGTGATAGCATACTTCTTCTTCGTTCATCCGGAGTTTTTTTTCGGACGTGATTGCGTTGTGCCTGTTTACAGCAGAGCTGCATTCTTGCGCCGTTAGGCCGACACATCCGACTTCTGCGGGCATTTGTTGACCGGGTTAACCTTCCCGGTGATAGCATACAATAACCAGGCCATTGTCTTGTGACCTGCCAATATTGTTGTTAATAATTCAAGAGTGTTGAGCACATGATATAACAGTGCAGATGAACACAGTGATGTCATAAGGTCATAAGTTAAAGATGGCCTCCCCACTTTTGACATGCACCAAAGAGAAGCATGACTTCCAGTCCCCATCATGGCGGTTAGGCATTGAACCGCTACGACCTCTGGAGTATTTATCCTTGTGGCTGCGGTTTCTTCTTCTTCTTCAGCGTTCCGAGCTGCAGACACAATCCGTCTCCATTCGTCTCTCTGGTGGACCTTCTCTTGCCAGTCGTTGATTCCAAGTGCTTGTAGGTCTGTATATGTATTATCTCTCCACCGCCTTCTTGGTCTACCTCGGGGTCTACGGTCATTTATTTCCTGAGTGTAAGCGAGTTTTGTTTCCCTGTTATCTTCCATTCTTTCTATATGCCCCAGCCATTGTAGTCTATTAGCCTTCATGATACCAGTGATTAGTGGGGACTTAAACAGATCATAAATGTCTTTGTTACTTCTTCTTTTCCACTCTCCACTTTGTGTATCCCTAATGGTTCCAAAGATACGTCTTAAAATTTTGTTCTCAAAGGTTTGTAACAAGCCTTCGTCTCCTTTCGTTGTACTCCAGGTTTCAGAGCCATACAGCACAACTGGTCTGATCAGTGTTTTGTATATTGTGATTTTGGTGTTATGAGATAGCGCATTTGATTTTAGTAGATGTTGTAGTGCATAGTATAACTTATTTCCAGAGTTGATTCTAGTTTTTATTTCTTCCCTTATGATGTTGGAGCAGTTGAAGATTGTACCCAGGTATTTGTATGTTTCCGTTCTTTTAATGGTCATATTATCTATTTGTATGTGGCCAGAGTTTTTAGCCATTCCGTCTCTTGAAATTACCATATATTCTGTCTTATCTTGGTTGATAACCAGCCCCATCTGTTGGGCTTTTGTTGGCTGCGGTTTGCATTCGCATTTTCCTCATGTTGGACTGGTAGTATATGGTTCCGTCGCCCTGCTGCTGAGTTAGTGCATGGCGCGACTCTCTGAGCTGTGAAATTCATATGGAATGCTTTTACATCTGTCCGCTTTTGTTTGTACAGTGAACTACATGTTCGGAACAATGGCTACCGGCTGTTGTTGAATTGACTGATTTGCCTTTTCGGTTCACAAGTGCATTTTTCATGAGACTCCTGGGAGTCGACGCTGGAGCTACGGAGTTCGTGCTTTGTGCGGCGCTTTCAGCGGGTCGCCCTGCAAAAATAGACCAAGCTATGTGAGAAAACCCGGGTCAATGAAGTCTTTCTGGTGACGAACTGTAATTTTCATGGATGACTTTTGTGTTGGCATTCTGACGGCGGCAGTATGCGCAGGGTACCTGTGCGGGCTGTTGGATTGCCAAGACTCTTGTCTGTTCCACTTTTCACATTGGACAGTGGGGAGCATTTTGAGTGATATTCACTGGAACAGGAACGGAGCATAATGGGGACGACCCGCTGCCGTGAAGTTGGAACCTCGACTAACTAACTAACTAACCAAAGAGGAGCAGTGTTCTGTTATCCTTTTTTTTTTAATCAGCGAAGGGGTGAAACCTATAGAAATTCATCGGCGAATGAAGGTCCAACATGGTGATGCATGGCTGTCCAGCAAGTGTGTGAGTGGCGTAGGAAGTTTCAAAACAGCCTGACTTCAATGACAAACTGTTCACGACCAGGTCAGGCTCACCAAGTAGTGACCTCAGCGTGGTTACACACACAACAAAGAGAATGTTTTTTTTTCTACAGGAATCCAAGCACTTTATCAGCACTGGAGGATTTGCATTGAATGCAGTGGTGACCACATTAAAAAATTATACGTTTGTTCTTTACTGTTTCAGAATATATTCAACAAAAACACATTTAAGATTGTCATTTGAATCCCCCTCGTAGATTATTCAGTTTTTGGTTGGATTTTGCAACTTCAGTTTTCTATGGGATAAAATAGTCTCACGCCAACTCACCTTAGTCACCTATTATGACCTGCAAGGTAGGTTACAGCATTACTATTCTTTGCTTTCCTTATGGTCTCAGGAACACATTGACAAGAGCATTGATTTCTTGAATATTTTATATTGTATGTGGTAATTAATCCTTCATTTGAGGAATTGTTTGCTTATGGTTTCATACAATCCAGGAGTTGTTTCTTGCCATTATTAATGAAGTTCCATCAGTAAATATGTTGAATTGTTCTCATAATGTTTTGGTGACTAATCCTGAATTTGAATTCTCTTGTTATTCAGATACCACCACTGCACCTTGGAGGATGACCACAAGCCAACCTTTCTGTCCAATCTTTTCATACAGATGCACAAATGGTTACTGTGTGGGGTGGGCAGATGTCTGCAATGGAATCAATGATTGTGGAGATTCATCAGATGAAATTGATTGTATGTGTTATTTAATCACATTTCTTTTATGTCTGTGTATGTTCATGCATGTGTGCTAATATATATAGATAAAGTGGGTTTACAACATTTTGGAGTTCATGGTGCTTTTAGCCAACCACACCGGTTCAATGGTTTCCCAATGAGATAACCGGTAGAAACACTGGTGATGCTTCATTATTTAGTCTGATTTGGTTAACTGGTAGAAACACTGGTGATTCTTCATCATTTAGTCTGACTTGTTTAACTGGTAGAAACACTGGTGATTATTCATCATTTAGTCTGACTTGTTTAACTGGTAGAAACACTGGTGATTCTTCATTATTTAGTTTGACTTGTTTAACTGGTAGAAATTTTGGTGATACTTCATTATTTAGTCTGACTTGTTTAACTGGTAGAAACGCTGGTGATGCTTCATTATTTAGTTTGACTGGTAGAAACACTGGTGATACTTCATCATTTAGTCTGACTTGTTTAACTGGTAGAAACGCTGGTGATGCTTCATTATTTAGTTTGACTTGTTTGACTGGTAGAAACACTGGTGATACTTCATCATTTAGTCTGACTTGTTTAACTGGTAGAAACGCTGGTGATGCTTCATTATTTAGTTTGACTGGTAGAAACACTGGTGATACTTCATCATTTAGTCTGACTTGTTTAACTGGTAGAAACACTGGTGATACTTCATTATTTAGTCTGACTTGTTTAACTGGTAGAAACACTGGTGATACTTCATTATTTAGTCTGACTTGTTTAACTGGTAGAAATGCTGGTGATTCTTCATCATTTAGTCTGACTTTTTAACTGGTAGAAACACTGGTGATGCTCCATCATTTAGTCTGACTTGTTTTTAGCATGAGAGTTATGGAAAGGTCTTTTTAAAATGTAGCATTTTAATGTAATTTTTAAAAGATGCATTTGGGCAATCTGTGAAAGAAATTACTCTGCACTTACAGGAACAAAATATACAAAAAGTACCCATGTAAAAGCTTTATTGTTAAAAAAAAGTGCAGATAATGTAATAATTAGTTCACGGCTAAAAAAAAAAACTGTCTTCTCAAGGCACTGCCGCACACAGTTTGAAAACCACTGATGGGTATGTTTGCCTTTCTGGTATTGTGTGTGTAGCAATAACTCTGTGGTTATTATTTTTCTTTCTTTCTTTCTTTCTTTCTTTCTTTCTTTCTTTCTTTCTTTAACTGGAGCTACTGTACAGGTCATGCAGGGGTACACTGTAACAAAAACAACTGCTGTTCTGACTTCTAAAGCACAAGTCCTAAAGGGAACCAAGGATGGACAAAGAACAAATAATCCACATCATATACAACAAGTTGCTACAGCTGGACACAGTGGTCGATGAATCAACGGGGCGAAGACTATTGGCATTTGATTCCGGTCATAACAGACAAGGACAATGTAGATGTATTCACAGTCAGTGGTCCATAAAAACAAACAGCATTTCCTACACTTTCACATCTGCTGAGGGAGACATCTGCTGCCTAAGTTGCTATGGTTCATTTCGTCTTAACCGGTGTCTTCCATGTCAGGCGATGACTAAAGTTGACACCTACATAGTTTGGGTTTTCATCCTGATGCAGAATTTTCCGTTCATCAGTAGCTCAGTGCTAATGCTGTATTTTATTTGAGAGTAAGAACACTGCATGTTATTTTCCCCTCACTGATCTTCACTAGCCATGTTTTTTATTACTGCTGTAACACTTATAAGGCTTGCTGCATCCTGTTGTTAGCTGTACTAATATATTCTTCAATAGAAGTCCTTTGGGCTAGGTCACCTGGGGGGTTCTATAGTCTGACTTAGGTATTATCTGTCGTCATTTATGTATGATGTTTAAAAAAACCAGATAGTTGCATATCCTTTATAGGTCGTCCATTCAACCCCATCATTTTTTGACTGTGATTTCTTGGCAGTTTTACATTCAGCAGTTTGCCATTTCTTTCTGAACTATATATGCTACTGTGTGAGTAAAACTTGTGTGTCACATTCTGGGATTCTGAGATAAGTTCACACATTTTTTTTTTCATTTCCCCCCCCCCCCCCCCCCCCCCCATTATTCTGATTCTGTTATAATGTCTTCATATAGTCAGTGTAGTTTCTTCATTGTGATTTGTATGTTGTTGTGTTTTCTTGTGTTTGTTTGCTGATGAGGGCTGGTCACAACTTCCTTTGTTTTTTGTAAAAGTTTGTAAAGCTGCCCTATACTGCATGCTTTGTTATCTTGTTTATATATGCTAGCAAGCTATCAATTGTAACTACTGAAGAGTGATTCTTTGTAGGCAGCTGGTATATTCATTCAGCAGCATGTTCTTGCAGAACCTTGCTCCCATAACAACCTTCCAGAAAACCTCTCAATCATAAGCAATTCCGATACACCCATCTGGAGATCATACGCCACATCCTGGATAAACCACGTCCAATAGACCCATCTGGAGATCATCCGCCACATCCTGCACCCATCTTCTCTTTAGCCTTCCTCTTCCTCTCTTCCCAGGCATATACCCCTCCTTTATTGTGGTATATGTATGTGTTCATGTGTTCATCAGTTAAGCAAACAACGAGGTGCGGCTGGCTGAGTGGCTTGAATGTCATGTTCTCCTTCAGGTGACCCAGATGTGAATCCTTAGTAAGGTGTGGATTTTTTTCTGTCGGGGGAAAAAAAGAAAACCCTAACCTGCACAGTTCGCAGCGACTGCACTAGCCAGGAGGCCTTAATTCCTCAGGCTCAAAACCCCCTATCCCCCTTCCTACACTGCAGGGTACTATAGGCATAGATGACCGACAGTTTTTTTTTCCAGTTAACCTGTCAACTGTCATTTTTTTTAAACTGTCATTTTTTACATTGGCACCTTGCCGTCTTGACAGACGATAGTTTGTGCTTTAAAAAGGCATAATAACTTTTAACTATGGCGGTAGCGAGTGTGACTGATAAGGCCAATTTGCGCTGTAAATGTCCGTTCACAGTGGGTGCATGTGAACACGTGGTCATTTCCACCATCATGCACCATCTTACGTCTCAAACGCTTGGTGTGTGACTTTTCTGCAATAATTTTCTCCTTTGACTTTATTCCATTTCTGATATTTGCCCTCCATGCAACACGTTCAGCGGCGACTTGCTCCCAATGTGCATTATCAATGCCTGTATCAATCATGTCCCGCTTACACACATCTTTGTATCGTAGTAGAGGCCGACCCTGAGATCTCTTACCCATCTGTAATTCACCAAAAAAGATATCCTTTGGTATTCTACCATCATCCATCCGCCTAAGATGTCCTATCCATCTAAGTCTACGAAGACTGAGCATGGAATAAACTGTCACACAACCTGATCTTTCCAATACTTCAGTATTTGTGATTTTGTCTTGCCACTTAATACCAAGAATTCTTCGCAGACACCGCATATGAAAGCTGTTTAAATTGTTCTCTTGGTGTGAGTAAGTTGTCCAGGTTTCACTGCCATAGAGAAGAGTACTAAGGACACAGGCTTGATAGACAAGGACTTTTGTTTTGGCAGTAAGCTTCCTGTTCTCCCAGACTCTTTTTCTTAACCTGTTCATTGTTGTTGCTGCCTTTCCAATCCGGATGTTGATTTCCTGATCTAGGGATAATTTGCTATTTACCACCGATCCCAGATATGTAAAATGGTCTACTATCTCTAGTTCGGCGTCGTCAATAAAGATTGATGGTACCCCATGTGCACCTTGTGACATAATCTGTGTCTTCTTTTTGCTAATTGTTAAACCAAATTCAGAACAAGCATTGGAGAATGCAGATAGTAGACATTGCAATTCTTCCTCAGAGTGGGTCGTAACTGCAGCATCATCTGCAAAAAGCAACTCTCTGATCAGTACCCTCCTAATTTTGGTCTTAGCCTTCAATCTCTGAGCATTGTAGAGGCCGCCATCTGAGCGTGAGTGAATGTATATACCACCATCCTGATCACGAAATGCATATTTCAGTAGAAGTGAAAAGTATATTCCAAAGAGGGTGGGAGCTAGTACACAACCTTGCTTAACTCCACTCTTGATTTCAAATTCTTCAGAAGTTGCACCATCAAACTTGATTATACCCTTCATGCCTGTGTGGAACGATTCCACAATGGACAGAAGAGTTGGTGGGCAGCCAATCTTCTTTAGTGCCTTGAACAGACCCTCACGACTGACCAAATCAAATGCCTTTGTGAGGTCGATGAAGGCAATAAACAGTGGTTGATTCTGTTCACGGCATTTTTCTTGCATTTGTCGCAATGAGAATATCATATCAGTGGTAGACCGGTTCTGTCGAAAGCCACACTGTGATTCGGGGTAGACTTGATCTCCTAGGACTTGAAGTCTGCGCAGAACAATTCTGGCAAATACTTTTCCAACAATACACAGAAGTGAGATACCCCTATAGTTGTTGCAGTCGCTCCGATCACCCTTGTTCTTGTACAGTGTTATGATGCTTGAATCTTTGAAATCCTGTGGGACTTGTCCTTCACGCCAGCATAGCTCTATTAGCTGGTGGATCTGTATAGTGAGTGTGTCTTGCCCACTCCTGATAACCTCTATTGGAATCCCATCCTTACCTGGAGCCTTGCCAGATGCAAGTTCATTTATAGCACACTTAACTTCTGTTATGGTGGGAAGTGTGTCCAGGTGGTCAAGAGTTGGTAGAGCCTCTATGGCGTTGAGGGCATTATCCGCTAGTTTGGTCTCACTTGAGTAAAGCTCCAAATAGTGCTCTACCCATCTGTCCATCTGCTGTTTCTTATCAGTGATGACTTCTCCAGTCAAGGTTTTCAATGGTGCACTTCTTTTGATCACTGGACCACAGGCTTTCTTGATTCCTTCATACATACTTCTTATGTCTCCCTTATCACTTGCGATTTGAATGGACTCACATAACTTGATCCAATAATCATTTGCACACTGCCTGGCAGCCTTTTGCACATCCTTCCTAGCTTGCCTTAGCTCACTCAGAGTGTTACGCGTTGGTCTTTCCTTGTTTCTTAAGAGAGCTTTCTTCTTCTTATCAATCAAGGGCTGCAGAGTCTCGCTGTTGGCCGCAAACCAGTCCTGCCTCTTATGATCCACAGTGCCGTAAACCTTTACGGCAGTTTTACAAAGAGTTTCCTTAAGTTTATTCCATTTATCATTTACTGTACAATTTTCTGGTGTATCAGTGAAAGCGTCTTCAAGTTGCTGTTGAAACTGAAAGCACTTTTCAGGATCATGAGTGTTAATAATATTAATCCTGGGGCTAGATTTGTGTTTAGCTGTGTAGATTCTCTTTGGTCTCAGTCTAACCCTTGCAACAACCAAAGAATGATCCGTATCACAGTCAGCACTGTGGTAACTACGAGTCAATGATATATGGTTCAGATGTTGTCTCCGTGTGATGATGAAGTCCAGCTGGTGCCAATGGCCGGATCTTGGATGTTTCCATGTGACTTTATGCATCTCTTTTGTTTTAAAAAAAGAGTTTGTAATACATAGGTCATTACTGGTGCAATGCTCCAGCAGCCTTTGCCCATTTTCATTCATGCGACCGATGTTGTATTTTCCAAGGCACACTGGCCATGAACTCGAGTCCTTGCCCACACGAGCATTGAAATCACCGAGCATATAAATGTAGTCGGATTTTGGAACTGCCTTGATCACAGAGTCTAACTCCTCATAGAACAAATCCTTCACATCATCAGAGGAATCGAGTGTCGGTGCATATGCAGTAATAATGGTGGCAAACCCACAAGAGGTTGCCAAGCGCAGGGATAATAGTCTTTCATTTCCTCCTGCTGGAATTTCAATCATTCCCAGTAGCGAATTCTTCACTGCAAAGCCCACACCGTGTTGCCTTTTTTCTGCCTGCCCTTTACCCTTCCAGAAAAAGGTGTAGTTGTTTTCCCTGAGTGACCCTTCCTCAGCGAGGCGAGTCTCCTGCAGGCCAGCAATATCAATGTTAAGATGATTGAGTTCGGCATCAATCACAGCCGTTTTTCTCACATCGTCAATATTGGTCAAGTCAGTGGAAAATCCTGGACACATGGTTCTCACGTTCCAGGTTGCAAGCCGTAGCTTGAGGTTTCTATTTATATTTTTGTTTGTACCTGGTGCATTGGTTTTACAGCCTGCGATTCAGATTTTGTCCTAGCCCCAAGCACCCATTGAAGCAGGCAGGCTGTGGCGGATCAGCACCCAATTGGCTGGGGGCTGCCCAGCTTGAGGCGGGCGGTAGCTGATCAGTGACACCTATAGGTGTCTCCCACCGTCAGAGGCAACGCGTGGCGCCCCATGTCTACGCCAACTGACAAGGACTTATAACCCGTAACAGTTGCCTCTCGCTTTGATTCCGAGACCAGTTAAGACCAGGGATGGAGTTATTGCCTCTCCATAGCACAAAGCCTGGGCTAAAATATAGAGATCATGTGTTGCCCATGCAGCATGATCCCTCTCTCGGCCTGCCTAGTTCACTCCAGAGGAAAGGTAACACCCCTACATCTGGAACAAGACAAGCTGCAGAAGCTGCCGGATCAGCAAAGCAATGCTCTAACTGTCCGCCTGTCGGAGCTTCGATCCTAGACCAGTCGCCAACCAAGGCTTAGGGCCTGGTCTGCCCTGCCATGACAATTTTGTCTTTAGCTTGCATTTCCTCGCACCAGGGTAAGGCTTGTACCCTCCCAATTGCGCTCTTCCGCCCGAAGCCGTTGGCACAATGTGGGGTGTCGGGTTTGGTAAGCGCCGCCCAACGTTTGGCGCTAACAGAAACCAGGTAGTACCGTCTACTGTTATACGGTAGCTCAGTCATATCTGACTAAGACCTGACTGGTTAAACTGTCATATACTGCAGTTAACCAAACAACAATAAGTATTTCATATACGTCTTGCAGGTGGATCTCATTTCTCTACTACTACAACATCACGGCCACCGATGAACACTACCGGTCCTTCACGCTGGTGTAACTACAGCCAGTTCTACTGTCCATGGGATCAACTCTGTCTGCCAGGAACCGTGCGGTGTGATGGACATGAGGACTGCCTTGGTGGAACAGATGAAGACAACTGTGGTATGTGACTTAGAGGAACTTATTTAAAAATATTTCCTTCTTCAGTTTTCAGGACTATCACTAGAAGGTGGAGTAGGGTCTTGGTCAGCTGGGGTTTGCTGATTCTGGCTTGCTAAGAGTCATGGACCTTATTCATCTCTCTTGCTGTAGTCTATATCTCGTTCAACAATACAATTATACAGATTGTTTGGTA
Source organism: Cepaea hortensis (assembly GCA_963921405.1). Taxonomy (NCBI): domain Eukaryota; kingdom Metazoa; phylum Mollusca; class Gastropoda; order Stylommatophora; family Helicidae; genus Cepaea; species Cepaea hortensis. The sequence continues at coordinate 59,652,281 of OY992891.1, forward strand.
GTCCTAACTCACATCAAAAGGCAGACATACAGAAGGATGGTAAAGACATCTCGCTTCTATAAAGAGACAGACATACAGAAATATTGTAACACATCTATCCTCCATAAAGAGACAGACATACAGAAGGGTAGTGACACATCTATTCTCCATCAAGAGACAGACATACATATGGATCATCTAGTTTCTATAAAGAGACAGACATACAGAAAGATTTTACTACATCTGTCCTTCATCAAGAGACAGACATAAAGGATGGTAATACATCTAGCTTAACACATACAATTTCCATCAAGAGATGCATTCAGAAGTGTGGTAGTACACCTTGCTTCCATCAAGAGATGACCAGAGAAGAAACAAATGAGAATCTAAATTTATTACAAAAATTAGACAGACATTGCAGTTTTTTGGGCATGAACTTTGTGACATATGGCAAAATTGATGGAAATGGAGCATGGGCTTGACCACATAGCATAATTGCGACAAGAATACAGGTCTGATCCGAGACTCTGGGGGTCGTGTCAGATGGCAAACCTACGCCTACACATATCTACAGCGCACGTGATGATGATGATATGTCTGTCTGTTTGAAACCCTATGTTCACCTTTGTTATGTTTGGTCAGTTTTTGTATATGTCTAATGTGTGTTTCAAACAATGTGTAAACCTGTGTTTGTTTGTTTGTTTTTTTTTTATTCGTTGGACCAACATCACGGCACACGGTTTAACCCACAAGTGCTCCGTTTTTCCTCCTAACTCAAACCTGAGTCTGGAGAAACTCAGCTCAATGTATGAACTCCGTTGCATTGGCGAGGATCCTGAAATACTTTGGTTAGATTTTTAACTCGAAATTTTGCCCGGGCAGCGCCGTTAGGCTACTCTTTTTCGATTTCCAACTTCCAAGGGATTGTTTACGTGCGCAACAATACACACGGGCATCCGATCTCACTACCCAGCGACCAGGGGAAATTTTATTACTGGAAGTCCAGGTGGATTTTTTAAATAAATCCCGGTCCTTACCGGGGCCTGAACCCAGGACCTCCAGCACTCGAGGCGGACACCATACCACGAGACCACTCAGCCCCCAAAACCTTTGTTATGTTTGGCCAGTATATATGTCTAATGTGTGTTTCAAATTATGTGTAAACCTTTGTTATGTTTGGCCAGTATATATGTCTAATGTATGTTTCAAATTGTGTGTAAACCTTTGTTATGTTCAGTCAATATATGTCTAATGTGTGTTTCAAATTGTGTGTAAACCTTTGTAATGTTTGGCCAGTATATATGTCTAATGTATGTTTCAAATTGTGTGTAAACCTTTGTTATGTTCAGTCAATATATGTCTAATGTGTGTTTCAAATTGTGTGTTCACCTGTGTTATGTTTGGCCAGTATGTATGTCTAATGTGTATATGAAGTGTATATGAAACAGTGTGTAAACCTTTGTTATGTTTGACCAGTATATATATGTCTAATGTTTGTTTGAAACTCTGTGTCTTTCACCTTTGTTATGTTTGACCAGTATATATATGTCTAATGTTTGTTTGAAACTCTGTGTCTTTCACCTTTGTTATGTTTGACCAGTATATATATGTCTAATGTTTGTTTGAAACTCTGTGTCTTTCACCTTTGTTATGTTTGACCAGTATATATATGTCTAATGTTTGTTTGAAACTCTGTGTCTTTCACCTTTGTTATGTTTGACCAGTATATATATGTCTAATGTTTGTTTGAAACTCTGTGTCTTTCACCTTTGTTATGTTTGACCAGTATATATATGTCTAATGTTTGTTTGAAACTCTGTGTCTTTCACCTTTGTTATGTTTGACCAGTATATATATGTCTAATGTTTGTTTGAAACCCTGTGTCTTTCACCTTTGTTATGTTTGACCAGTATATATATGTCTAATGTTTGTTTGAAACCCTGTGTCTTTCACCTTTGTTATGTTTGGCCAGTATATATGTCTAATGAGTGTTTCAAACCATGCAAACCTTTGTTATGTTTGGCCAGTATATATGTGTGTTTCAAACTGTGTTCACCTGTGTTATGTTAGGCTAATATATATGTCTAATGTGTGTCTGCAACCCTGGTGTTCACCTGTGTTATGTTTGGTCAGTATACATGTCTAATGTGTGTTGACAAATGTGGACATTTTCCAGCTTCCTGCAGCAGGGACCAATACCAGTGTTCACATGGCAAGTGTATCTGGAAAGCTTGGGTGTGCGACGGTCAGGCCGACTGTCCACTGGGCGATGATGAGACTCTGTGTGACAATCATAGTAAGTTGCCATCATTGCTTGTATTGGTTTCCAAATGTTACAGCTTTTGTCTAGGATTCCTTTTATAGAGAAAATGTCATGGGGATATGATCACATGTACACTCATTATTGATAGAGGAAGACATGTCAACATGATAGAGATACTTGCAGATCTACAAATTGATGCGAAGACCTTAGACTTGTAAAAAAAACATATATTGAAAACAATAAGCTGCCATCAGAATTGATAATGAAGTAGGTCAATTAAGAGAGGTGTGAGACAGGGGTGTGTGATGTCTCCAGATTTGTTTTCCCTGTGTTGTGAAAATATTTTCAGAAATGTACAAGATATGAAAGGAACCATCATTGGAGGACGAAACATCAATAACATTAGATATGCAGATGATACAGTATTGATTGCAGACAATGCACAGGATCTGCAGTAGATGCGGTTGTTGCACACAGCGAACAACTATTATTAGAATTAAATTGTAACAAGACAGATTATGGTCGTCACTAGGAAGAACAAAATACCACAATGTAATATACAAGTAAATGGGAATATTCTTTAGCAAATGCTTGCTTGCTTGCTTGTGTTCGTTGGCTTGAGCTCCAACGCGAAGTCCTGTATGTCAGATGAAGACATCCTGTTGTCCAACATCAGTGTGATGTCATACAGAACCTGAGGTTTGCGTGAGTATCCGTTGTCCCATGTCTGGCTTATTGGTGTGCAGACTGGTGGTTCCTCGCCGTACAGGCAGACACTCCGACTTCGGAGGAATCGGCGATCCTACTGACTTTAGCCAGGACCCCGAAGGGACCTGTTGCCCAGGACGCTCGACGAGGACGCATCAATAGGTCTTGGCCAGTATATAACCCGGCCCTGGTGCCTTGGAAACACCTCTGCGTCCCCTTAAGCAAGTGAATCAGTACAATTATCTCGGAACAGTCATAACATCTGATGCGAGATGCCTTGAAGAGATTAGAACAAGAATCGTCATGGCGAAGGAAGCCTTTTGCAAGATGAAAAACATACTGACCAATAAAAAGATTTCAATTGCTACGAGAAAAAGAATGTTGAGGTGCTATAAGAGCCTGTAGTTTTGTATGGATATGAAGAGTGGACAATAAGCAGTCAAGCTGAAAAACATCTGACGACTGTGGTTTCTGAGGAGAATGCAAAGGATACCATGGACAGACAGAAAAACCAACGATTAAGTCCTACAAGAAACAAATAAAAATTGTAAACTCATTAGAGATATTAGACGTAGACAGACAAAATTCTTTGGACATGTTATGAGAAGAAGTAAATTGGAGAACTTGGTGACTACTGGCAAGATCAAGGGGAAGAAAGAGAAGTAAATACCTGGATGGCTTGACCACGTGGCATGGTTGAAGCAAGAACACTTGAGCTGATCCACGATTCTGGTGATCGATTGAAATGACGAATTATGACCGCCTATGCTTACTGGCATGGCACATGATGGATAGATGGACACTCATTACATTAAACTTAGTTGTATGTCCTTTACAGGATGTTGAAATCAACCCCAGCATTTATTGGCTGTTTGTGATTTAGCAGGCAATGTTAGTTTAGTATTTTGTCATTATGTATTCCAGTTTTCCTCTTCTCTTGACATGGTCTTCCGGTCCAATATGAGCTGTTAGGACCTCTGGAGTGTTTTTGCTTCTGTCTACGGCTTGCTTATGCATTTTCCTCATGTTGGACTTGTAGTGCATGGTTCCTTCGACCAGCTACTGAGTTAAGTGCTTGAGGCGACACTATGAGCTGCGGATTTTGTGTGGAGTGCTTTTACATCTGTCTGCGATTGTTTGTATTGTGAACTGCATGTTCAGAAATGGCAGTGGCCAGTTGCTGAACTTGCTAGTTTTGCATTATGCAGTAATGTTTGTGAAGCTGCTGCTTGTCTAGTGACTGCCACTTCCATCGGCGATGAATCTAATTTTTGAGGTGGTCTGTTGTGATGGCATTCTGGCAGCGGCCTTATGTGTGTATGCCTGTGCGGGCTGTTGGTTTGTCGAGACTCCTGTCTGTTCCACTTTTCAAATGGGGCAGTGAGGAGCATTTTGTGTGATATTCACTGGCACAGGAACAGAGCATTATGTGGGTGACATTTGCCGTGAAGTTGGAACCGCGACTGGCTGACCGTCTGACTGGTCTTTTCCTGACATGTTTAAATAATACTGATGGTCTACTTCTGACACTAGTAATCAGCTCTCTTTCTGAATTGGCTTCATTTAAGGTGTTTTATTTACTATTGTTATCTGTTCATGATGAAATCTGCATTCTTCAATAGAACCACATCTCTGCAGTCTCTTAGTAATGTCTCACGAATTTTTCTTCTGCTGTGTTTTGGCTGTTGCAACTAAAGTCTTCTATGGAATGAGATAACCAGTCTCAGGCCAACCCTCCTTAGTCGCATCTGATGACATGCATGGTAGGTTGCAGTGTTGCTATTCTTTGCTTCATTTATGGAACCCGCTAACACAGACAGTGACCCACAAGAATGGGGTTAGCTGGTTGTGGAGGCTACTGAGTTTTAGTTCCTAACTCTGATGCATTGGCAATCAGGTTGTCCAAGCCCTGAACAGGACTGGTGTCTGTCAAAGTAAGGTTAATGTAGAGAATTTTCTACTAACCTGGTAATGAAGTGTAGTCTCCTTGGCGACCCTCTAGCATAACTTCCCCCCCCCCCCCCCCCCCCCCCTTAGCTACCGGTGGAGTGTGCAAGGCCGGTACTGGAGCTTCACATCTGCGGAGTGGCATGTTAGAAGGTACCCAGGTCACGATTCATCACAGCACATAGAGACTGGCTGTGATTAGGCTGAGGATATGTCACCAACTGGCTGGGGTTAGATCCCAGATGGGCAACCACTCAGCCAAAATCATTTTCTTCTACTGGTGTTTAGTTCTGGATGCAGTTTAAGATCCCCTAATTCTGTCAGAAGGGACTTATTACCACCCAGGTCCCAGAGAGAAAACGTGGAACAAATGTCTTTTATGCTGATTAAGACACTGTCCCTGATACTCAAGAAAACAGCCAAGAAGTGGCTCGTTGAAGATAGAATATATCTATATAGTTTTGGCTGTACTTGGTATCACCAGAAGTGAGAAAGGAGGAGTTAAGACATGCAACGTAATCTGGTTACTTATGACTGCATAGGCAAGATACCTCCCGGACATAGATTCCCACTTCTGGACAATATGTGCGAACCCCCACTAAATGATACAATAATGTGTGTACTTGATTAAGCTACACAAACATTTATAAACATTTAGAATTATACAGACAAATTGAGTTTTAAAATACAACAACTGTGTTTATTATTGCTATTGATGATCATATGATGATGATGGTGATGATTATGGTATGGTATACGTAACTTATGAGGTCACATAGGTCATGCTTCCCCCAGTGAGACGCAGTTCACTGTCAGATTGAAGGAGTCCAAATTGGTCCCTCACAAGGCTAAGTCACTTCCTGATATGGGTTGTTGACTGTCCATTGCTCCTACGAGATCTGGAATGAAACGAACGGAGATGGGTAGTATCTACGTCTACACATCTCAAACACATATGTCTATACATTCATATAAACATACATTCAAGTCATAATATATGATGGTATGATGATAGATGATGGCATGTTACATAAACATATATCAGTTCTAAATAAATAAATATATATGTATATATTAATAAAACTATTTAGAACATCTATAGCTCAAACCATACATATTCATATACATTTGTGTAATGGAGTGTTTCCCATATAAGTTCACCTCACTTACTCTTTCCCTTTCTGATTCATTCATACTGTCTTGTCGGAAGGGCTGGTCGCACAGTCCTGTCGAACATTAAATGCCTTCCCTGAATCTGTCTGGGATATTGAATGTCCTAAGTCATGTCTGTCCTCATGCAGACATCATGCAGACAAGGTGAACTGGTGCCATTCCTCAAACCAAGTGGTTTCACCATAATCTTGGGTGGGCACTCAAAGTGTTGGTCCAAATAATCAATGTTAATTGGACGCTATCAAGAGACTGGTAGCTCTCAGGAATTTCTCCTAAGTAGTCAGTCTCCCCAATGTTTAACATCATACAGGATGAATCTAAATGTATCTCCTGTACATGCATAAGCCACACGCTCATGTAGCTTGGATAATGGATTTCTCCAAATTATCACATACAACAAATCAGACAACCAAGTGGTGAATGAAAGAAGAAAATAGTTCTCAGTGAAATCGTAAAGCTAGAACTGGAACATTAAGTACAAAGAAAATCCACCAGTGTAAAGTTTGGGAGAATATGCAGAACACGAAACTACACAAGCCTTCAGACTAGCAGACAACTAATCAGAGTAATGGTCTTACCTGGGTTATAGCTAGGAAATCTTGTCATACGACTTCGTACAGAAGTCCAACAGAACGAAATGTTAATATTTCTCCAGTAGGTATCCTAAGAATGCTATTGTGAATTTGCGTCTGAAGTCTTGCTGGCCATGCATGTAGTTTTATTCTAGTCAATTCCTGGCTAGTTTCCAGGTTGGTTAATTAATATGTCCAAGTTCCTGTTAGCTCCACCTATTTTTCCATGTAAGATGATTTACCTAGATGGATTAAGTGCCAAATTCTTTTCACCCCTCCTCCTTTCCTGTGAAGGGTAGTTTCATCTGTCAATCAAATTGACCGATGCCCCCCACGCCTGAAACAATGAAACCTGCTTTGGCGGCAATGCAGTTGCGTCATTACATTCCAATAGGCTGGTAACACCAGCCTTCTCGGTTGCTGGCCGGAATGTGTCAGCCATGGGTTTCTACTTTGCCCCGTAGTATTGCGGCGAGGTTTTAAGCATCTGGTCCTAATTGCTCCTTTGTGGTGGCAATTACAGACGTCCCGGCTCCACAAAGTCTGGACTTTTAGATAGGTGTTAGGCCTGCATTAAATTGCCGTCTGTGGATCCCACGGGGTTTTCCCCTGAGTAGCACTGCCATGTATTATTTCAGACGGGTCTGGCTGACCCTCTTGATTCTAAACTAACACGTCAATCTCAACTGACTGGCTCCGCGATGTCTGGTTGATCAGAACATCAAAGGGAAAATCTCTTAGATGTAGAGACCAGACGTTGCTTTGATCTACCAATGTAGTAAAAATGATAGTGCGGGCTCTAAGTGACTCTGTATTTTTCTCTTACGTTTTTATCCTCTTCTGGGGAACGTTTATTCTTTTAGAGAATTTTAGAAAAATATTGTGGGCTCTGTAATTCCTTGAAAACTTGTGTAATTATGATGCTGCCGGGCTGTCCCGCCACATAGCTCTCCAATTTAAGTAGGTTCATTAATGAAGCCTATAACAGAGCCTCGGCAGCATTCAAGAATGTATCTAAGTTCTCTCCGTTCTCCAACTGCCTCCCAGTCTGGGTTCCCAATATTCTTTGTGGCAGTGGGATGTTCTATGAGTCAAAAGAAATATCCCATGTCCATTCTCCCAGGATAAATCTTGCAAATCTTTGCTCCTGGTGTTGTGTCGGATTTCCGGGCTATTGCTCGGTAATGTCCTGTCCTCTGGAGGTTTTACTTTTTCCCAGCCGGGAAATTGCAAAATGTATAACAAGATTCTCCTGCGCCGCAGAGAGACTGCTATTGTCCACTCAATTTCTGGCCCTTGTCCTATACGCAGAGGAAGTGCCATCAGTGTTTTCTTAAAAGAATTGGTCGCAGTAATGTTGCTCCATTTTCTTTTTCTCCGTCGGCCAAAGATCATAATAAAATCCTTTAATCTCCTCCTTTTGGCAGGAAATTTGCTAAACATCATAATTTTATGATGTGCATTCAACTCATACTTGCCTCTTTCTTGGTAGGATGTCAGTTTACTACCTCTTGATTTAAGAGTTTTCTTCCTTCGATAATTATTTATCCAGGTGCGTTCCTCTTCAACAGAGTTCCATTTTGAATCTGTGTTTGAAAGTATAAGGCTAGTAGAAGTTGTCCAGCTTTGAGAAATCATGTTGTTCCCCAAGAACTGTGAATTTGTATCACTCCTTGTAGAAGTATACATAAACAGCTGTTCTCCCCATCCAACATTGGTTGAAGTGAAAGGTAAACAAGGTCCTGAGTGTTGAGTATACCAACCGCTCCGGTTTTGTTCCGCTGCAGAGTCCATCATTTGTGATCCCCTGTTAGCTTCAGCTGTGTTGATGATAGGCATTACCTTCATCCTGTCCAAAGAAGTATTTTCTTCTTTGTTGTTAGCAGACATGTTTATCGTCCCTGAATCAGAGTCCGTGGTATAACCTACATGAATGCTTTGTGTATCTTGAGTTTCCTTTTCGAAAGACTCCAAGATACTGACATCGTAAGAATTCTCCGTGTCTTGTTTGTCCTCCATGGCTGGGCTCTCTTGTGCCAAGTCCAATTGAGGTATTCTCTCCCTGGTCTGGTTTTCTTGTGCCAAATCCAATAGAAGTGAATGTTGTGGGGTGTCATTTTCAATGTCATCTCCCACCTGAGATAAGTAATTCAAACTGATAATTATTTCATCTTGTGTGGCCACACCGTGAGAAACAATGGAATCCTGTTTTACATCCATTCCGGTCTCAGTTGAATTCATTTCCACTCCTAGTTTCTCTGAACTGAAGGGAATAAAAGAGTCGGGTAAGGTCTCGCCTTCGATCTCTTTAATAGTTTTCCTCAGGTCCTCCTCCTCCTGGATTTTTCTCCTTTGGGAAGTCTTAGGAAGCTCCTGAGATTGCTGGGTTGCCAAGCCAGCTAATCCGCTTTCATTGCGGTGTAAACATTTATCACGTTTGTGACTGTTTACCGAACGCTTGGTACATTTATTCCTATTCCGTTTATTTTTAATATTTTTAGGAATAGGCGAGGGAAGCATCTGCCTTTCTGTGCGCAAGTTTTTGTTTTTCTGAGCCATGGGGATTTGCGAAGGAATGCATGCCTCTTCTTTGTGACGGTCAGCTTCCCCACTTTCTATCAGAGTTTCGGCTTGAGTGATTGGCTTTTCCTCAATCGAGCTGGTAGATTCCTCCACGTTCAGTATTTCAATTTGCTTCTTCTTCATCTCATCTTCTTCAGCTTTGTGACGCATATCTGCTTCTAATTCTGCAACTCTTTTCATCATCTGCTCATCTTCTTTGTCCCACCAATCCATTTCTTCTCTAATAAATAGTTCTAGCTTCTCTCCTACTAAGCCGAGCCTTATGCCCCATCCTCTAGCGGACTCTAAGAAATCTGTGCGTGCATCCATGATCTCTTCTCAGCTTAAACTCAGGTAAGTAATTATATTATTACCCTACAGAGAGCTAGTCAGATTTATGCTAGAGCAGGATAGTGACAAGAGGAACAGACACTGCTATGAGAATGATAGTAGTGAATTAGAGTGAGAAAGTTGATGCAAAGCAGTCCGTCATACACTGAATTAACTAAGCATTATCAAATTATTCATGATTAAATCAAATGATAAAGCATGTAATCAAAAAATCATCACGTAAATCATCAATAAACTAATTAATATCACTAATTAATGTGATTATTAATTCTACAGTGGTGAATGATGTAAATTAACTCATATGATATTATCCATTATTAACTTTTTAACAAGTTATTTAAATTCTACAGACTTCCCTAGAAACAAATTCCTAAGTTAATACTTAGCAAATGTAATGGGTGAAGAATGAAAGAATGGTTTATGAAAATCAATAGTCTAGAATTTATTCTCTGATTCTATCATGGATGAGAAGTCCTGATGTGTCAAAATCTTGCCTACAATCAAGCAAGCTATTACATTAGAAATAAATTATAACTAACTAATGCTGCTAAGAATGTAAGTGAGAATTACCTAGGTTCTATCCATGGGCAAGACCAGAATAATACCAGACTAACAGATTTGAAATAGGTTCGTTCCTTGCGAGCGAACCAAGTTTTCTAGGGTTTACTCCCGTATTCTATAGCGGGCGAGCAGACCAATAGGCTCTAGGGTTTACTCCCGGATTCTATAGCGGACGAGCCGTCCCAATATGTCACCAACTGGCTGGGGTTAGATCCCAGATGGGCAACCACTCAGCCAAAATCATTTTCTTCTACTGGTGTTTAGTTCTGGATGCAGTTTAAGATCCCCTAATTCTGTCAGAAGGGACTTATTACCACCCAGGTCCCAGAGAGAAAACGTGGAACAAATGTCTTTTATGCTGATTAAGACACTGTCCCTGATACTCAAGAAAACAGCCAAGAAGTGGCTCGTTGAAGATAGAATATATCTATATAGTTTTGGCTGTACTTGGTATCACCAGAAGTGAGAAAGGAGGAGTTAAGACATGCAACGTAATCTGGTTACTTATGACTGCATAGGCAAGATACCTCCCGGACATAGATTCCCACTTCTGGACAATATGTGCGAACCCCCACTAAATGATACAATAATGTGTGTACTTGATTAAGCTACACAAACATTTATAAACATTTAGAATTATACAGACAAATTGAGTTTTAAAATACAACAACTGTGTTTATTATTGCTATTGATGATCATATGATGATGATGGTGATGATTATGGTATGGTATACGTAACTTATGAGGTCACATAGGTCATGCTTCCCCCAGTGAGACGCAGTTCACTGTCAGATTGAAGGAGTCCAAATTGGTCCCTCACAAGGCTAAGTCACTTCCTGATATGGGTTGTTGACTGTCCATTGCTCCTACGAGATCTGGAATGAAACGAACGGAGATGGGTAGTATCTACGTCTACACATCTCAAACACATATGTCTATACATTCATATAAACATACATTCAAGTCATAATATATGATGGTATGATGATAGATGATGGCATGTTACATAAACATATATCAGTTCTAAATAAATAAATATATATGTATATATTAATAAAACTATTTAGAACATCTATAGCTCAAACCATACATATTCATATACATTTGTGTAATGGAGTGTTTCCCATATAAGTTCACCTCACTTACTCTTTCCCTTTCTGATTCATTCATACTGTCTTGTCGGAAGGGCTGGTCGCACAGTCCTGTCGAACATTAAATGCCTTCCCTGAATCTGTCTGGGATATTGAATGTCCTAAGTCATGTCTGTCCTCATGCAGACATCATGCAGACAAGGTGAACTGGTGCCATTCCTCAAACCAAGTGGTTTCACCATAATCTTGGGTGGGCACTCAAAGTGTTGGTCCAAATAATCAATGTTAATTGGACGCTATCAAGAGACTGGTAGCTCTCAGGAATTTCTCCTAAGTAGTCAGTCTCCCCAATGTTTAACATCATACAGGATGAATCTAAATGTATCTCCTGTACATGCATAAGCCACACGCTCATGTAGCTTGGATAATGGATTTCTCCAAATTATCACATACAACAAATCAGACAACCAAGTGGTGAATGAAAGAAGAAAATAGTTCTCAGTGAAATCGTAAAGCTAGAACTGGAACATTAAGTACAAAGAAAATCCACCAGTGTAAAGTTTGGGAGAATATGCAGAACACGAAACTACACAAGCCTTCAGACTAGCAGACAACTAATCAGAGTAATGGTCTTACCTGGGTTATAGCTAGGAAATCTTGTCATACGACTTCGTACAGAAGTCCAACAGAACGAAATGTTAATATTTCTCCAGTAGGTATCCTAAGAATGCTATTGTGAATTTGCGTCTGAAGTCTTGCTGGCCATGCATGTAGTTTTATTCTAGTCAATTCCTGGCTAGTTTCCAGGTTGGTTAATTAATATGTCCAAGTTCCTGTTAGCTCCACCTATTTTTCCATGTAAGATGATTTACCTAGATGGATTAAGTGCCAAATTCTTTTCACCCCTCCTCCTTTCCTGTGAAGGGTAGTTTCATCTGTCAATCAAATTGACCGATGCCCCCCACGCCTGAAACAATGAAACCTGCTTTGGCGGCAATGCAGTTGCGTCATTACATTCCAATAGGCTGGTAACACCAGCCTTCTCGGTTGCTGGCCGGAATGTGTCAGCCATGGGTTTCTACTTTGCCCCGTAGTATTGCGGCGAGGTGTTAAGCATCTGGTCCTAATTGCTCCTTTGTGGTGGCAATTACAGACGTCCCGGCTCCACAAAGTCTGGACTTTTAGATAGGTGTTAGGCCTGCATTAAATTGCCGTCTGTGGATCCCACGGGGTTTTCCCCTGAGTAGCACTGCCATGTATTATTTCAGACGGGTCTGGCTGACCCTCTTGATTCTAAACTAACACGTCAATCTCAACTGACTGGCTCCGCGATGTCTGGTTGATCAGAACATCAAAGGGAAAATCTCTTAGATGTAGAGACCAGACGTTGCTTTGATCTACCAATGTAGTAAAAATGATAGTGCGGGCTCTAAGTGACTCTGTATTTTTCTCTTACGTTTTTATCCTCTTCTGGGGAACGTTTATTCTTTTAGAGAATTTTAGAAAAATATTGTGGGCTCTGTAATTCCTTGAAAACTTGTGTAATTATGATGCTGCCGGGCTGTCCCGCCACATAGCTCTCCAATTTAAGTAGGTTCATTAATGAAGCCTATAACAGAGCCTCGGCAGCATTCAAGAATGTATCTAAGTTCTCTCCGTTCTCCAACTGCCTCCCAGTCTGGGTTCCCAATATTCTTTGTGGCAGTGGGATGTTCTATGAGTCAAAAGAAATATCCCATGTCCATTCTCCCAGGATAAATCTTGCAAATCTTTGCTCCTGGTGTTGTGTCGGATTTCCGGGCTATTGCTCGGTAATGTCCTGTCCTCTGGAGGTTTTACTTTTTCCCAGCCGGGAAATTGCAAAATGTATAACAAGATTCTCCTGCGCCGCAGAGAGACTGCTATTGTCCACTCAATTTCTGGCCCTTGTCCTATACGCAGAGGAAGTGCCATCAGTGTTTTCTTAAAAGAATTGGTCGCAGTAATGTTGCTCCATTTTCTTTTTCTCCGTCGGCCAAAGATCATAATAAAATCCTTTAATCTCCTCCTTTTGGCAGGAAATTTGCTAAACATCATAATTTTATGATGTGCATTCAACTCATACTTGCCTCTTTCTTGGTAGGATGTCAGTTTACTACCTCTTGATTTAAGAGTTTTCTTCCTTCGATAATTATTTATCCAGGTGCGTTCCTCTTCAACAGAGTTCCATTTTGAATCTGTGTTTGAAAGTATAAGGCTAGTAGAAGTTGTCCAGCTTTGAGAAATCATGTTGTTCCCCAAGAACTGTGAATTTGTATCACTCCTTGTAGAAGTATACATAAACAGCTGTTCTCCCCATCCAACATTGGTTGAAGTGAAAGGTAAACAAGGTCCTGAGTGTTGAGTATACCAACCGCTCCGGTTTTGTTCCGCTGCAGAGTCCATCATTTGTGATCCCCTGTTAGCTTCAGCTGTGTTGATGATAGGCATTACCTTCATCCTGTCCAAAGAAGTATTTTCTTCTTTGTTGTTAGCAGACATGTTTATCGTCCCTGAATCAGAGTCCGTGGTATAACCTACATGAATGCTTTGTGTATCTTGAGTTTCCTTTTCGAAAGACTCCAAGATACTGACATCGTAAGAATTCTCCGTGTCTTGTTTGTCCTCCATGGCTGGGCTCTCTTGTGCCAAGTCCAATTGAGGTATTCTCTCCCTGGTCTGGTTTTCTTGTGCCAAATCCAATAGAAGTGAATGTTGTGGGGTGTCATTTTCAATGTCATCTCCCACCTGAGATAAGTAATTCAAACTGATAATTATTTCATCTTGTGTGGCCACACCGTGAGAAACAATGGAATCCTGTTTTACATCCATTCCGGTCTCAGTTGAATTCATTTCCACTCCTAGTTTCTCTGAACTGAAGGGAATAAAAGAGTCGGGTAAGGTCTCGCCTTCGATCTCTTTAATAGTTTTCCTCAGGTCCTCCTCCTCCTGGATTTTTCTCCTTTGGGAAGTCTTAGGAAGCTCCTGAGATTGCTGGGTTGCCAAGCCAGCTAATCCGCTTTCATTGCGGTGTAAACATTTATCACGTTTGTGACTGTTTACCGAACGCTTGGTACATTTATTCCTATTCCGTTTATTTTTAATATTTTTAGGAATAGGCGAGGGAAGCATCTGCCTTTCTGTGCGCAAGTTTTTGTTTTTCTGAGCCATGGGGATTTGCGAAGGAATGCATGCCTCTTCTTTGTGACGGTCAGCTTCCCCACTTTCTATCAGAGTTTCGGCTTGAGTGATTGGCTTTTCCTCAATCGAGCTGGTAGATTCCTCCACGTTCAGTATTTCAATTTGCTTCTTCTTCATCTCATCTTCTTCAGCTTTGTGACGCATATCTGCTTCTAATTCTGCAACTCTTTTCATCATCTGCTCATCTTCTTTGTCCCACCAATCCATTTCTTCTCTAATAAATAGTTCTAGCTTCTCTCCTACTAAGCCGAGCCTTATGCCCCATCCTCTAGCGGACTCTAAGAAATCTGTGCGTGCATCCATGATCTCTTCTCAGCTTAAACTCAGGTAAGTAATTATATTATTACCCTACAGAGAGCTAGTCAGATTTATGCTAGAGCAGGATAGTGACAAGAGGAACAGACACTGCTATGAGAATGATAGTAGTGAATTAGAGTGAGAAAGTTGATGCAAAGCAGTCCGTCATACACTGAATTAACTAAGCATTATCAAATTATTCATGATTAAATCAAATGATAAAGCATGTAATCAAAAAATCATCACGTAAATCATCAATAAACTAATTAATATCACTAATTAATGTGATTATTAATTCTACAGTGGTGAATGATGTAAATTAACTCATATGATATTATCCATTATTAACTTTTTAACAAGTTATTTAAATTCTACAGACTTCCCTAGAAACAAATTCCTAAGTTAATACTTAGCAAATGTAATGGGTGAAGAATGAAAGAATGGTTTATGAAAATCAATAGTCTAGAATTTATTCTCTGATTCTATCATGGATGAGAAGTCCTGATGTGTCAAAATCTTGCCTACAATCAAGCAAGCTATTACATTAGAAATAAATTATAACTAACTAATGCTGCTAAGAATGTAAGTGAGAATTACCTAGGTTCTATCCATGGGCAAGACCAGAATAATACCAGACTAACAGATTTGAAATAGGTTCGTTCCTTGCGAGCGAACCAAGTTTTCTAGGGTTTACTCCCGTATTCTATAGCGGGCGAGCAGACCAATAGGCTCTAGGGTTTACTCCCGGATTCTATAGCGGACGAGCCGTCCCAATATGTCACCAACTGGCTGGGGTTAGATCCCAGATGGGCAACCACTCAGCCAAAATCATTTTCTTCTACTGGTGTTTAGTTCTGGATGCAGTTTAAGATCCCCTAATTCTGTCAGAAGGGACTTATTACCACCCAGGTCCCAGAGAGAAAACGTGGAACAAATGTCTTTTATGCTGATTAAGACACTGTCCCTGATACTCAAGAAAACAGCCAAGAAGTGGCTCGTTGAAGATAGAATATATCTATATAGTTTTGGCTGTACTTGGTATCACCAGAAGTGAGAAAGGAGGAGTTAAGACATGCAACGTAATCTGGTTACTTATGACTGCATAGGCAAGATACCTCCCGGACATAGATTCCCACTTCTGGACAATATGTGCGAACCCCCACTAAATGATACAATAATGTGTGTACTTGATTAAGCTACACAAACATTTATAAACATTTAGAATTATACAGACAAATTGAGTTTTAAAATACAACAACTGTGTTTATTATTGCTATTGATGATCATATGATGATGATGGTGATGATTATGGTATGGTATACGTAACTTATGAGGTCACATAGGTCATGCTTCCCCCAGTGAGACGCAGTTCACTGTCAGATTGAAGGAGTCCAAATTGGTCCCTCACAAGGCTAAGTCACTTCCTGATATGGGTTGTTGACTGTCCATTGCTCCTACGAGATCTGGAATGAAACGAACGGAGATGGGTAGTATCTACGTCTACACATCTCAAACACATATGTCTATACATTCATATAAACATACATTCAAGTCATAATATATGATGGTATGATGATAGATGATGGCATGTTACATAAACATATATCAGTTCTAAATAAATAAATATATATGTATATATTAATAAAACTATTTAGAACATCTATAGCTCAAACCATACATATTCATATACATTTGTGTAATGGAGTGTTTCCCATATAAGTTCACCTCACTTACTCTTTCCCTTTCTGATTCATTCATACTGTCTTGTCGGAAGGGCTGGTCGCACAGTCCTGTCGAACATTAAATGCCTTCCCTGAATCTGTCTGGGATATTGAATGTCCTAAGTCATGTCTGTCCTCATGCAGACATCATGCAGACAAGGTGAACTGGTGCCATTCCTCAAACCAAGTGGTTTCACCATAATCTTGGGTGGGCACTCAAAGTGTTGGTCCAAATAATCAATGTTAATTGGACGCTATCAAGAGACTGGTAGCTCTCAGGAATTTCTCCTAAGTAGTCAGTCTCCCCAATGTTTAACATCATACAGGATGAATCTAAATGTATCTCCTGTACATGCATAAGCCACACGCTCATGTAGCTTGGATAATGGATTTCTCCAAATTATCACATACAACAAATCAGACAACCAAGTGGTGAATGAAAGAAGAAAATAGTTCTCAGTGAAATCGTAAAGCTAGAACTGGAACATTAAGTACAAAGAAAATCCACCAGTGTAAAGTTTGGGAGAATATGCAGAACACGAAACTACACAAGCCTTCAGACTAGCAGACAACTAATCAGAGTAATGGTCTTACCTGGGTTATAGCTAGGAAATCCTGTCATACGACTTCGTACAGAAGTCCAACAGAACGAAATGTTAATATTTCTCCAGTAGGTATCCTAAGAATGCTATTGTGAATTTGCGTCTGAAGTCTTGCTGGCCATGCATGTAGTTTTATTCTAGTCAATTCCTGGCTAGTTTCCAGGTTGGTTAATTAATATGTCCAAGTTCCTGTTAGCTCCACCTATTTTTCCATGTAAGATGATTTACCTAGATGGATTAAGTGCCAAATTCTTTTCACCCCTCCTCCTTTCCTGTGAAGGGTAGTTTCATCTGTCAATCAAATTGACCGATGCCCCCCACGCCTGAAACAATGAAACCTGCTTTGGCGGCAATGCAGTTGCGTCATTACATTCCAATAGGCTGGTAACACCAGCCTTCTCGGTTGCTGGCCGGAATGTGTCAGCCATGGGTTTCTACTTTGCCCCGTAGTATTGCGGCGAGGTGTTAAGCATCTGGTCCTAATTGCTCCTTTGTGGTGGCAATTACAGACGTCCCGGCTCCACAAAGTCTGGACTTTTAGATAGGTGTTAGGCCTGCATTAAATTGCCGTCTGTGGATCCCACGGGGTTTTCCCCTGAGTAGCACTGCCATGTATTATTTCAGACGGGTCTGGCTGACCCTCTTGATTCTAAACTAACACGTCAATCTCAACTGACTGGCTCCGCGATGTCTGGTTGATCAGAACATCAAAGGGAAAATCTCTTAGAGGTAGAGACCAGACGTTGCTTTGATCTACCAATGTAGTAAAAATGATAGTGCGGGCTCTAAGTGACTCTGTATTTTTCTCTTACGTTTTTATCCTCTTCTGGGGAACGTTTATTCTTTTAGAGAATTTTAGAAAAATATTGTGGGCTCTGTAATTCCTTGAAAACTTGTGTAATTATGATGCTGCCGGGCTGTCCCGCCACAGGTTGTCATATTTCCTCCGTGGGTTTTAGATGTTTCATTGTCAGCCGACTCTAGCCCAGTGTCCAGAGAGAAGAGACCTGGGTATATTGCCCACATTGTCAGTTCTGGTTATAATTTATTTAAAAGTGAAGAACCCTTTCCACACCTTGAGGCATATTGGGATCATGGTGCTAACCCCACATTTGTAAAGACCAATCGGCACTCGACAGGTGATGTGGTCACTATCACACTAGGTCAATTTCAGTGCCAGAATCTTTTTTACTCAGATTGAAACTAAGTAAAATGTTGGTCCTTAAAGGTCTCCCATGTGCCCCACTAAGGTCAACACTGTAGGTGACAACCTATTTGTTATGATAGCATCAGTCCTTTTCATCATAGAAATAATGTGATATTTCATGTTTTTTCCCATTTATCACTTTCAGCCACAACATGCAAGCCTTCAGATTTCCGTTGTGCAGAAGATGGAGGATGTATCTCTGGGTCCAAAGTCTGTGACAAAGTGCGAGACTGCAATGATGGTTCTGATGAACACCAGTGTGATTCCCACATGAGTAAGTAGGGTCGGAAATGCTCAAGAAAATTAGTGAACAAATGAACAAACAAACTTTATTTTCACAGGGTAAAGAATTTGATATGCAACCCCGTCTAACATTCTGCCCTTCTTTTCTTGTCTCTCCCTTTTGTACATTATTTCATTCATAAATCACTAATCAAATTAATCTTGAGTAAGAACAGTAATAAATGCAATGTAAATGCATGGGAATGTGCACAGATCATTACTACGTGACTAACGCCATAATTATGATTGTAATTGTAATTAGACTAGGGGGGAAATATATGTACATTAATGTAAATACATGTGGATGTGCAAAAACCATTCATACATAGCTAACTAACACCATAATTATGATGGTAATTGTAATTAGACTAGGGGGAAATATATGTATATTAATGTAAATGCATGTGGATGTGCAAAAACCATTACTACATGGCTAAGTAACACCAGTTGTTAGTATGGTAATTGTAATAAGACTAGGGAGAAAATAGTGAGACAAGTATGTAAAAGTAAAGGAACCTTTTACACACCTTAAGGGTGCATTAGGCATCCAGTGCTAGACGCATGTTTGTATAGACCAACCAGACTTGGTGGGTGATGTGGTCACTTTACTAAGTGAAGTGTCATGCCAGCCGCCTTTAGCGAAGTGACTTGAGAAATTTGTGAGTTTTTGTGCTACCTTCTTGATTTTCCAACCATTGAAAACAGAATACAAATTTGCAGAGCATGTGCCTACCTCAGAGTTAACGCAAACTCACAACATCCACTGCATGGTGAAATTATGAAGGTGGACAGCAGGTTAAAAAGAGGAAGGTCGTGGATGGGTCAAGCCGAAGACATTCTTCAACAGGTGTGTTCACTGGAGGACTTAGAACCTGGCGAGGAGTGGGTACAAGTGCCAACAGATTTCTGTACGTGTTTTTCTGTTTGCATACAACTAGACAGAAAATGCAGACAAGAAAATCCGACTGCTGTGGAGGCGGAAGTACAAGCGTTGATTTTCAAGAATTCGTTAAGATGCTGTCATTTACACAGATGCGTCAGTCGTCCGACATGTGAGAAGCTCATGGGCCTTTACGGCTCAGGCCAGAGGGAGAATTGTGAAGGAGGACTCTGGTGCTTTCACTGAAACCACAAGTAGCCTGACCATGGAAGTCATGGCAGTAAGTAAAGCAATAACATGGCTCGAGACACAGACATTCACTAGGGCTTGTTTCCTTAGCGACTCAATGAACATGATCAAGAGGATAAAGGAGGGGTCGATCCGAAGAGAATGGTTGCTGCCTCTGGAGCGGTCTCGGCTGGCAAAGATTAGTTTTCATCTTCATGCCAGGGCATGCAGGAGCACAAGGAAATGAGTGGGCTGACAAGCTCGCAGGTGAGGCTGCGAGGCTGCTGTGGAGGGCGGATGCGCCAAGGTCCAGGTTGTCATTCTGAATGCTCTACGAGAAGTAAGACTTTTGCGAGAACCAAGTGATGACTGTGAATCTACAACCATGGCCAGACTACGAGAACAGCAAATTAAAAGAGGGGTGGCCAAACAAGAACACTACGCAGGAAGCCAAAGAAGATTGATAAACCAACACAGAACTGGTGTTGTTAGCCGCTAAACGCTACGAGATTTGCTGAGGAGGGGATCCGAGCACTTATGGACTAAATGGTTCGATGTGCATTGAGGATGATCTGTCGACTAACTAACTAATGACTAACTATGAGTTTAGTTTTAGTTTAGTCGACGGATCAACATCACGGCACACGGTTATAACCCATAAGTGCTCTGTTCGACTCCTAACTCAAGCCTGAGTCTGGAGAATCTCAGCTCAGTGCACAAACTTCGTAGCATCGGCAAGGATCCTGAAATACATTGAGTAGATTTCAGATAGTGAATAGCTGAGGAGCGGCTGGCCGAGTGGCTAGAATGGCAGGTTCTCCTTCAGGAAACCCGGGTTTGAATCCTCAGGTAAGGTGTGGATTTTTTACTGGGGAGCCATTTTTTAGGGGACCCTAACCAGCACAGTTCGCAGCAACTGCACTAGCCAGGCGGCCTTAATTCCTCAGGCTCAAACCCCCGTCCTACACTGCAAAGTACTATAGGCAGTAGATGGCAGTTGGCCGTGAATAGTTGGGGCATAGTTTATCGATGTTATATGGGTTTACTAGGACCTGGAGTTTACTGAGAGATGGTTAATGGAACTTTGAGTTTAGTGAAAGGTGCTGCTAGCGACTTTAATAGTTGATGCATTAAGTTTGTTAAGAAGAAGAATGTTTTAAATCAGGACAAAGAATTATATTGTTATACCTGTACCTGTTTGTCTTTCAACAGATGTCTATGATTGCAAGGTGGGCCAATTCAACTGTAATGATAGCAGCCGTTCTTGCTTGGCTCCAGTTCAAGTTTGTAACCGTAATCTAGAGTGTGCCAATGGACGAGATGAGCAGAACTGTGATTGTGAGTTTCTACTGTGTTTCAATCCAATCCAATATTTACGAGAGAGAAAAAAAAAATTTGGCCACATTCAGCCTGCACCGTTGGTTATAATTGAGGTCCATTTTTTGGGAGCTTTGATATTCTTACCTTTCTTTGTTCTCTTTCGCGTTAGTCCTAAACGGGGCTGGTTATATTTTCTCGGTTGGGCCATATGGGGCTCACACTGACTGGCGTTTTAATTATTGCGTTGAATTGGTCCTGATGAGGACCAGTCCTTAGGAGGACCTGCCAAATTCAGTGGCCTCCCAGATGTTCATTGCTTAGTCTAAAAGAACTGGTCTTGAACTCCTTTAGTCCTCTAAGGACTGATCTTTAACTCATTTAGTCCTAACATGGACTGGTGTTGAACTAATTTTAGTGTAAATATTGAGCACAACCCACCACTGGCAACGCCGATCGCATTCTGGTATGAACCTAAGGCCTATCCACGTCAATA
This sequence comes from Cepaea hortensis, assembly GCA_963921405.1. NCBI lineage: Eukaryota > Metazoa > Mollusca > Gastropoda > Stylommatophora > Helicidae > Cepaea > Cepaea hortensis. The sequence continues at coordinate 59,673,737 of OY992891.1, forward strand.
TGGAAGCACTATACTCGAGTTTCGCCCTCATTTGAGCTCGTCAGTAGTGCATATCCCTGACCGGATCCGGAAACAGTCCCGGATCACGCGTGTGAAGCGGGTGTGTAACCACGCGGCACACACTGGACACACCAAATTATCACAACAGAACATCACAACGCTACCCACCGTAGGCTATGCTCAAGATTGCCCAATCGCCGCGACCGACGTCCGTCAATCAATGGGACCCGAACGATCAGGACTTCTCACTGGCAAGGAACACCAGGCCTCCTAAATCCAGTGAGCAATAATCAATTGATTATGTGGTTGTTTTGGGATTTGAAATTTAAATATTGAGCAAAACCCACCACTGGCAACGCCGATCGCATTCTGGTATGAACCTAAGGCCTATCCACGTCAATATGGAAGCACTATACTCGAGTTTCGCCCTCATTTGAGCTCGTCAGTAGTGCATATCCCTGACCGGATCCGGAAACAGTCCTGGATCACGCGTGTGAAGCGGGTGTGTAACCACGCGGCACACACTGGACACACCAAATTATCACAACAGAACATCACAACGCTACCCACCGTAGGCTATGCTCAAGATTGCCCAATCGCCGCGACCGACGTCCGTCAATCGATGGGACCCGAACGATCAGGACTTCTCACTGGCAAGGAACACCAGGCCTCTTAAATCCAGTGAGCAATAATCAATTGATTATGTGGTTGTTTCGGGATTTGAAATTTAAATATTGAGCACAACCCACCACTGGCAACACCGATCGCATTCTGGTATGAACCTAAGGCCTATCCACGTCAATAATTTTAGTGTGACTGGTATAGTCCTCACAAGGACGTGTTGAACTAATGTTAGTGTGACTGGTATAGTCCTCACAAAGACGTGTTGAACTAATGTTAGTGTGACTGGTATAGTCCTCACAAAAACTGACGTTGAACTCATTTTAGTATGACTGGTATAGTCCTCACAAGGACAGGTGTTAAACTCATTTAGTCCTCATAAAGACTGGTATAGTCCTCACTAGGACTGGTGTTAAACTCATTTAGTCCTCATAAAGACTGGTATAGTCCTCACTAGGACTGGCGTTGAACTCATTTAGTCCTTGTAAAGACTGGTATAGTCCTCACAAGGACTGGTGTTAAACTCATTTAGTCCTCATAAAGACTGGTATAGTCCTCAAAAGGACTGGTGTTAAACTCATTTAGTCCTCATAAAGACTGGTATAGTCCTCACAAGGACTGGTGTTAAACTCATTTAGTCCTCATAAAGACTGGTATAGTCCTCACAAGGACTGGTGTTACACTCATTTAGTCCTCATAAATACTGGTATAGTCCTCACAAAAACTGACATTGAACTCATTTTAGTATGACTGGTATAGTCCTCACAAGGACAGGTGTTAAACTCATTTAGTCCTCATAAAGACTGGTATAGTCCTCACAAGGACTGGTGTTAAACTCATTTAGTCCTCATAAAGACTGGTATAGTCCTCACAAGGACTGGTGTTAAACTCATTTAGTCCTCATAAAGACGTCACAAGGACTGGTGTTACACTCATTTTAGTATGACTGGTATAGTCCTCACAAGGACTGGTGAACTAAGTTTAGTATGACTGGTATAATCCTCACAAAAACTGACGTTGAACTCATTTTAGTGACTGGTATAGTCCTCACAAGGACTGGTGCTGAACTCATTTTAGTATGACTGGTATAGTCCTCACAAAAACTGACGTTGAACTCATTTTAGTATGACTGGTATAGTCCTCACAAGGACTGGTGCTGAACTCATTTTAGCGTGACTGGTATAGTCCTCACAAGGACTGGTGTTGAACTCATTTTAGTGTGACTGGTATAGTCCTCACAAAAACTGACGTTGAACTCATTTTAGTATGACTGGTATAGTCCTCACAAGGACTGGTGCTGAACTCATTTTAGTGTGACTGGTAGTCCTCACAAGGACTGGTGTTGAACTCATTTTAGTGTGACTGGTATAGTCCTCACAAAAACTGACGTTGAACTCATTTTAGTATGACTGGTATAGTCCTCACAAGGACTGGTGCTGAACTTATTTTAGTATGACTGGTATAGTCCTCACAGGGACTGGTGTTGAACTCATTTTAGTATGACTGGTATAGTCCTCACAAGGACTGGTGTTGAACTCATTTTAGTATGACTGGTATAGTCCTCGCTAGGACTGGTGTTAAACTCATTTAGTCCTCATAAAGACTGGTATAGTCCTCACAAGGACTGATGTTGAACTCATTTTAGTGTGACTGGTATAGTCCTCACAAGGACCGATGTTGAACTCATTTTAGCGTGACTGGTATAGTCCTCAAAAGGACTGGTGTTGAACTCATTTAGTCCTCATAAAGACTGGTATAGTCCTCACAAGGACCGATGTTGAACTCATTTTAGTGTGACTGGTATAGTCCTCACAAGGACCGATGTTGAACTCATTTTAGTGTGACTGGTATAGTCCTCACAAGGACTGATGTTGAACTCATTTTAGCGTGAGTGGTATAGTCCTCACAAGGACCGATGTTGAACTCATTTTTAGCGTGACTGGTATAGTCCTCACAAGGACTGATGTTGAACTCATTTTAGTGTGACTGGTATAGTCCTCACAAGGACCGATGTTGAACTCATTTTAGTGTGACTGGTATAGTACTCATAAGGACTGGTGTTGAACTCATTTTAGCGTGACTGGTATAGTCCTCACAAGGACCAATGTTGAACTCATTTTTAGCGCGACTGGTATAGTCCTCACAGGGACCGATGTTGAACTAATTTTAGTGTGACTGGTATAGTCCTCACAAGGACTGGTGCTGAACTCATTTTAGTGTGACTGGTATAGTCCTCACAAGGACCGATGTTGAACTCATTTTAGTATGACTGGTATAGTCCTCACAAGGACCGATGTTGAACTCATTTTAGTATGACTGGTATAGTCCTCACAAGGACCGATGTTGAACTCATTTTAGTGTGACTGGTATAGTCCTCACAAGGACTGGTGCTGAACTCATTTTAGTGTGACTGGTATAGTCCTCATAAGGACTGGTGTTGAACTCATTTAGTCCTCAAAAGGACTGGTATAGTCCTCACAAGTCTACTGTATTATGTTGATTGCATATTATATATGTAAGAATACATATGTGTGTGCGTGGACATGACAAAATGTGTTTGTGAGAGAAGGAGAGGTTTGTGGCTACATAATGGATGGTGCATAGTCTGGTCAATGTTGCTTCTTCTTGTGTGGACATATGCCCTCAACCAGCTCGTGCCAAGCCATCTTAATTTGTATTATCTCCTGCAGCTTTCTCCATATCCTCCCCATATTATTCATGATCAATATAGCTACCCAGAAGATCAGATCAGTTGTCGTTTTTAAAAACAAAACCCTAAGTGGGTTATCACTGGAGCTATAGAGTTTGCACTTTGCTCTCAGCGGGCATCTTGTCTTTTGGCAGAGACTGAGTAAAATTGGGGGAAACCTGGTGCAATGAAGTCAGTCCTCTTGGTTTTGATCATGTAATCTTTAGTGCAAAGGTCAGCAGTAGTGATCTTCAGCATTCTGTCAAATGATGATTATTGTCTGTGATGAGTATTATTATTCCAAGATGAGGCAGAATCATTTTCCAACTCAGTGCCTCATTTATATATATTTAGTTCTGTTGCTTGCAGATCCCCATTGCTGTCTAAAGGAGTAGATTTTGCAGACAGTCTGTAATCTGTGGTACAGGATATTTTAATGATCGAAATTGATGAAGAAGATAAAGAAGAAGAAAATGAAGAATGTCATCATTTGCACATCCAGTCTCCTGCCATAGATCACACAATGAGAATCTCATCATTTGCACATCCAGTTTCCTGCCATAGATCACACAATGAGAATCTCATCATTTGCATGTACAGTCTCCTCCCATAGATCACACAATGAGAATCTCATCATTGGACGTCCAGTCTCCCCCCATAGATCACACAATGAGAATGTCATCATTTGCACGTACAGTCTCCTGCCATAGATCACACAATGAGAATCTCATCATTTGCACGTACAGTCTCCTGCCATAGATCACACAATGAGAATCTCATCATTTGCACGTACAGTCTCCTGCCATAGATCACACAATGAGAATCTCATCATTTGCACGTACAGTCTCCTCCCATAGATCACACAATGAGAATCTCATCATTTGCACATACAGTCTCCTCCCATAGATCACACAATGAGAATCTCATAATTTGCACATCCAGTCTCCTGCCATAGATTACACGATGAGAATCTCATCATTTGCACATTCAGTCTCCTGCCATAGATCACAGAATGAGAATCTCATCATTTGCACGTCCAGTCTCCTCCCATAGATCACACAATGAGAATCTCATCATTGGACGTCCAGTCTCCCCCCATAGATCACACAATGAGAATGTCATCATTTGCACGTACAGTCTCCTGCCATAGATCACACAATGAGAATCTCATCATTTGCACGTACAGTCTCCTCCCATAGATCACACAATGAGAATCTCATCATTTGCACGTACAGTCTCCTCCCATAGATCACACAATGAGAATCTCATCATTTGCACGTACAGTCTCCTCCCATAGATCACACAATGAGAATGTCATCATTTGCACGTACAGTCTCCTCCCATAGATCACACAATGAGAATCTCATCATTTGCACGTACAGTCTCCTGCCATAGATCACACAATGAGAATCTCATCATTTGCACGTACAGTCTCCTGCCATAGATCACACAATGAGAATCTCATCATTTGCACGTACAGTCTCCTCCCATAGATCACACAATGAGAATCTCATCATTTGCACATACAGTCTCCTCCCATAGATCACACAATGAGAATCTCATCATTTGCACGTACAGTCTCCTGCCATAGATCACACAATGAGAATCTCATCATTTGCACGTACAGTCTCCTCCCATAGATCACACAATGAGAATCTCATCATTTGCACGTACAGTCTCCTCCCATAGATCACACAATGAGAATCTCATCATTTGCACGTACAGTCTCCTGCCATAGATCACACAATGAGAATCTCATCATTTGCACGTACAGTCTCCTCCCATAGGTCACACAATGAAAATCTCATCATTTGCACGTCCAGTCTCCCCCCATAGATCACACAATGAGAATCTCATCATTTGCATGTAGTCTCCTCCCATAGATCACACAAGGAGAATCAAAGAGGCGGTATTTCATCCTTCTTATTTTGTAAAAATCCATACAGTCAACACTGAAATAAATGTGGTCTGTTTGAGCCAGAGGTGGATGCCATATCCTCTAGTCTACTCCGCCATCCAGAGACAAAGTAACAGAAGGTCTTTGAGCATGAACTGAGCATGGTATATTGAACGCTTGATTGACCATTCTCTCAACACTGACTCAGAAAGCATGCTGACGAGGGTGAGGACGGGCAGGCTTCGTGAGGAGTGGCTTGCTTCGCTTCGGAGGTCACGGGTGACAAGCATCACCTGGATCTTTTCTCCGGGGCATGCTGGTGTGCTGGGAAATGAACAGGCGGACAGATTGGCTGGCTCTGCAGAACTTGGTGGAGTATTGATACATGACAAGGCAGACGTGGTTGCGGCCTTGTGGGAGCACGTGCACACCTCGGAGGAGCAAATGGATTACCATGGTCTGGCAAGAATGAGACAATGAGGAGTGACGAAGGGATCTGGCCGACGCTCAGCGCTCAAAGGAAAGGCGAGACGGACTTATAATCAGATTGCTACTGGTACTATTAATGTTGGAACTCTTCGCTGGCTGCTGAGGATGGGGACGGAGCACTTATGGGAATGCCCTGAATGCTGTGATGTTGATTCCTAAATCAATCAATCAATCAATCAATCAATCAACACTGACTTTTGTTCTGGTTTCAGCTTGCTTGGAGCTAAGTCCACCATATTCATTGTATGCAACTTTCAGCGTATTTGCCACGAGTGTCGAATGGAAGATCAACTTTGACTTCACAAATCTGTCTTATGCGTAAGTATTCTAAATTCTTACATGTATGTATTTAATGTTCACAACCAAGTTTTACAATAACAGACATTATAATCTGTCACAGAATTGTTGTTGCTTTTCAAATCTCACTATAGGGCTGGGAGTTTTTCCAAGATAATATAACACCTCCCTTTTGTCTCTCACCGGCTCCGTGGCGAAGAGGTTACAGGTGCAGTTTGTAATCCCGCATACCGTGTTTGAAACACAGCTGCAGGCGATTTGGCAGCAGACCGCCTTACATTGGTTTTTTATGAAATGGAATAGGACACGGTCGTTCAGAAAGCAATGGCAAACTACTGAACGTAAACCTGCCCAGCAATCACGAACAGCTGAAAAATGCTGAGGTTGACTGCTACTTCCTGGTTTTATTTTTTAGTCTCTTGGGTAGTGAAATCAGATACCCAACCTTCTCAGATAGGGGCTAAAAATAGGAAGTCCAATGTACCAGTTGTCCACATTAAAAATTCTTCGGCATTTGGAAAGTGCAAAGGGTAAACCTTAAGGCTGCTGCCTGGGCAAGCTCAGGTCAGTTTTACTAACCTGCTTTGATGGAGATTCAGACACTTCATCACCAACCCGGTAGGCAAGCATGCTAGCTACTGCACCTCCATAGTTCCCTGAATGATCAGTGGTGAGTTCAATTGGAATCACCAAACTGTTCATGCCATGTCGACTAAATAACTGGGCATGCAGAATCAGGATGAATCATATCTGACCCATGGATATTTTTTTAAAATTCGCACATCCTTTACCAGACATCGCTGTCACCATCAGCATCTTTCAGTTGTCTGTTGATTTCTTGGCAAGATTACGCTCAGTAGTTTGCCATTACTTTCTGAGCAGCCGGCTCAGTTATCCCGCAAGTCACCAGTGGGGGACGAACCGCTCCCAGTTCTCGCCCGCTACGAGACTCTGCGTGATAGACAGGATTACGACCAATGGTTGCAGACTCTTAATGCTCCCTTCCACATTGCCATATCCATGTCAACATTTTTTTAAAAACGATAAATGGTATTCATCCTGCAGATTCAACCCCGACACTGGTTAGTTAAGTTAGTTGTATATCCTTTACAGGACGTCGCAGTCAAGACCAGCATTTTTTGCTGTTGTGATCTCTTGGCAAGTTTACTTCTTTTTTTTTTTCTTCTTCTTCTTCTTCTTCTTCTTCTTCTTCTTCTTCTTCTTCTTCTTCTTCTTCTTCTTCTTCTTCTTCTTCTTCTTTTTCTTCTTCTTCTTCTTCTTCTTCTTCTTCTTCTTCTTCTGCGTTCATCCAGAGTTTTTTTTTTTGGACGTGATTGCGTTGTGCCTGTTTACAGCAGAGCTGCGTTCTTGTGCCGTTAGGCCGACACATCCAACTTCTGTGGGCATTTGTTGACCGGGTTAACCTTCCTGGGGGTTTCATAAGACGTTTGACTCTCACTGTTGTGATGTTATTCCCCCATCCCAGCTGGCCCATTTAGAACAACCGAAGACATAAGGCTCAGCTCTCAAGGGAAGGCAGGGGCAGACCATGGGCATTCCCCGCCATCCAAGGGGGCTTCCATAATTGCAGAACTGACACATAGCGCTCTGGTACTGGGCTCACCAATGGAATCGTCATGTCCTGGCTATAAGAAGTTATAAGAAGTTAGTTAGTTGCATATCCTTTTACAGGACGTCGAAGTCAACCCTAGCATATTTTGCTGTTGTGATCTCTTGGCAAGTTTACGATCAGTAGTTTGCCATTGCTTTCTGAACGACCCGCACCCATACCATTTTGTAAAAAAACAACACAAGGTGGTGTGCTGCCAAATCGCTGGCAGCTGTGTTTTGAACGCGGGTATACGGGATTACAAACTGCATCCGTAACACCTTCGCCACGGAGCTGGCTGACACCGGTTAGTTGGACTAAAATGTTGACTTCTGGTCCTTGACTTGGGAACGTAAATTACAAGTACCTCAAAAGTCAGAGTGGGTTTGCCTGATAGCAAGGGGCACTGGTAATAGGGAAAGCTAGCCCACATGCAAAAATCAGTCCAGTGTGGACTACACTCCAGTTCACAATGAGCGAACGGTGAGGACAAGAAAATCCACCATACTTCCTTGAGTGTCACATTATTATATTCATGATGGTATTTTGTTAACCATAAATGGTATCCATCCCCCATGCTTGTCTGAGTGTCACGTTATATTCATGGTGGTATGTTTTACCATAAATGGTATCCATCCCCCATGTTTGTCTGAGTGTCACATTGTTATAGTCATGATGGTATGTTTTACCATAAATGGTATTCATCCCCCATACTTGCCCTGAGTGTCACATTGTTATAGTCATGATGGTATTGTTTTTACCATACATGGTATTTGTGCCCTTAATTATCTAGTTGTCACATTACCATGACCACATATGTTTTACCATACATGGTATTCATCTCCGTTATTTGCTTCACCTGAGTCATTGTGACTACTACCGATCTCAGAGATCAAATTCCACCTAAAGGATCATCACGCTGGAACCGGACCACACTGAAGTGGTTGTGACAAACCATCATGTTGGAACCGGACCACACTGAAAGTGAAACGGTTGTGACAGACCAGCTGAAGGCATTGTAGGTTAAAACTTCTGACACTTTTACCAGACGTGGAGGAAACATCTGCAGCTGTTTGTTACTTCCCACATGTACATACTTACACACATGCATCCATGCACACACACGCACGCACACACACAAATCTCCAACCAGTTATGTTTGTTTTATTTGCAGACAAATGATGCCAGGTCTCAGCTTAGCTAACCTGACGTGGACAAATCAGCTCATTCCTGCAGGAGAACACAAGTCGTTCACAACAAAGGATCTGCAGCCTCATACTGCCTATCACTTTGCCTTCTTAAAAGTGATCCGTGGTGTTACGTGCGTTGTGAAGACTTATGAAATTGTTACTGGAGACGGAAGTAAGTTTCTTTGCTGGCTGTTCAAGATTCTTGAATTATGCATCATTGTAATGTGTTTGATGAAATGCTTTACAGATGACTCTGCAGATGTTTTTGTGCACATCATCATATCTCTCTCTCTCTCTCTCTCTCTTTCTCTCTCTCTCTCTCTCTCTCTCTCTCTCTCTCTCTCTCTCTCTCTCTCTCTCTCTCTCTCTCTCTCTCTCTCTCTCTCTCTCTCTCTCTCTCTCTCTCTCTCTCTCTCTCTCAGACACATGCCACAGAAACAACAAAAACGCATATGAGGTAATAGTTGGCAGCTATTTATCATGGTGGAAGATGTCAAGAATCTCATGTCTTGCCTTCCTTTGTATCATTTTCCATTAATTTCTCCAGCTATTACATGTTCCAGCTGTTCTCTTCCTTTAATAAGGAGTATCCAGAAATGAACCCCCAGAGAGGCAGGATGAGTAAAGGACTCAAGGGATTGGTATGAGGTTGCAACTTTGGCCAGGCTGCAAAAAAATAAAGTCAAACAGGGTGAAACTAGGCAAAAGTGCTAGAGTGCAGAGGGCCAAAGACGAATAGTCAAACAGCACAGAACTGGTGTCATCAGCAGCTACTCGATGAGGGAGATATTGAGAAGGGAATCTGAGCACTTATGAACTGATAGTTCAGTGTGCGATGAGGATAATCTGTTGACTAATTAATTATCCAAAAAAGAAAAGAAAACAGAAAACAGTTCAACTTGTCAACAAAACAAAACAAAATGGCAGGAGAATGTGAACAATAAAACAATGAAGTCTCATACTTTGAGAGAGAAGTAAAGAGATCTATCCAGGCTATCAGAAAGGTACAGAATCTACCCAAAGATGACCACCATACTCGTGACCGGCCATGACATCTTTGATCAACCATGACACCCTTGACCGACCATGACTTAATTGACAAGCTATGACACCCTTGACCGGCCACGACACCCTTGACTGGCTATGAACATCATTAACCAGACAAGACACCCTTATTTCCCCCACTGAATCAATATTGTAGCTGAACTTCCTCTGCAGGATTGAGTTACTTACAACAAACTTAGAATGAATATTTGGCCCACTGAATCAACATTGTAGCTGAACTTCCTCTGCAGGATTGAGTTACGTACAACAAACTTAGAATGATTATTTGGCCCACTGAATCAACATTGTAGCTGAACTTCCTCTGCAGGATTGAGTTACGTACAACAAACTTAGAATGAATTTTTGGCCCTCTGAATCAACATTGTAGCTGAACTTCCTCTGCAGGATTGAGTTACGTACAACAAACTTAGAATGATTATTTGGCCCACTGAATCAACATTGTAGCTGAACTTCCTTTGCGGGATTGAGTTACGTACAACAAACTTAGAATGATTATTTGGCCCACTGAATCAACATTGTAGCTGAACTTCCTCTGCAGGATTGAGTTACGTACAACAAACTTAGAATGAATATTTGGCCCACTGAATCAACATTGTAGCTGAACTTCCTCTGCAGGATTGAGTTACGTACAACAAGCTTAGAATGATTATTTGGCCCACTGAATCAACATTGAAGTCTAAGTTCTGTGAACTGCAGTGGAACTTTTAAAATACAAAACTGTTCATCATGAGTACTTGCCTGATGATGTAATCATCATAAGAACTCACCTGAATGTGTAATTATCATGGGAACTTCCTTAGGGTGTCATCATTACGAGACCTCACCTGATGGTGTAATTATCATGAGAACTCACCTGACAGTGCAGTCATCACTATCATGTTATGTTGCTTTGGAGTTCATCAGTACACTTCCTCAATGACTTTTGGTTTTGTGAATGTGTTATTTATGTTCTATCTTTTAGTGACAAAAGAAGTGAAAATGAGAGGGCATACTCATTTTTACATGTAGCAAGCTTGCCCAAGAAGAGGAGTGCCTTCAGAAAAGCTGTAATGGAGGCAATGTTTTGAACAGAGAATTCACTTAATGGTGTTGTTTTAGTACTGTAGTTGAGCATTGAGTCTTAACTATTACAAATTGTGGTTGTAACATATATTGTAACCCTTATGTATTTTTTAAACCTCATCCTTTGTGTTTTTTGCTGTTTTCTTGCAGTTCCCTCAGCCCCCAGAAATCTCAGTGCAGAAGTCAAGATTGAGAACTATCCTGTCACTTATGCGGTTGATTTGAGTTGGTTAAGACCACTGCAAACAAATGGAGACATACAGTATTATACAGTGAGTATTAAAGGGAAGTTTCCTCCTTGGTAGATCAGTAGCACACCTTCCTAGAGTTGTAGAGGTCTGAGATTTGAATCCTGGTGAACATCTATTGGAAATGGGTGTAGTAGCCTTTTCCCATTCATTTGAAAGTACTGGACTTTTGCAGAGAAGGTTACTGTTTGTTTCATCATAGTGAGTATCCAGTGATGCTGACGTAGCGGGTTCAACCACTACACTGATCAGTTGGACTAAAATTTTGACTTCTTGTCCTTGATCTGCGTACATAAATTTCAAGTACCTCTGAAGTCGGAATGGGTTCACCTAATGGTGAGGGACACTGTTAATAGTGAAAGCTAATCCATACATAAGAATCAGTCCAGTGCTCTAGATCTAGTAGCGCATGTATGGACAATGCTTGAGTTCAAAGCGAGAGAACACACAACATCATGGTGAGAACACAACATCATGGTGAGAACACACAACATCATGGTGAGAACACACAACATCATGGGGTGAGAACACACAACATCATGGTGAGAACACACAACATCATGGGGTGAGAACACACAACATCATGGGGTGAGAACACACAACATCATGGGGTGAGAACACACAACATCATGGTGAGAACACAACATCATGGTGAGATCACACAACATCATGGTGAGATCACACAACATCATGGTGAGAACACACAACATCATGGTGAGAACACACAACATCATGGTGAGAACACAACATCATGGGGTGAGAACACAACATCATGGTGAGAACACACAACATCATGGTGGGAACACACAACATCATGGTGAGAACACACAACATCATGGGGTGAGAACACACAACATCATGGGGTAAGAACACACAACATCATGGGGTGAGAACACACATCATCATGGGGTGAGAACACACAACATCATGGGGTGAGAACACACAACATCATGGTGAGAACACACAACATCATGGTGAGAACACACAACATCATGGTGAGAACACACAACATCATGGTGAGAACACACAACATCATGGGGTGAGAACACACAACATCATGGGGTGAGAACACACAACATCATGGGGTGAGAACACACAACATCATGGTGAGAACACACAACATCATGGTGAGAACACACAACATCATGGTGAGAACACACAACATCATGGGGTGAGAACACACAACATCATGGGGTGAGAACACACAACATCATAGGATGAGAACACACAACATCATGATGTGAGAACACACAACATCATGGGGTGAGAACACACAACATCATGGTGAGAACACACAACATCATGGGGTGAGAACACACAACATCATAGGGTGAGAACACACAACATCATAGGGTGAGAACACACAACATCATGGGGTGAGAACACACAACATCATGGGGTGAGAACACACAACATCATGGGGTGAGAACACACAACATCATGGGGTGAGAATACACAACATCATGGTGAGAACATGCAACATCATGGTGAGAACAAACATCATGGTGAGAACACACAACATGGTGAGAACACTCAACATCATGGTGAGAACACAACATCATGGGGTGAGAACACACAACATCATGGTGAGAACACACAACATCATGATGAGAACAAACATCATGGTGAGAACACACAACATCATGGTGAGAACACACAACATGGTGAGAACACTCAACATCATGGTGAGAACACACAACATCATGGTGAGAACACACATCATCATGGTGAGAACACTCAACATTATCCTGAGAACTCACAACATCATGGTGAGAACTCACAACATCATGGTGAGAACACACAACATCATGGTGAGAACACGCAACATCATGGTGAGAACACAACATCATGCTGAGAACACGTAACATCATGGTGAGAACACGTAACATCATGGTGAGAACATGCAACATCATGGTGAGAACACAACATCATGGTGAGAACACACAACATCATGGTGAGAACACAACATCATGGTGAGAACACACAACATCATGGTGAGAACACACAACATCATGGTGAGAACACACAACATCATGGTGAGAACACACAACATCATGGTGAGAACACACAACATCATGGGGTGAGAACACACAACATCATGGGGCGAGAACACACAACATCATGGGGCGAGAACACACAACATCATGGGGCGAGAACACACAACATCATAGTGAGAACACACAACATCATGGGGTGAGAACACACAACATCATGGGGAGAACACACAACATCATGGGGAGAACTCACAACATCATGGGGTGAGAACACACAACATCATGGGGTGAAAACACACGACATCATGGGGTGAGAACACACATCATGGGATGAGAACACACAACATCATGGGATGAGAACACACAACATCATGGGGTGAGAACACACAACATCATGGTGAGAACACACAACATCATGGGATGAGAACACACAACATCATAGGATGAGAACACACAACATCATGGGGTGAGAACACACAGTATCATGGGGTGAGAACACACAACATCATGGTGAGAACACACAACATCATGGGGTGAGAACACACAACATCATGGGGTGAGAACACACAACATCATGGTGAGAACACAACATCATGGTGAGAACACACAACATCATGGTGAGAACACACAACATGGTGAGAACACTCAACATCATGGTGAGAACACTCAACATCATGGTGAGAACACTCAACATCATGGTGAGAACACACAACATCATGGGGTGAGAACACACAACATCATGGTGAGAACACACAACATCATGGTGAGAACACACAACATCATGGTGAGAACACAACATCATGGTGAGAACACACAACATGGTGAGAACACTCAACATGGTGAGAACACTCAACATCGTGGTGAGAACACACAACATTATGCTGAGAACACAACATCATGGTGAGAACACGCAACATCATGGTGAGAACACGTAACGTCATGGTGAGAACACACAACATCATGGTGAGAACACACAACATCATGGTGAGAACACACAACATCATGGTGAGAACTCACAACATCATGGTGAGAACACACAACATGGTGAGAACACACAACATCATGCTGAGAACACGCAACATCATGGTGAGAACACACAACATCATGCTGAGAACACGCAACATCATGCTGAGAACATGTAACATCATGGTGAGAACACGTAACATCATGGTGAGAACATGCAACATCATGGTGAGAACACAACATCATGGTGAGAACACACAACATCATGGTGAGAACACGCAACATCATGGTGAGAACACACAACATCATGGTGAGAACACACAACATCATGGTGAGAACACACAACATCATGGTGAGAACAAACATCATGGTGAGAACACACAACATCATGGTGAGAACACACAACATCATGGTGAGAATACACAACAATGTGAGAACACTCAACATCATGGTGAGAACACTCAACATCATGATGAGAACACACAACATCATGCTGAGAACACGCAATATCATGGTGAGAACATGCAACATCATGCTGAGAACATGCAACATCATGGTGAGAACACACAACATCATGGTGAGAACACACAACATCTTGGTGAGAACACAACATAATGTGAACAACACAAATAAACATGTTGAGGATTTATACAGTTACATGGCTTCTGATTGGGCATACCTCATTCCGGTGAAACTGGAAAATTAGATTGGAATATTCTATCATCATCATCATCATCATCAAGTGTGTTGCCGGCTGGCATAGGCGATCATGCTTCTCCACAAATATCAATCTTTAATGGCATTAATAAATTCACGTGTTGACTCCCCTTTCCATGTCATGACACAAGACTGTCAAGAATGTTCTTACACTGTGTTTCTCTATCTCTCAGAGACAGAGGAATATTCTGCTGAGGGCAAAGACGCTGTTCAGCTTGTCATCTCAAAATGACTGAACACCTCTCTGAAGAAACATGTGTGCTTTGGCTCGCGTTGATTAGATGGCTCTTTATTTCTTTGTTTTTACTTTACTGTTCCATAAAAGTGTGTTCTGGCAAAGTTTTTTTTTAGTTTGTTCCGCAGCAATTTCCTGCTATAGGGCTAGTCGGTCGGTCGGTCGGTCGACAGATCATCCTTATTGCACTTCGAACCATGCAGTTCATAAGTATTTGGATCCCCTCCTCAGTAAATCCTGCAGCGGCTAACGTCGCAAGTTCTGTGTTGGTTTATTAATTAATCTTCTTTGGCTTCCTGAGTAGTGTTCTTGTTCGGCCACACCTCTTTTAACTTGCTGTTCTCGCAGTCTGACCATGGTTGTAGATTCACAGTCATCACTTGGTTTTCATAAACGACTTAGTTCTCGTAGAGCATTCAGAATGTCAGCCTGCTTATTTCCTTGTACACCCGCATACCCTGTCACAAAAAGGAAACTAATCTTTGCCAGCCGAGACCGCTCTAGAGACAGCAACCACTCTCTTCAGACCCACCCCATCTCTATCTTCTTGAGCATGCTCATTGAGTCACTATAGGTCTGTGATGTGAAAGGGTCATCACAATTTTTACGCCTTATTGCAGAGACAGCAACCACTCTCTTCGGACCCACCCCATCTCTGTCTTCTTGAGCATGCTCATTGATTCACTATAGGTCTGTGATGTGAAAGGGTCATCACATTTTTTACGCCTTATTGCAGAGACAGCAACCACTCTCTTCGGACCCACCCCATCTCTGTCTTCTTGAGCATGCTCATTGAGTCACTATAGGTCTATGATGTGAAAGGGTCATCACATTTTTTACGCCTTATTGCAGAGACAGCAACCACTCTCTTTGGACCCACCCCATCTCTGTCTTCTTGAGCATGCTCATTGAGTCACTATAGGTCTGTGATGTGAAAGGGTCATCACATTTTTTACGCCTTATTGCAGAGACAGCAACCACTCTCTTCGGACCCACCCCATCTCTGTCTTCTTGAGCATGCTCATTGAGTCACTATAGGTCTGTGATGTGAAAGGGTCATCACATTTTTTACGCCTTATTGCAGAGACAGCAACCACTCTCTTCGGACCCACCCCATCTCTGTCTTCTTGAGCATGCTCATTGAGTCACTATAGGTCTGTGATGTGAAAGGGTCATCACATTTTTTACGCCTTATTGCAGAGACAGCAACCACTCTCTTCGGACCCACCCCATCTCTGTCTTCTTGAGCATGCTCATTGAGTCACTATAGGTCTGTGATGTGAAAGGGTCATCACATTTTTTACGCCTTATTGCAGAGACAGCAACCACTCTCTTCGGACCCACCCCATCTCTGTCTTCTTGAGCATGCTCATTGAGTCACTATAGGTCTGTGATGTGAAAGGGTCATCACATTTTTTACGCCTTATTGCAGAGACAGCAACCACTCTCTTCGGACCCACCCCATCTCTGTCTTCTTGAGCATGCTCATTGAGTCACTATAGGTCTGTGATGTGAAAGGGTCATCACATTTTTTACGCCTTATTGCAGAGACAGCAACCACTCTCTTCGGACCCACCCCATCTCTGTCTTCTTGAGCATGCTCATTGAGTCACTATAAGTCTGTGATGTGAAAGGGTCATCACATTTATTACGCCTTATTGCACAGATGTATAGTTGGTCAGTCATTGCCTCTCTTAGTGAGACAGTAAACGCAAGTATCGAACCCTCACCTGACTGCACTATTGATATTATCAGCCCAGCACCCTATAAAATATGCTAACGAACCCATTCATATCTTTTAGGCTTGGTAAAGTGTAACATGTTTGCTGGGGTATTTAAACCCCAACCACCCAATTTGACTAACCAATTCTTCTTCTTCTTCTGCGTTCATCCTGAGTTGTTGTTTTTTTTTTGGATGTGACTGCGTTGTCCCTGTTTACAGCAGAGCTGCGTTCTTGCGCCGTTAGGCCGACACATCTGACTTCTGCTGGCATTTGTTGACCGGGTTAACCTTCCCGGGACTAACCAATTCAATTACCATTTGGTAGGAGAAAAGGACGTGGGCTGGTGCCAAGCCAATACTGGAGTCCAATTAAACATAAAACATGACCTGGAGGCTCGACAAAAGGAAAAGACATACAGATACAGGCGAACATTTCAACCAAAGTCGTTATCAATAAAACAAGAAAATTTAAACAACAACCAGGCTGAAAAGAATATTTCACTGGGGATCTGAAGAAGGTTGAGTTGAGTTTACCATTGCTTTCTGAATTACCCAACGCTTATACCATTGTTAAAGATCAAAAAGGTGGTCTGCTTCCAAATTGCCTGCAGCTGATTTTGATTGTCAGATTGCGAATCGCGTTGGTTATCACTTCGTCGACCATTGAATATTTTTTTTCTGGTGCTTGCTCTCTTTGAACTCAAACGTAGTCCATAGACACTACTTCCAGTAGTAGTTGCACTGAATTTTATAGAGACAACAAATGTTATGTTATCACGGTCAACATCCCCGTGCATTGGATATTCCCACTTGTGCTCAGTCCTTCGATGTAGCTGTCATCTCAAAGTATCACTACTCACTGTTCCCATGAGGATTCGTAGTATTGTCTCCTCTCTCGTTCCCGAAGACGGCATCGATGTGTTGGACCAGGTTTCACTCCCAAGTCATGTAACCGAACGAGCATCAGTCTCGTCAGCATCAGCCAGCTGGTAGACAACAAATAAAATGGTCCGGTCATCTTATGAGAATGAAACCGAATTAGTTAACGCTTTATGCCAACAAACATAAACTCATGGTAATAAAGCTTGAGAAAGACCAGGCATTTGATGGATAGATTCTATGAAGGGTTGAGTTGCATCAAGACCCAACATCACAGCACTTGGGACATTCCCCTAACATGCTTCATCCTCATCTTCAACAGCCAGCGAAGAGTCCCGATACTGATGGTACCAGTAGCAGTCTGATTATGTGTCTGTCTGACCTTTCCTTCTAAAGAAGGTAATCCAGTCAATACAAAACCCCATTTGATTACCACGTATTTATAAAAATTCAACATTGTATTTGGATGCTGTTGCAGATTTACTACCAGAAAAAAGATGCTAGTGGAAAATCACTACCAGGTGTCACCTCACAAAAAAGACGTATTGAGGCTTTTGCGGGAGCAAATAAACAGCTCTACAGAGACAAAGTGGCTGATGTTGAACCAGAAACCACTTACGACTTCTGGGTATGTGGTGTTTTATTTGCATGTGTGAGTTAAATGATACTTTTCTTGCAGCTTAAAAAAATTAGTTAAAAGCCAAGAATCGACGTCATTGCACTGGATTTATATGGTGTTATTTGCAAATATGAATTAAATAACACTTTTTTTCAGGTGCAGTTGAACCAGTATCTACTTTTGACTTCTGGATATGTGGTGTTACTTGCATGTGTGTATTAAATGACACTTTCCTTGCAAGTTGGAAGAATGAGTTAAAGCCAAGAATTGACTTTATTGCACTATGTTTTATCCCTTCTAGCTCAGTCTCTCTCCTTAGAGTGGCTAACTGTTTGCCAGAAGCATCACACAGAGCACAAATTCCGTAGTTACGGTGATGACCCAAAGAGGTCGCCAAAAAACTGCATTCGAGAACCAAATGACAGAATTTGAAAATGAACCCACAACTTTTTGAGCATGAGGCAGACGACTTAACCACTTCACCACTGGGATACCCCTCTTGCTGGTCAAGTAGAAGACATGACATTAAAAATGTAGCAACTTAAACCGTATGTTACACTTCTTAAATTTAGTTGCGCGTCTTTCGCAGGACGTAGTAGTCAATCCCAGCATTTTGGCTGTTCAGGATTCCTGGGCAAGTTTCACGTTCAGTAGTTTGCCATTGCTTTTTGAATGACCGGCACCTATACCTTTTTTGAAAAAAACCAGCACCACTGTGTTTCGAACCCGGGTATACTGGATTATGAATCGCGTCTGTAACTCCTTCGCCATGGAGACCGGTTATGTTACACTACTGATCTAATAATTATGTTCCATTCTTGTCTGTCTAGCATACAGTGCATCAACAAGTACAAAACTCTTAACTCTCTCTTACTGCTTTCCTGGTCTGCATCTTTCATCCCTACTTCACTAGTGAAAATATGTCAGTTCTGTACTCAATCATTCTTCCACAAATTAGTAGGTGTTCTCAGTTCTTTCAGTTGTGTAGTTGATCTGTTTTTCATTTATCATTATATAAAGTCTTTTTGGATTTTCTGTTGTGTTGTTGGAATGATCTTTCTTTTATATATTGTTATGTGTTGGCATAATTATTGTCACTTTTGCCAGTTGTGTAGCCATATACATGTTCTGTCAGTTATATAGCCATATATGTGTTCTGTCAGTCGTGTAGCCATATATGTGTTCTGTCAGTTGTATAGCCATATATGTGTTCTGTGAGTTGTATAGCCATATATGTGTTCTGTCAATTATATAGCCATATATGTGTTCTGTCAATTATATAGCCATATATGTGTTCTGTCAGTTATATAGCCATATATGTGTTCTGTGAGTTGTATAGCCATATATGTGTTCTGTCAATTATATAGCCATATATGTGTTCTGTCAATTATATAGCCATATATGTGTTCTGTCAGTTATATAGCCATATATGTGTTCTGTCAGTTATATAGCCATATATGTGTTCTGTCAGTTATATAGCCATATATGTGTTCTGTCAGTTGTATAGCCATATATGTGTTCTGTCAGTTGTATAGCCATATATGTGTTCTGTTAGTTATATAGCCATATATGTGTTCTGTCAGTTGTATAGCCATATATGTGTTCTGTCAGTTATATAGCCATATATGTGTTCTGTCAGTTGTATAGCCATATATGTGTTCTGTCAGTTATATAGCCATATATGTGTTCTGTCAGTTGTATAGCCATATATGTGTTCTGTCAGTTGTATAGCCATATATGTGTTCTGTCAGTTGTATAGCCATATATGTGTTCTGTCAGTTATATAGCCATATATGTGTTCTGTCAGTTGTATAGCCATATATGTGTTCTGTCAGTTGTATAGCCATATATGTGTTCTGTCAGTTATATAGCCATATATATGTTCTGTCAGTTATATAGCCATATATGTGTTCTGTCAGTTATATAGCGATATATGTGTTCTGTCAGTTGTATAACCATATATGTGTTCTGTCAGTTATATAGCCATATATGTGTTCTGTCAGTTGTATAGCCATATATGTGTTCTGTGAGTTGTATAGCCATATATGTGTTCTGTCAATTATATAGCCATATATGTGTTCTGTCAATTATATAGCCATATATGTGTTCTGTCAGTTATATAGCCATATATGTGTTCTGTGAGTTGTATAGCCATATATGTGTTCTGTCAATTATATAGCCATATATGTGTTCTGTCAATTATATAGCCATATATGTGTTCTGTCAGTTATATAGCCATATATGTGTTCTGTCAGTTATATAGCCATATATGTGTTCTGTCAGTTATATAGCCATATATGTGTTCTGTCAGTTGTATAGCCATATATGTGTTCTGTCAGTTATATAGCCATATATGTGTTCTGTCAGTTGTATAGCCATATATGTGTTCTGTCAGTTATATAGCCATATATGTGTTCTGTCAGTTATATAGCCATATATGTGTTCTGTCAGTTATATAGCCATATATGTGTTCTGTCAGTTGTATAGCCATATATGTGTTCTGTCAGTTGTATAGCCATATATGTGTTCTGTCAGTTGTATAGCCATATATGTGTTCTGTCAGTTATATAGCCATATATGTGTTCTGTCAGTTGTATAGCCATATATGTGTTCTGTCAGTTGTATAGCCATATATGTGTTCTGTCAGTTATATAGCCATATATATGTTCTGTCAGTTATATAGCCATATATGTGTTCTGTCAGTTATATAGCGATATATGTGTTCTGTCAGTTGTATAACCATATATGTGTTCTGTCAGTTATATAGCCATATATGTGTTCTGTCAGTTGTATAGCCATATATGTGTTCTGTCAGTTGTATAGCCCTATATGTGTTCTGTGAGTTGTATAGCCATATATGTGTTCTGTCAGTTGTATAGCCATATGTGTGTTCTGTCAGTTGTATAGCCATATATGTGTTCTGTCAGTTGTATAGCCATATATGTGTTCTGTCAGTTATATAGCCATATATGTGTTCTGTCAGTTGTATAGCCATATATGTGTTCCGTCAGTTGTATAGCCATATATGTGTTCTGTCAGTTATATAGCCATATATGTGTTCTGTCAGTTGTATAGCCATATATGTGTTCCGTCAGTTATATAGCCATATATGTGTTCTGTCAGTTGTATAGCCATATATGTGTTCTGTCAGTCGTGTAGCCATATATGTGTTCTGTCAGTTATATAGCCATATATGTGTTCTGTCAGTTATATAGCCATATATGTGTTCTGTCAGTTGGTTAGCCATGTACATGTTTTGTCAGTTATATAGGCATATATGTGTTCTGTCAGTTATATAGCCATATATGTGTTCTGTCAGTTATATAGCCATATACATGTTCTGTCAGTTATATAGCCATAAACATGTTCTGTCAGTTGTTTAGCCATATATGTGTTCTGTCAGTTGTTTAGCTATATATGTTCTGTCACGTCCCTGTAACTCTGTTCAGCTATCATTTTCTTGATGGTCATCAACTTGGAAATCATCACATTGTGTCTCGCATCTCTGATTATTTTGAGGGTAATCTGTTTCCATTGATTCATCATCATGTGCCATGCCGATAACCGTGGGCGGTCATGTTTCGCCACCTCACGCGATCACCAGAGTCGTGGATCAACTCAGTGTTCTTGTCTTGACCATGCGATGTAGCCATGCCATCCAGGTATTTACTTCTCTGCTTTCCCCTTGTTCTTTTTCCTTTAATCTTGCCAGTTGTCACTAAGTTCTCCAATTTATTTCTTCTCATAATGTGTCCAAAAAATTGTAACTGTCTACGTCTCATTTCTCTAAAAAGTTTACAGGTTTCATTTGTTTCTTGTAGGACTTGGTCATTTGATTTTCTGTTTGTCCATGATATTCTCTGCATTTTCCTCAGAAACCACATTTCCACAGCTATTAGATGTTTTTCAGCTTGTCTGCTCATTGTCCATACTTCACATCCATACAAAAGTATAGGTTCAATGTAGCACTTCAACACTCTTTTTCTCGTTGCAATTAACATCTTTTTATTGGTCAATATGTTTTCCATCTTGCAAAAGGCTACCTTCACCATGGCTATTCTTGTTCTAATCTCTTTAAGGCATCTCCCATCAGATATCAGATATTAAGACTGTTCCGAGGTAATTGTACCATTCACTTGTTTCCATTGAATAAACCATCTAATTCTTATTTTATTGTTTTCTGCATATTCTAAAGTATTATTATGACTTTCTGTTGTGTTGCTTTTCTCACTCCATCTTATAACACTAACCACTTCTCTAGCACACCAAATTTCACATCTTTTGTTTTAATCTTTGTTTAGAGTCCATATTTGATATTGATAAAGTTGGTGTGAAACTGATCACTTATGTTTGCATTGAAGTGAATTGTTTTCGTAGTGGACTCCCACAGTATGCTTCAGAAAGTGGACACTAAATTACTCCAAGTGGAGTGGCTCACGATGTTTGACAAATTGCAGGGCATGAGGATATATAGATTTACTGTCCCACAATGTTTGACAAATTGCAGGGCATGAGGATATATAGATTTTCTGTCCCACAATGTTTGACAAATTGCAGGGCATGAGGATATATAGATTTACTGTCCCACAATGTTTGACAAATTGCAGGGCATGAGGATATATAGATTTACTGTCCCACAATGTTTGACAAATTGCAGGGCATGAGGATATATAGATTTTCTGTCCCACAATGTTTGACAAATTGCAGGGCATGAGGATATATAGATTTACTGTCCCACAATGTTTGACAAATTGCAGGGCATGAGGATATATAGATTTACTGTCCCACAATGTTTGACAAATTGCAGGGCATGAGGATATATAGATTTACTGTCCCACAATGTTTGACAAATTGCAGGGCATGAGGATATATAGATTTACTGTCCCACAATGTTTGACAAATTGCAGGACATGAGGATATATAGATTTACTGTCCCACAATGTTTGACAAATTGCAGGGCATGAGGATATATAGATTTTCTGTCCCACAATGTTTGACAAATTGCAGGGCATGAGGATATATAGATTTTCTGTCCCACAATGTTTGACAAATTGCAGGGCATGAGGATATATAGATTTTCTGTCCCACAATGTTTGACACATCGCAGGGCCTGAGGATATATAGATTTTCTGTCCAGAGCATGCGGGCACCTAGATTGACTCCTGCTGCTGCCTTGCTGGATGGAGAACTACGAGGGGGCTTCAAATGAAAATCTTAAAAGTGTGATAGAAGTTACAATAACCATGCCATTGTCGTGTAACCTGTCAATATTGTTGGTAAGGTTGTCAAAGTGCTAAGTATGATGCATGCCTGTCAGTCCAGGAAGTGTATGAATGGAGCAGGAAGTTTCAAAACGGTGTGACTTCTGTGACAGACTGTTCACAACCGGGTCAGGCACATCAAGTAGTGACCCCAGAGAATTTTTTTCTACAGGAATCCAAGCACTTTATTGGCGCTGGGGGACCTGCTTTGAACGCAGTGGTGACTACATTGAAAAATGGTATATTGTTTTCCGTACTTTTTCAGAATATATTCACCCCCCAAAAAAAAACATTTAAGGTTTTAATTTGAAGGCCCCTCATACTTTACAATAAGGATGGTGTTGTAAAAACTCTCTGGGACCGCGTGGAAAGCGCACCTTCTTCAGCAATCAGTATTTGCTATGCATCTATTCTGGCGTGGGCTTGTGAGCAGGACAGTTCACTTGAGGCTTTCATTGATTCTTCCCTTCTCTGTGGTCATGGCTCTTCCCTTCTCTGTGGTCATGGCTCTTCCCTTCTCTGTGGTCATGGTTCTTCCCTTCTCTGTGGTCATGGTTCTTCCCTTCTCTGTGGTCATGGTTCTTCCCTTCTCTGTGGTCATGGCTCTTCCCTTCTCTGTAGTCATGGCTCTTCCCTTCTCTGTGGTCATGGCTCTTCCCTTCTCTGTGGTCATGGCTCTTCCCTTCTCTGTGGTCATGGCTCTTCCCTTCTCTGTGGTCATGGCTCTTCCCTTCTCTGTGATCATGGTTCTTCCCATCTCTGTGGTCATGGCTCTTCCCTTCTCTGTGGTCATGGCTCTTCCCTTCTCTGTGGTCAGGGCTCTTCCCTTCTCTGTGGTCATGGTTCTTCCCTTCTCTGTGGTCATGGCTCTTCCCTTCTCTGTGGTCATGTCTCTTCCCTTCTCTGTGGTCATGGCTCTTCCCTTCTCTGTGGTCATGGCTCTTCCCTTCTCTGTGGTCATGGCTCTTCCCTTCTCTGTGGTCATGGTTCTTCCCTTCTCTGTGGTCATGGCTCTCTCTGTTGTCATAGTTCTTGCCTTCTCTGTGGTCATGGTTCTTCCCTTCTCTGTGGTCATGACTCTCTCTGTAGTCATGGTTCTTCCCTTCTCTGTGGTGTTGGTTCTTCCCTTCTCTGTGGTCATGGCTCTCTCTGTAGTCATGGTTCTTCCCTTCTCTGTGGTCATGGTTCTTCCTTTCTCTGTGGTCATGGTTCTTCCCTTCTGTGTAGTCATGGTTTTTCCCTTCTCTGTGGTCATGGTTCTTCCCTTCTCTGTGGTCATTGCTCTACCCTTCTCTGTGGTCATGGCTCTTCCCTTCTCTGTGGCCATGGCTCTTCCCTTCTCTTTAGTCATGGTTCTTCCCTTCTCTGTAGTCATGGTTCTTCCCTTCTCTGTGGTCATGGCTCTTCCCTTCTCTGTAGTCATGGCTCTTCCTTTCTCTGTAGCCATGGTTCTTCCCTTCTCTGTGGTCATGGCTCTTCCCTTCTCTTTAGTCATGGTTCTTCCCTTCTCTGTGGTCATGGCTCTTCCCTTCTCTGTAGTCATGGCTCTTCCCTTCTCTGTAGTCATGGTTCTTCCCTTCTCTGTGGTCATGGCTCTTACCTTCTCTGTAGTCATGGTTCTTCCCTTCTCTGTAGTCATGGTTCTTCCCTTCTCTGTGGTCATGGCTCTTCCCTTCTCTGTAGTCATGGTTCTTCCCTTCTCTGTAGTCATGGTTCTTCCCTTCTCCGTGGTCATGGGTCTTCCCTTCTCTGTAGTCATGGCTCTTCCCTTCTCTGTAGTCATGGCTCTTCCCTTCTCTGTAGTCATGGCTCTTCCCTTCTCTGTAGTCATGGCTCTTCCCTTCTCTGTGGTCATGGTTCTTCCCTTCTCTGTGGTCGTGTCTCTTCCCTAATCTGTGGTCATGGTTCTTCCCTTCTCTGTGGTCATGTCTCTTCCCTTCTCTGTGGTCATGGTTCTTCCCTTCTCTGTGGTCATGGCTCTTCCCTTCTCTTTAGTCATGGTTCTTCCCTTCTCTGTGGTCATGGCTCTTCCCTTCTCTGTGGTCATGGCTCTTCCCTTCTCTATGGTCATGGTTCTTCCCTTCTCTGTGGTCATGGCTCTTCTCTGTGGTCATGGTTCTTCCCTTCTCTGTGGTCGTGTCTCTTCCCTTATCTGTGGTCATGGTTCTTCCCTTCTCTGTGGTCATGTCTCTTCCCTTCTCTGTGGTCATGGTTCTTCCCTTCTCTGTGGTCATGGTTCTTCCCTTCTCTGTGGTCATGTCTCTTTCCTTCTCTGTGGTCATGGTTCTTCCCTTCTCTGTGGTCATCATTCTTCCTTTCTCTGTGGTCATGGTTCTTCCCTTCTCTGTAGTCATGGCTCTTCCCTTCTCTGTGGTCATGGCTCTCTCTGTAGTCATGGTTCTTCCCTTCTCTATGGTCATGGTTCTTCCCTTCTCTGTGGTCATGGTTCTTCTCTTCTCTGTGGTCATGGTTCTTCCCTTCTCTGTAGTCATGGCTCTTCCCTTCTGTGTGGTCATGAGTCTTCCCTTCTCTGTGGTCATGATTCTTCCCTTCTCTGTGGTCATGGCTCTTCCCTTCTCTGTGGTCATGGCTCTTCCCTTCTCTGTGGTCATGGTTCTTCCCTTCTCTGTGGTCATGGTTCTTCCCTTCTCTGTGGTCATGGCTCTTCCCTTCTCTGTGGCCATGGCTCTTCCCTTCTCTGTAGTCATGGTTCTTCCCTTCTCTGTGGTCATGGTTCTTCCCTTCTCTGTGGTCATGGTTCTTCCCTTCTCTGTGGTCATGTTTCTTCCCTTCTCTGTAGTCATGTTTCTTCCCTTCTCTGTGGTCATGGCTCTTCCCTTCTCTGTGGTCATGGCTCTTCCCTTCTCTGTGGTCATGGCTCTCTCTGTAGCCATGGTTCTTCCCTTCTCTGTAGCCATGGTTCTTCCCTTCTCTGTCGTCATGGCTCTTCCCTTCTCTGTAGTCATGGCTCTTCCCTTCTCTGTAGTCATGGCTCTTCCCTTCTCTGTAGTCATGGCTCTTCCCTTCTCTGTAGTCATGGCTCTTCCCTTCTCTGTGGTCATGGTTCTTCCCTTCTCTGTGGTCGTGTCTCTTCCCTAATCTGTGGTCATGGTTCTTCCCTTCTCTGTGGTCATGTCTCTTCCCTTCTCTGTGGTCATGGTTCTTCCCTTCTCTGTGGTCATGGCTCTTCCCTTCTCTTTAGTCATGGTTCTTCCCTTCTCTGTGGTCATGGCTCTTCCCTTCTCTGTGGTCATGGCTCTTCCCTTCTCTATGGTCATGGTTCTTCCCTTCTCTGTGGTCATGGCTCTTCTCTGTGGTCATGGTTCTTCCCTTCTCTGTGGTCGTGTCTCTTCCCTTATCTGTGGTCATGGTTCTTCCCTTCTCTGTGGTCATGTCTCTTCCCTTCTCTGTGGTCATGGTTCTTCCCTTCTCTGTGGTCATGGTTCTTCCCTTCTCTGTGGTCATGTCTCTTTCCTTCTCTGTGGTCATGGTTCTTCCCTTCTCTGTGGTCATCATTCTTCCTTTCTCTGTGGTCATGGTTCTTCCCTTCTCTGTAGTCATGGCTCTTCCCTTCTCTGTGGTCATGGCTCTCTCTGTAGTCATGGTTCTTCCCTTCTCTATGGTCATGGTTCTTCCCTTCTCTGTGGTCATGGTTCTTCTCTTCTCTGTGGTCATGGTTCTTCCCTTCTCTGTAGTCATGGCTCTTCCCTTCTGTGTGGTCATGATTCTTCCCTTCTCTGTGGTCATGATTCTTCCCTTCTCTGTGGTCATGGCTCTTCCCTTCTCTGTGGTCATGGCTCTTCCCTTCTCTGTGGTCATGGTTCTTCCCTTCTCTGTGGTCATGGTTCTTCCCTTCTCTGTGGTCATGGCTCTTCCCTTCTCTGTGGCCATGGCTCTTCCCTTCTCTGTAGTCATGGTTCTTCCCTTCTCTGTGGTCATGGTTCTTCCCTTCTCTGTGGTCATGGTTCTTCCCTTCTCTGTGGTCATGTTTCTTCCCTTCTCTGTAGTCATGTTTCTTCCCTTCTCTGTGGTCATGGCTCTTCCCTTCTCTGTGGTCATGGCTCTTCCCTTCTCTGTGGTCATGGTTCTTCCCTTCTCTGTGGTCATGGCTCTCTCTGTAGTCATGGTTCTTCCCTTCTCTGTGGTCATGGTTCTTCCCTTCTCTGTGGTCATGGCTCTCTCAGTAGTCATGGTTCTTCTCTTCTCTGTGGTGATGGTTCTTCCCTTCTCTGTGGTCATGGCTCTCTCTCTGTAGTCATGGTTCTTCCCTTCTCTGTGGTCATGGTTCTTCCTTTCTCTGTGGTCATGGTTCTTCCCTTCTCTGTGGTCATGGCTCTTCCCTTCTCTGTGGTCATGGCTCTTTCCTTCTCTTTAGTCATGGTTCTTTCCTTCTCTGTAGTCATGGTTCTTCCATTCTGTGTGGTCATGGCTCTTCCCTTCTCTGTGGTCATGGCTCTTCCCTTCTCTGTAGTCATGGCTCTTCCCTTCTCTGTGGTCTTGGTTCTTCCCTTCTCTGTGGTCATCATTCTTCCTTTCTCTGTGGTCATGGTTCTTCCCTTCTCTGTAGTCATGGCTCTTCCCTTCTCTGTGGTCATGGCTCTTCCCTTCTCTGTGGTCATGGCTCTCTCTGTAGTCATGGTTCTTCCCTTCTCTATGGTCATGGTTCTTTCCTTCTCTGTGGTCATGGTTCTTCCCTTCGCTGTGGTCATGGCTCTTCCCTTCTCTGTGGTCATGGTTCTTCTCTTCTCTGTGGTCATGGTTCTTCCCTTCTCTGTAGTCATGGCTCTTCCCTTCTGTGTGGTCATGATTCTTCCCTTCTGTAGCCATGGTTCTTCCCTTCTCTGTAGTCATGGTTCTTCCCTTCTCTGTGGTCATGGCTCTTCCCTTCTCTGTGGTCATGGTTCTTCCCTTCTCTGTGGTCATGGCTCTCTCTGTTGTCATAGTTCTTGCCTTCTCTGTGGTCATGGTTCTTCCCTTCTCTGTGGTCATGACTCTCTCTGTAGTCATGGTTCTTCCCTTCTCTGTGGTGTTGGTTCTTCCCTTCTCTGTGGTCATGGCTCTCTCTCTGTAGTCATGGTTCTTCCCTTCTCTGTGGTCATGGTTCTTCCTTTCTCTGTGGTCATGGTTCTTCCCTTCTGTGTAGTCATGGTTTTTCCCTTCTCTGTGGTCATGGTTCTTCCCTTCTCTGTGGTCATTGCTCTACCCTTCTCTGTGGTCATGGCTCTTCCCTTCTCTGTGGTCATGGCTCTTCCCTTCTCTTTAGTCATGGTTCTTCCCTTCTCTGTAGTCATGGTTCTTCCCTTCTCTGTGGTCATGGCTCTTCCCTTCTCTGTAGTCATGGCTCTTCCTTTCTCTGTAGCCATGGTTCTTCCCTTCTCTGTGGTCATGGCTCTTCCCTTCTCTTTAGTCATGGTTCTTCCCTTCTCTGTGGTCATGGCTCTTCCCTTCTCTGTAGTCATGGCTCTTCCCTTCTCTGTAGTCATGGTTCTTCCCTTCTCTGTGGTCATGGCTCTTACCTTCTCTGTAGTCATGGTTCTTCCCTTCTCTGTAGTCATGGTTCTTCCCTTCTCTGTGGTCATGGCTCTTCCCTTCTCTGTAGTCATGGTTCTTCCCTTCTCTGTAGTCATGGTTCTTCCCTTCTCCGTGGTCATGGGTCTTCCCTTCTCTGTAGTCATGGCTCTTCCCTTCTCTGTAGTCATGGCTCTTCCCTTCTCTGTAGTCATGGCTCTTCCCTTCTCTGTAGTCATGGCTCTTCCCTTCTCTGTGGTCATGGCTCTTCACTTCTCTGTGGTCATGGCTCTTCCCTTTTCTGTAGTCATGGCTCTTCCCTTCTCTGTAGTCATGGCTCTTCCCTTCTCTGTGGTCATGGTTCTTCCCTTCTCTGTGGGCATTGCTCTTCCCTTCTCTGTGGTCATGGCTCTTCCCTTCTCTATGGTCATGGTTCTTCCCTTCTCTGTGGTCATGGCTCTTCTCTGTGGTCATGGTTCTTCCCTTCTCTGTGGTCGTGTCTCTTCCCTTATCTGTGGTCATGGTTCTTCCCTTCTCTGTGGTCATGTCTCTTCCCTTCTCTGTGGTCATGGTTCTTCCCTTCTCTGTGGTCATGGTTCTTCCCTTCTCTGTGGTCATGTCTCTTTCCTTCTCTGTGGTCATGGTTCTTCCCTTCTCTGTGGTCATGGCTCTTCCCTTCTCTGTGGTCATGGTTCTTCCCTTCTCTGTGGTCATGGTTCTTCCCTTCTCTGTAGTCATGGTTCTTCCCTTCTCTGTGGTCATGGTTCTTCCCTTCTCTGTAGTCATGGCTCTTCCCTTCTCTGTGGTCGTGGCTCTTCCCTTCTCTGTGGTCATGGTTCTTCCTTTCTCTGTAGTCATGGCTCTTCCCTTCTCTGTAGTCATGGCTCTTCCCTTCTCTGTGGTCATGGCTCTTTTTGTAGTCATGGTTCTTCCCTTCTCTATGGTTATAGTACTTCATCTCAATAGATCATCAGTCTTGGCTCAGGTCAGTGTTCTTGTCCTGATTAAGTAATGTATCCAAGACATCCAGGTATTTGTTTCTTTGTCTTTCCTTTGCTCTTTTTCCCCATAAAATTTGACAGTTGTCTTGCACTAATCTTCCAAGTTTCTTTCTCCTCATAATGTGTCCACGCAAATCTTGACTGTCTGCATTTAATTTCTCTAAGCAGTTTACGGTTTTAATTTCTTTCTTGAAGGACTGTCTCATTGGTTTTTCTGTCTGATCATGGTATTTTTTGCATTGTGCTCAGAAACTATATTTCAGCTAATTGTTCATATTTCACATACATACATCAGTATAGGTTCTATATAGCACTCTTAATACCCATTTTCTCAGTGCAGTTGACAACGCTTTGGGGAAATGGGGACACACAAACCCTTCTACCAATGCAAAATGGGAACACCAAAGAGGAGGTAACTTACATTACTTTTACTTCCTTCTAAAGGTAACGGCAACAACCTCTGCTGGGGAGAGCGCAGCTTCTGAGAAGTTCACGGTTAAAGTGATTCGTGCAGTAGATACTGATCTCGATATCAAAATCAGTGACCATGCAGAGACCAATTTCACTTTGAAATGGAAGAAAGCTGCCAGTGCAGCCGGCTACCAGATCAACGTTCGGTTTCAAGAGGACGCTGATTTTCCTGCAGCCACAGTCAGTAATATGATTCTCCATGTCAACAGCTCCCAGACAAGTGTCACTGGTAAGTTGGTGACATAAATAAAGTATTTAAAGTAAAGTAATTATGTGATTCTGGTTACACTCTTTGGGACTCAAGGATCATATGGAACTAGCCCGTATTTTTGTAGACCAATCAGAACTTGAGGGATGATGTGGTCAGTCTTACACTGGCTGTTGGAAGTCAGCATGGCTGAATGGATAATAGCGTGTGTTTTTAAACATCTGGTGTGTTGATGCCGAGGTAAGGGGTCCACCATCTAGACTGGACAGTTGGACTAAAATGTTGATTTCTCATCCTTGACTTGGGGATGTAAATTACAAGTACCTCTGAAGTCGGAGTGGGTTCGCCTGATGGTAAGGGACACTGGTAATGGGGAAAGCTCATCCACACGCAAAATTCAGTCCAGTGCTATTACAGGTAGTGTGTATAGACTACGCTTGAGTTCAAAGCGAGCGTGCGCAACCAAAAACAAAAACATTGGCTGCTTTTATGTCCCAGGACATTTTCTGGTACCCACTTTAGGCTGGGTTAACCTGGGAGCCCGGGTCAATTCATTAAATTCACCTTGATGCGAATTTGATTCTGTGACCTCCGGCCGGCAAGTAAGCATGCTAGTTACTACTGCAGTTGCCAAGTGTAGTTAGTCACTATATATTTATTATGTAGACAACAACAAGCAGCCAGAGATTATATTCAATGGACTCCTCCGACAAAGCATGATCTGGACAATGTTGACGACATTGGCCTCCTCTCTCACACAGGAAATCACATGCAGGATAAACTAACAACACTAGATGGCAGGTCACAACAACAGGGTTTTAAAATTCATAGAGAAAAGAGACAGATAATAAGAATAAATCGAGCAGATTCTAACCTGATCTTCCTTGGGGAAACCTTACTTCAAGGGACAGAATTATACACCTACTTAAGTAGCAATGTAGATAAAAGGGATGGAACAGATACATATATCAGAATAAGAATACAGAATGCTAGAGGAGATTTTATAAAACTATGACATTTTTGGAAGGCAGCAGAAATTAAACTTAGCACAAAACTTAGAATATTCAGTTTTAACATTAAATCAGTACTGCTGTATGGGTCAGAAAATAGGAAGATTATGAAGAGAACTAAACAAATATCAATGAACCAAGGGGTGAGGAAAAGGCGCTGGAAGTTGATAGGATATATATTGAGAACATCCAAGGATAGTATAATAGCTGGATAGGATATATATTGAGAATACCCAAGGATAGTATAATTGCTGGATAGGATATATATTGAGAATACCCAAGGATAGTATAATTGCTGGATAGGATATATATTGAGAACACCCAAGGATAGTATAATTGCTGGATAGGATATATATTGAGAATACCCAAGGATAGTATAATTGCTGGATAGGATATATATTGAGAATACCCAAGGATAGTATAATTGCTGGATAGGATATATATTGAGAACACCCAAGGATAGTATAATTGCTGGATAGGATATATATTGAGAATACCCAAGGATAGTATAATTGCTGGATAGGATATATATTGAGAACACCCAAGGATAGTATAATTGCTGGATAGGATATATATTGAGAATACCCAAGGATAGTATAATTGCTGGATAGGATATATATTGAGAATACCCAAGGATAGTATAATTGCTGGATAGGATATATATTGAGAATACCCAAGGATAGTATATTGCTGGATAGGATATATATTGAGAATACCCAAGGATAGTGTAATAGTTGGATAGGACATACACTGAGAACACCCAAGGATAGTATAATAGCTGGCTAAGACATACACTGAGAACACCCAAGGGTAGTATAATAGAAAAGCCCTAGTCTGGAACTCACAGGGCTGAAGAAATAAGGAAGACCTAATACTCATGGAGAAGAGAAGTAGACACAGAAATGAACAAGGTGGGAAGGACATGGACAAGGCTGCATGGGATAGCTAAAGATATAAGAGCCTAGAGTGAGTTCATTGACGGCGTATACCCCAGTGAGGAATACAGGAAACAAGGAGATGGAAGAAGAAGACTATATATACGCCTACTTCCCATTTCCCACCATTCATTTTTGTTTGGGCCAAACCCACTTTTTGTTTGGCACTGAATTTGTAAAAAATGTGTGACTAGCATCATTTACCTCCTGGCATTGAAGAGGGTCCTTTACTTACTTTTTTTTGTAAAAGTAAAGGTGGCTTTTACCCACCTTAGGGTGCATTAGCTTATGGGGCTGGATTCATATTGGTATAGACAATTGGGCATTCGGTAAGTGATGTGCTCAGTATCACACTGGCCGCCTTACTTCCCAAGACATTTGAAGGTGGTGACCCAAAAAAATGGAACCCATAAAAATGTTATTAAATCCTACAAAGGATTTGATGAATGTAAATTTCAGTCTGTGTACAATCATTTCCAAAAGATTCAATTACATCGGTTGCTTTGCATAAGAGTTACCTTCTTTCCAAAATATGCTCCAAATGGCCTCCGTAGCATTCGATGCACACATGCTCCCCTGAAATCACTCTCTCAGCCAGGATAGAGAGTCATTTGATGTGTGTTGGGTGGCCCCGTCTTGCTGGAACCACTGTTTGATCTCAATCCAATCCTCTGCATTGTCCCAGTGATGCCCGAAACTGTCTCAATTATTCAAAGATTTGTTGGTTCCATTTTTTTGGGGGGGTCACCCTGTACCTTGTGTTGGCCTGGGAGTCCAGGCCACTGTTACAATTGACATAATTTAACTTTATATAATTGTGTTCCTGTTTTTTTTTTAATTCTGTGAATTCTGATGATGATTATTATTATTATTGTTATGTTGCAGTGACTGGTTTGTGTCCAAGCACCGTCGTGTTTGTGAGTTTGCAGATTGTCTATGCAGACAAAAGTTTGAGCCCAAAGATTCTGCCGTACAATGGCACGGAGAATGGAGAGATTCATTTGTCAGGTTGAACATATTTTTTTGACTGGATGCTATGTTTGATTTTATATTCAAATATTTGTAGTATTTGCTTTGGTTTGATCTTGGCTAAAGATAAGTTTCATCCTTAAACTTCCGGTGTGCTGATGCTGAGCTAGCGGGTTCAAACCTTACACTGGTCAGCTGGACTAAGATGTTGACTTCTCATCATTTGATTTGTGGACGTAAATTACAAGTGCCTCTGAAGTCGGAGTAAGTTGCCCAATGGCGAGGGACACTGGTAAAAAGAAAAGCTAATCCACACGCAAAAATCAGTCAAGTGCACTAGCATGTGATGGACTACGCTTGGGTTCAAAGTAAGTGAACGAAACAAAAATTTCACATGGGAATTCCATAAATGCCCCAGTCTCCTGCCATAGATCTTATCAGAAGAATCTCAGCACAGTACACACAGCGTTTAGCATCACAGCAAGGATTTGGATGTGTGAATACCAGAATCACATTTGCTATAAATACTGTTTTTGTGATTGGTTTTCTGATTGTGAAATATTGCCTAATCAATGGCCTGTTCAGCTTGTTGTTTTCTTCTTCTTCTTCTTCTTCTTCTTCTTCTTCTTCTTCTTCTTCTTCTTCTTCTTCTTCTTCTTCTTCTTCTTCTTCTTCTTCTTCTTCTTCTTCTTCTTTGAGTTCATCCGGAATGTTGTTTTAGACCAGTGGTTCTCAACCTTTTTAGGCCCATGCCCCCCTTCACCATATGTTGAGAATGTCATTCCTCCCCTTTCATATTTCCTCCCTATAAATTTCCCCCCTCCCCCACCCTGCCCCTACATAGTATACGTAAAAATTGAAGCTAACTTTAATAACACATACTAGAACAAGTTTAGACACCTACATAAAACGTGATTTGTGGGTCTACTTATGTTATAAGACGAATATCAGAAGGCCGAGGAGTATAGAACCGTAAAGTATGGAGGGACAAACGATATCAAGTAATCGGTTCTTGTATTAACTCGATCTTGAAATAATCTTTATCATCGGTTCACATCCTTCGGTTCACCAGTGAAATTTTTCGGAGACTCCTGTGGGTCGTCGCTAGAGCTACGGAGTTCGTGCTTTGTGCAACGCTTTTCGCGCTGCGGAAAGAGACAGAGCCAAACAGTTAAACCCGGTGCAATGAAGTCAACCCTGTCGACTTTTAAGCGATTTTTTTAAACTTACCTTTTCCAGGAACTCAAGGATAAAGTTCTGCTCTGTATGTCCTTACATGATTGGTACTCTTCCAAGAATGAGCAACTAGGGTTAGAATAAAATTGTAATAAAACAGAAATGATGGTCGTCTACAGGACAGAAATCCCACATTGTAACATCCAAGTTAATGGGATAATTCTTAAATAGGTGAATCGGTACAACTATTTTGGAACAGTCATAATATATAATGGAAGAGGCCTTGTAGATATTAGAATATTGCAATGGCTAAAATAGCCCTCGCAAGATGGAAAGCTTCATCACTAATGAAAAAAGGCTGTCAACTGCAGTGAGAAAAGAATGTTAAAGTTTTATATAGAACCCATACTTGTGTATGCATGTAAAATGTGGACTACAGCAAACAAGCTGAGGAACATATAATGACAGTGGAAATGTGGTTTCTGAGGGAAATGCGAAGAATTCCACAGACAGACAGAAAAACAAATGAGACAGTCCTTCAAGAAACAAATGAAAACTGTAAATTTATTGAAGAAATTAGACATAGAATGTCACGGCTTTTGTAGCACATTATGAAGAAAAATTACTTGAAAACTGAGTGACAAATTGCAAATTTGATGGGTAATTAGCAAGGGGAAGACGAGATACATACCTGGATGGTTTGACCACATGATGTAATCGGTACAATAAAACAGACCTAAGCCAAGACTCTGATCATATTAGATAGGGAAACCATGAATACACAGGAGGACAGAATCAGTGAAGACCTCAAGTGAACCATGAAAGCACAAAAGGGCAGAACCAGTGAAGACTTCAAGTGAACCATGAAAGCACAGGAGGACGGAATCGCTGAAGACCTCAAGTGAACCATCCTGTTCATCACCTTTGCTGAAATAGACGTGTAACAAAGATTGATGGCTGAAGAAGAATAAGTTGCACGCTGCACTTGCTTCTACAGAGCCTTCACCATGTCACCGTTATCGTAAAGTTGCTCTCTGAGCAGAGAATATAAAATAACACAAAGTAATACAGCTTTAGAGAACACAATTAGGAAAACACAGGGCGTTGTGGTGACTAGCCTTTGTCAGCAAACAAATTGCATGACAAAACACAATATATATAATCACGGAGAAGACCCTCCAGTGACTACAGTAAGGCATAAGAACGGGATGAGAAGTATGAAAGGATGAAAAATTCTGAGCAGGGGGACATCAGCAGTCAATCTACCTGCCTGTTCATTACCCTCAGGAACCATTACTGTTCTTTCCAAACCAGTGTGATGTTTTATATGGTCAAAGTTTTTCAGAAATGTGATGATTATGAGCCAGTTTTCTTTAATGTTCAGATCTGCTAGAACAGTGGTTCTCAACCTTTTTTGGTCCATGCCCCCCTTCACCATATTTTCAGACGTCATTCCCTCCCCCCCCCCTTTTCGTATTTCTTACCTAAATATTTGGCCAGTGCTCTCCCCCCCCCCCCCCTCACCATATTTTCAGAACATCATTCCCCCCTTTCGTATTTCCTACCTAAAAATGCCGCCCCCGCCCCTACACAGTATACGTAATAATGGAAGCTAAATTTAATAGCACATACTAAAACAAGTCTTGACGTCCACATAAAACATGATTTGTGGGTCTACTTACTTTATAAATTGAATTTTAGAAGGGTGGGACATACAGAACCGTACAGTATGAAGGGAAAAACAATATCAAGTAATCGGTTCTTGTATTAACACGATCTTGAAATAATCTTAATTCCCCCCTGGAAACCCTAAAATTCCCCCCTGTGGGGGGGGGGGGGGGGGGGAATTCCCCACCGGTTGAGAACCACTGTGCTAGAATATCAGTATTGTTCTTCATCTTAGTTCATTATAAGCTAAGAACTTTTCTGTAACATTTAAGTTCCAGAACCCCAACTTTCTTAAGTGATGGCAAAATGGCCTGTGACTCACATGGAGCTCATAAAGGCACAGAATTAATGAATAATGCACTTCTCAATCAGATGCAGTTGACTAAGTCACGTTAGTCGTATCCTTGTCATCTAACAGACACACACACTCTCTCTCTCTCTTCCTTGCTATCTCTTTCTCTCTTCCTTTCTATCTCTTGCTTTCTCCTCATTTTCTCTTGCTCTTGTTCTCTCCTCACTCTCTCGTTCTCTTGCTATTTCCTCACTCTTTCTCTGTCCTCACTCTCATTCTCTTGCTCTTTCCTCCCTCTCTTTCTCTCTCTCCTCACTCTTTCTTGCCCTCTCCTCTCTCTCTCTCTCTCTCACCTTTCTCTCTCTTACTCTTGTTCTCTCCTCACTCTCTCTCTCTCTCTCTCTCTTTCCCTATCTTCTATCTCTCTCACCTTTCTCTCTCTTGCCTCCTTCTCTGTCTCTCTCTGTAGTGTGTGTGTGTGTGTGTGCATTAAGTCAGAAGGTATTTTAGTTGTATCATCTTTTGTATAGGACAGATGCTGCTCAAGTGATAAGACTTAATTATCTGATTCTCTGCTATTCAAATTCTCCAGGAACTCTACCAAAAGTTTCTTTCAGCGACATTGATCTGGTGGGACCCACACGTGTTTTACTCAAGTATAACGTAACCCAAGAAGGTTCGTATGTGAAGGTGAGTACTTTGAAACACGGCTATAGAATTATTTCTTTTTTATTTGTGTTTTTCTCTGGTTAGCAATGTGAAGGTGGCAAATAGGGTTTTTTTCAGATACTTTCTGATAAATGGAAGTGAATCATGGACAATCAGCAGATTGGTGATAAATTACTTAGAAGCTACATAAATGTGATTTTTCTTGTCTGGACAGATAGAAGGAGTAATGTAGATGTTTTGAGAGAACCCAGCTCTGGCAACTCATATGTGAAGCTTTATTTCTTTTGACTTCTTTCTTCGCCACCAATAATTCATTTACAGTTCATTGTTTGTAATGTGTGTTGTAAATCATCATTTTTCATGTATATCTACAGCAGGATACCTATATCCTAGCCACGTATGATCCTAGCCATGTATGATCCTAGCCACATATGATCCTAGCCACATATGATCCTAGCCACATATGATCCTAGCCACATATTTCCTACCCACATATGATCCTAGCCACATATGATCCTAGCCACGTATGATCCTAGCCACATATATCCTAGCCACGTATGATCCTAGCCACATATATCCTCACTCCATATATCCTAGCCATATATGATCCTAGTCATATATGATCCTAGCCACATATATCCTAGCCACATATATCCTAGCCACATATATCCTAGCCACATATGATCCTAGCCATGTATGATCCTAGCCACATATGATCCTAGCCACGTATGATCCTAGCCACGTATGATCCTAGCCACATATCCTAGCCACATATATCCTAGCCACGTATGATCCTAGCCACGTATGATCCTAGCCACATATATCCTAGCCACATATATCCTAGCCACATATATCCTAGCCACATATGATCCTAGCCACATATGATCCTAGCCACGTATGATCCTAGCCACATATATCCTAGCCATGTATGATCCTAGCCATGTATGATCCTAGCCACGTATATCCTAGCCACATATATCCTAGCCACATATATCCTAGCCACGTATGATCCTAGCCACATATATCCTAGCCACATCTATCCTAGCCACGTATGATCCTAGCCACATATATCCTAGCCACGTATGATCCTAGCCACATATATCCTAGCCACGTATGATCCTAGCCACATATATCCTAGCCACATATATCCTAGCCACATATGATCCTAGCCACATATGATCCTAGCCATGTATGATCCTAGCCACATATGATCCTAGCCATGTATGATCCTAGCCACATATGATCCTAGCCACATATGATCCTAGCCACATATATCCTAGCCACATATGATCCTAGCCACGTATGATCCTAGCCACGTATGATCCTAGCCACATATGATCCTAGCCACATATATCCTCACTCCATATTGTCACAGTCCTAACTATCTCTTCACTCTAGCTCACTGGACTCGGATAGGCAAATTACAACATCCAGGACGTTTACATACACCAGTAACAATGACTGCAATCGGAAACTCACAGGAGCAGTCTCCTGTACAACCTTTATTACATAATACAAAAGGGTAATATCATTTAGAGCACACCTTGTCTCAATACACCTTTAACTCCCGCTTACGATTAAGCACTCATTCTACACAGGCGGCCAAACGCTAGCTCACATCCACCTGGGCGATATTTACACACTGTCGCCCTTCTGACCATTCGCAATCACAGTCTCACATCATCCCGTACATATCACAGCTAATACATTCCTCGAATATCAATACACAACGCCCATCACATCTATCTGCCACAACACTATCGTTCGATCGTTCTATCTCTCGCTATTCTCAATACGTCCGTCTCTATCCGCTGTCTCACACACACTGACTTTCTCCTCCTCGTCTTTGCCCCGTCACGTGGGTCTGTCCACGGGCTTCTTGCCTGACCTTCCGTCAGCCAAGCCGTGGCGTCTCCTATTGTCCTTGACCTCGGCTATTGGTCCTTACACACATACAGGACCCTAACACTCTACCCCCCCGCGACACCAATGTGGCACTTTCTTTTAGAAATGTGACATATTCTCTTGTTTTTAATACTGATAGATCTTTCTAATCTTGTCAGGGGACTGTATGACCACTGGTATACGCATGCGTACCTTATTACGCTTGTCTTTTCCGAGATTAATTGTCACTATTGTTCTCTCTTTCTCAGTAATGAGGTTTTCTTCGACGTTTTGTCGTGGTCTGGCAATTGTTCTGATTGGGTCTACTTGCCACACCTCGTTATATTCTTCCATACCCATTCTGTGACATTACATTATGTTCATACTTCACAATCAATTCACTGTGTATTATTTTCTCATAGTTATTAAGGCTATGCTGGCTTAAGGATTCTCCATTGATTCACGCCCGTACTACGGCTACAATATCCTCTTACAGCATTCTTAGGTTTCTCTCTATGCTGACGTGGTTTACCTCGTCTATAGTTAATGCACCCTCTTCGATTTTCTTTATGAGCACACTATGTCATTGTTGTGGTCATGGTTCGAATATACTTCATGTACGTATTAGTCCCTCTCAAAACTTTTTCTGTTTGACTTTAAATCGTCTCCCTGTTACGGGCACCCGTCATTTACTGTTGTGGAGAGTCATTATTAATCTCTTTTGTTAGTATACCAATGTTTGTATGTTCCTTGGTGTTACAATATTGTTGTATTAGTTTTGTAACATTATTGCTAAGCGTCATTCGCCGGGCCCTCCACCATACGCGAATGTAAGTTTTGTAGCACTCATGTATTGGGACTGCCAGACGTTGATTCTCAGCATTACAACTCATACATTTTCCGGTTATACATACAATTATCTCTAACTATCACATGCTAACAATATAAAATACTATAATAAATAAAATTAAACATTCGATTTTATACAATTAATAACTTAACAATAAAATGTTCATTGTCCCTGCCTTTATGCAGTTATACGGATAATGTTCTTGTCCTGTGGAAATTATGTACACGTAATTAAATCACCGGTGTCCAGTGTTCATTATGATGTTTGCTTGTTTGGTCTTTGTTCCTTCAAATGTTGGATTATCAATGTGATCTTTTTCTGCAAATCGCTATTGTTCTGTTGTCTGTATAGTGTTATGACTTTACACCATGTTTGGGTAATCTTATAAGTCTGTTCTGGCAAACCATTGGAGTTCACACTTTTAAAATACGTTTTAGTGTCTTGAGTTTGGTACCATTGCTCTTGAGTGTGATCATGGTGCGTCTGTATGTGACTGTTTCTGCCATAGTTCGTAGGTTGGCTTCTGGTTTATTCACCTGGCCACTGGGAATGGATGCCTGTACTTGTGAAGTTCTTGTTGTTGTTGGTGGATTTCAAAAATGTGGTTTCTGTAGATACTTGTCTCGATTTGTTCTTTGAAAGAAAACTCAGTATGGGTAGAACTCACTGTTAGATGTTTGAAATCAAATGTTGAGTCTTACTGTTCTGCCGATGAAACTTTTCCAGTTGATGGAACTTTTATGTTAGTCTATACAATGGAGTGTGTGCTAGTATCATAGCGCTGGAGTCGTACAGCAGACAAGGCAATTCTGGAGTTACTCGATCTAAGGATATAAAGTGGGTTCAGGTTAAAACCAATTTTCCGCTTGGTGGGGATTTACAAATTTAATGTTGTGATTATTTTGAGTGCTATCTCCAAACCTGCACTCGTACATGTTTATATACACATATCAGTTCAAATAATAATAATATGACATGTATAGTTTTGAAATGTAATCGTGCACGTTTATATACACACATGCAATTTCTATATGCCTTACAAAGTGTGTAGGTCACTTTCTTGCTGATTTTTGTCAGTAATTCCACCGACTGATGCTTTACATTGTTCAGCATAAGTATGTGTTTGAGTTGCTTTAACATCGTACTTGTTAGTGGCACTTGTTAGTGGCAGCAATGGTACCAAACTCAAGACACTAAAACATATTTTAAAAGTGTGAACTCCAATGGTTTGATTCCCAAGTACTGATGTTAGTATCACAGTTAGCTGGTTTGTCATGAGTAATATCATCCGTGTTGCACAATGATGATGTGTGAGTAAACGTGTTAGTGACGTCATTTGTTCTATATTCAATAGGAGTAGTGCGAGTAGCATCACCCATTGTGTGCATTTTCTTATGTGTGTAGTTAAAAGGAGGTGTAACATACACCATGGTGCATTATGGTCTTTTTCAGCACTTGTAAAATGCTTGTCATATATACCTTCTTGTCTCTGTGAGTAATCACTAGTTTCTGTTTCCTCTTGTTTTCTGTTGAGTGATGTGTTTATGGCAGCGTTTGTTGGGGTGTTAACTTTCTGCCAGGTCTGGATTTCGGACTCTGTGTGGTCTGTTACATTTGTTACGTTTCCAATTAGTAAGTCGCAGCATGGGTTATCTAATACTGCGCAAGTTACTCTGCCTGATAGGAATGGTGATCTTATATTGGCCCACGCCATAGGATATTTCTCTATTGTCCCTGAAAAAGTTCTGCAATAGATGTATTGATCTAAATAGTCTTTCTGATCGACTGGAGACTTTCTAAGACCGATGAGACAGGACCCTGTGTCCCGTACACATGTGCATACTGTGTTGTTAATGTATCCTTGATGGAATGTTAATTTTCCTATTGACAGTCTGGAGGTATTGTTCCTTTTATTTTTTTCTTGTGTAGTCTTATCATTTCTTGCTACGTAGTGAGGCTGACTTATGTTAACAACATTATTGGAATATGGTATGAAGTCTGTTGGGTAAAACTCAGTCTGTTCTTCAGTATTTGAAGTGTTTGTCCTACTTGTATTCATATCGGTGATGTTTGCTTTCTCTAGTTTCTTTGCTGGATTGTCTGTTGTGATGTCTGTGGCTGCATTTGCTTTTGCTTTTTGTAATTGTTTCAGCCCTTCACATTCAAAACGTCTATGACCAAAAGCTAAACAAAAATGACATTTGGTTCTATATTTCTTCTGATTTGTCTTTTCAAGTTTTTGTGCTATAATCGTGTTCAAATATTCCTGATAAGTGGGATTTTTATCACACATCGCATTTCCTGTGTGTGGAGTGTTACAATGTTTGCACAGTACTGGTTTTGTTTTTTGTGGTTTGTTTTGACAATCAGTGGCTGAAGATGCAGTTGCCCCGACAGTGCTATTTTGTGTAGTGTTCTTCCCTGCATCCTTAATTTGGTTGTAATATTCGCAACACTTCTTTAGTAATTGCTGGATTGGTTCTTTGTTGTGCTCTTCTAAATATTTTCCGCATTCGGCTGGGAGTGTTGCTTTGAGTTTTTCCACTATTAAGAAATTTATTATTTCCCGATTGTTGTTTGTATGTTTAATTTCAAATGTTAGCTTCTTGTAATAGTCTTCTATTTCCTGTATATACTGTGTAAACGGCTTGTCTGGGGCCGGTTTAAGATTTTGTACCTCTAATTTTAGAGAGTCGAAGTAGTTTACATAGCTCGTTACTATGTTTGTTTTATAATATTCATAGTCATCCCTTGACATATCTGGTATGATCTCTTGTAGTTTTTTTCTTTTTATTGGTACGTATGCCCTATACCATGTACTCCATATAATTTTTGGAATTTTGTAGTCTTGCATTTTCTTCTCGAATTTCTGTGTCCAATCACGGATTAGGTTATGTTTCCTATTCCAATTTTCAGCGGTCTTGAAGTTTTCTTTGTCTTGTGCATGTGTACTCTCGAAAAAGTCTTGCAACTTTATGTAATGTTTTGTGCCCCAGTATGCTGATCGATCCGGAGTGTCTTCATCTTCCACGGTTACTTGTTTAAGGTAGTCATATGTAGTCATTTTGGACCTAGTTTAATTTCTACTTATTTAATTAATATATTGATATAGGCTATTTCTGTTTCAATAGAGCAAAATGTAACTTGTTTCTTATTTTGCCATCATTTTATGTTCATTAATTTTCAACTCTACCGATGATGATATATATACAAAGAATTCAAAGAATGCAGATTTGGGTAATTAGCAATCAAAATTAATCAACTTATCTTCATCTGCTGTTTACTCGAACGCTGGATTTACAGGAACGTGGTTCTCGTGATGGTTACGCTTGACCTCTTCTGGTTACGTCGGTCGCTTTGTAGAATTGAAACCTGCTGTGGAAAGAAATGACGTTATTTTTGTTCTATTTTTGTTAACAACTGTGAAACAATAATTTCATAGGGAGATTGTGTAACGTTCTCCTGTGTCTTTTTAGGTGGGTATATGGTTCATGTGTACTTCTGACACCATTTTACCTGTCACAGTCCTAACTATCTCTTTACTCTAGCTCACTGGACTCGTACAGGCAAATTACAACATCCAGGACGTTTACATACACCAGTAACAATGACTGCAATCGGAAACTCACAGGAGCAATCTCCTGTACAACCTTTATTACATAATACAAAAGGGTAATATCATTTAGAGCACACCTTGTCTCAATACACCTTTAACTTACGATTAAGCACTCATTCTACACAGGCGGCCAAACGCTCGCTCACATCCACCTGGGCGATATTTACACACTGTCGCCCTTCTGACCATTCGCAATCACAGTCTCACATCATCCCGTACATATCACAGCTAATACATTCCTCGAATATCAATACACAACGCCCATCACATCTATCTGCCACAACACTATCGTTCGATCGTTCTATCTCTCGCTATTCTCAATACGCCCGTCTCTATCCGCTGTCTCACACACACTGACTTTCTCCTCCTTGTCTTTGCCC
Organism: Cepaea hortensis; assembly: GCA_963921405.1. Lineage (NCBI taxonomy): Eukaryota > Metazoa > Mollusca > Gastropoda > Stylommatophora > Helicidae > Cepaea > Cepaea hortensis. Next base: position 59,717,932 of record OY992891.1, read on the forward strand.
CGTCACGTGGGTCTGTCCACGGGCTTCTTGCCTGACCTTCCGTCAGCCAAGCCGTGGCGTCTTCTATTGTCCTTGACCTTGGCTATTGGTCCTTACACACATACAGGACCCTGACACATATATCCTAGCCATATATGATCCTAGTCATATATGATCCTAGCCACATATGATCCTATCCACTTATATCCTAACTCCATATGATCCTAGCCACATATATCTAGCCCCTTATGATCCTAGCCACATATGATTCTAGCCACATATATCCTAGCCACGTATATCCTAGCTGCATATGATCCTAGCCACATATATCCTAACCACATATATCCTAGCCACATATGATCCTAGCCACATATATCCTAACCACATATATCCTAGCTACATATGATCCTAGCTCCATATTATCCTAGCCACATATATCCTAGCTCCATATGATCCTAGCCACATATGATCCTATTCCCCCATATGATCCTAGCCATATATGATCCTATTCCCCCATATGATCTAGCCACATATATCCTAGCCACATGTGATCCTATTCCCCCATATGATCCTAGCCCCAAATGATCCTAGCTCCATATGATCCTAGTTCCATGTTTATAAACAATTGGACACTCAAGGGGTGGTGTGGTCAATATCATGCCTACCACCCTTGTAAAGGCATGTCCTGTTTCAAATGTTAGGCTAAGCTTGCTTGCCGGCCAGGTGGTCACAGGTTCAACATTGTATTGAGGCAGATTTGATCAATTTACCTGGGCTCCCAGGTTTCCACAGCCTAAAATGGGCACCAGAAAATGACTTGGGAAGTAAGGTAATGACCACATGACCTCTTGAGTGACGATTGGTCTGTAGAAACATGTGACTAGTCTATATATTTATATAGTTGTACTGTGTTATTGTTATAACATACTAAAATGTGTATGATCTTTCTTATTGCCAGAAATATTATATCCATTACACACATGACGAGAACACGCCTGCGGTAAACCTGATGACCACACAGACTTCATACGAGCTTGCTGGTCTGCTTGCATGTCAGAAATATTTAGTCTGGATCCGCCCTGCATTCCCAACATGCCCCTTTACTGACCTCAGAAATGTTTCTACCATGGAAGGTGAGGCTGAGTAGTTAGAATGAGGCATTTAATTACTGATTTATAAATAAATTTATCATGAGGGTACTTTTGTACTATTGGAGTCGAAGTGGCAGAAAGGTGTGGTGATTCTTCTTCTTCTTCTTACTCTTCCTCCTTCTCTTTGTCCTGTTTTCTCCTCCTCCTGCCTCTTCATTTTCAGATTCCCAAGCCTTTGCTGCTACATCAATCTGTTTCCATTTTCTTTCTTCTCTGGTGTTGTCACTCCAGTCCTCAGAATTCAGTTCTTTTATTGTGGTGTGGTCTTTCTTCTTTCATTTGCTTTGGTGTGTTTGCATGGCATCCATATTACTCTGGTGCACCTCCTGACTGGTTGCCTCCATCTTCAGCACCTTACCTTTGCTAGAGCAGACTGTGGTCTTACTCGAGTTTAGAAATGTATGTGTACACACGTTTCTGTGCATGTATGTACGCTCAGACATATCTAGAGCTATATGGTTTTACGGTGCCAGAGACTCGCCTTCGCCCCTTTTCCTGTTAGTTAAAACAGTTCCACCATGTGAGGCCAGGACTTGGACTTTTACTGCCAGAGGGATGAACGCACAAAGTCATGGGACTATTTTGCAAGGTTGGGCGCTCACCCTCAACTTTGCACCCACCGGCTATTAAAACAGCAATTTGGAACAGTTGTGATATGGTGATTTCAACACTGACAAGAAAGGAAACTGAAGGCTGCCATGTCACTAGCTCTTCGTTGGTTTTACAGAAGCCCATGCAAGACTTCCATCACACATCGTCACTGCTCCAGTCTTGAACATTTTATCAGTGATTAACACTTACATATAAAATTCATCACTGATGAACACTTGCGGGTATTAAATTCATCACTGATGAACACTTGCATATACAAAATTCATCACTGATGAACACTTAACACGTATAAAATTCATCACTGATGAACACTTAAAAAAAGAAATTCATCACTAATGAACACTTGCATGTATAAAATTCATCACTGATGAACATTTTCAAGTATAAAATTCATCACTGATGAACACTTACATATATAAAATTAATCACTGATATACACATGCATGTATAAAATTCATCATCGATGAACACTTGCATGTATCACCACATTTGGCCAAATGGTGGAAGTCCAACTCCAGGATCAATAACTACAAAATAAAGATTCATCAGCAGTTTTAATTCCTAAAGAGTAGGCCATATTGTCACTTCCCTGGCAAAATGTCAAGATTAACCCTTTTCCGGGTAGACGTTTGCCTGTTTTGTAGCCCTGAATGGGCAAGAAGAATTTTGAGGTTCGGTAAAATTTTGGGTTACGTTAGTAAAAATATCACATATAAGTTGTTAGTCAACAGATTTTAGTCAAATAAACAGCAAAATGAAGGGAAAAGCATTCAGAATATTTTACTCACGTGAATGATGCCGCTATTCCGCACATGAACACAAATATTTACAAAATACAACATATTGTTTGTGATTGTCAGTCATCTATACGCAAACACATTTTCCAAATTATAATCACTTTCTTTAAAGTCCGACTCACGACTGCTAATACAAAGTAACGCTGATCACTGATATCTAGCTCCGATTAATAGTCAACTTTGTGCCTTTAAATGTCATTAAATTGAACCCAGCAAAATCTCCACTATCACTTGAAGAATCGTTGAAATCCATTTTGAAATACAAAGCGTAAAACCCACAAAAATTATTTTTAAAATTCGTTCAAATTCAAAGTACACGCTGTCAAGCTATCGGCAAAACTGAAAGTAGACAATCGGAAGTCTCGGAAAGCCGAGAGATCGCGTTTTTACAATGCATAATATTCACGGGCGCGTTTGGGCGGTTTGCCCGTTCCGGGGTAGAAACGTTCCCGGATGCTTTGCCCGCTAAAAGGTTAAGGAACCTTCCCAAAAAAACAGAATGTGTAAAGTGAAGCTGTATAGGACTGTGATACATTTTCATTTAGATTCTTGAAATAAAACTTATTCTTCTGTATATCCACATCTCCAAGGCTTAAATTCGTTCCTGAGTCATATAGTAGTGACATATATATATATATATATATATATATATATATATATATATATATATATATATATATATATATATAACATTTCAAAACAATGTTTTCCAGTAGTGAATTTGAATAACGAAAACACAAATAACAAATTAAATGATTTATGACCTGGCATATTTCACTCCTTCAGAAATTTACAGAAACCAACTTTGTGCAAACAGAAATACATGATAGTCAATTTAAAATTACCATGGTAGAAAATTCACATTACTGTGTGAATATGTGTGTTGTATATTTCAGCTTGAAGGATTAATCTAATTACTTTAGTTTATGTTGGTGTGATTTCTGCAGTGTGTACCTGACGAGATGCAGAAAAAATGCCAGGCTATTGTTTGTATCTGTATTATTCATATATAACATTTGACAATTCCCGTTTTTATTGTTATTTTTCTGTGTAGGTTTTACTTTTATTTTTCAATTTATTAAAATAGTTTTGGTCATTCCTATTCCCTTCTTGATCTCAATTTCACTTCTGCCATCGTCTGTTATTACATGTCCAAGACAGGAGACACTTGTTACTTGTTCTAGTCAACTCTATTGCTGCACTTTATTCATGAATCAATGCATGTGTGATTTCAGACATCACAGCTCCACCGAAGAATGTTCGTGTGAATGTCACACAGGTACAGGAACACTTCAGCATGAGTATCACATGGAAGCCTTCCTGCTCAGAGAATTCAGATAAGGTTGAAGTAAGTTTAACTCTTAAATTAATGCATATCCCCGGGAAGGTTAACCCAATCAACAAATGCCCGCAGAAGTCGGATGTGTCAGCCTAACGGCGCAAGAATGCAGCTCTGTTGTAAACGGGCACAACGCAATCAGGTCCGAAAAAATTCTCCGGATGAACGCAGAAGAAGAAAAAATTTATGCATATCACTTGAAGTACCACAAAGTTAACGAGATCCAAATATAATAGTCTATTTCTCTATACATCATGAGCCCACTTTTATAGGGGAATCTTTTATTAATAATTAAAGACTTAAAATACTGACCAATCACACATTCTCTTTTATTAGGATGAAAAAATAGCTATAAACAAAGTGTGCACTATTATAAGAAATAAAATATATTCATTTAGCTCAAATTCGCTCTGTGTATATTACGAGGGGAATTAAGTCACAAATGGGTGTAGGAAAATAACTAAATATGATAACTCGAAACCAGTTTATTTTTATACATGCATTGTCCCTTTATTTCTCATCATAATTTCCACCAACATTGATGCACTTATCCCATCGTTTTATCAGTCCTCCCAAACCGGCTGCATAGAACTGCATGCCCTGTTTTCTAAACCACGTTTTCACTTCACATTCAACTTCGGAGTCATTCACGAAATGTCTCCCGCCAGGTGGGTTTTCAGTGGACCAAACAGGTGGAAATCGCTAAGGGCTAAGTCGGGGCTGTAAGGTGAATGTTCCAGAACTTCCCACCTTAGTTGGTTAATTTTCTCCTGAGTTAATCGAGCCGTATGTGGTCTCGCATTGTCATGAAGAAGAAGCAGTCCTGGACGTTTTCTTCAAATTGCATCATGAAGTATCGATAGAACTTCACAGTACGATTCAGAATTCACATTGTCACCTTTCTTCTTGAAATTGGTTAAAAGCACTCCTTGACAATCCCAGAACACTCATCATAACCTTCCCTGCTGATGGCATAACCTAGAATTTTTGGACACAAGGCAAAGAAGGATGTTTCCATTGCATTGAAGCACGCTTTGATTCCGGCTGGTAGAGATGTACCCATGATTCGTCCCCAGTAACAATCTTGTTCACCATGTCTTCTCCTTCATCTTGGTATTGACAGAGATGATGCAAGGACAGGCCAAATCAGTTCATTTTGTGTTCCTCCTTCAATTGTCTGGGTACCCACCTTGAGCACACTTTCTTAAATTTCAGTCGATCATGCATTATGCTGTATGCTGAACCATGTAAGCATCCTATTGCAGATGTTACAGTCTATCGTTACTCGCCTGTCACCTCTAATCATCTCCTCCAACAGCAGCACGGATACTTCTGTTGCAATCTCAACAGGACGACCAGATCGGATTTCATCAACAATTTTAGAGCGTCCTTTAGAAAAGTTTTCCACCCAGCTATGCACCGCTTTACGGGACAAACATTTGTCAGCATAAACAGGAAGCATTTCCTTATGAATGTCCTTTGCAGGCAGTCCTTTTACCCACAAAAAACGCACAACAGCACATTGCTCTTTGGTTGTACACTCCGTAAGTACAGTTGCCATTTTGTTTATGTGCTGCACATGTGCATGAGACACGTAACGCCACCTGACGAACGGGAATATAAAGTTCGATGTTGCTGTCACCTAATGACGCTGTAAAAAACACCAGCTACATTTACCTGCCATCCTACAGAACTGTGTGACTTACTTATTGACTCGGCCTCATACACCACATGAGACAAAAATATGCTCTCAGTACTAGTCATGGAAAACTGTACATTGAATGTTTTTACTTCACGGGACATGTTTTAGGCGTTGTTAACTTCTGGTTTAGAGACAGGGCATAGTTTGGTTATGTTTGATGACAACAATAGGATATGGTGTGGTTAAGTGCCAATGGCTTCGGGCAGAGTAGCGCAATTGGGAGGGCACAGGCCTAATCCTAGTGCAAGGACCAGATTTAAGTCTTGGATTTTTCTATCCTGAAAATAGGATGGAACTTTCTGCATGAAAATTCATAAGGCAGGGGAACTGGTGAAAGATGTAGAATATTGTCACCAAGTTGTGATGAGAGCAACATTCTGCAAAGGATTTGCTACATAATGATGAAATCCATTTTTCTCATTGTCTTGAGTTATTTCTGCTGCAGAAACAATTATCCCAAAAATGAAAATGATTAGACGTAAGAAATGGATGGTGGAAGATATCTTAAAACTAATGAAAATCAGAAGAAATAACAAAAATAACCACATAAAACTGTATGCCAGCTTCATAAATGTAGAACTTAACCTATTCTTCAGGGCTATGTCATTCGTTTGAGAGTGGGCGATCAAGAAGCGCATAAATACCACATTTTCAACCAAGAACTCTTCCTTCCATACGTGCAGGATGGGACTAACTACACATTCAGCATAAGAACTGATCAACCTGGATCACAAGATACTGCTGCTTATACAACATTTATCCGTAAGTAGAGATTAACCCTTTGTTTGGGTTAGGATATGGTATGTGTAAATTTGGAGTTAGGGTATGGTATGGTTAAGTTTGGAATCATGGTATGGTGTGGTTTAACTTTGGTATTAGGGAATGGTGTGGTTACGTTCGGAGTTAGGGTGTGGTCTGGTTACGTTTGTAGCAATGGCCAGGATCCAAATATGTTTATTGCAGAACCACATGTGCTGTAAATATCCTTTCTTTTAATAGGTTTTCTCATTTTGAACATTCACCTTTGGGATTATTTAGCCTACTCTCCCCTCCCCCCCCCCCCCCCCCACCCTTCTCTTCTTTCTATTTCCATCTGCCGAGAGATGTTTAACTTAACAGTTTACATACATGTCCTCCTATTTTGTTGACGTGTGTTTCCTAATTTCCTGCAATAATGTGCTGACAACACATGAACAGACATACACACACACGTTTAATACAGATTTGTGTATGGAAATTTCCCTACATGCATACACAATATAGGCAATTGACAGCCTCCATGCTTCTCTCCACAGCCTACGTGGGCAAGCCCTTCAACATAGTGCCGGTGTTTGCCAGCAACAACGCAGTGATCAGCTGGACGTTTCCACCAGCTGCTGACAAAGAAAACAAATTCAAGGTAATTATTGTTTCTGTGGTTGCATCACAGGATATGGAGCCGTAGTAGGACATGTTGTGTTAACTCTCCCCTCACGGCCTCAATGTCCAACACAGTTTCATTTAACTTCCATACCCACCCCCCACCCCCCAGCTGTATAGTCCACCAATAGGTATTTGCATGTCCTTTGCAGGACGTCACAGTCAGCCCCAGCATAATTTTTGCTGTTTGGGATTTCTTGACAGTTTTGCGTTCGGTGGTTTGCAATCATTTTCTGAGCGACCGCCACTCATGCCCCTCTGTGAGGACCAACGCAATGAAATCTTCCGCAGCTGTATTTCGAGCGCAGAACGAGAAATTGCTAATTGCATAGTGCGTCCGTGACATCTTTGCTTCCTAATTTTTAACTTTCGCCCACATGGGTGCCTCTCCACTCCAACCCCTACCCGCTGAGTTGTTTAGCCAATATCTTTCTGACGGTATTGACCTTTGACCCGTTGACCATACATCCGGTCCATACAATCCACTGATAGCCGTCGTACGCGTGTCAGTCGTCAGTCAATCCACGCTAGGATACAGATTCAGACAAGTACCCTTAATATTGTCATGTAGTTTATCAATATTGTCATGTAGTGTGTTTCATGTTGGTTTGTGTCTGTTCTGTGCTGATGAAGACTTTGGCCGCAACGTCCAATTTGTTTCTTGTAATCATGTTTTAGTAAAACTCACAATCTACTTCACGATTTTTGGTGATTCATTCATAGAGAATGTATAGTGCATTCACCAGCTGGCCTGGTTGTCCAGGAGTCAAATCCCCCTCGAGATAGAATTTTATTTTAAAATGTTTCTTGCTTACATGGCTCTGGGATCAACCCAGTCCCAGAAAATGGGAGCTAGAAGTTGCTCTGAGAGGTGGTGCAGTCAGTGTGTGGTCAGATGGTATAAGATTAGGCTATTGTTGTCAGATTGTATCAGATTGAGCTATTGTTGTCAGATTGTATTAGATTGAGCTATTATTGTCAGTTGTCTCATATTGAGCTATTAATGTCAGATTGTATCAGATTGAGATATTATTGTCAGATTGTATCAGATTGCGCTATTGTTGTCATATTGTATCAGATGAAGCTATTGTTGTCAGATTGAGCAATTGTTGTAAAATTGTATCAGATTGAGCTATAGTCATATTGTATCAGATTGACCTATTGCTGTCTGATTGAGCTATTGTTCTCAAATTGTATCAGACTCAGTTATTATTGTCTTGTTGTATCAGATTGAGCTATTGTTTTCATGTTATTTCAAATTGAGCTACTGTTGTCATATTGTATCAAATTGATTATTGTTGTCAGATTGTATCAGATTGAGCTATTGTGGTCATATTGTTTAAGATTGAACTATTGTTGTCATATTATCTTATATTGAGCTATTGCTGTCATATTGTATCAGATTGAGCTGTTGTTGTCATATTTTATCAGAGTGAGCTATTGCTGTCAGATGGAGCTATTGTTGACATATTGTCTCAGATTGAGCTATTGTTGTCATATTGTATCAGAGTGAGCTTGAGCTATTGCTGTCAGACTGAGCTATTGTTGCATATTGTATCAGACTGAGCTACTGTTGTCATATTGCCTCAGATTGAGCTAATGTTTACACACAGTAAAAAAACAGTTGCCGAGGCACTTCTCCAGGCATCACAGGTCACTCATCAAAAAAGACAAAAGAATTCTTTAGGCCACATCAACAGAAGAGGTGGAATAGAGAAGTTACTTCCATGTGTGAACACGTCATTTATACGATGATTTACAAACACATTTTCAGAATCAGAATCAGTTTCTTTAAAGTCCGACTCATGACTGCTAACACTGATCACTGATACCTAGCTCCGATTAATAGTCAACTTCGTGCTCTTCAATGTCACTTAAATTGAACCCAATGAAATCTCCGCTATCACTTGAAGAATCGTCAAAATCCATTTTGAAATACAAAGCATGAAACCCCCAAAAACTATTTTAAAAATCTGTTCAAATTCAAAGTTCACGCTTGCAAATGGCGGCCACGTGGTCGAGCTATCGGCGAAACCGAAAGTTGACAATCGGAAGCCTAGGAAAGCCGCGAGATCGCAATGCATAGTATTTTCGGGCGTTTTGCCCATGCACGGGTAAAGCCGTGTTCGGCCGCTATGCCCGGTAAAGGATTAAAAGTCGAGAGGATTGACTTCATTGCCCCAGGTTTTATCTCATATAGCTCAGTCTCTTTCAGCAGAGTGGCCTGCCGAAAGCGTAGCACAAAGCCTGAACTCCGTAGATCCAGCGACAAACCCCAGGAGTCTTCGAGAAAAATGCCCTCATGAACCGAAAGATGTAGCCCGGAATCAAACCCACAACCTTTGGAGCGTGAGGCAAACAAATTATTATAAATAATAATAAAATAATGTGTCCAGGACCAGTTTCCTCCTACGATCCTGTGATGTGATGGTGCCATAACATTTTATAGGTCTGAGAGCAAGCAGGAAAAGGTGATCAGTCTTTCCCTCACTTTCAAATGTAATGAGCCCATGTGTCGCACCCTATCAACTTCGCTAACCCGCCCGCTACCAACTATTCTCGTCACCATATATCCCCAGATCTCTTATAATTAAAAATATGTTTCTCAGCATTTCATGGTGAAGACAAAGTGTGATGGCGTGGAAATAACCAACCTGACCAAAAACTCTGAGATCAGTGTGAGTTTGTGGAAGGAAGGACGATACTTTGTAACGATCACGGCCATGGCAGAAACTGGCCATGTTCTTGGTGAACCTGGGACCTATGAGTTTCCTTGTAAGTTCTAGTACAGTCCTTTTGTTTGTGTGTGTACTTCTTCTTCTTCTTCTTCTTCTTCTTCTTCTTCTTCTTCTTCTTCTTCTTCTTCTTCTTCTTCTTCTTCTTCTTCTTCTTCTTCTTCTTCCAGAATGTCTGTTTTTCACGTAATTGCGTTGTGCCTGTTTACAGCAGGGCTGCAATATTTGCGCCTGATGGCCAACACAAATCCAATTTCTTCAGGCATGTGTTGACTGGGTTAACAGTCCTGGGTTTTCTGTTCTACTGAGATCAATGTATGTGGTGCATAGCATCCATTGTGGTGTGTAGCATTCATTGTGGTGCGTAGATGTTCGCTTTCTAGTCCCGTACCACTTAGGCCAGCATGAATTTGTGTTTATATATCTATGTATGTGAGTGAATGAGTGTGTGTACATATCCATTATGTGTGTGTGTGTACATATCCATGTGTGTGCGTGTGTGCATATCCATGTAAGCGAGTAGGGGATGTGTACATAGCCATGTATGTGCGTGTACATATCCATATATATAAATATATATGTGTGAATTTGTGTATATGTGTCAGTTTGTGAGTTGTATCCGTGTATATGTGTATGTACATATCCATGTATGAGGATGGATGGATCTGAGGATGGGGACGGAGCGCTTATGGGAATGTCCCGAATGCTGTGATGTCGGTTCCTAGATCAATCAATCAATCAATCAATCCATGTATGTGTCTATGTATTCATGTATGTGTGTGAGGTTGTGTATATGTATTCTTCATGTATTGTGTGTATGTATCCATGTATGTTTGTACGTACATATCCATATGTGTATGTATTCATGTATTCTGCAGTCAGGTCTTAGTCAGATATGACTGAGCTACCGTATAACAGTAGACGGTACTACCTGGTTTCTGTTAGCGCCGAACGTTGGGCGGCGCTTACCAAACCCGACACCCCACATTGTGCCAACGGCTTTGGGCGGAAGAGCGCAATTGGGAGGGTACAAGCCTTACCCTGGTGCGAGGAAATGCAAGCTAAAGACAAAATTGTCATGGCAGGGCAGACCAGGCCCTAAGCCTTGGTTGGCGACTGGTCTAGGATCGAAGCTCCGACAGGCGGACAGTTAGAGCATTGCTTTGCTGATCCGGCAGCTTCTGCAGCTTGTCTTGTTCCAGATGTAGGGGTGTTACCTTTCCTCTGGAGTGAACTAGGCAGGCCGAGAGAGGGATCATGCTGCATGGGCAACACATGATCTCTATATTTTAGCCCAGGCTTTGTGCTATGGAGAGGCAACCACGTGTTCACATGCACCCACTGTGAACGGACATTTACAGCGCAAATTGGCCTTATCAGTCACACTCGCTACCGCCATAGTTAAGAGTTATTATGCCTTTTTAAAGCACAAACTATCGTCTGTCAAGACGGCAAGGTGCCAATGTATGTATTCATGTATGTGTGTTTGTGTACATACCCATTATGTGTATGTGTGTGTTTGTATGTACATATCTATGAATGTGATGAGTGAGTGTGTGTGTGAGAGAGAGAGAGAAAGAGAGAATTCATATGTATATAGTGCATATGGCAGGCATGCCAGAGAACTACGCTGGTAACGCAATGAGCACAGCCATACGTGAGTTCAGCGCATAGGCGTGTCACTTTTCAAAAGTGAGGGAAAGATTGGCCCCCTATCCTTTCTTACGGTCAGACCTACAAATGGCAATATCACATGACAGACCAGTTGCAGGAAAATACTTTGGGACAAATGTTTTTTGTTGTTTTTTTAACTAAAAAAAGGCATACCACAAGTTTGTGTGTGCATATACTATTGTGATTTCCTCTATAACACACTCTCTCTCTCTCTCTCTCTCTCTCTCTCTCTCTCTCTCTCTCTCTCTCTCTCTCTCTCTCTCTCTCTCTCTCTCTCTCTCTCTCTCTCTCTCTCTCTCTCTCTCACGCACACACACACACACATACACAGACTGTCCAAAATGACACCAAAGGTTTAAACCATTGTCACAGGTAAGTAGGTCAGCGACTTAGCTTCTACATATAAGTGTGCCGGCAATATTTACCTTTAGTCTAGTAGCCTTATACGAGGGTAAGTTAATAAGTAAGTCACAAATGGCTGTAGGAAAATAACTAAATATGATAACAACTTGAAACCAGTTTATTTTTATACATACATTGTCCCTTTATTTCTCAACATAATTTCCACCAACATGGATGCACTTATTCCATAGTTTTATCACTCCTCCCAAACCGGTTGCATAGAACTGCGTGCTCTGTTTTCTAAACGACGTTTTCACTTCACATTCAACTTTGGCATCATTCGCGAAATGTCACCCGCCAAGGTGGGTTTTCAATGGACTTAGCCCCTAGCGATTTCCCGTAAAGTGGTGCATAGCTGGATAGAAAATGTTTCGAGGGTGAGTCAATAAGTAAGTCACACAGTTCTTTGGAATGGCAGGTAAATGAAAACAAAGCACGCAGTTCTATGCAATCGTTTGGGAGGACTGATAAAACGATGGGATAATTGCATTAATGTTGGTGGAAATTATATAAGAAATAAAGGGACAATGTAAATATAAAACTAAACTGGTTTCAAATTGTTATCATATTTAGTTATTTTTCTACAGCCATTTGTGACTTACTTATTAACTTACCCTCGTAATAGTAGGACCATGGCTTGACAGTTGACAGTTCGTCTCTGATGTGCTTAGGTAAAATGAAGACAGATGTAGTAGACTTGGCTGTGATTAATATGTTCCTGAGACGAATGTTGCAAATACCTTGGACTGCCAGATTAACTAGCAATGATTGCCTGGGGGAGACTGATGGAAGTAGAACAGTATATACAACTATAAGAAAGAGACAAACATCATTCTTTGGTCATGTGATGAGAAGAAAGACATTGGAGAACATCGTGACAACTGGAAAGATCAGTGGGAAAAGAGGCAGTGGCAGACCAAGAGAAATGATGCTGGATGGACTGAGGCAGTGGTATTTAGAAATATAATCAACAGAGTTGATCAAGAACACCATGACAGCTGGCAGGGCACATCATGACGATCAGATATATACTTGTATGTATGCACACACACACACACACACATTGCGCGCGCATGCACACACATATGCACGCACACACGCACACATGATTTGGTCACTATTAATTTTCATTCAAATCTTATTTATTTGTTTGGTTGTTTCGGGATTTGAGGTTTAAAGATTGAGCACAACCCACTACTGGCAATGCTGATCGCATTCTGACACGAACCCAAGGCCTATCCACGTAAGATGGAAAACACTAGACTCGAGTTTCACTCTCCTTTGAGCTCGTCAGTAGTACATATCCCTTACCGTACCCGGGATGGAACTCCAAATCACTGGCATGTGAGGCGAGTCCTCAAATCTTATTTGTTCTTAATATAAATTCCATTAAACATCTTTTTGTTTTGATATTTTGAAACAGATTACCATGAAGTGAATAGCCCAAACACAGACGTGATCTCAATCGCCAAACTCAACCTGGTCGCAATCGTGGTCCCAGTGGTCTTTGTCATCGTGGCTTTAAGCGCGGGCCTGGTGTTCTTCATTGTCAGGCACAAGAGACTGCAGCGAAGCTTCCTGGCATTTGCAAACAGTCACTATAATATTCAGTCGGGTACAACAACGTTCTCTGAGGAGATGGGTCTGGGTAAGTGGAACATCATGTAGGAATGGGTCTGTTGTTTGTTATTCAGTCAGAGAGCCCACATCGGTGTACTTCGAACAGACTCATAGGTTCATCATCATCATGTGCCAAGCGGTTAGCTTGGGCGGTCATGTTTTGCCAGCTTACACAATTACCAGGGTCGTGGATCAGCTCTAGAGTCTTGTCTCCACCATGCCATGTGGTCAAGCCATCTAAATATTTACTTCTCTGCCTGCCATTTGTTCTTTTCCCCCTCAATCTTGCCAGCTGTCAACAAGTTCTCTAGTTTATTTCTTCTCATTGCATGTCCAAAAATTGTGGGTTTCATCTGCTTCTTGTAGAATATGCTCATTGCTGTTTCTTTCTGTGCATGGTATTCTTTGCATTTTCCCCTCAGGAACATCTCAACTGCCATTGGATGTTTTTCAGAGGTTCCGAGTCTCTTTTAACAAATGTTGAAGTTTTCTGTTTGTGTGTTTGCTCACTTTGAACTCAAGCGTAGTCCATGCATGTGCTACTACTTCTAGTGCACTGGACTTCTTCTTCTTTCGTTCACTTGAAATATGTCTATATCTGCAATGTTGTCTCTTGTATGAATTTAACTCTCTTTTTTAGTTCACTCAGCGGTCCATAGAGTTTATCTTCCTGTTGTCTCTCTAGGCCAGAAGGTTTGCCTAGATATGTTGTATTTTTGGCAGTCTTGGAGTATGTGCTGTGCTCTCTGTGACACCAATCCACATGCATACATGGCTGTTTCACCAATCTTGAATTTTGTATACATGTGGTTGCGTAATCTATTGTGTCCTGTTCTGAGGCACAGAATAATGACTTGTTCTGGTCTGTCCATAACGTGGTAGTCATCTTGAGCAGGTTTTGGTGACTTTCTGGCTGATTTGATCATTCTTTTCTTTTGGTGGTATGTAACAGACACATCAGGCTGTTCTTCTTTTGCTCCTTCCTTAGCCAGTCGATCAGCTCTGTCGTTCCCGGGTACTCCACAGGGGGATGGTATCCACTGTATGGTGATCTTATGCTGACTGCTAAGTTTCAGAAAGTAGTGTCCTTAGTACTGGCAATTTCCCAGACAGGAGCGCCTCGAGTACTGATTTTGCATCTGTCAATAGCACCACAGGTTGTGTACCATGGCTGGTATTTAGTAATTTCTCTGTTGCTATCTTGATTGCCTCAATTTCAGCATCATAGTTATTGCAGTTCTTTCCTGCTGGTACTCTGGCCGTGTCCTAGTATTATTTGGGTATTCTATGTACACTTCCGCTCCTCCATTTTGAACAGCATTTTGTGCTGACCCATCTGTGTAGACTCAGATCCAGAGGTCCTGTGGGTATTCTTCATCAAGTGTGTAGCCACTGCACTAGTGCGGCTCCCCGTGTGACAGTAGCCACTGCACTAGTGCGACTCCCCATGTGACAGTATAGCCACTGCACTAGTGCGACTCCCTGTGTGACAGTAGCCACTGCACTAGTGCGACTCCCCGTGTGACAGTAGCCACTGCACTAGTGCGACTCCCCGTGTGACAGTAGCCACTGCACTAGTGCGACTCCCTGTGTGACAGTAGCCACTGCACTAGTGCGGCTCCCCGTGTGACAGTAGCCACTGCACTAGTGCGGCTCCCCGTGTGACATTAGCCACTGCACTAGTGTGACTCCCTGTGTGACAGTAGCCACTGCACTAGTGCGACTCCCTGTGTGACAGTAGCCACTGCACTAGTGCGACTCCCTGTGTGACAGTAGCCACTGCACTAGTGCGACTCCCCGTGTGACAGTAGCCACTGCACTAGTGCGACTCCCCGTGTGACAGTAGCCACTGCACTAGTGCAACTACCCGTGTGACAGTAGCCACTGCACTAGTGTGACTCCCCGTGTGACAGTAGCCACTGCACTAGTGCGACTCCCTGTGTGACAGTAGCCACTGCACTACTGTGGCTCCCCATGTGACAGTGTAGCCACTGCACTAGTGCGGCTCCCCATGTGACAGTAGCCACTACACTACTGTAACTCCCCATGTAACAGTGTAGCCACTGCACTACTGCGGCTCCCCATGTAACAGTGTAGCCACTGCCCTACTGCGGCTCCCCATGTGACAGTGTAGTTACTGACTACACTTCTGTGGCTCCCCATGTAACAGTGTAGCCACTGCCCTAGTGCGGCTCCCCATGTGACAGTGTAGCTACTGACTGCACTTCTGTGGCTCCCCATTAACAGTGTAGCCACTGCACTACTGCGGCTCCCTATGTGACAGTGTAGCTACTGACTTCACTTCTGTGGCTCCCCATGTAACAGTGTAGCCACTGCACTACTGCGGCTCCCCATATGACAGTGTAGCTACTGACTGCACTTCTGTGGCTCCCCATTAACAGTGTAGCCACTGCACTACTGCGGCTCCCTATGTGACAGTGTAGCTACTGACTGCACTTCTGTGGCTCCCCATGTAACAGTGTAGCCACTGCACTACTGCGGCTCCCTATGTGACAGTGTAGCTACTGACTGCACTTCTATGGCTACCCATGTAACAGTGTAGCCACTGCACTACTGCGGCTCCCTATGTGACAGTGTAGCTACTGTCTACACTTCTGTGGCTCCCCATGTAACAGTGTAGCCACTGCCCTACTGCGGCTCGCTATGTGACAGTGTAGCTACTGACTGCACTTCTGTGGCTCCCCATGTAACAGTGTAGCCACTGCACTACTGCGGCTCCCTATGTGACAGTGTAGCTACTGACTGCACTTATGTGGCTCCCCATGTAACAGTGTAGCCACTGCCCTACTGCAGCTTGCTATGTGACAGTGTAGCTACTGACTGCACTTCTGTGGCTCCCCATGTGACAGTGTAGCTACTGACTGCACTTCTGTGGCTCCCCATGTAACAGTGTAGCCACTGCACTACTGCGGCTCCCTATGTGACAGTGTAGCTACTGACTGGACTACTGTGACTCCCTATGTGACAGTGTAGCTACTGACTGGACTACTGTGGCTCCCTATGTGACAGTGTAGCCACTGCACTAGTGCGGCTCCCTATGTGACAGTAGCCACTGCACTAGTGCGACTCCCTGTGTGACAGTAGCCACTGCACTAGTGCGACTCCCCGTGTGACAGTAGCCACTGCACTAGTGCGACTCCCTGTGTGACAGTAGCCACTGCACTACTGTGGCTCTCCATGTGACAGTGTAGCCACTGCACTAGTGTGGCTCCCCTTGTGACAGTAGCCACTACACTACTCATGTAACAGTGTGGCCACTGCACTACTGTGGCTTCCCATGTAACAGTGTAGCCACTGCCCTACTGCGGCTCCCCATGTGACAGTGTAGCTACTGACTACACTTCTGTGGCTCCCCATGTAACAGTGTAGCCACTGCCCTACTGCGGCTCCCCATGTGACAGTGTAGCTACTGACTGCACTTCTGTGGCTCCCCATTAACAGTGTAGCCACTGCACTACTGCGGCTCCCTATGTGACAGTGTAGCTACTGACTGCACTTCTGTGGCTCCCCATTAACAGTGTAGCCACTGCACTACTGCGGCTCCCTATGTCACAGTGTAGCTACTGACTGCCCTACTGTGGCTCCCTATGTGGCAGTGTAGCTACTGACTGCACTTCTGTGGCTCCCCATGTGACAGTGTAGCTACTGACTGCACTTCTGTGGCTCCCCATGTGACAGTGTAGCTACTGACTGCACTTCTGTGGCTCCCTATGTGACAGTATAGCTACTGACTGCCCTACTGTGGCTCCCCATGTGACAGTGTAGCTACTGACTGCCCTACTGTGGCTCCCCATGTGACAGTGTAGCTACTGACTGCACTTCTGTGGCTCCCCATGTAACAGTGTAGCCACTGCCCTACTGTGGCTCCCCATGTGACAGTGTAGCTACTGACTGCACTACTGTGGCTCCCCATGTAACAGTGTAGCTACTGACTGCACTTCTGTGGCTCCCTATGTGACAGTGTAGCTACTGACTGCACTTCTGTGGCTCCCTATGTGACAGTGTAGCTATTGACTGCCCTACTGTGGCTCCCTATGTGACAGTGTAGCTACTGACTGCCCTTCTGTGGCTCCCTATGTGACAGTGTAGCTACTGACTGCCCTTCTGTGGCTCCCTATGTGACAGTGTAGCTACTGACTGCCATTCTGTGGCTCCCTATGTGACAGTGTAGCTATTGACTGCCCTTCTGTGGCTCCCTATGTGACAGTGTAGCTACTGACTGCCCTTCTGTGGCTCCCTATGTGACAGTGTAGCTACTGACTGCCCTTCTGTGGCTCCCTATGTGACAGTGTAGCTACTGACTGCACTTCCGTGGCTCCCCATGTAACAGTGTAGCCACTGACTGCACTACTGTGGCTCCCTATGTGACAGTGTAGCTACTGACTGCACTACTGTGGCTCCCTATGTGACAGTGTAACTACTGACTGCACTACTGTGGCTCCCCATGTGACAGTGTAGCCACTGACTGCCCTACTGTGGCTCCCTATGTGACAGTGTAGCTACTGACTGCACTACTGTGGCTCCCTATGTGACAGTGTAACTACTGACTGCACTACTGTGGCTCCCTATGTGACAGTGTAACTACTGACTGCACTTCTGTGGCTCCCTATGTGACAGTGTAACTACTGACTGCACTACTGTGGCTCCCTATGTGACAGTGTAACTACTGACTGCACTTCTGTGGCTCCCTATGTGACAGTGTAGCTACTGACTGCACTACTGCGGCTCCCTATGTGACAGTGTAGCCACTGACTGCACTACTGCGGCTCCCCATGTAACAGTGTAGCCACTGACTACACTTCTGTGGCTCCCCATTAACAGTGTAGCCACTGACTGCACTACTGCGGCTCCCCATTAACAGTGTAGCCACTGACTACACTTCTGTGGCTCCCCATGTGACAGTGTAGCCACTGACTACACTTCTGTGGCTCCCCATGTGACAGTGTAGCCACTGACTACACTTCTGTGGCTCCCCATTAACAGTGTAGCCACTGCCCTACTGCGGCTCCCTATGTGACAGTGTAGCTACTGACTGCACTTCTGTGGCTCCCCATGTGACAGTGTAGCCACTGCCCTACTGCGGCTCCCCATGTGACAGTGTAGCTACTGTCTACACTTCTGTGGCTCCCCATGTAACAGTGTAGCCACTGCCCTACTGCGGCTCCCCATGTAACAGTGTAGCCACTGACTACACTTCTGTGGCTCCCCATTAACAGTGTAGATACTGACTGCACTACTGCGGCTCCCTATGTGACAGTGTAGCTACTGACTGCACTTCTGTGGCTCCCCATGTAACAGTGTAGCCACTGCCCTACTGCGGCTCCCCATGTGACAGTGTAGCTACTGTCTACACTTCTGTGGCTCCCTATGTGACAGTGTAGCCACTGCACTAATGCGACTCCCCATGTGACAGTGTAGCTACTGACTGCACTTCTGTTGCTCCCCATGTAACAGTGTAGCCACTGCCCTACTGTGGCTCCCCATGTGACAGTGTAGCCACTGCACTAATGTGACTCCCCATGTGAAAGTATGTACTTATATGTGTGAATGTGTCACTTTCAGACTGTCTTTGTATCCTTTTTAGTTTAACTCTTATGTAAATGTCTACATACAGACATAGATACATGAATATGTATGACTTTATAATATCTTTGTATTTATATTTTTTTCATGTACATGCGATAGAGGAAGTATCATGGAGGGTAAAGGCAGCCAACATGGTCCTGGCCACATAACCCATTGGGTGCCTATTGGTCTATAAAAATATGGGTCGAGCACCATATGCCCATTGTACATGAGGAATATAAAGGGAATCCATATACTTAGGTGTGATTTAGTCAGCATCATGCAAGTCAACAGGTGTTCCATCATAGCTTCCTTAGTGTGACTTTGGGTTCTGCCATGTAAAACAATTTAGGGGCCAGTAATCTGAACCATGAAATCTATGTATGAAGGTCTACAAATGAGATATTTCTCCATGTATGAAAATCTACTAATGAGGTGTTTCTCTGTGTATGAAAGTCTATTAATGAGATTTTTCTCCATGTATGAAAATCTATTAATGAGGTGTTTCTCTGTATGAAAATTTACTAATGAGGTGTTTCTCCGTGTATGAAAGTCTACTAATGAGCTGTTTCACCATGTATGAAAGAAAGTCAATAAGTTATGAAAATCTAAACATGAGATTTTTCTCCATGTATGAAAATCTACTAATGAGCTGTTTGTCTTGCAGATGGAGATGAACCTATCATCCAAGGATTCTCTGATGATGAGCCCCTGGTTATTGCCTAACCCCATGGATATTCTTCCCCATTGATCGGAGAACTTTTGGAGGAACATTTGATCTCATCTGGTCAGCTGGAAGTTGTGTCATGGCTGCTTTTGGCTGATTTTATCTGCTGCAGAACATTTCCGGATCTTAAGTTATAAGTGGAATTACAAGCAGAACCCAAAATTCTATCAATGTTTACAGTACCAGTAGGACTAAATATGTCACCAAAACTTACAAAACCAGAACTTAAAATGTCATCAAAGCCTACATTACCAGAAAAATTCAAAATTCCATCAAAGCCAACAAGACCAGGAAAACTGAAAATTCCATCAAAATCAAAGTGACATCAGCCTCTTTAGTTGGTTCATCAAGAGATCGTGTTTTAACCTCCAATGTAAACAAAATATTGATCGTTTTACTTACATGTGTTTTCATTTCACTTATATGTTTTTAAACAGCTTGTTATAAAAACCCCACAATTGTTCAGTTATTTAACTGTACAATGAAAAATGGCCCTACTCAGTCACAATGTAATACAAGTGCTAGGCACAAACAAACATGGCGGAACTCTAATGTAGTAAACTACAGGGTGTTTGTAAAGTCTCACTAAACTTTGTATGAAGAGCAAAGTAAGAAATTGTACATTACAAACATATACTGTTAAGTCAAAAGTATGAAATGGTATATTACAAACTGTTAAAGTTCCAACAAAAGTAATAAATTGTACCTTAAAAACTTAAACACATTTTTTAATGACATCATGTACTTCATTTTTCAAATTTGTTCTACATACAAAGTGTAGTGAGACTTTACAAACACCCTATCAGCCTCTGCCTCTTCTCCTACTGAAGTGCCCAGCCGTCACTGTGTTTTTCAGTACTTCTCATTGGTTGACCAAAGAATGCTGTTTAACTTTTCCTGACAGCTGGGCATAAAGTTCTACTTTCATTAACCACTTGAGCCTAAGATGGATACCAGAAAATGCCTTGGGAAATAAAGACAGCAGCGTGATATTGACCACACCACCCCCCAAGTGCCGAGTGGTCTATAAAAATCAGGGGCTAGCATCAAATGCCCTAAGGCATGTAAAAAAAAGAGTCCTTCTTTCCTCAGTGATTTGAATATTATTCCAGTTTGATTACTGATAGCTGGCAAAGGTGATAGGAATTTCATCAATGTCCCATGTTGGCATTTTGTTTTACAAGTGTGACTGAATAGCCAGGTTTTCTACATAGTTATTTTAAATAGATTCTCCATTGATATATTAATTTAACACATATGATAATTGTATTCATCTTTTTTATCGTTAATGCATGCCAAATGGCTGTTGAACTCCTACTTTCACCTTCTTCGATCATAAAGTGAAAGGTGGATTTTGTGAATGTACATATACTAGGAGTTAATATTCCTCTTGCAACGTTTGCATGCCTTTTGTGTTTTGCTGTTAGATATTAAATGTTGGCCAACATATTTTGGAATAACGATCCAATTTTATCTCACACCCTTGATAAAATTTAACTTTAAGAAAATTCATTTTTATGTAAAGTTAAAGTGAATTTCTAGTTTTAATTTTGCAGGCTGGCAAATTCTGACCTTAGTATTTTGGAAAATGTTTCTGTTATATAAAACTAAACATAAATTATTTCCTATTTGTAAGATTTTTCTAAGTCACAGCTGTTGAAATATTTGTTAAATCCTCATATTTATATATCAGAATCTCAGATGTATAGATAAGAATAGATCTGTAAAATTATATACTCTCTTATTTTTAGATATTATTTTCTTAAAACATGAGATTTGCCAGCTAAACACAAAAACCAAATCACAAAAGCAGATATATTTTCTGATATACATTTGTATATGTCATTGCTTATCATATCGTGAATGAAGTTATATGTATAGTATCTTTCTTAAAGTAGAGAACAACTACTGTAACTGTTCTAATACATTATGCTTACATTCCATATTTTAGAATTGTTCTGGCATATGTAAGATTATACATACATGGACAGCTGAGTTTATATAAACACACATACACGCACATACACACATGCATACATTCATATCAAATTCTTTATTTTCCGTAAAATAAATTTACACTTATTGATATAATATTGCAGATACAACAAACAAACAAAAAATAATTATATGGACTTACATAAGTGCAGGAATACATTCTGTTGACTGATGAATTTGAACAAATCATGGTTAAGCAAAATTTATTAATATATATGGTTTTCCTGCCATTCTAGATGAATGACAGTAATTTAAATAACAATCTAAACTTAGTATAGTTTTGGAACATATACACATACATATTCTCTCTGTGTCTGTCTCTCACGCACAGGCACACAAACATGATATTCACACGTGCCAGCACACACATACACACAATTTTAGGATTCTCGCAGCTTTAACATGGTGGCGGCCAGAAAGTGTTTTCTATGTGTTTTGAATGTGTTTTTGTAGTTTTTAATTTAATTTGAAATTGTTACTGTTAATATTTTAATATTCCGCAGTGCTTACTGAAAACTCATAATGTGTTATATTTCTATTTTCCTCCCTCTTTTTTTCCCCACTTTATACAAACACACATATTTACAGTGACTCAATGAGTATGTTCAGGATGATAGAAATGGGGTGGGTCCGAAGAGAGTGGCTGCTGTCTCTGGAGCGGTCTCGGCTGGCAAAGATTAGTTTCATCTTCGAGCCAGGGCATGCGGGTGTAAAAGGGAATGGGCATGCTGACAGGCTTGCAGGTAGGGCTACTGTGGAAGGCGGATGAGCCATGGACCAGGCAGACATCTGAATGCTCTACGAGAAGTAAGCCGTTTATGAGAACCAAACGATGACTGGGATTCTACAACCATGGTCAGGCTGCGAGAAAAGCAAGTTAAAAGAAGCGTGGCCAAACAAGAACACTACGCAGGAAGCCAAAGAAGAGTAATAAACCAACACAGAACTGGTGTCATGAGCCGCTACACGCTGCGGGATTTACTGAGGAGGGGATCTGAGCACTTATGTACTGAATGGTTCGATGTGCAATGAGGATGATCTGTCGACTAACTAACTAACTAACTAACACACATTTACAGACATTCATAAATACATGTACAATGTTTCAGAACATACAGCCAGATCATTTTTAATTGTCATCGTCATTATGTTGTTATGAATTCTAATGTGATATAAATCTGACCGTTCTTTCAGTTAGTTATTTGCTTTGTGTTACAGCCATTACATACTTTGTTTGTGTCTCTGTGAGTGTCAGCATGTCTGGCTTTATGTGAGTGTTGTCTTGTGCCTTGGTGCAGAGAGCAGGCATTGGCTGCATGCCATGACATAGTGTCTGGATATGTTTGTTGTACTTCTGCAGGATTTATGCTGTTTTCCTGATACTCTTAGCCATATCGGCTTTATTGTGGTTCATTCCTGTTGAGATTTTGAGTTTACAGTTAGATGACAGTTTCTGAATAACATCTTTGCTGAAGATATGCGTCAGCACAGTGACAATCCACACATAGGGTTATAGAATAGAATAAGAAGAAATAACATCTGCAATGTTCATACTAAAAGACTGACACAAATTCATCATAACAAAATTTTGTTTCTCTGCAGATTTTTGTGTATATATTTGCAAGTAATACATTGTGTAAATATTTGTTTGAAGATACAACTTAACTGGTCTGTGAAAAGACCACAGCCTGTTTTTAAAGGAATGTTAGATCTGTGATTGTTTTTATTTTTTAATTTAATGTTTATTTACTTTTAAACTGGAAAGTGAACTGGTTTGAAACCTTAAATTCAAGTGGGGAATTCATTTTGTTTTCAAATTCATTCCTGGCATAGGCTTTCATGAAAGACCTTACAAACATTGCTTTTGTCTGTGGTATAGGTTTGTCTTTTTTCTTCTTCATATACTTGGGATATATTTTATTTTGTTTTCTATTTGTTATTGGCAAGCTCATATTCTTCTGCTTTGCTTTGTTGTGACGATGTACATTTTCTTATTTAAAGCTAGATCTGTTAATCAAGATAATATTCTGCGTCTTTTTCTGAAATATATGTTTTCTATACCGTATTTTCTCATATTTTCAGTGGTGGGTACCACTTGTTTGTATATTTTGTGACCCTATGGAGACATTTTCATTTATATGTTTATGTTAAATCATTTGTATATTTTGTGACCATGTGGAGACATTCTCCATATTGTATGGAGAGATATATCTCCATTTTTCAAACTATCATCTGTCAAGACGTCAAGGTGCCAGTCAGTTGAAAGCATGTGAACTATTCTCAATTTTAATTTATCTAAACATGCCTACTTCCACACAACCAGGTGAAATATGACAGCACTTTAATTTCTACATGCGCATCTTTCATAACTGATCTCAAGCATATGTTGAAATTATAATAAGCTGCTTGTGATGTACGTCTAGTATTTATTCTTGCATGGGTAAAAGATCTCGGGGTCGGCCTCTACTACGACACAAAGATGTGTGTAAGTGGGACATGGTTGATACATGCATTGATATTGCACCTTGGAAGCAAGTTGCCGCTGATCGTGTTGCATGGAGGGCAAAGATCAGAAGTGGAATAAAGAGATAGGAGAAAATTATTGCAGATAGGTCATACACTGAGCGAGTGAGACATCAGATGGTGCATGATGGTGGAAATGACCATGTGTTCACATGCATCTATCGTGGACGAACATTTACCACATGAAATGGTCTGATCAGTCACATTCGCTACCATCATGGGGTTGTAGTTATTATGCCTGTGTTGAAGCACAATGTAACAAACTATCGTCTGTCAAGACGGCCGGGTGCCAGTGAATGATTCTTGCAAGAAAACTTCTAAATCATATTGGAAGAATATAGGTTTCATAACGTCTGTATTTATAGAATAGAAATAAGGCAACATCTAAATTAAATTTGAGGATGTAGAATTAATCTTTTTTAGTATTTCCACATGGAAATATAGTTAAGTAAGTAAGTAAAGAAGTCACCATGGCTGTGAGGTTTAAAGTGCTTGTGCTTAAACTTCCTGTACGCTGTTGGTAGAGTAGTGGGTTCATTCCCTACACCCTTTATTTGTACTTAAACATTTACTTCCCATTCAGAAAGAAATGGCAAACTACTAAATGTAAAATTGCCTAGAAAAATAAACTCGGGATTAGTTGCACTGTCCTGAAAGGAGATTCAACATGTTTAAGTAACGGACCCTTTTCTATGCCCTGAGGCATATTGGGTATACGGTGCTAGCCCTATATGTGTATCGACCAATCGGCATTCAACAGATGATGTGGTCAGCATCACATTGGCCGCCTTAGTTTCCCTGAACATGACCTGGTACCTATTTAGACACGGTCGACCTGGGGCCAAGTTATATTGTTTTTAAAGCTCTATTAAGGGTTCGAACACAGGACCAGCAGGCAACTGTGAGAATTACCGCACTGTTGCAGCTCCCTTAAATAGAAATGTAAGAAAGTCAAGGTCCTTCTTATGTGCTTTAAGGCATCGGGCACATGTTGCTAGACATTTTGTATAGAATCGGAATTCCAGTGGAGGTGTGGTCAATACCTGATTGGCCGTCTTTACTTCCCAACACATGTGTTGAAATACGCCAACCTATAAATTATGTCAAGGACATGAGCTAATCGTTGTTCTCATTCTAGAATAGAAATAGGGCAGGCTCTAATTGGCATTGAAAATATATGTCAGCATCAAATGTCATTGCGTAGTAATGTACAGTGCATTGCACTAGTTCATATACTAAATAGTCTAAACAGTATCGCTCAATGACATGGAAATTATAAATGATGATGATTAAAGATGTCCTTTTTTGTTTTCACAACTACATACTTCTCAGTAATGGTATATTTTGTTGCTGACACAATGGTTTTATTTATTATGCTCATAAATTAAGTTTATCTGTTAATCTGTTAATCAGAAAACTGTTCTGTTTCTTTGTCTTCATTTCTTATTGTCTTTAACACATTTGTTATTGTGTTTTCAGTGGTGTTATAACCTCCATGTGTATATTTTGTATTACAGAGGGTGTTTTTATGAATATTGTATTGTATTTGATACATATGATTCAATAATTTACTGTGGCGTGTTTTTCATATGACAGCACTGGATTGTTTGAGATGGGTGCCTATCAGTGTCCTAAAAAAGTTAATTATTTTCAATGTGCTTTTTTTTTATTTAACCAAAAAGTAGACTTTCAACCCCCAAAAAATGTTAACATAGTGTTAAATGTTTTGCTAAAATCATACAGAATTTTAGATGTTTAGTTAGCAACATACAGAATGTTAGATGTTTAGTTAGCAACATACACAGTGTTAGATGTTTAGTTAGCAACATGCACAATGTTAGATGTTTAGTTAGCAACATGCACAATGTTAGATGTTTAGTTAGCAACAAACACAATATTAGATTTTAGTTAGCAAACTACACAATGTTAGATGTAAAGATAGCAACATACACAATGTTAGATATTTAGTTAGCAACATCCACAATGTTAGATGTTTAGCTAGCAACATACACAATGATAGATGTTTAATTAGCAACATACACAATGTTAGATGTTTAGTTAGCAACATCCACAATGTTAGATGTTTAGTTAGCAACACCCACAATGTTAGATGTTTAGTTAGCAACATACACAATGTTAGATGTTTAGTTAGCAACATACACAATGTTAGATGTTTAGTTAGCAACATACACAATGTTAGATGTTTAGTTAGTAACATACACTGTTATACTTTTAGCTAGGTGGTTTCAAAACTATGCAACTGTTCTATTATAAACATATAATAAAATTCACATTGATCTATTCAGCCACAAGAAAACAAACTAACATTGGTCATGGTTCATGGATGTTACTGTCCTTGTATGCAAACACGCACACAAAAATTAAGACACAAAAGGTCACTGGCATCTTATTCAACCGAAGTCGCAGCCAGAATGTTCAGGGTTGAGAATGTTGCGGGATTAACCATTCCATGTTTGCAGATTTACTACTTAAAGTGTCCTGTGTTTTGATCATTTGTTCCTTTTTTTTTCCGGTGTAATTATTATGATCACCCCATACTTATTATACTAATGTATTCATAGCTGTGACATTCCAGTGTTGTTCATATTGCAAAGCCATCAGTTCAGCAGTTAATCCAAGGTGCAAAGGTCAAGGAGAATTATGTCATTGCTGTGTTTCTGTTCTGAAATGCACTGACACAATGGGACCATTACTTTATCATGGTATGAGGGGCGGTCAAAACATTTGGAAGTTTAGCCTGAAGGAGGGAGTCCAAACAGGGTCCTGAAAGCTGGTCTGAACATTTTCTTTTCTAGGCATTCACCTCTCAAGGTGATGCACTTCTCCTATTTCTTCTTCACCAATCTGATATCATGGTTGTAGGATTTCCCTGTCTGGACTCAGAACTACATCCCCAGTTAAGTTATCAAGTCATGGTCATTGGAAAAATGATGTTCATGAAGCGGATTATTCATCTTTGGAAACAGGAAGAAGTCAGTGCTGCATCCGATGAGCATGATGGATGGATCTTTTTTCTTTGTCAATGACCAGGACTTGAACTCTGAACTGGAAACATGATTCCGCACCCAGACAGTGGAGTTTACAGTCAGGGTTTGTTATTTGTGTGTGCGCAGGCTCGCTTTGAACACAAGCGTAGTCCGTACATGCTACTTCATGTTTATTAGCTTTCCCTATTACCAGTGTCCTTCGCCATCTGGCCAACCCACTGCGACTTAGAGGTACTTGTAATTTACATCCCCAAGTCAAGGACGAGAAGTCATTTTAGTTCAGCTGACAGGTGTAGGGGTTGAACCCTCTCCCCTCTACCTTGCATCAGCACACGGGATGTTTAAGAACGATTGCTCTTATCCATTCTGCCATGCTGAGCTCCCAGTCAGGATATCAGGTTGGTGAAGAAGAGATGGAACAAGCGCATCACCTTGAGGGATTAAAACATGGAGAGGGACTACAGTTCACATCAGTTTCCAGGTAGCAGCGTCGACTCCAAGGAAT
Source organism: Cepaea hortensis (assembly GCA_963921405.1). Lineage (NCBI taxonomy): Eukaryota > Metazoa > Mollusca > Gastropoda > Stylommatophora > Helicidae > Cepaea > Cepaea hortensis. The sequence goes on from OY992891.1 coordinate 59,745,706, forward strand.
TATGGACAATTAGGAGATGAGAGGAATTATGGGAGATTAGGAGACAAGTGATGAATTATGGACAATTAGGAGACACGTGAGGAATTATGGACAGTTAGGAGACAAACGAGAAAAAGAGTGTTGAGGTGCTACATAGCCTGTTCTTTTGTATGGATGTGAAACTTGGACAATGATCAGTCAAGCTGAAAAACATCTGATGGCTGCAGAAATGTGATTTCTGAGGAGAATGCAAAGAATACCATGGACAGATAGAAAAACAAATGACCAAGTACTACAGGAAATAAATGAAAATCGTAAATTGATTAGAGAAATTAGACGTAGACAGTCAAAATTTTTTGGACATGTTATGAGAAGAAATGAATTGGCGAACTTGGTGACAACTGGCAAGATTGAAGGGAACAGACCAAGGGGAAGACCGAGAAGCAAATACCTGGATGGCTTGGTCACATGGCATGGTCGAGACAGGAACACTGAGCTGATCCATGACTCTAGTGATCGAGTGAAATGGTGAGTCATGACCGCCCACGCTTTCTGGCATGGCACATGATTGATTGAGGAGACAAGAGATGAATTGTGGACAATTAGGAAATTAGAGGAATTATGGGCAGTTAGGAGACAAGTGAAGAATTATAGACAATTAGGTGAGAAGTGAGGAATTGTGTGGAATTTCTGGATATCTGATTTTCTTGAAGAATGATGTGAACACAGTGGATGTGTAATGAGTAATGAAGATATCTTGAAAAAAAAAAACATTTACTCTCAAAGAGAATTGGTTACTACCTTCAGCAGTCCACATTCTTTGGGCATGTCTTGATAAGGGGAAAACTGGAGTATGTTGGAACAATGGGGGAAGGGGGGGAGAGAAGTTGGAGGAGACGAGAAGCAGGGAAGACCAAGAGAAAAGATGCTGGACAGCTTGAGATCGCGGCATGGAGGAGCATCAATATTAGAAGTGATTGGCAGTATACAACACATCAGGCTGTAGACAGACATGATCACCAATGCCATAAGCTATGGACTACAAGAAGCGACCTTGATTCCTTTATACTAAAGTGCAAAACTTTATGGCTGCCCCTCGTATGTGCAGGCAGGCAGGTTTATGGTTTATAAGCTTTCAGTCCCAAGCAACGTGTGATGTGTGATTGACTTTTTCCTCTGAATCTCAACCATCACATAATGTGTTCTAGTACTTTTTTTTACATTTGGTCAGAGATACTAACAAAATCTGGCTTCTCCAGTGTTTACTGCCACCTCATTGGCTGAAGTGGATCTCCCAACGCTATGTCTCTCGCTCTGGTGTTCAAATAATCTTTTATCCCACTTGTATTGTTGCCTACCTCTTGTTCACTTCCTTCAACTTTTCCCTCTGTAAGATTGCCGTGTCTTTTCATGTGACCAAAATACTTTCTTCTGCCTCTTTATTACTTTTTAGAGGGGAATGCATAAATACTTCTTTGTTTGTCTTTCAAAGGGAATGCATCACTACTTCTTTGTTCCTCTTTCAAAGTGAATGCATCACTACTTCTTTGTTCCTTTTTCAAAGGGAATACATTAATACTTGTTATTCCTCTTTCAAGGGGAATACATAACAAAGAAGTAAACAACTACTTCTTTGTTCCTCTTTCAAAGGGAATTCATCACACCTAGTTATGCACTTCTCTGCCTCAGAAGTCAGTGTGCCCACCTGCAGCAAGTAATTACATAAAGTCTACTTCCTCCATAGTGATAAATCATTCAAATTATCAGGCTGTATCCATGGGAAGGTGTTCTTTCCTAACAATTTTGCCAGGGCCGCAGCCTTACAACCTACTTTTTATGATCTCCAACTGCTGTGAGATTTTTTATGTGTGCATCGGGCACACACAGGATCTCCTCATTTGTTCCCTTTTTTTCCAAAAAGGCTGGGTAGCTGATCTCACAACCCAAGAGATTGGGGGGACATAATCTCACAACCCAAGAGATGGGGGACACAATCTCACCAGATATAGATGCTTCTCACAAAAAGGCTAGGTATCTGATATCACAACCCAAGAGATTGGGGGACATAATCTCACAACCCAAGAGATTGGGGGACACAATCTCACCAGAAATAAATGCTTCCCACAAAAGGCTGGGTATCTGATCTCACAATCCAAGAGATTGGGGGACATAATCTCACAACCCAAGAGATTGGGGGACATAATCTCACTATAAATAGATGCTTCCTGTAAAAATTCTCAACCCTGAGGCAGATGCAATAACCATTCAGCCACCCCCATTTGGAGTCTAAAGCATTTTGACTTGTGCCTTTTGATTTTCTTCCATCAGCTTTCTTTCCTAGGACCTAATTTTGTTTCCATAAGACCTGTTTTTCTGCAAGTCTGTGCTTCTATGGCCTCATTTGGATATTCTTATTTCTTGTTCATTATCCATGCGGAAAGAGAGATAGAGGAAGACAGTGTGAAAATATTCTTGAAATTCACTTGTCATGGTACGGAAGGGGGTCACACACATAAACTGATTCATGCCGTCGGATATCGCAATTTGTGGAGAGTCATGATCGCCCACGTCAGCCGGCAAGGCACTGGATGATGATCCCTGCTTCAGTGCTATATAGTTTTGTTGAATGTATATACCATTTGACTATTCTCCTGTGTAATGTATTGATAATCTTTCTAGATGTTAATATCTTTTTTACATCATCAAATGCGTTTTTGGCCACTCTTACTCTTGGTTGATTGTCACTTCTGCCAACATCTATCACTATTAGAAGTTTTCAAAATGCATTGAAAATGGTCTTCAAGGCAGTGTATTTCTTTAGTGAACTTAGACAAAGAAACCACATACAAAAGGTTGCATGATTTATTGCCTGGCATATTTAGCTGTATCATATCAGGTGCATACTGCAGAAGTATATAGCATATGAAGTGATTAAATGAATTATACTTTGGCTGGAATACTCGAGAAACAAATGTCACTGGTATAGTTTGAATATGGGGCATTTTATATCCCCACTAATAATCTGCACACCTTCACTGCAGTTTTACATTTCAGCTGAAGTAATCCATTCAGTCGCTTCATGGTTGATTGTGGAAGGTGAAGCTTTAGAAATTCAAAACAGTGATTTTAAATACAGATGTCACTAACAAAAGGTTGCATGATTTATTGCCTGGCTTATTTCACTGTATCTCATCAGGCATATACTGTAGAATTATATATCATATGAAGTAAACACATTTAATTCACATCATAGAGGATTTTTAAAAATATAAAAATATTAGTTAGTTAGTTAGTTAGTTAATAATGAGAGGATTGAACGCCTATTTGAGCTACAGCAGAACACAGTATATATAATTAGTTAGTTAATAATGAGAAGATTGAACGCCTATTTGAGCTACAGCAGAACACAGTATATATAGTTAATAATGAGAAGATTGAATGACTATTTGAGATACAGGAGAACTCAGTCTATCTAGATGCTCACCAGAATGCCTTGCTTGTTGTATTGTGTTGAACCTACATGTTTTTGATTGATTCGTGGTCTCAGGTTTCCTGTCAGTGACTGTTTTCAGTACATGATTCAGTGTCACTTAGTTGATCATACTTAATAAAACATACCAAATTGTGTTTAGCCAGTGTTGTTATTCATTTGTTGTGTTCTTCACATATAGAAAGTTACCAGAACATGGACATGTTTAACCAGTGTTGTCACTTCATCACATATTGAAAGATACTTCTTCTGCGTTCATCCGGAGTGTTTTTTCAGACGGTGTGTTTTGTTATGCACCCTTGCGTCAAAACCCTTAGGCCAACACATCCGACATTTGCATTCATTTTAGCATTCCTGGGGGACTCTCACTTTTGTGGTGCCGTCCACAGCCCAGCTGGTCAAGTTAGAACGGTTGAGTGCCATGACGGGCACACACCATGAAGAAGATACATAAGGAGAGAAACGGGATTTCCAAAAGAACATACCAAACTAAACCATTGGCACGAAAACCAAGGGAAACCTTGGACGTCGGAGGACAACATAAAGAGAGGCTGTGACTTTCACCGAACAGATCGGTTGTGCTTCTAAGTTTGGGAAGGAAGAAGGCGGATTCCGAAGGGATAGAAGGCTGGCAGTGGAATCATTCAAGGATATGAATAGCCTATGACATATCTGGAGAGCGCCATGGATTTGTAAAGACGGGAAAACTCTAGACGACGGATTCGGATGAAAACGACAGAGAGGATGAACTGGAAGAACCTCAGGGAAATGAAGGTTAATGAGGGTTGGTAAAGAAAAGGCAAGATCGAATATCAAGGTTAGCAGAGCGTAGAAATTAGGCCCTTCTCTGTGTCAAGAGATACTAATTTATCTTCTAACGGGATATGTGACTGTCTTGGAAATTTCCGATTAAACGGATATTAACATTTCGCCAGCATCTGCATTGTACTTTCATTCCCGTTCGACAGTCATGTTATAAGTTGATTTCACTGTTTCATTAATGTTAATGAGCCACATTGCCACATGGTCAGTCGATCACAATTGAATGACATGGCTTTATAATGAAGAAAGGACGACTTACATGTTGGCATTGAGGACTTCACGGTCTGCCCTCAAGGGAAGGCAGGGACAGTCCATGGGCATTTTCCACCATCCAAGGAGGCTTCCATAATTGCAGTGCCGACACATAGCGCTCTGGTGCTGGGCTCACCCAAGGAATCGCCACGTCCTGTATATGGCTGCTTTAGTTCCTCACCTCCATGTATTGAGCATTTCGGTCGTCATGGGCCACTCCCTGCACAAACCAGGAACGGTTAGTCTGCAGACGACATCCACTCAGTGAGCGTTTGGTTTGGATGTTGTGCCCAGAAGACTAGCTACTCAGAGCTGTTCCGGCTGGAAGACAAGATAGTAGAGCCGGTCTCGAGGGACATTTCACTTTGACATTTTTGCATTGTGCCTATTTATTTGCAACCTTTAGGCTGGCACATCCGACTTGTGCAGGCGTTTTTTTAAACCAGGTTAACCGTCCTGGGGGTTTCGAGGGACATTCTGTTGTGGTGCCGTCCACATTTCAGCTGGTCACGGTAGAATGACCAAAGACATCAAGGTCAAACCTCAAGAGACGGCAGGGGCAGACCCTGGGCATTCCCCGCCATCCAAGGAGGCTTCCATAATTGCAGAGCCGGAACATTGCGCTCTGGTACTGGGCTCACCCAAGGAATCGCTATGTCCTGTTCATGGGTGCTTTAATTCCTCACTTCCATGTATTAGATATTTCGTTCGTCCCTGGCCGCTCCCCGCACAGACCAGGAACGGTCAGTCTGCAGATGGCATCCACCCAGCAAGCTTTCATTTCGGATTTTCATGCAATGGATTCACTAGCCAAGCGTTCCATTTCATGTTAATGGGAAGACATCCACTCAGCAAGTTTTGGCTTCTGACTTTCATGCGGAACCACGAAAAAATGCAAAACACGGATAAAGAAAATAACAAGTTGGTGGAACGCAGAAGTAAAGAAAGCGGTAAAAGAAAAAAAGGAAAAATATAAAAAGTGGTTGAAGAGCAAACAGGAATGTGATCTCATAGAATACAGAATATCGAGAAGACATGTGAGTAGAATAGTAAAGAGGGAAAAACAGAAAGACTGGGAAGAGTATGGAGAAACCCTAAATAAAAACTACAAGGAGGCAACCAGAAACTTCTACAAAAAGATAAGTGCAATGCGAACCAGAGGAGTACCCTTTGACCCAACTGAAATAATTAACAGCGAAAATGGAGAACCAATAAGTGAACAAAAACACATCCTAATAAGATGGAAGCAGTATTTCGAACAACTTCTCAACATCCCATCAGATGTCACAGGAATTCAAGAGACCTACACAGATGTCACCGAGGAACTAGAACCAGACATACTAAAAGAAGAAATTATAGAAGCCATCAGATTAGCCCCATTGAACAAATCACCAGGACAGGATGAAATACCAAATGAACTAATTAAAGCAGCAAGGGAAGTAGGAACAGCTTGGCTACATAGACTATTCAACCATGTTTGGGTAGAACAACAGACACCACGAGACTGGGGAAACGCCATAATTATCCCAATTTGGAAAAACAAAGGCAGCAAAAGAGATTGCACACAATACAGAGGCATTTCACTGTTGAGTCATACTGGGAAAATATTTTGCAAAATTCTTGAAAAAAGATTACGAACTACTTTAGAACCCCAGCTAAGCGAAACGCAGCTTGGATTTAGGAAAAACAAAGGATGCACAGACGCCATTTTTGCTCTTAGACAACTTATAGAAAAATCAATTGAATTCAATGAAACACTCTACTTAGCCTTTGTTGACCAAGAAAAGGCATTTGATAGGGTAGATAGAAACAAGCTGTGGGAAATCCTCAAACAATATGGAGTGAGTACACATCTAACAAACCTATGTAGAAGTTTATACGACAACAGTGAATGCATAGTGAGAGCAACTGGAGGACACTCAGAACCCTTCACCATAAGATCTGGAGTACGACAAGGTTGTGTCCTGTCCCCTCTCTTGTTCATAACATATATAGACAACATATGTAAAGAAACCAGCCAAGCAGAGACAGCAAGAATACCGCATGACGAGAACACAGAAGAAGAACCATCTGCAAATCTAACCATTAGAGAACTCCTGTTTGCGGACGACCAAGCACTAATAGCAAAATCAGAAGCTGAATTACAAGACCACATGAATAGTCTAAACGAAATGTGTAGGGAACATAACATGAAAATTAGCACAAGCAAAACAGAGGTAATGACTATAACTAAAGAAGAACAAACAGCAACAATTCACCTAAACGAACATCCCTTGAAACAAGTAAAGAGCTTCAAGTACCTAGGAAGTATAATATCATCAAATGGCAGATCAGAAGACGAGATCGAAAATAGGTGCAATAAGGCAAATCAACTCATTGGACAAATGGCACCAATACTAAAGAACAAACATGTATCAATAACTACTAAGAAAGCACTTTACAACACAATCTTCCTACCAACTCTGTGCTACCAATGCCAAACCTGGACAATGACAGAAAAAGAGAAAAGAAAAATCACAACAACAGAAATGAGGTTCCTGAGAAGAATACTCAACGTATCAAGAAGAGATAAGATCAGAAATGAAGAAATCAGGACTAAAGTGGGGGTTAAAGCTGCTCTAGATTTTATTAGAAAGCAGCAAGTCAAATGGTTTGGCCATGCAAGTAGGCTACCAGTCAACAGCATGCCACAACAGGCAATGACGTACAGACCAGATGGAAACAGAGGAAGAGGCCGACCACGTAAACGCTGGACGGAGGGAATAACAGAATCCATGGGAATGTCGATATACGAAGCCCATAACCGGGCACTCTCACGAAGTTTATACTTCACCTCGACACCGCAAGGTACAAGAGGAACATGATGAGATGAGATGAGAGATGTTTATCCATGTTTAATTACGCTCACACAATGAGTTTTTGTAGAGACTTGGCATCGTAACTATTGCGTGCGGTTTAAACGCTTTTTCACCTTTAATCACGCTCTCGAGATAGGCTACATATGCTGCCGGCTCAGCACCTTACTCCATGCAGCAGAGAGCGAGTAGTGGCCAGACCCTCTCATCTGGGGGATCCCTCATATCCCTCGGCTGAGAGCCCTCATACAAGTGTCTGGACCAAGCATGTAGCAGGCTCAGCATCTCACCTCCATTTTGCAGTGGGTAATCTGAGGGTTAATGACTGCCTGTCCTCAGTCTACCTGCAAGGCAGCAGGTTGTGTCTCTCTTGGTCTGGTCCCTATCCCAAGACCTGTCCGACATGTAGCATCGCTACCGTCGGCATAGCTCTTGGAGACACGTCAGAGGGGTATATAAAGATACCAGAACATAGACATGTTCAACCAGTATTCTCAGTACTTCAAATATAGAAAGATACCAGAACATGGACATGTCAACCAGTATTCTCAGTACGTCACATATATATTGTCGTTCATTTGAAACCCATTCCAATGGCTTTATTACAAAAGCAGGAAAGAAACATTAACAGGTGTGGTAGAATTAAACAAAGCATTCATTTTCTATGAATTATGCACCATGTGTTGGTCAGAAGAAGTAGCCGTGGGCATTCAGGCAAGCATCTCATTGCTTAGATAGGTGGCGAATGCCGTCCGCAAAAAATGGATTGTGGTTGCTCACTAAACCAAGGGGGCTGCGTGGTCTCGAGGTATGGTGTCCACCTCGAGTGCTGGAGGTCCCGGGTTCAAGCCTCGGTGAGGACCGGGATTTATTTCACATGGACTTCTAGTAATAAAATTGCCCCTGGTCTCTGGTAGTGAGATCGGACTCCCGTGTGTGTTGTTGCGCACATAAAAAAATCCCTTGGCAGTTGGAAATCGAAAAAGAGTAGCCTAATGGCGCTACCTGGGCAAAATTTCGAGTTAAAAATCTACCCAAAGTATTTCAGGATCCTCGCCGGTGCTATGGAGTTCGTGCACTGAGCTGAGTTTCTCCAGACTCAGGTTTGAGTTAGGAGGAGAACGGAGCACTTATGGGTTACACCCGTGTGCAGTGATGTTGATCCATCGACTCAACTAAACTAAACTAAACCAAGTGTTTACCGCGTTCATTACGTCTGCATCTGTGTGAAATCGTTGCCTCTTGAGAGTATTTTTAGAGGTCCGAACAAATGAAAATCACATGGTGACAAATCAGGACTATAGGATGGATGTTGTAGAATTTCCCACTTCTTCCAAGCTAATAATGCTTCCTGCACAATCTTTGCAACATGCGGACGAGCATTATCGTGCATCAAAATCACACCGCAAGAAAGATGCCTGGTCGTTTATTCTTGATGGCTTTTTGCAGCTTGTCTAGCATTTCCAAGTAGTGGATAGAGTTTATGTTGCCACCAGGTATGTAAAGTCGGCCAACAAAAGCCCTTCATGGTAAAAAAATACGCTCAGCAAAATCTTACAAGCGAATCTGTAATTCAAAACAATGTTTTCCCGTAGTAAATTTGAAAATCGAAGACACAAATAATAGATTGCACTATTTATTGCCTGGCATATTTCGCTGCATCTCGTCAGGTACATACTGCAGAAATCACACAACGTAAAGTAAATTAACTAGATAAATCCTTCAAGTTGAAAGAAACACATGTTCGCACAGTAATGTCAATTGTCTACCACGGTAATTTTAAGCTGACTAACATGTCTTTCTGTTTGCACAATTCTGGCTTGCGTTGATTGATCATAATTGCTTCTGCAAATTTTAACAAGCGAGTATTTTGTGTGTTAAACAACACGCGAAAGGCAGTGTCTCTGTCAACCACATGGCCGCTTTCGATAATGTGCCTACCAATTGAAGAAGCCGGGAGCTTCCGGTGTGTCGGCCCCACGAGGCTAGCATCTCCTGTGTGTTGTATCTTGTTGACCCATTGAGGTATGTGTTCTGACACTCGTTTATTAAGCTGTCTCTCTGTTCTACCAATGTAGAAGGCCTGGCATCTACATGTGAATTGGTAAATACAATTGTTTGTGGCGTACAGAGGAACAGGCTCTTTGACTGCTGGTGTAGGAATCGGTACGGTTTTATATCTAATGACTGGAGTTGCAGCACAGAATGTTCGGCCTACTGCTGTAGTAAGCTGGTCTTATAGACGTTGCATTACGTCATCCCCTCGAAAGGTTAGCTGGATGAATACCTTGAGTTTAGGGACTGTAGTTATGTCTGCTTTGGGTTTAGGCTGTTGGCAGTGGCGCTTTATATATCTTGTGGAGTACCCATTCAGGTTTAAGATATTCTTCAGAGTTTTAAATTCCTCTGTCAGTGTGTCCTGGGTGCATATCTTTCTAGCACGGTTAAACAGGGTCCGTACTAAGCCCCGTTTGTACTGGTCAGGTGTGAAGCTCTGAAAATTTAGGTATTGGCCAGTCCATGTTCCTTTGCGATACACCGATCTTTGAATTGTGCCGTCTGCTCTACGTCTCATTAGAATGTCTAGGAACGGCAATGCTTCGTTATGTTCGTGTTCCATAGATAGAGAGATGTTTTTATGCGTCTTGTTCATTGTGGCCTGGAACGATTTTGCTTGTAGCTCGTCTGTGGTGATAATTAGTATATCGTCCACATAACGACGGTAAAAGGCCAAGTTGTTGATGTCTGAGGATCTCTTTTCTTCTAAATGTGCCGTGAAGATGTCCGCTAGAATAGGACCAAGAGGACTCCCCATGGCCACTCCGTCAATTTGGCGGTATGACTTAGAAAATTGAATTGTATGTTGGCGGTACATAGTAGTAGTAGCCTCTCCAGAATAGGTGTTGGTATGCCTAATTTTAGTCGTTTGTCTTCAATGTGTTCCCTTATTATTTTCACTGTCTCCTCTAATGGAACGTTATTGAATAGGGAGGCTATATCCATGGATGCCATGTGTTTGTTATTTATGTCCATAGTATCCAATAATTCCACCAGTTGGAATGTATCTCTGAGTATTTTTAGATCGAAGGACTGTCGTACTGGCTTTAAAATTTCGGCTAGCCATCTCGCCATTCGGTGTTGTGCAGAGTTAACCATGGACAGGATAGATCTTAGCGGGATGCCGGGCTTGTGAAGTTTGAGTTTCGCAGAGAATGCTCGCCTCAACAAACACTGAGCACCGAAAAGGTAACAACGTCAGTACTAGACAACCCAGAGAAGTATGTGAGGAACTTATCGTCGTACGTACTCAACAACATTGAAACGGAGGCCCTTGCATACGGATTAAAATGCTGCATAAAGCCTAAACACATCATCCGTGTTGAGTCGCAAGCACAGTTTGAAATGTTGATTGATCAAGTCTCCAAGTTATCACCTACTTCTGCTGAGTCGGTCGGGTGGCTGAAGGCCAAACTGGTAGATTTAGAACACCAGTATCGCACAACACCCTCTAAACAGACATGTCCGCTGACAAACGAACACCTTACTGCGTTAAAAGTGTTAAAGGCTAACAAAACCCTCGTCATACTGAAACCTGACAAAGGGAGCGGTGCAGTACTGATAGTGATGGACATGTCAGACTACCAGAGAAAAATGGATGAAATATAGTCAGATGAATCCAAATTCAGGATAGATCAAAAAGTAAACAAGTCGGAGGACCTGGAAGCAATAATGAGGAAAGAGATCCAGTCACTTGTGAATGCGAGACTCATCAGCGAGGCCATTGAAAAAACGCTCACACCACGTGGCTCGCACACTCCTCAGATGTACGGTCTACCCAAACTTCACAAGCCCTGCATCCCGCTAAGACCGATCCTGTCCATGGTTAACTCTGCACAACACCGAATGGCGAGATGGCTAGCCGAAATTTTAAAGCCAGTGCGACAGTCCTTCGATCCAAAAATACTCAGAGATACATTCCAACTGGTGGAATTATTGGATACTATGGACATTAAATAACAAACACATGGCATCCGTGGATATAGCCTCCCTATTCAATAACGTTCCATTAGAGGAGACAGTGAAAATAATAAGGGAACACATTGAAGACAAACGACTAAAATTAGGCATACCAACACCTATTCTGGAGAGGCTACTACTACTATGTACCGCCAACATACAATTCAATTTTCTAAGTCATACCGCCAAATTGACGGAGTGGCCATGGGGAGTCCTCTTGGTCCTATTCTAGCGGACGCCTTCATGGCACATTTAGAAGAAAAGAGATCCTCAGACATCAACAACTTGGCCTTTTACCGTCGTTATGTGGACGATATACTAATTATCACCACAGACGAGCTACAAGCAAAATCGTTCCAGGCCACAATGAACAAGACGCATAAAAACATCTCTCTATCTATGGAACACGAACATAACGAAGCGTTGCCGTTCCTAGATATTCTAATGAGACGTAGAGCAGACGGCACAATTCAAAGATCGGGGTGTCGCAAAGGAACATGGACTGGCCAATACCTAAATTTTCAGAGCTTCACACCTGTCTAGTACAACGGGGCTTAGTACGGACCCTGTTTGACCGTGCTAGAAAGATATGCACCCAGGACACACTGACAGAGGAATTTGAAACTCTGAAGAATGACTTAAACCTGAATGGGTACTCCACGGGATTTATAAAGCGCCACTGCAACAGCCCAAACCAAAACCAGACGTAACTACAGTCCCTAAACTCAAGGTATTCATCCAGCTAACCTTTCGAGGGGATGCCGTAATGCAACGTCTACAAGACCAGCTTACTACAGCAGTAGGCCGAACATTCTGTGCTGCAACTCCAGTCATTAGATATAAAACCGTACCGATTCCTACACCAGCAGTCAAAGAGCCTGTTCCTCTGTACGCCACAAACAAATGTATTTACCAATTCACATGTAGATGCCAGGCCTTCTACATTGGTAGAACAGAGAGACAGCTTAATAAACGAGTGTCAGAACACATACCTCAATGGGTCAACAAGGTACAACACACAGGAGATGCTAGCCTCGTGGGGCCGACACACCGGAAGCTCCCGGCTTCTTCAATTGGTAGGCACATTATCGAAAGCGGCCATGTGGTTGACAGAGACACTGCCTTTCGCGTGTTGTTTAACACACACAATACTCGCTTGTTAAAATTTGCAGAAGCAATTATGATCAATCAACGCAAGCCAGAATTGTGCAAACAGAAAGACATGTTAGTCACCTTAAAATTACCGTGGTAGACAATTGACATTACTGTGCGAACATGTGTTTCTTTCAACTTGAAGGATTTATCTAGTTAATTTACTTTACGTTGTGTGATTTCTGCAGTATGTACCTGACGAGATGCAGCGAAATATGCCAGGCAATAAATCGTGCAATCTATTGTTTGTGTCTTCATTATTCAAAAGAAACCTGTAACGTGAATTTTTTTGGCTTTTGGTGATCCAGCATGCTTCCATTGCATGCTCTCTCTTTTGCTGCTCGGCTCAAAGTGGTGACACCGTGGTTCATCGCCTGCCACTATGCGAAAGAGAAATACATCACCCTCCACTCTGTAACACAGCAAGTGGTTCAAACACCATCCCATGCGTTTCTCTTTTTGGTGGTCGGTCAACATCCGTGGTACCCCTGTGAATACACCTTCCGATATTGCAGTTTCTTACAAACGACCTTTTGAATTGTCCCAATTGACACATCAAATTCTTTCGCCAGCGAACGTATGCTTCGACAACGGTTCATCTGTACTGTTGCATCAATTTGGACGAGTGTTTTTTTTTTTCTGTTGCAACAATATTCGCTTGACTCGGCCGTCGAAGATCTGTCGTGAACTGACGTCCTTTCCAAAACATTCGTGCCCAGTCTGTCACTGTTGTCTTCGATACACATTTGTTAACGTACGCTGCCTGCATTCTTCGATGAATGTCCACTGGTCGACATCCTTCAAATGAAAGAAACTGAATCACCGCCGCTCTTTGAGCTTCTTTGGACGGATTTGGGATCACTCCGGTCATTTCCTCAACGGTCAGAAACAGAACCTATGCATCATGGGATGATAAGCACGTGCTCTTTTATTCATTGGTCAGTACTTATCACATGACTATGACATGATCATGTTCAACGTACGCAATTACACGTGGTGCGGCACGACCGGATTTCAAATGAATGCTCCTAATATAAATATACCAGGACGTGGACTTGTTAAACCTGTGTTGTCAGTTCTTCACATATTGAAATATACCATAGTGGACTTGTTCAATCAATGTGAAGTTGCACGGGTTACACCGGTGTGCCGTGATGTTGATCCATCGACGATGTTCATGTCTGTGGCCGTCGTGAAGGGTTATACTTTATCCTACAAAATCTAGTTATTTTGATAGCTGATATCAACGCGTCTGATCTTCAACGAAAGTGCTTGTCCTAAATAGTTTATAGAACAGTTCGTGGCAGTGACCCCTTGTACTGGGAAATGTAGCCACATGACCGCTAATGACCTCAGTCGGTAAGAGATCGTTCATTATTGAGGAACTTATAATATGATGTGGTCTTCTAACTGTGCGCTTGGTTCTTCTTAAACTTGAAGAACCGAATGTTGAGTGGATAAATAATGACTGTTTAACGTGTGATTAACTTTGCCTGCACCTGGGAATCTAGGAAGAGAAATATTAAGCTAATAGTAATAAGTACCCCCGTCAGATTTCATATTATTATATTAATATTTAATTTAGTAGAGAGATCGTTCATGAAGCAACGGGTATGATGTGGTCTTCTGACTGTGCGCTTGGTTCTTCTCAGACTTGAAGTACCAAACGTTGAGTGGATAAATAATGACTGTTTAACGTGTGGTTAACTTTGCCTGTATCTGGAAATCTAGGAGGAGGAATATTAAGCTAATAAGTACCCCTGGCAGATTTCATATTTATTATGGCGTCGATAAAGAAAACTTACGAAGTTATGAAATTTCTCAGAGTTATCTTTCCCTCTGCATGGAAGAGCACTCACAAACGGAGACAGTGCATGGCAACATCGATATGAAGTTGATGAAACAAGACCATAAGTGATTACAGGCACGTGAAAGGTCAGATAGACTGTGAAGACGAGAATCACAAGCTCACTACATTAGACATGGCAGGTTACAGCAATGCCTATGAAATCCCGGGACACAATAACACAGAATTAAGAGTGAGAATACCGAGATTGCCAACATATGTGAGTGGTCAGATGATAATGACAATGTCATTAATGCCAGAAAACAATTCTTCGGTTCTTGAAATCAAATCAAAATTATTCACGACTGTTGAGAATTATCAGTTAGAAAATCATGAGGGGTTGCCAGTAAGACTTTCCCAGCCTCTTGACTGCAATGATGATGATACTATTTGTAGTCCTGAAAGAATACAGCGAAGAGGCAAACCACACATGTCTGGTGGTTCTGCAATAAGTGATGGAGTAGACACATATTTGAATTTGAATAGGCTTCGGAGGCATCCTGCAGAAGGGTCACCTTACATATATGATAATTATCGTGCATACGTGGATGTAGCTGACCAAACAAAGAAACACGAGAGAAGACATACAGGAGAGAAATCTTACAAGTGTGATGATTGTGGTAAATCTTTTAATAGAGTTTGTAATCTGAAGCGCCACAAGAGAAAACATACAGGAGAAAAACGTTACAAGTGTTGTTATTGTTGTATATCTTTTACTGAAGTTTATAATCTGAAGCGCCACAAGAGAACACATACAGGAGAGAAACCTTTCAAGTGTGATGATTGTGGTAAATCTTTTACTGACGTTAGTAATCTGAAGCGTCACTTGAGAAAACATATAGGAGAGAAACGTTACAAGTGTTGTTATTGTTGTATATCTTTTAATGAAGTTTATAATCTGAAGTGCCACTTGAGCACACACACAGGAGAGAAACCTTTCAAGTGTGATGATTGTGGTAAATCTTTTACTGACGTTAGTAATCTGAAGCTCCACTTGAGAAAGCATACAGGAGAGAAACGTTACAAGTGTTGTTATTGTTGTATATCTTTTACTGAAGTTTATAATCTGAAGCGCCACAAGAGAACACATACAGGAGAGAAACCTTTCAAGTGTGATGATTGTGGTAAATCTTTTACTGACGTTAGTAATCTGAAGCGTCACTTGAGAAAACATATAGGAGAGAAACGTTACAAGTGTTGTTATTGTTGTATATCTTTTAATGAAGTTTATAATCTGAAGTGCCACTTGAGCACACACACAGGAGAGAAACCTTTCAAGTGTGATGATTGTGGTAAATCTTTTACTGACGTTAGTAATCTGAAGCTCCACTTGAGAAAGCATACAGGAGAGAAACGTTACAAGTGTTGTTATTGTTGTATATCTTTTACTGAAGTTTATAATCTGAAGCGCCACAAGAGAACACATACAGGAGAAAAACCTTTCAAGTGTGATGATTGTGGTAAATCTTTTACTGACGTTAGTAATCTGAAGCGTCACTTGAGAAAACATACAGGAGAGAAACGTTACAAGTGTTGTTATTGTTGTATATCTTTTAATGAAGTTTATAATCTGAAGCGCCACAAGAGAACACATACAGGAGAGAAACCTTTCAAGTGTGATGATTGTGGTAAATCTTTTACTGAAATTTATAAACTGAAGTGCCACTTGAGCACACACACAGGAGAGAAACCTTTCAAGTGTGATGATTGTGGTAAATCTTTTACTGACGTTAGTAATCTGAAGCGCCACTTGAGAAAGCATACAGGAGAGAAACGTTACAAGTGTTGTTATTGTTGTATATCTTTTACTGAAGTTTATAATCTGAAGTGCCACAAGAGAACACATACAGGAGAAAAACCTTTCAAGTGTGATGATTGTGGTAAATCTTTTACTGACGTTAGTAATCTGAAGCGTCACTTGAGAAAACATACAGGAGAGAAACGTTACAAGTGTTGTTATTGTTGTATATCTTTTAATGAAGTTTATAATCTGAAGCGCCACAAGAGAACACATACAGGAGAGAAACGTTACAAGTGTGATAATTGTGGTAAATCTTTTACTGAAGCTTATTATCTGAAGAAACATAAGAAAGGACATACAGGAGAGAAACTTTGCAAGTGTGATGATTGTGGTAAATCTTTTACTGAAATTTATAAACTGAAGTGCCACTTGAGAACACATACAGGAGAGAAACCTTACAAGTGTGAATGTGGTAAATCTTTTACTGAAGTTTATTATCTGAAGAAACATAAGAAAAGACATACAGGAGAGAGACTTTACAAGTGTGATGATTGTGGTAAATTTTTTACTGAAGTTTATTATCTGAAGAAACATAAGAAAAGACATACAGGAGAGAGACTTTACAAGTGTGATGATTGTGGTAAATCTTATACTGAAGTTCGTAATCTGAAGTGCCACTTTAGAACACATACAGGAAAGAAACATACACATACAGGAGAGAAACATTACAAGTGGGGTGATTGTGGTACATCTTGTACTTGAGGTTGTGATCTGAATAAACACAAGATATTACCTACAGGAGAGAAACGCTACAAAGTGTGATCTGAAGTTTATAATCTTGAGAACACATACAGGAGAGAAACCTTGCAAGTGTGGTAATTGTGGTAGATCATTTACTGAAGTTCATAAGCTAAAGTACAACAAAAGAACACATACAGGAGAGAAACCTTACAAGTAATTTTCATTGTCTGAATTGCTACTTTAGAACAAATACAAGAAAATAACTTTACAAGTGTCATAAAACTGTCATTTACTGCCAATATACAGTCGAGTCCACTTAAGTTGAACTCAGATAAGTAGAATTTCGCTTAAGTCGACGTTACTGGCTTGGTCCCGGCCATTATCCTTCTTTATCATTGTATAAAACGTCCTGATAAGTTGAATTCGGTTAACTCAGATTTTCGGATTAGTTGAACATAAAAATGAATACCGACTATATAGGTGTTCACGTTTAAGTCGAACTGTTCATTTCAGACCCCCCCCCCCCAAAAAAAAAAAATTGTTTCGCGAAAGAATTATTTTTAGTCAGCCCGGAGAACAACAATCTCGCACATACGATATCTCGCTACATGTCAACAATGGAGGCTAGTGGACTAAAAGCTTGCCACTTTAACTTTCAAAAGAAAGATTGAGCTGTTGGAAGAGGTTGAACATAGTGGGAAGAGGAAAGTGAATATAGCTAGAGAATTTGGTATTCCAACATCGACACTTTCCGGCATTTTAAAGCATAAAGACCGCTACAGAACATTGTTAGTCGAATGTCAAATCGACGGTGACAGACAGTGAGCTATAACTGTCGCGTGTGATTTTGTTGATGCTGCCCTTTTAAAATGGTTCACTGTGATTAGATCGGCAAATGTACCAGTAAATGGGCCTTTACATATTGCGAAAGCAGAAGAATTTGCACGTCTTGGAGGTCAGGCAGACTGGAATTGTAGTGCTGGCTGGTTGGATCGTTTCAAAAAACGACATTGCATCACGTTCAATAATGTGTGTGGAGAGAAACAGTCAGTCGACGAAGCAACGACTCACTCATGGATAGAAGACGTGCTCAGACCTGCTTTAGCTAAATATAATTCTGCGGATGTATTCTTCTTCTTCTGCGTTCATCTGGAGTTGTTTTTCTCGGATGTGATTGCGTTGTGCCTGTTTACAGCAGAGCTGCGTTCTTGCGCCGTTAAGCCGACACATCCGACTTCTGCGGGCATTTGTTGACCGGGTTAACCTTCCCGGCTGCGGATGTATTAAAGCTGATGAAACTGGATTATTTTGGAGATTGTTGCCTGATAAAACATTTTATTTCAAAAATGAAAAGTGTCATGGGGGGGGGGGGGGGGGGGGTAAAAATCGAAAGAAAGAATAACAGTGGCTGTGTGTTCCAATATGGATGGTAGTGAAAAATTGCCTTATTTGTGATTGTAAAATTTAAAAATCCTCATTGTTTCAAAGGTCTGAAAAAATTGTGTGTGAATTACAGAGCCAATTCAAAGGCATGGATGACATCAGAACTGTTCAATGAGTGGCTACAAGAATTGGATTATTTAATGATGTGTAAACAAAGAAAAGTTCTTTTAATTTTGACAATTGTTCAGCCCACACAAAATTAACAATCTGAAGGCAACAGAACTTTTGTTTCCGCCACCTAATGCCACATCAACACTTCAGCCTTGTGATCAAGGTATCATTCAAAATCTGAAAGTTCTTTATAGATCCACAATGTTGTCAAAACTTGTGGGTCATATGGATGCTGATCTCATTTGTGATGATTTTAAGATAACCCTTCTTGATGCTATTCTTATGTTAAAATCTTAATGGGACAGAGTTTTACCAGCAACTATTGCAAACTGCTTTAGACAGGCTGGCTTCTTACCTGCAGTAGATGTCTCTGTAAATGAGAATTCCACACCATCAGCGAGCAGTGAGAGCAATGTTACTGACATTTCAGTGGACCCATTACTTGCTAGATTGTATCAAGTGCTGAACATTGAACTAGATGAGTTTGTGAACATTGAGAATGATGTTTCTACTAGTGCCACTCTTTCAAGCACTGATATTATAGGGCTATGTATGCCAGTCATGCAACCAACAGACCCCTCCAGCCCTGACTCTGATGATGAGGATGACTGTGGGCTGCAAGCACAACCTGTATCGCAGTCACATATTCAGGCCTGGATTGACAAAATTGACATTTACATGATGCAGACTAGATGTTCAGATGATGCAGTCTCACCATCTTGTGCCTTTAAACAGGCCATGGGAAGACATTTTTCATGAAGTCAAAAAGCAAAGCAAAATCACAGACTTTTTCTTTAATTAATTTGGAAATTTTCAAAATTAAACATTTCAATATTTCTGATATTGTATTGCTATTTATTTGTTCACTAACTGTGTTTCCTAAGTGGTACAATCGTTTTACTCAATGCTACTTCATGGTATTAGTGTAAATGTGTGCAGTCTGGATAAGTAGAATTTCTGATAAGTAGAACACATTCCTTCAGCCCGTGACTTCTACTTATCCAGACTTCACTGTTGTCAAGAACCTGGATTCATACAGGCATGCTGGCCACTTCATTCATACCTCACGATCACAAACACAATTGTATGAATGGTAATAGGAATCAATATTTATTCTACACAGATATATATATATATACTGCTCGCTTCTGGAGCATACATTAATCGCACTCATAACTCAAATACATTCTTCACACTCGCTATGTCTAACTGCGTCCTTTCTAAACTACACAGTGGCTAGAGCAGTGTTTCCCAACTTTTTTTGTACCATGCCCCACTTAAGCCTCTCTAAAATTCATATTGCCCCCCTCCCCCCCCCCCCTCAACATATACATTATTTTTAATATTCAAAAATTGAAATGTTCACTAAAGAAACTTGAATGATAGGTTTTAGGAAGAAATCACTAGGTAATTATTGAGCAAACACAGTAAGTAAATTTTCAAAACATATAATGGAGAACTGAAATTCAAGTACAAAATAATTTTAATGAAAGATTTTTCTATATTATTTTAATTATTAATAATTATTTATTATTTAAATTTAGTGAGATCCTTGCGCTTGATGCTTTCTGCAAAGAGATCTTATGTCAGGTTCCAATTTAGTTAACTTCAGTCTCAAGTCTCGTCGTTTTGTTATATTCAGCCGATTTCTTCCATTTTCGAATTGCCCCCCTTAACAGTCAAATTGCTTCCCTGTGGGGCGTAGGCCCCACGTTGGGAAACACTGGGCTAGAGTAACACCACACACGTCTTGTCGCTCTGTCAAGTCCGGTCTCCCTGAGTTTACAGGTTTCGCTAACTTCTTGGTCCTCAAGTTCTCGTGCGGTCAGCAGCGCTGCGTGCTGCATCACCTCACACGTAGTCCAGTAGTCGGGTACTCGTTAACCTACAGTTGTACTACCGTTCAGTCTGTTTACGGGTAGTTCCCCGTGGTTAATGTCCCCTGTCCTATCCTGGGGTGGATCCCCGTTATGTCCTAGTTATGACATCTCCGTGTCCTATCTATGTCCTGTCTTATAACTGTTGTGACGTTCTACCTCCTGGTACTGTCTCCCTCTATCTATTCTCTTGTAAAGATCCTTATCTATGTCCTGTCTCTGTCCTTTCCTTACTTCTGTCTTTGTCCTACTTATATCTATATATCCAGCTCTTTGACACGCTCTCGTCCCCCCCCCCCCTCCCTGTATTGCATCACCAAATTCTAGTTAATGGGTGTGGCGCAATCTGTCGTAATATCTAAAAAAAAATTAGTTGGGTCTAATTTTGTCAAAGTGCTGGCTAGGGTTAACTAATCATGTCTTGGGTATAATCACTGACTTATAAAAGTCTGATATCACACTGTTGTATTTATCCACTGGCTTATGATCAGTGTCGCACAACTGTACTGTTGGCCAGAGTCAACACTCATTTTATTACACATATGGAAGCTGTATCGAACCAAAGCCTAAAATGTCAATAAGACCTGCTTTTCAAAATGTCAATTGACCGACATCCCAAACAATTTGTTCATGTTATGGGAACAATACATGAATAAAATTCATGGCTCCTGTGTAATGTTTCTCCAACTCTATTACATGTTGTGTGTTTGCTGATGTTCACCTCTCTAACTTCCGTGTGTGAGTAAATATTTCAATGTGTTCTCAAAGTTTCCTTAGTCTATTATGTCCCCTGTTCATGAGTTTTCCCCCCTTCCATAATACTGCTGTCTGCATTTTTATCTGTAAGTATATCTGGTTGTTTGCGTGTTTATTTAGTTTTAGTGTACGATTAAATCACAAACATAGGTGTATGTCTATAATTTACGTGAATGATGTTTTCAAGCGTCGCAGGTTGGTTTACGCAGTCACAAATGAATGTGTATGCTTAATTTGTGAGTGCTCTGTCGAACTGAGGTGCTGGAAAATATTCCTATACATGTAATGTAATCATGGCAGCAACACACATAAAACTCCACAAGCACATGTGTTACACATAAGACGAAGACAATTCATAACAACTCTTGGGTTCCGCAAAGAAAAATGCACCATTATACACTCATACAATATTTAATACACTTATTCTTTCTTTCATTCTTCTTTTGCTCACTACATTCAAACACCACAAGTTTAAAAATATGTATGTCATTAAAATAAGAAAATGAGAAAATTTTGGCTCATTCTAAACATTCATAGAGCCGACTAGTAGTACTGTATATTAGTACTGTCCATATTATCTACAGTATTTACGTGTTTAATGGATTGCTTACGGCAATCCTAAGTATGCTAACTATTCTATCTAAATGCTATACTCTAATTTGGTGTGCTGAGATTTACTAACTAAGGGAAGATAATCTAAGTAAATAAATAAAATGAAGTGAAATGTGTTGGTTCCCTTAATCTAAATTATAGTTAACGATGGTAATGATTTCTCCCTAAGTTATAATTTTAAATTAATCTATCTTCTAATTAAACTAAGATATCTTAAATATACTATAGTTAACTATGGAATGGTAGTCTCTTACGAGACTTGTAAGATGTAATTAATGTAATGATATTTACGTCATAACTATCACTATCTATTAGTAAGTAAATAAAATGGTTATTGCTACCATAATGACAAAAAAGGTTGATATGTCATTCTTTCCCTAAACTAAACATCAAGCAACTACATTTTATAGTGAAACTTCATTAAAAATTATATAATATATCATTAATACATACATTGTACCATATTATAGTAGCTAAGCTAAGTTGCTTCAGGTAAGGTAATGATGTAATATCGTCCTTCCTTGAATAACTCTATTCTAAGCACAGTTTCTATTTACAAGTTTGATATTTACGGGATGCTCCTCACGAAGTATATTCACAATGTTTTCTTTATCTTTGTCGAATATATGTAATGTTATCGACGTTGGTAATCAATTTTCTATGTGCGCAGTCTCATTCACAGCGACACATCTGTCTGACAACGATTTGCTGCTGGTGTCAATGACGATGATAGTGTTGCGTCGTCTTTCTGTTTCGCTTCAGATACTTCAAAGTTCGAGGGTCTAGTGAGCATGTCGGCTAGTGTGTTACTTCTACCTTTATTATGCCTGACCGAAAATGAGTAGTTCTGGAGTATCAGGGACCATCTGTAGATCCTATTGTTCTATGGACTCCTGTCTCCATGACTGTGAGCGGAGAATTGTCAATTTCGATGACAAAGTGTGTCCCTGCCAAGAATATATGTAATTTACGGACACAGTACACAATAGCTAAAGCCTCCAGTTGAGAGACATCATACTTTGCCTCAGTAGATGTGATCTTGCGACTTACATACATCACTGGGTGGAGAATGTCGTCATACTTCTGACATAATACGCCGGCTATGGATGCTGCACTGGCGTCTGTCCTAAGAAAATATTGTAACTTTGGGTTAGGTAACCGAAGGATCGGGACATTGCTAAAAAGATGCTTAAGTTTTGACATTGCACTCATTAAAATAGCATCTTGTACATCAATTTTGACATTCGACTTTAATAGATTAGAAAAAACACTGGCGATTTCTGCCAAATTGGGAATAAACTTATTGTAATAGTTCACCAAGCCAAGTAAACTTTTCATTTGCTTTTTAGTGGTTGACATAGTGAGGTTCAAGATTTTGGTCACAATTTTGTCATCAGTTTTCAATTGGCCTTTAGATATAGTATGGCCTAAAAAAATCTATTTCCTCCAATCCCAACTCAACTTTGGTGGGTTTGACTGTAAGTCCAAACAACTTAATTCTTTCGAAGACTTGTCTCAGTTTTTGTAAGTGTGTTGTCCAGTCTGTACATGTTAATGTTGTCTTGTGATGTTATTCTATTGGTGATGATACTTTCTGCTGGTTTAAATATTAGGTCTTTATCACTTTTATATACCACAGTGCAACAGTTTGCATGAGCAACAAATGGATTATGCTCCCTTTTTGTGTTTTGTTTTATTATCACTGGTTGTGTCCTTTAATTTCGTAATTTCTGGTAGATGTTTCTGTTTGTCTTCTATCTGAATGCTTGGTGTGGTTGCATTGTGTTCGTCTTCTGTCTCCTGTTCTTGTCTTGATTAATATGGTTTAAGTAAGTTGACATGGAATATCTTGAGTTTGTGGTTCAGTGATATTTCATACTCAACGTCGGATACTCTCCTAACTATTTTCAATGGGCCTTGCCATGTCATTGCTAGTACATCACTCTCATCGGGTAATAGCGCTATAACTTCCTGTCCCGGTTGAAGTTCCAAGGCGTTCCCCACTTTATGGGCATGGACTTCTTTCCATGCTTTTATGTCATTAGTGGAACATTTCTTTACCTGTGGCAAGCAACCGATTATAAGATCCGTACATGGGTCATATAAGATAGCACACGTAAATGTGCCAGGTAAGACAGGAGTATTTATACGAGCTGTTGCTAACGGGTACTTCTCTACATTCCCCGAAAAAGTTCGGCAGCTCACAAACTGGCCTGTGTAGTCTTCTGGATTGGCCAGTTCCTTCCTTAGACCGATCATGGTACTGCTGCTATCGATTAAGAGTTGGCAAGGTTTATCATTGACCATTCCATCGTGGAATTCTAATTTTCCTATGGAGGCAACTGCTGTATTTGCGTTCTCACTTGAACACGGCACTGTATGCCCGCATTCTAGCATTCCGTCTTCATCGAACTTTTGACATATAGCACACCTAACAAAATTCAGTACATCACTTGCAGCTACCACATCTCTCCGTATGGTAATATTTCCTAATTCTCACTGTCATGCTCGCTTCCACTTTCAGATGAAGTATCGACAACTACAGCATTACTAGCTCTCATTCTCTGACGTCCAACACATCTAGAACTATAATGACCAAAAGATCGGCAAAAGAAGCATTTGACTGCTCATCTATATGTGTTTCTTTTATTCTCTTGTTTTTTTTATCATCATCTCAATGTGAGATGGATAACCTGGGTTTTTGTCACACATCGCAAACTGATCATGAAAAAGATGGCAATATGGACATTGAGGTGGCTTAGTTTCTTTGTTTCTCTCTCATTTTAACTGGTTTTTGGGGTTTACTTTTTGCAAACGCCACTATCTCACTCTCTTCTATGGTAGATTTTAATATGTCCCTATTGGAAGAAAAATATGCTGACCCCCGTTTCTCTAGCTGTTCTAACGACTCTACATCAGCTTGCTGTAAAAATTTGGCAAAGGGAGTTGGGACAGTTGAGATAATTTTGTCCATTATCATCAAGTCCCTGAGCTTTACATAGCTTTTATTTACCTTTGCAGCGTTCAGCCACTTACTTTATAAACTTTGTACGTTAGAAACATAATCAATTAATGTTTCATTAGGTTTAGGTCTTAATTTAGCAAACTGAATTTGGTAACCTGGGGCGTCTAGCAAAAAATGTTGCATAATGCGTTGATGGATGTACTCATAATCATTTCTCAGCTCTTGGGGAATAGATTCTATTACTTTCAAGGGCTTCCCAGAGAGGTTTGTCATGTAAATCATCGCCCAGTGTTCTCATGGAATTTTAGCTGGAATTCCAGCTGGAATTCCACATTCTCGGTCCAGGCAGAAATTGAGTCTCCTTGGCAGCAAGGTTTGACTACCCCTTTGTACTTGTTAAACTTATTCTCTTCTTCTTTAATCTTCAACTTAGATGTTGCTATGTGTACGTGAGATTCGATTTCCAGCTCTTTCATCTTCAACTGGGTTTGTGCCTCAATCTCAAGTTGTTTCAATTTATTAGCTTCAGCCAAATCTTTCAGCCTGGTGGCATCAGCTATTTCTTTCAATTTGGTGGCTTCAGCCATTTCTGCTAGATCTTTTTGATGTTGTCGTTCCTGTGCTCGTTCCTCTCTTTCATTTGCTGCTTTCCTATCTCTTTCCTCCTTTTCAATTGATGCTTTCCTATCTCTTTCCTCCTTTTCAATTGCTGTTACCCTATCTGTATGTTCTCTGTACTTTTTCTCTGCCCACTGTTCTAATTTATCACCACTAAATCCTAGGTCTTTACCCGCTTCTATGCATTCTTTCAATGTTGACATTCTTGTTAGTTAGTTTACACACACTCTACAAAAATCGCAAAATTCTTTTTCTATGATATTCCTAATTAATTACAGCATTCATAAATATAAGATGCTATTGTAAGGTGCACTAATCAAAACTATTTAGGTATTTATCTGAATTCTTTCAGCTTTTCCGGATTTAACGGGAGTTGTCTTCTCTCCTCAGTTTCTAACGCTGTTCTGAATGCTTCTACTCTGCATTCTGTTATATAGAGCAGCAACAATTAATATTCAGAAAACACAAACACGCATGTTGATATGGTAATTAACAATATTTCTGTCTCGTAGTTCTCTCAGAAGGGATGCTGAAATGCGAAATTACTGTATTAAATTCTGTCTGTCGTTGTGTCCGTTGTAGTCTCGTCTTTGTCATATAGTCTTCACTGGCGTGAGGCATCACCCTGAAACTTTCCTGTGAACATGTTAATATGCATAGGTTTCACAATTCTTTATATTTCACACATGTTCACACTTTTCCAAAGGCACTATTTGTTTATCACTCTTTCCGTTATACGCAATCTTACTCAGCGATAAGTTCTTTCATAAATTCTGATTCATTCTGTCTGTTATCATTACATTCACTGCGTAATGATTTCTTTCATCACTCTCTTTGTGGTACTGATAAAAAATAAACAATAATTCACATCGTAATCACACTTTTGCCGTTGTTAAACCACCACACAATATATCGTAGGTTCATTTTCACTTTCTACTATCACTCTTGATATCGCACTGATGAAAAACAATCACACCGTAGGTCATAGGTTCATTAAGAACTTCTGACACCACTCTTGGTCGCCTGTCAAGAATTTGGATTCATACAGGCATGCTGGCCACTTCATTCATACCTCACGATCACAAACACGAATGTATGAATGGTAATAGGAATCAATATTTATTCTACACACACACACACACACACACACACACACACATATATATATATATATATATATATATATATATATATATATATATATATATATATACATATACACACACTGCTCGCTTCTCTAGCATACATTAATCGCACTCATAACTCAAATACATTCTTCACACTCGCTATGTCTAACTGCGTCCTTTCTAAACTACACAGTGGCTAGAGTAACACCACACACGTCTTGTCGCTCTAACTGTCAAGTCCGGTCTTCCTGAGTTTACAGGTTTCGCTAACTTCTTGGTCCTCAAGTTCTCGTGCGGTCAGCAGCGCTGCGTACTGCGTCACCTCACACGTAGTCCAGTAGTCGGGTACTCGTTAACCTACAGTTGTACTACCGTTCAGTCTGTTTACGGGTAGTTCCCCGTGGTTAACGTCCCCTGTCCTATCCTGGGGTGGATCCCCGTTATGTCCTAGTTATGACATCTCCGTGTCCTATCTATGTCCTGTCTTATAACTGTTTCTTCTTCTTCTTCGTTCATCCGGAGTTTTTTTTTCGGATGTGATTGCGTTGTGCCTGTTTACAGCAGAGCTGCGTTCTTGCGCCGTTAGGCCGACACATCCGACTTCTGCGGGCATTTGTTGACCGGGTTAACCTTCCCGGGGTTATAACTGTTTGACGTTCTACCTCCTGGTACTGTCTCCCTCTATCTATTCTCTTGTAAAGGTCCTTATCTATGTCCTGTCTCTGTCCTTTCCTTACTTCTGTCTTTATCCTACTTATATCTATATATCCAGCTCTTTGACAACTGTAGTACCTTGCGGTGTTACTGATCTGACAAAGGACAAGGGTGGGATACTAACCCTTGTAAGAATAACATTGCTGCTTCCCAAACTGAAGTTTACATGAAAGGGGCCGAGTATCAGACACTCAAACTTAAGACAGACATTACATATATACATCTGATCAATTACTACTGTCCAAGTGACCACCCACAGGCATTTGGCACACTACCGTTAAAAGAAAAAAATGATTGTGTGTGGCGATTTCTACAGCCACCCATAGAGGTGGGGCTATGATCACATGGACCAGAAAGGAGAGAGACTGGAAGACTGGCAGGATGAGAATAGATTCATCTTGATTAACAAGCCGTCCGACCCACATACTTTCTACTCGAGATCATGGCACACTACAAATACACCTTGTCTGGAATGGAACATTACACAAACTTTGGGAAACAGCTTGGTGGCAGTGACCATGGGCCAGTCTTTCTAACTGTAGAAAATGAGCTTGTAAGTGAAAGCAGCACCCTCTAGAGGTGGAACTACAAGAAAGCAGACTGGGCAATGTACAAGCACCGCACCAGCATACTGGTTAGAAATCTGAACACAGCGACATAAATAAAGCAAATGAAGAGTTTGGGAAATGCATACTACAAGCAGCACAATAAACAGTACCAAGATCTCATAAACAATACAAACCGTACTGGAGTAGTGAACTAGAACAGTTGCATAATGATGTGGAAGTATATAGAAAGCAAGCAGAGGGCAAACCCAACCAAGAGCACCACAATAAATAACCAGCACGCAAAAGCCAAATTTCAAAGGGCCAAGCTGCAGGTTAGACGGAAAAGCTGGCTGGAGAAAACAGTTATTGAACTTTGAAAGAGACACAATTAAGTTGTGGAAGCTAGTAAAACAACTTAACGAAGAGGGCACAAGGAGAAACTCAAAGATTGCACTAAATAAAGACGGAAACATCTTAACAAGAAAGCAAGCAGCTGACTATTTTACAGACTCATTTGCACAAGATAACATCGAAATTAGTCAAGAGAAACAAGATATTCGAGAGAAGTGGCAGCATTCCGGACAGAATGAAATTAATACATGAGGCATCTATCAAAATCAGCGAAATGGAGCTAGCAATATCAAAACTGAAAATGAGAAAGTCATCAGAAGCTGACGGTATCTCCTATGAAATTATCAAGAATCTAGGAACATTGGCCAAAGCAAAGCTGTTGCAGATCTTCAATAACAGCTGGACCTTAGGCAGTGTTCCGCAAGCCTGGAGAGAAGCAATCATGATCAATCATGTGCCATGCCGGAAAGCGTGGGCGGTCATGACTCGCCATTTCACTCGATCACCAGAGTCGTGGATCAGCTCAGTGTTCCTGTCTCGGCCAAGCCATCCAGGTATTTTCCTCTCGGTCTTCCTCTTGGTCTATTCCCTTCGATCTTGACAGTTGTCACTAAGTTTTCCAATCCATTTCTTCTCATAACATGTCCACAATATTTTGACTGTCTACGTCTAATTTCTCTAATAAATTTACGAGTTTCATTTGTCTCTTGTAGTACCTGGTCATGGTACCTGGTACCTGAGCAATCATGATACCTCTCCTAATATCATCATTTGGAGGCGATAGGTTCCATCCCGGACAGTAACTATAGGTTTCAAATTTTATGTTGTCTAGTGCGTCTTCTAGTCTCTATTTCCTTCTTCTCCTTCTGTGAGCGCCAAATAATACTATGTGTGTTTATTTATGTAATTGTCTTAGTGGCCTCAACGGTTCTCCCCATTGATTTCTTGTGTACTCCTAAAATCAGGGAAAAACAGTTCCAGTGTCTCCAGCTACAGACCAATTAGCCTCACCAGTTGTCTGCAAAAACAGTCGAGCGCATCAACAATCACAGACTGCAGTGGTACATTGAAAGTGAACATATTCTTATGCCACAGCAGGCTGGCTTAAAGCAGTGTTACTCTGCGGATGATCAGACAACCTACCTCTCTGAAGAAATTGAGAATGCATAAAGAGAAGGAACTGAGTGCTTGCGGCATGGATAGATCTGAAGATCAGAAAGAAGGTCTGACGAAGAAACTGAGAAACTTTAAAGTCAATGGAAGAATGTACAAATGGGTGAAAGCATACTTGCACAACAGAAGAGTCCGAGTACAGATAGACGGACTCAAGAGCAAGAAAGTACCACTGCGCCACGGTGTTCCCCAGGGCGGAGTCTTATCCCTTACATTTTTTCTAATCTTCATTAATGATCTTGTTGCTAATCTACCGCATGGAATTAAAGTAGCAATGTACACTGATGACCTGGTCCTATGGAGCACAAATGAACATGCCTCAGTGGCCACCAGATTGCTACAAAGAGCTGCAGATACATTAGTTGCATGGGCAAATAGATGGTGTGTCAGCATGAACACTGACAAGTGCAGCACCACCTTATTTACCCTTTGCGAACAAAAGGCAGGCATCATCCAGATAAATGGAATACCCCTAAGAGAAGATAAAGAACCAACATACCTTGGAGTAACATTTGATGACAGGCTGACATAGAAAAAGCACATCAACAAAGCAGTAGCAAAAGCCAGAAGGAAAATAGCTGTCCTGAGAAAACTAAGTGGAACCACATGGGGAGCTAACGGAATAAATACTTAGCAAAGTTTATCAACATAGCAATCGATCACACCTGGAATATGGGTCAACTGCATGGTGTTCCTCATCAAAAACCACACTACAAGAACGGGAAAATGTGCAAAATCAAGCACTTAGTGTCACCACAGGAGGGATGAGATCAACCCCTATAGAGGAGATGGGGATGACACAAGCACTGAGTGAGCCCAGAGATACGAAAACGCTAATACAAGCAGAAAAGTTCCTTAGCTTGCCAGGCCACCCTATGAAGGACAGATCTGAAAACCTAGCTATGAGGCGGTTGAAAAGAAGCAGTTTTATCCACCAGGCCAAACGACTCTGCAGAGAAACCACCGATCTGTCAACAGTTGGTATGCCCCCTGAAAACTATTTCAGAACGAACTCTATATACATTCATTACAAATCCAGACAAAAATGAGAGGAATATTTGTCAAGGATGAACAAAACGGTGTACTACGCAGAACAGCCACTCTCATCTTCCTTGATGAAGAATACCCACAGGACCTCTGGATCCGAGTCTACACAGATGGATGAGCACAAAATGCTGTTCGAAATGGAGGAGCGGGCGTGTACATAGAATACCCAAATAATATCAGGGATACGGCCAGAGTACCAACAGGAAAGTACTTCCATAACTATGATGCAGAAATCCGGGCAATCAAGATAGCAACATAGAAATTACTAAATACCAGCCATGGTACACAGCCTGTGATGTTATTGACAGATGCAAAATCAGTACTTGAGGCGCTCAAGTCTGGGAAATTTCCAGTACTAAGGACACTACTTTCCGAACTTGGCAACCAGAGTAAGGTCACCATACAGTGGATACCATCTCACTGTGGAGTCCCCGGAAATGAAAGAGCTGATCGATTAGCTAAGGAAGGAGCAAAAGAAGAACAATCTGATGTACCCGTTACATACCACCAAAAGAGAAGAATTATCAAATCAGTCAGAAAGCCACCAAAACCTGCTTAAGATGACTACTACGTTATGGACAGACCAGAACAAGTGATTATTCTGCGCCTCAGAACAGGACACAATTGATTACGCAACCACATGTATACAAAATTCAAGATTGGTGAATCATCTATGTGCACATGTGGATTCATGTCGCAGACAGCAGAGCACATACTCCAAGACTGCCCACAATATGATATATCCAGGCAAACCTTCTAGTCTGGAGAAACAACAGTGGATGATATACTATATGACCACTGAGTGGACTAAAAAAAGACATATTAAATTAAAAGATAAGATGATCATGTTCAACCAGTGTTGTCAGTTTACACATTGAAAGATAACATGGTCATGTCCAACCAGTGTTGTCAGTTTACATACTGAAAGATATCATTGTCATATGCTATATGACAGACTTGTAGTGAAAAATTGATGAGCAAGAGCATCAGCTTATATAATTAGAATAGCTAGAGAAATAAGCACGTTGTGGCACTGGTATGAAACAGTGTCACGTCATTGAAGTGCCTAGGATAACAACTCACCTGTTGTTTTGGACACTTACTGCACCAGCTCTCATCTAGAGAAGACGTCCAACACTTTGCTCTACATTTCCATGACCAACCGTCACTCTTACAAGTAGGGACTTAGGCCACAGTTAGATACACTTCAGCTCATGTTCCTACATGGCTGGCTGCCGCCAGTGCTGACTGTTCCACTCTTAATACGGCTGTTCTCTTGGCGTTTTCGCCAGTGAAACTCTGCGCTCACGTCGGGCCATCTCGATGGGATTTGACGGTCGGGGGCCGTTGGCTCTCACCGCACGACTGCAGTAGATAAGAGACACCTTCATCGAGCACTCGAGCCAGGTATGAGTGTGAGATATGTGAATGCATTGTGGGAGTGTGAGATGACAGTGAAAGCCTGAAGACTGGATCTGCATAAACGCTCATTACCGACATCTGTTGTTCGCCGGTGGCAAATACATACGTCGCCGTTCCCCTCATCGTGCTTTCAGGAGTTGTTATTGGATGAGAGAGTGTCGTGCCTTCCTGTGGTGTGTACATTGTGAAGAGCAGACCTGCCGTGCTTGCTCTGATGTTCTTCAGCTAAATCTCATGGAACATACCTGCGAGCCGGTGCTCAGGGCGCCAGCTGATCGGGGATATATCGTTCAGTAGCGAGGCACCGATCGCTGTTCTGGCTCATTGAGTCTTCATCGACTTGGGTACAACATCATTACAGTACAGTAGAGCAACGTGCCCATTACGCCTTGTGACAATCAAAACATGGTCATGTTCAACCAATGTTGTCAGTTTACATATTGAAAGATACCATAATATGGTCATGTTTAACAGTTTACATATTGAAAGATACCATAATATGGTCATGTTTAACCTCTGTTGTCAGTTTACATATTGAAAGATACCATAATATGGTCATGTTTAACAGTTTGCATTTTGAAAGATACCATAATATGGTCATGTTTAACCTCTGTTGTCAGTTTACATATTGAAAGATACCATAATATGGTCATGTTTAACAGTTTGCATATTGAAAGATACCATAATATGGTCATGTTTAACAGTTTACATATTGAAAGATACCATAATATGGTCATGTTTAACAGTTTACATATTGAAAGATACCATAATATGGTCATGTTTAACCTCTGTTGTCAATTTACATATTGAAAGATACCATAATATGGTCATGTTTAACAGTTTGCATATTGAAAGATACCATAATATGGTCATGTTTAACCTCTGTTGTCAGTTTACATATTGAAAGATACCATAATATGGTCATGTTTAACAGTTTACATATTGAAAGATACCATAATATGGTCATGTTTAACAGTTTACATATTGAAAGATACCATAATATGGTCATGTTTAACAGTTTATATATTGAAAGATACCATAATATGGTCATGTTTAACCTCTGTTGTCAGTTTACATATTGAAAGATACCATAATATGGTCATGTTTAACAGTTTGCATATTGAAAGATACCATAATATGGTCATGTTTAACCTCTGTTGTCAGTTTACATATTGAAAGATACCATAATATGGTCATGTTTAACAGTTTACATATTGAAAGATACCATAATATGGCCATGTTTAACAGTTTGCATATTGAAAGATGCCATAATATGGTCATGTTTACCCAGTGTTGTCAGTTTACATATTGAAAGATGCCATAATATGGTCATGTTTAACCAGTGTTGTCAGTTTACATATTGAAAGATGCCATAATATGGTCATGTTTAACCAGTGTTGTCAGTTTACATATTGAAAGATGCCATAATATGGTCATGTTTAACCAGTGTTGTCAGTTTACATATTGAAAAATACTACAACATGGTCATGTTCAACCAGTATTGTCAGCTCTTCACATATAGAAATATACCACAATGTGGTATGCTTACAGATCTTCAAATCGGTATGGGAAAACATACCGGAAACAATATGCCATAAACATTACTAATGATGTATGTCAATATCCGCAAATCAAGAGATGATAGCTCGGTGAGATCGCAGATAGTTTGTAGTCGATATTTGCCTTTGTAGGCCAAGCAAGGTTCAACAGGTGATTGACAACACTTGTGGCAATCTTGAAAAGTAAGCTCGCCTGTCTGTTTTGCATATGTACATGGGTAACTGGACTAATTTCAGTCTGTGTTTAAAAAAAAAAAAAAAACCTATTGAAAACAAGAAAATGGACTTTATCGCAATGTTTTTTTTTTTTTTTTTTTTTGCGCTCGCTCGCTTTGAACTCAAGCATAGTCCATACACACTACTTATAGTATTGCTAGACTGAATTTTGCGTCCGAATGTTTAGGAACTTGCGTTCTTATCCATTCGGCCATGCTGACCTCCATCGCACAGGGTTATATCCCATGCCGGCTCTGTGGTGAAGGCATCACGAATAAAATTCGTAATCTCGCATACCACGTTCGAAACACAACTACGGGCGATTTGGAAGCCGACCGCCTTGCATTGGTTTCCTCATACAAAGGTATGAGTGCCGTTCGTTTAGAAAGCAATGGCAAACTACTGAAAGTAAACTTGCCGAAAAATTACAGACAAAATATACTGGGGGTTGAATGCGTCGCCCTGTAAAGGATATGCAACTAATATTTATATCTAATTTAAACTGGGTTTTCTTTACATGGAACTTCATAGACCCAGCGACGGCTCTCGGCCGGGGGTCGGGGGGTGTCTTCAGTTAAAAAGAAAACTGCAGTTTTGAACCGAATGACTGATTCAAAAACGAACCCATGTCCTGCATAGAGCGAAGGCTTGATAACTTCGCCACGAAGGCCCCAACATTTCCGGTGCATCGTGATGCGAGCAACATTCATTCTGCAACAGACCTGCTAGCTCAGTGGTTCTCAACCTATTTTGGCCTATGCACCCCTTCACCATATGTTCAGAATGGCATCCCCCCCCCCTTTCTTCGTATTTCCTCCCTATAAATCCCCCCCCCCCACAGGAAACGTAAAATTTGAAGCTAAATTTAATAACACATACTAGAACAAGTCTAGATATCTACATAAGAATTTCCCACCTGGTTGATCACCACTGTGCTAAATTGTGATTAGTGAAAATACAAGAAAATTAAAAGACACGAGAGGAATCCTAAAAGGAGGACATAGCATGAACAGTAGAAAACGGGTGGTACAGTGTTGATTTGAGAACATGAAAAATCGTAACCATTAAGCGCCGTGCCGACTGACGTGGAGGAATCATGCTTCTCCGCATCGTACGATCTTCAACAGAATGTATCAGTTTGGTGCGCAGACGACCTTCCGTGCCTAGACACAAGACTGTCAAACATTTGGCCTCGGCGTCTTCTTTTAGTTCTCTTTCCTGTTTGTTACCTTATGTTCTAATTGTTGTCTTCTCATACTGTGGTCAAAATGCATGACCGTCTCTTCCTGATTTCTTTGTTGTCTCTGTGTCTTAGTTTCTTTTGAAACGCGGAGATTACTCACTTTGGGTGTCCAGTGAAATTTGTGCGAGTGTGTGTGTGTGTGTGTGTGTAAAAACACAACTCTGAAGCTTCTGTGGATCTTTGTTGTTGTTGTTGTTGCTTGTTTGCTAGTTGTCCAGGACGCACAGCCATAAGTTAAAACTCGTTCTATGTGACATGCAAGAACTCTTTTTCTAACCTCCATTGACAAGAATTAATTGCATAAAATATGTTTGTACACGTTAATAGCTCCAACGTTTGATCCCATCGCTACTGAGTTAAGTGTGTGGAGCGACACTGTGAGCTGTGGATTTCATGTGGAATGCTTTTACATCTGTCCACATGTTCGGAAAAATGGTGGCCGGCCGATTGCTGAACTAACTGGGTTTGCCTTATGCAGTTATGTGTGGCTGCTGGTTTTCTAGTAAATGCCGTTCCATCGGCGATGGACTGTATTTTTCGTGGTGGACTTTTATGTTGGTATTCTGGCAGTGGCATTAAGCATAGTATACCTGTGCGGGCTGTTGGTTTGGCGAGACTCCTGTCCGTTCCACTTTTCATACGGGGCGTGAAGAGCATTGTGTGTGATATTCACAGGAACGGGGTAATACGGGGCGACCCTTTGCCTGAAGTTGGAACCGCTAAGTAGATGTTGTTGTACATAGTGAGCAGCGCAGCTTAGAACTATATTGTAGTAATACAACAAATGCAAATGGTCACTCCAATTAAGAAAGAAAACCCATAATACAAAATTCAGGTACATGGGGACAAAAACAGTTTAAAATGAATCGTTACAACTATACCGAAATTGTCATAGCATTGGAGGGAGAATGCCTTGTTAAGATTTGAACAAGGATTGCCAGTACAAAAGTAACTCTTTACAGGATAGAAAAATGTTCAGCAAATAAAAAAAGGTGTCATTTACACCGAGAAATCGAGCGCTAATGTGCAGTGCAGAAGATAGTAAAAGAAGACGGCTTAATTACTAAGTATTATGAGTTGGTTGTTGTCCTGTGGCCCTAGAGAGGGATAACGGTCAAGAGAAGGAGATAGAGCTGTACAGTTACTATAATGTTGTTTACTTATGCGACCTAGACAATATACAGTTAAGCTGTAGGTATGAGACCTAGACAATATGCAGTTAAGTCGAGACAGCACCTGATAAAATCGAACGTGTGATATTTGGAGAAAATAACGAGAATTCCGTGGACAGGCAGAAAAACAAATGATGCAGAACTTCCATAATTAGACAAAACCGCAAATTTTCGTCCTTGATTTTGGGGACGTAAATTACAAGTACCTCAGAAGTTGGAATAGGTTCGCCTGATGGCGAGGGACAATGGTAATAAGGAAAGATAATCTACAAGCAAAAATCAGTCCGTGCACTAGAATTATATGCATGGACTACGCTTGAGTTCAATGCGAGCGAGCGAAAAACACATTAGAGCTGACTATCATAGTTGATTCTGGGCATATTATGAGGAAACGTAAACTGGAACATTTTGGTATTTGGCAAGCTGTATGAGAAAAGGGCAAGAAAAAGGCCAACATATAAATACCCAGATGGTTTGGCCAAATGGAGCAATTGGGACAAGAACATGTTCTTGATTATAGACTCGTGATTGTGGGGGGAAAAACCCATAAAGAACACTATGAACAAATGAAAACAATGATCAAACATTGTCACTGTCAGCCTGCTCATTCCCTTGTACACCCGTATGCCCTGGCACGAAGATGAAGCTAATCTTTGCCAGCCGAGACCGCTCCAGAGACAACAGCCACTCTCTTCGGACCCACCCCATCTTTATCCTCCTGAGCATACTCATTGAGTCACTAAGGACACAAGCCCGATTGAATGTCTGTGTCTTGAGCCATGTTATTGCTTTACTTACTGCCATGACTTCCACAGTCAGGCTACCACGTGTTCACATGCACCCAATGTGAACGAACATTTACAGCGCGAATTGGCCTTATCAGTCACATTTGCTACTGCCATGGGTAAAAGTTATTATGCCTTTTTGAAGCACAAACTATCGTCTCTCCCCCGATGGTGTTTCCACCTTGTCGTGGTGGGGGAGCTTGAGTTTCTTAATGACCCCGAGAGCTATGCCGGTGGTAGCGTAGCTACCAGCAGGGCCTCCCAAGCCGGACAGGTCAAAGGGTAGAGAACAGACAAAGAGAAACACCCTGGTCCTCCAGGTTGGGGGTTGAAGCGTGGGGTTAACATCCCCACCTTTGTAAAAACCTTTCTTTGTTACGAAACAAATACATGAGCCTCGATATCGGACTGACTTATCTGGACAACGACCTTGGAACGTTAAAGGACTTTTGAGATTTGGAACATGGAATGTACGGACACTATATCGAGCTGGAGCGGCCGAAGAACTAACCCGGGAGCTGATTGAATATCAAATGGATATAACAGCAATTCAAGAAATAAGGTGGCCAGGAGAGGGTACTTTAGAGCAAAATGGAATGATTATAATATATGGAGGAAACACCCAAAATAAACATGAATTAGGAACAGGATTTGTCATCAAAAAAGTGTTATGGGGGAACGTTTTAAACTTTAAAGCTTTTAATGACAGGATTAGTAAATTACGAATAAAAGGTAAATGGAAAAATATAACGATGATTAATGTACATGCACCTACTGAAGAGAAAGAAGATGATATTAAAGAAGACTTTTATAATGATCTGGAAGATGTCATAGAAGAAACCCCCAAACAGGACATCCTGATTGTGCTGGGAGACTTCAATGCAAAAATAGGTAGAGAGCAAACTAATAAAAAAGTGGCCGGTATGGAAAGCCTACATACAACTTCAAATGATAATGGATGGAGAGTCATCAACCTGGCAGAAGCCAAAGGACTGCAGGTTAGCAGTACCAGACTACAAAGAAAGGATATACACAAACAAACTTGGAAATCATGTGACAAGAGAACCTATAATCAAATAGATCACATTTTAATTAACAACAGAAATGCATCAAACATACAGCAAGTCAGAAGTTATAGAGGAGCTGAGTGCCACAGTGACCACTTCCTCGTTGGAGCAAAATTTAAAATAAAACTTAAGAGAGCTTTCTATACTAAATTACAAAGATTACACCCAACATATAACAGAGAAAAACTGCAAGACATTACAGTCAAAGAGAAATTTACAGATGAAATAAAATGCAAACTTGAAACTCTGCAAAACCCTTTGGAGGAAAGCATTGACCAAACTTGGTTGAACATCAAGAATACAATTCAGTCTACCGCAGAAGAATGTCTCGGTGTGTTAACCACGCATAGAAAGAACAGATGGTTCAATCAAAAATGTGAAGAAGCAGTCATTAGGAAGAAGAATGCCAGACATGTATGGTTAAATGACATCAATAACATCCAAAAGGAAGAGCATTATGAAATGAATGTAAAGAGGCTACAAAAATAGTCAGACAGCAGAAGCGAGAATATATGAGTAATATAATCAAAGATATGGAAACTAATCACCAGAAAAATGAATCCAGAAATTTTTTTAAAGAACTGAAGTCAATGAAACGAGGGCACCAACAAAACACATATGGTTTAAAAGACAAAAATGGGAATATGATAAATACCAATGAGGAAATATGCAACACATGGAAAGAATATTTTATTGAATTACTAAATTGTGAAGCTCCAAGTAACATTTTCTCACAGGAAGAGGTTCTAACATGCGAACCACAAATTGAAGAACCTACATTTGAAGAAATCCTATATGTAATCACACGACTTAAAAACAATAAGGCAACTGGGACTGATGGAATTGCTGCTGAATTTATAAAGGCAGGTGGCCATGCATTACATCTAAAGCTATACGAACTAATAATAAAAATCTGGAGGACAGAAGAATTACCCCATGACTGGAAAGAGTCATTATTGATACCTATCTTTAAGAAAGGAGACAAGTTCCAATGTGGAAATTATAGAGGAATATCACTACTGTCCACAAGCTATAAGATACTATCCGCAGTATTACTAAATAGACTAAAACCATATTCAGAAGACATATTAGGTGACTACCAGGCGGGTTTTAGACAAAACAGATCAACAATAGATCAGATATTTATCTTACGACAAATAGCCGAGAAACATTGGGAATATAAAAGAGATCTCCATAACATTTTTGTGGATTTTAAAAAGGCTTATGATAGTGTCCATAGGAATAGTCTATGGAATGCTATGCAGGAATTTGGAATACCAAGGAAGTTAATCAACATGACCAGACTATGCATGGAAGATACTTATAATATAGTAACATATAAAGGCAGGAAATCAGACCCCTTCCAAATAACATCTGGCTTGAAACAGGGTGATGCACTATCGCCGCTACTCTTCAATCTGGCTCTAGAGAAAGTTGTAAGGAAGGTAAAGGAGGAATGTGATATTGGAGGAACATCCAAGCTGCTTGGTTATGCAGATGATATAGATATTATAGGGCAAAGTGAACAAAAGACATTGGAAATATTGACTCACTTAAAGGAAAAAGCCCAACAGATGGGGCTGGTTATCAACCAAGATAAGACAGAATATATGGTAATTTCAAGAGACGGAATGGCTAGAAACTCTGGCCACATACAAATAGATAATATGACCATTAAAAGAACGGAAACATACAAATACCTGGGTACGATCTTCAACTGCTCCAACATCATAAGGGAAGAAATACAAACTAGAATCAACTCTGGAAATAAGATATACTATGCACTACAACATCTACTAAAATCAAAGGCGCTATCTCGTAACACCAAAATCACAATATACAAAACACTGATCAGAACAGTTGTGCTGTATGGCTCTGAAACCTGGAGTACAACGAAAGGAGACGAAGCCTTGTTACAAACCTTTGAGAACAAAATTTTAAGACGCATCTTTGGACCCATTAGGGATACACAAAGTGGAGAGTGGAAAAGAAGAAGTAACAAAGACATTTATGATCTGTTTAAGTCCCCGCTAATCACTGGTATCATGAAGGCTAATAGACTACAATGGCTGGGGCATATAGAAAGAATGGAAGATAATAGGGAAACAAAACTCGCTTACACTCAGGAAATAAATGACCGTAGACCCCGAGGTAGACCAAGAAGGCGGTGGAGAGATAATACATGTACAGACCTACAAGCACTTGGAATCAACGACTGGCAAGAGAAGGTCCACCAGAGAGACGAATGGAGACGGATTGTATTTGCAGCAAAGAACCTCAATGGCTCGGAACGCTGAAGAAGAAGAAACTATCGTCTGTCAAGACGGCAATGTGCCAATGTAATAGTCAGGCTGCTTGTGGTCAAAGCAAAAGCGCCAGACTCTTCCTTCACAATTTTCCCTCCGACCTGAGCCGTAAAGGCATATGAACTTCTCACGCCTCGGACGATCTACCCATCCGTGTAAATGACAGCATCAACCTCTAAAGAATTCTCGAAGATCAGAGCCTGTACTTCCGCCTCCACAGCAGCTGGATTTTCTTGCCTGCATTTCCTGTCTAGTTGGATACACACTGAAAAGGATGTGCAGAACTCTGTTGGCACTTGTACCCACTCCTCGCCAGGTTCTAAGTCCTCAAGTGAACACACCTGCCGAAGAATGTCTTCGCCTTGATCCAACCACGACTTTCCTCTTTTTAATCTGCTGCCCTTTACCTTCTTAATCTCGCTATGCAGTGGATATTGTGTGTTTGCATTGACTCTGAGATAGGCACGTGCTTGGCAAATTTGTATTAATATTATGTCCCTTATGGTTGGGACTACTTCTATGAGCGCCAAAAAATACACATATGATTATTTATGAACTGTATTAGTGGCCTAAAGGGTTACCCTATTGATATTTCTGTGTAATACGTGTACAAAAGTCTCTGGTCTCCCAGTTGCGGTGAGCATAGTGGCTAGACGCTTGTCTGTCGGCCAGGCAGAAACTGATAGAAGACATCGTACACACTGGCCATGTAATTACAATCACTGGAAGGTCCGTGGTCAGAGGTGAAAAGAATGGGCCATGTAATTACAAACACTGGAAGATCCGTGGTCAGAGGTGAAAAGAATGGGTGGCGTTTTATTGCAATGATAAATGGGCACTTTAAAAAAAAAGAGGAGTTTGATATATGTCATTACAACATCTAGCATGAGTATAGAAGTTTAGGCTGTTACGACAACATGTAGATGGTTAGAGGGCAGTACAGCCAGACACGTGTTTGTAACGGACTCATAGAATATTGTGCAGAAAGTGGTATGTTCCGGATGGAGTGGCTAGTATCTCTCGAAAGGACAGAGATTAGTTAGTTAGTTAGTTAGTTAGTTAGTCGCGGTTCCAACCTCACGGCAACGGGTCGTCCCCATATTGCTCCGTTCCTGTGCCAGTGAATATCACACAAAATGCTCCCCACTGCCCTATGTGAACAATGGAATAGACAGGGGTGTCGGCAAGCCAACAGCCCGCGCAGGTACACTGTGCATAATGCCGCCGCCAGACTGCCAACACAAAAGTCCTCCACAAAAAATACAGTTCATCGTCGATGGAAACGGCAGTCATCAGAAAGACTTCACTGACCCAGGTTTTATCCCACATGGCTCGGTCTCTTTCCGCAGGGCGACCCACTGAAAGCGCCGCACAAATCACGAACTCCGTAGCTACAGTGCCAACTCCCAGGAGTCTCCTGAAAAAAGCACTTGTGAACCGAAAAGGCAAACCAGTCAATCCAGCAACAGCTAGCCGCCATCGTTCCGAACACGCAGTTCACGCTTAAAAACAACCGCGGACCGATGCAAAAGCATTCCAAGCGAAATTCACAGCTCACAGTGTCACGCCACGCACTCACTCAGTAGCAGGGCGACGGAACCATAGCCTCCTTAGTCGCCTCTTACGACGTGCATGGTAGGCAACAGTGTTACTATTCTTTGCTCCCCCGTATGGGCCCCGGCAACACACGGGCAGAGATTGTGAGCATATATGTATTTTCTGAGTAGGCCACGCAGGTGTGCTTGACAATGATCACACAGATAGAGTACCTACTGCTGCAACTCTGGGTGTAGAAATACGTTACGATAAAAGTAATGCGAAGACGGGTGCACTAGCGAAGTTAACAACAAACTACGCTGGGCTCGTTGCTTGTCACAGTGCGGGATATCTGACAGTCTCTTCTTCCTTTTTCTATGCCTACAAAATGTAAGTGCGCTGTCACACCACAGACCCACAGTAGAACAATTTAATTTAAATGTTGTGATATTGTAAGGGGGCTGAGTGGTCTCGAGGTATGGTGTCCACCTCGAGTGCTGGAGGTCCCGGGTTCAAACCCCGGAGAGGGCCGGGATTTTTTCACGTGGACTTCTGGTAACAAGAATTTCCCCTGGTCTCTGGGTAGTGAGATCGGACGCCCATGTGTATTGTTGCGCACATAAAAAAATTCTTCCAACCATCATGTGCCATGCCGATAAGCGTGGGCGGTCATGTTTTGCCATCTCACTCGATCACCAGAGTCGTTGATCAGCTCCGTGTTCCTGTCTCGATCACATGGCTAAGCCATCCAGGTATTTACTTCTCGGTCTTCCCCTTGGTCTCTTCCCTTCGATCTTGCCAGTTGTCACCAAGTTCTTGAGGTCAAAAGCGAGCTAGCGAAAAAAAAAAAAACATGAGAAAATACTTGATAGCAGTGTGTCATGGCATGAAAGCTAGTCACATGAATTGATCCATGTCGTTGGAGATCGCAATTTGTGGAGGGTCATGATCGCCCACGTCAGCTGGCAAGGCACTGGATGATGATGACGATGATGATGGAGACTAGAACTATGTGGAGAGTGCAGTTGAACTGACGGAATACCCATATTATCTGGAAAGACTGGCCTAGAAGTGGGTGAGTAGAGGACCCGGACGAAACTTAAGATTCTTAAGGTAAAGAGGCAAAAATCAAATTGCCCCTAGAATAAAAGCTTGAGAACTCCACGGTGGCTTATAAAGAAGGGGCACGAGAATATGTGGGGACGTCTAGAGTGCAGAGATGTCGATTGTTAAGTTCGGTATTCAGTAAAAACAATCTGATGAGAAGCCCTTCACAGCGTAGTCAAGGACTTTACTCTTTACGACACTAGGGAAAATATACATAAATGACATTTCACAGATATATTTGGTTTAATGCAAAATAGTGTATTGGCTAGCTATCATCTGATGCGATTTTGACAGTTAATCATTGTAAAACAGTTATATCTGTCCCCCCTCCCACATTCGACATTTACGACATGAAATAGTGAACTTTTGATAAACACGTCAAGGTTCAACATGGCCGACGGTGGCATCTCTGGTGTTATGGAAGACGACGACACTAGCTGGTAAACATTGGCTTTGTGGATTACGTTGGGCGTTGCATATTTTCACACCTAAGAAACAAAATACAGGACTGGTTTTACAGCAATGAAAAGGAGTATCTTTATTATATAATATGCCCGGACTCCTTGTTTGACAGGACAAGTTTTATTTTATTTATTAATAAATAAATAATAATTTAATAAATATAATAATAATATTTATTTATGTTTTTTTTTAATGAGAAACTTTAGGTATTTTAAATAATATTTTGTAAATTTTGTTAAAATTATTAAACTAGAAACTGCATAGTTGGATAGCTCCCGAAAAGAGCAACCCAATGGTCCCCACTCAAGTCTCTACCAACCAATGCTTAGCCAAGATATTATTTATTATTTTAATGTTTGTGTATATGTATAAATAATATTTATCAAGCACAACCCACTACTGGCAACGCTGATCGTATTCTAGTATGAACCTAAGGCCTATCCACGTCAATGTGGAAGCACTTGACTCGAGTTTCGCTCTCGTTTGAGCTTGTCAGTAGTGCATATCCTTAACCGGACCCGGAAACAAACCCCGGATAACTGGTGTGTAAAGCGGGTGTGTAACCACTAGACCACGCGGCACACACTGGACACGGCCAAATTATCACAACAGAATATTACAACGTCACCCATCATAGGCTGTAGCTCAAGATTTGCCCGATCGCCGCGACTGACGTCCGTCAATCGATGTGGACCCAAATGATCAGGTCTTCTCACTGGCAAGGCACACCAGGCCACCTAAAGTCCAGCGAGCAATAATCAAATTGATTTATTTGGCTGTTTCGGGATTTGAGATTTAAATATAGAGCACAATCCACTACTGGCAACGCTGATCGTATTCTGGTATGAACCTAAGGCCTGTCCACGTCAATGTGGAAGCACTAGACTCGAGTTTCGCTCTCGTTTGAGCTCGTCAGTAGTGCATATCCTCGACCGGACCCGGAAACAAACCCCGGATCACTGGCGTGTGAAGCGGGTGTGTAACCACTAGACCATGCGGCACACGCTGGACATGGCCAAATTATCACATGAGAATATTACAATGTCACCCACGTGAGAAGTGAGCAATTAATAATTACATACTATTTTTAAAAAAAAACCACGCCTTATTTCACAGTATTTTATTTAAATTTAAATAAGTATGTACTGCTGCGCTGCTAAGAAAAAAAGTACTCTGTGCTTACAGTAATTACATGTTTAGATAGATGGGTGTGAAAACTGGCTTTCATAATTATTTTCAGTCATGTGAAATGGTGAAAAATTATACAAGTACACAGATATATTACTGCTACAAATGAAACCTAGAATTCTGTTTAATTTTAGTAGTTAAATTGCCAGTTCTAATTATAAATAAATATACAACAGCTATACTGCTATAGTTTAGTACTATTGTATCGGCGCCGCCATTTTGAATTTTGTGTTATGACTGCCATATCTCATTTTCATGGTTGTGCTAAATATTTTTCCTGAACGCTATTGAAAGCCATGATTGTTGAAACTCTTCACATACATGTAAAACTGAATGGAGAATTCAAAATGCAATGAAAAGTCAAGGTTGGTTTAAAATACAAGAGTTATGAGACAAATTAGCTTACTGTTCTTGAATAAACTTAAAGAAATTCAAGAGAAGAAAGTTCTAAGCGACAGTCACTTGCAGCCTAGCAGATAGACCACAGTAGCATTTATTAGAGTTGTT
The DNA here is from genome assembly GCA_963921405.1 of Cepaea hortensis. Lineage (NCBI taxonomy): Eukaryota > Metazoa > Mollusca > Gastropoda > Stylommatophora > Helicidae > Cepaea > Cepaea hortensis. The sequence goes on from OY992891.1 coordinate 59,790,513, forward strand.
TCCCCCGATCTGTGACATTTGGTTTTCAAATACATTGGGTTGCATCAAATCTCCCAGGAAAAAGGCCTCCGCCTTCCCCAACCCCCCAAACACAAAGAACGGTAACTAACATTGCTACTCCTAGCCCAGGAATAATTGGAAACATGAATGGCTTTGTACACACCCCTTTGTTTGAGTCGTCAAACTATATGCCTCATTCTCTGATGTTCGTGGGTTCGTTTTCAGAATGTTTCATTCAGACCTGGGGTCATAGCTGAAGCTACAGAGCTTGTGTTTTGTGCCTTAACCCCTTTACCGTGGAAAAAAAAATTTTTTTTTGTTATGCAAACTGTGTATTTTTTTTCTTTCATAATTTGATATGTTATGTTGTCCTGGCAAAATAAAATGTTTTTTTAAGTGAAAATGAGTTGTCTTTTAGAAATTGTGAGGAAAATAAGAAATGTTCTGTACTAAATGGTACTGTTCAATAACGAACTAAACTGATACGTATATTAGATGTCAATTGTTTTTAGTAATTATACTTGGTGTGGTAAACACCAAAACATGGAGCTGCACATAGTGCTGTGTCACACTCCGGACAGTAGTATCGTGTCTCTTTACGAAATTTGAAAAAATCCGGAAAAAAAAATCTGAAAAAAAAAAAAGAATCTGAAAACCCAGCCAAGTTGTTCAAGCCCGTACTCTGTAGATTCCAAGCTTGCTAATAAAAACTATGCAAATACATGCCCATAGGATACATGTATGTACGCATACATCTACACAAGCTATACTATGCATAAATTATAATCATACTACAAAGTTATAAATTATAATCATAATAAAATCACAATAAAAAGTTTTTTGTTGTTTCGTACCTTTTTTTTCTTGTTTACTGTCCACTTTCACTTTTGGCATCACGTGATGACCTACTTTTATCTTCCGCTGTTGAACTGGCTGTTGGATTAGCCGCCCTATGCATTTCCTATGCTATTTTTGTATTAACACGAGTTTACTCGGGACGCACGGCACACAGAAGACTTTTACATCTGATGACGAGTTAACTCATGCACGGTTAAAGCCAACAATTTTTATGACGAGTTAACTCGTGACACACGGTAAAGGGGTTAATTCATTCATTCATTCAGTAGCATGTCCTTTGCAGAACCTCGCTCCCATAACAACCCTCCGAAAAACTTCTCGATCATTAGCAAGATGTCCTGCATCTGATACACCTATCTGGAGATCATCTGCCACATCCTGCACCCATCTTCTCTTTGGCCTTCTTCTTCTTCTCTTCCGGGCGTATACCCGTCCATTATTGTTCTCTCCAAACGTTCATGATGTTTCAAGTTACCAAAATATTTCAATTTTCTTTGTTTTATCGTCTTTAGTAGCCAGCCTTCTTCAATATTCAGCTTTTGTCGTAGGGATGCATTTGTTCTTTTCTGTATCCAAGATATTCTTAAAATCTGTCTATAACATTTATATTCAAAAGTATTTATGCGCTGCTCAGCTTGTTTAGTAAGTGTTACGGTCTCACAGACATATGTTGCAATGGGAAAGATGCATGCTGGTAAAAATCTAATTTCTGTAGTTCTTTCTGTCCCACTCCACAATTTATTCAGTGGATGTTCATCTTTTAATTTCTTTCTTTGTGTCAGAATTTGTTAGTAATCAATGACCCACGATATTTGAAATTTTCCACCACCTCCAATTTTTCCTCATTAACATATATTTCTTTCTCCATAGTAGTTTTATCTGTATGCATTATCTTTGTTTTAACTATGTTAAGGTATAAGTTGTGATTTTCACTATTCTTTTGCGTTTTATGCATAATCTTTGCCAATGGCTTGCTGCTCTACAAAGAAAGAGTGAGCCAGAAAGAGTGCAGTGAAGTTGATCCTCTCACCTTTAACCTTTAATCATGCTGTGAAAAGTGAAGACAGGCATGCTTGGTGCAGAGTAGCATGTTTCATTAAAAACAAATCAAAGATAGGGAGCATCTGTCAGATCTTTTTCCCAGGGTATGCTGGTGTATTGGGAAGTGAGCAGACCAACAAATTGGCTGGGTCTGTACTCTGCATGGGGTATTGGGGCATGATAAGGCAGATGTGGTCAGAACTCTTTGGATTCATGTGTATAGCATCATTGGCACCTTGCCGTCTTGACAGAGGATAGTTTGTAAGGGATGGAGTTATTGCCTCTCCATAGCACAAAGCCTGGGCTAAAATATAGAGACCATGTGTTGCCCATGCAGCATGATACCTCTCTCGGCCTGCCTAGTTCACTCCAGAGGAAAGGTAACACCTCTACATCTGGAACAAGACAAGCTGCTGAAGCTGCCGGATCAGCAAAGCAATGCTCTAATTGTCCGCCTGTCGGAGCTTCGATCCTAGACCAGCCGCCAACCAAGGCTTTGGGCCTGGTCTGCCCTGCCATGACACTTTGTCTTTAGATTGCATTTCCTCGCACCAGGGTAAGGCTTGTACCCTCCCAATTGCGCTCTTCCGCCCGAAGCCGTTGGCACAATGTGGGGTGTCGGGTTTGGTAAGCGCCGCCCAACGTTCGGCGCTAACAGAAAGCAGGTAGTACCGTCTACTGTTATACGGTAGCTCAGTCATATCTGACTAAGACCTGACACAATTATGTGTCAGGTGTATAGTATAATGTGTATAGCATAGAAGAACAAATACACCATCATTGGCTGGAGAGAATGGTGCTGGAGGAAGTGACGAGAGGATCTGGCTGACACTTAGAACTCTGACGAAAGGCCAGACAAGACACATATTCAAAATACACCATCATTGGCTGGAGAGAATGGTGCTGGAGGAAGTGACGAGAGGATCTGGCTGACACTTAGAACTCTGACGAAAGGCCAGACAGACACATATTTAAAACTGCAACCGGTACCATTATTATTGGGACATTTGCTTGGTTGTTGAAAATGAGGACATAGTGCATATGGGAATGTTCCAAGTGCTGTGTCAGTTCTTGACTCAACTCAACTCTTACCATTTAAGTTAGGAACCAATACTTATTTGACAGTTTGCTGTGTCCAGTTTGATTATTGTAAAATGTGAAAACAAATGTAGTGGTCTGAGTCCAGTGCTCGATATGTTTCTGAAGCTGTTCTGTTGTGGGGTCAACCCAGCTTTGTTAATTGGGTATCAGGTAATTTTCAGAATTTCTGGAAATTATTAGTAATGAAAGGAGCTAGCCATGTTGAGCTAAGAACCGAGATCACTGCACTCATTCCCATACACAATCCGTCCCCTCGCTCAACAGCCAGTGAAGAGGGAGCTGGCCATTTCACCTTATGATGTGAACTAGTATATGTGAAATCCTAACACTTCACACTGTCTGCAGCAGTATCAACCATAGAATTACTGTTACCTTTTAAAGCATAATCAAGTTTTGAGACATGAATACATATTTTTTACTTCCAAAGATCACAATAATTGTACAGCCCATTGTTTTTCATGTCCCTTTAGTTTTATATTCTGATCCGACCTCTATTCTGTATTGTCTTCATGCATGTATTCTTCTCATAGTCTGTGGCGTTGATGATCATATTTTTTCACAGCCTTCTGTCACTTGTGATACTTCTGTGTCTTCTGATACTGACGTTCCTCCATTCTATGATGTCAAACTGTCCAGCATTTTCTTTTTTGGTCTCCTCCTTTCTCCTCCCTTCCAACCTTCCTGTTGTGATAACATACTCCAACTTTCCTCTCCTCATGTCATGCCCAGAGAGTGTGAACTGTCGTCTTCTGATGCGAGTAACCATTTCTCTTTGTGAGTAAACTTCTTTCAAGATATCTTCATTGCTCTTATCTGTCCACTGTGTTCTCACCATTAATTTATAAAACCATATCTCCGCAGCTTCCACATAATTCCTTACTTGTCTGCTAATTGTCCATGTTTGCTCCCGTACATCAGAACTGGTTCAATAAAGCTCTTAAGAACTTCTTTCCTCACCTTCATTGACAAAGATAAATTGTAGAGCACATTCTTCATCTTGTAAAATGCTGTAATTTCTGGGCTATTCTACATGTAACTTCCTTATCTCCCACTGCATCTTCCATCTGCTGTTGTTAAAGTACCCAAATATTTAATTACACTGACTGGTTTCCGATTGGTTCCATTCACTATGATCTTGCATTTGGGTATACAGTTTTGTTTGGCAATAACGACGACTTCTGATTTGATTAAGTTTAAGTCAGATTAAGTCCTTTGTTTTGATTTTCTGTTGCTTAAAGTTCTATTAACAGTTGACAGGGTCGACTTTATTGACCGGGTTTTTATCCCATATGGCTGAGTCTCTTTCCACAGCGTGAAAAGCGCCGCACAAAGCACGAACTCTGTAGCTCCAGTGATGACCCTCGGGAGTCTAAAAAAAATTCACTCGTGAACCGAAGGACGTGGCCCGGTATCGAACCCACAACCTTCGGAGCCCGAGTCAAACGGCTTGACCACTTCGCCACAGAGACTCCCAGACTTTCTGTTGCAATTATATCTATCATCTCTTGCAACTGTGTTTAATTTTCAGCGACCAATAACATGTCGTCAGCATAATGTAGGTTATTTACATTATGTCCACCTACCATTCTTGTTTTGTATGGATCTCATTATTATTTTGACTGTACATATTGAACAGGCCAGTCTCCCTGGCATAGGTGTTAAGGACATTGTTCGTAATCTCGTATACTCTCGTACGAAACACAGTTGCGCGAGATTCGGCAGCAGATCACGTTGCGTTGGTTACTTAGAAGGGTATGTGAGCCGGTTGTTCAGAAAGCGATGGCAAACTACTGAACGTTAAACTTGCCAAGACATCAACAGCAGCTGAAAAATGCTGGTGTTTACTGCAATGTCGTGTAAAGGATATGCGGACAACAAAAATATTGAACATATCTTGCATGTAGTTCTTTTCTTGTAAAACTGTTTAATTGTTTCTAGATATGGGGTTTAAATTGTATATAACGATGTAATATCTTTTCCCCTTCACTTTTATATTGGTTTCTTCTTGTTTTGTACTATCTTCTTGTTTCCAATTGTATCATATAGATGTTTCATCACTTGGAAGTGCTCATTTTGATGCTGAGAACATTTGTAATGTCTTTCCAGGTTGTCAGAATTAGAAAAAGCCTTAGTTGAAGAATGTGATTTTGGTACCTTGCGCAACATTTGTAAAGGAAGGCCTGTACCAGGTCATCTAAGGGCTGAAGTTTGGCAGGTAAGGTTACAAATATTTGTGTCACATAAGCATCATCATCACATGGTAAATCCATTGCAGAATGTCACACTTTTCACAACCTGCCAACAATTTTCTCAATTCTTCACCAGTTCTCTTGCCTGTTGCATTTTCATGCATAATGTGTCTTTCTTTAATGTCAAGATGAGTTTCTGGGGATATAATATGTTGTTGCATTTGGTAGTGGTATATTGTCTTTAAAAAAAAATGTTTGCATATCCTTTACAGGACATCGCTGTCAACATCAGCATCTTTCAGCTGATTGTTGATTTCTTGGCAAGATTATGCTCAGTAGTTTGCCATTGCTTTCTGAGCGGCCGGCTCACATACTCCGTAAGTTACCGACGCAATTCGAACCACTGCTGATTCTCACCGTCGCCAGGTTACTTACAAGAGTATACAAGATTACGGAGAAAAGTCGCTAACCTCTAGGCCAGGAAGCCGGCGCTATATTGTCCTACAGTGTGATAATATTTGCTTCATTTAACTCACAGATTTTCGGCTGTTTTTGCTTGCTTATTTCGTGCTTCTGATCCACATTGACCTCTATGACCCAACATGCAGACATGTTGTACCAGGGCCAGTTACTACACTGACAAAGACATCTCTTCACCTCCCTAGTGGGCATCCTGGCAACACTAGTTGGGCAAATGAATGGAGGATAAACACGATCTCTGTTGTGATGAAGCCTGCTGAGGACTGCAAACTTTACATTCTGTGAGATTGCAAGAGAATCACAGCAATTCCCCATGGTGATGGTAGAATAACAGCACCAATGTTTTTCTCACCCGGTGTTGAGAACTCATGGGCATGCTCAGAGTGAGCATGCTGTTTTCATACCATATTAGACCAAAGCCATCACCAGTGCCAGATTCTTCCTTCCGCAAGAAGTGCTAATCCTTTCAAGTGCTCATCATCTCATTTCATCTTGTTCCTCTTGTACCTTGCGGTGTCGGGGTGAAGTATAAACAGCGGGAGAGTCCCCGTCTATGGGCTTCATATATTGAGATTCCCATTGACTGTGCTATTCCCTCTATCCATCGTTTACGTGGCAAGAAGTGCATAGCTTAGTAATTTGGGATTCACTACAACTACTTTGCACATATCTTCCCAGGAGCCCATAAGGAACGCAAACAATTGTAGCAATATAGCCTGCCATGCATGTTGTAAGAGGTGACTAAGGAGGGTTGGTGTGCAACTAGCTACCTCAACCCATAGAAAACTTAAGTTGCAAAATCTAACCATTCATGAACGAGTCTACACAAGGTTTGTCGTGAGTTGGTTGACGGCAGCAAAAGAAGAAGAAGAAGGAGAAGAAAACTTCTGTGATCCTCTGACCCAATTATTGTTAGTTGGAAAGACTGTACTATCAGCACTGCAGATGAATCTGAAAGTCCAGCACATATAATTCTGTCATCATCATCATCATCATGTGCCATCTGCTCAGTGTACGTCGGCTTCACCGAGTCTCCATCATTTTCTGTCTTGTGACTTCATGGTGCATTCATACAGACTTCTTCCAGTCCATCTCTTGATATTGTCTTCCCACATTAACCTTGTCATCCTCTAGCATCCTCCTCCTTCAATTTTCTGTCCAACAACATATGAAATAGTTGACTTTCAGAAATATTAGGTCACTTCAGAATTAGGTAGGGTGACCAGCTAGCTCCCTTCCTCATGATCTTTTCTTTCTAGACAGTTTCCAGAAAGTTGAGAACATTAGCATCTCATCCTGTTCCTCTTGTACCTTGCGGTGTTGAGGTCAAGTATACCCAGGGGGAGAGTGCTCGTTTATGGGCTTCATATATCAAGATTCCCATCATCTCATCTCATTTTGTTCCTCTTGTAACTTGTGGTGTTCAAGTGAAGTGTAAACAACGGGAGAGTGCCTGTTTATGGGCTTCATATATTCAGATTAACATTATTTCATCTCACCTTATTCCTCTTGTACCTTGCGATTTCGAGGTGAAGTATAAACAGCAGGAGAGTGCCTATTTATGGGCTTCATGTATTGAGATTTCTATTATTGACTCGTTATTCCATGTTCCCATCATTTACATGGTTCCATTTGGTCTGTAGCTGGCTCCGTGGCTAAAGGCTTGCGAAAGCGGT
>OY992891.1:59802857-60017857 GCA_963921405.1 Cepaea hortensis
GGAAGGTTTGAATAATGGCAAGATTGAGGGAGGAAGAACTGGTTTTCTGAAGGCAAGAGAACCCACTTCATTGTACTGGTTTTAGCCAATATAGCTCGGTCTGTTTCCATATGGCAGCCTGGTGGAAGCATCATGCAAAGCACAAACTCCGTAGAGACCACCAAGAGTCTATGAGAAAATTGCACCCGTGAACCAAATGTCAGCCTGGAATCAAACCCACAACTTTCAGAGTGTGAGGCAGGCGGCATAACCACTTCACCACAGAGACTCCTGGGAAAAGCTGAATGGGTAGACAATGGGAGAAAGAAGACAATTAGTGGATTAACTGATAAAGAACACAGAAAAGATGATTATAGTGGAACATGATTGCTTGTGATGCTCGGCATGGCACATGGTGTTGAGGATGATGAATATGATGATGATGAGTGCGTGGTCACAAGGCATGTGTCTGTTTACTAAGGGTTAACTTGTTTCTTGTGTTTGTTCACTAAGTGTTCATCCGTACCTTGTGTTTGTTTATCAAGTGTTCACCTGTATCTTGTGTATGTTTATAAAATGTTCACCTTTATTCACCTGTATCTTGTGTATGTTTATCAAGTGTTCACCTGTATCTTGTGTTTGTTTATCAAGTGTTCATCTGTATCTCTTGTATGTTTACCGAATGTTCATCTGTATCTTGTGTATGTTTATCAAGTGTCTACCTGTATCTTGTGTATGTTTATCATGTATTCACCTGTATCTTGTGTTTTTTTTTTTAAAACAAGTGTTTTCCTGTATCTTGTGTATGTTTATCAAGTGTTTACCTGTATCTTGTGTATGTTTATCATGTATTCACTTGTATCTTGTGTTTGTTTATCAAGTGTTCATCTGTATCTTGTGTTTGTTTAACAAGTGTTTACTTGTATCTTGTGTTTAACAAGTGTTCTCCTGTATCTTGTGTATGTTTATCAAGTGTTTACCTGTATCTTGTGTATGTTTATCATGTATTCACCTGTATCTTGTGTATGTTTATCACATGTTCATCTGTATCTTGTGTTTGTTTAACAAGTGTTTACTTGTATCTTGTGTTTAACAAGTGTTCACCTGTATTGTGAGTCTATTTACCATGGGTTACCTTTATTTTGTGTTTATTTACCATGGGTTAACCCAGATCTTTTGTTTGTTTACCAAGGGTTAACCTTTGTCATGCATCTGTTTACCAGGCATTAACCTGTATTGTGTGTCTGTTTACAAAGGGTTAACCTGAATCTTGGTTTTGTTTACAAAGGGTTAACCTTTATTGTGTGTCTGTTTACAAAGGGTTTACCTGAATCTTGTTTTTGTTTACAAAGGGTTAACCTGAATCTTGTGTTTGTTTACAAAGGGTTACCCTGTATTGTGTGTCTGTTTACCAAGCGTTAACCTGTATTGTGTGTCTGTTTACAAAGGGTTAACCTGAATCTTGTGTTTGTTTACAAAGGGTTACCCTGTATTGTGTATTTGTTTACCAATGATTAACCTGTATCTTGTGTTTGTTTCCCAAGTATAATCTGATTCTTGTGTTTGTTTACCAAATGTTCACCTGTATTTTGTTTATATTCAAATCTGCAGCAGCTTTAAAAAGACTGGAAGGCTCTTCCACCTGTTCAGATTGCTCCTTCAGTACCATGATCCCGAGCTGTGTTCATACTTAGACACAAGGAGAGTAACCCCTGACCTGTATGCAATGTGTTGGGTATGTCAGATTTTTGTCCTTTATTTCTTCTTCTTCCCCTCTATCTCAAAAGTCACCCAGATTCAGATATATCCTTTCTTCTGACTGACCATACATGAACATGTTGTCCTGTCTTCTGACTGACCATACATGAAAATGTTGTCCTTTCTTCTGACTGACCATTCATGAACATGTTGTCCTTTCTTCTGACTGACCATACATGAACATGTTGTCCTTTCTTCTGACTGACCATACATGAACATGTTGTCCTTTCTTCTGACTGACCATTCATGAACATGTCCTTTCTTCTGACTGACCATTCATGAACATGTTGTCCTTTCTTCTGACTGACCATACATGAACATGTTGTCCTTTCTTCTGACTGACCATACATGAACATGTTGTCCTTTCTTCTGACTTACCATTCATGAACATGTTGTCCTTTCTTCTGACTGACCATTCATGAACATGTTGTCCTTTCTTCTGACTGACCATACATGAACATGTTGTCCTTTCTTCTGACTGACCATTCATAAACATGTTGTCCTTTCTTCTGACTGACCATTCATGAACATGTTGTCCTTTCTTCTGACTGACCATACATGAACATGTTGTCCTTTCTTCTGACTGACCATACATGAACATGTTGTCCTTTCTTCTGACTGACCATACATGAACATGTTGTCCTTTCTTCTGACTGACCATTCATGAACATGTTGTCCTTTCTTTTGACTGACCATACATGAATATGTTGTCCTTTCTTCTGACTGACCATTCATGAACATGTTGTCCTTTCTTCTGACTGACCATACATGAACATGTTGTCCTTTCTTCTGACTGACCATACATGAACATGTTGTCATTTCTTCTGACTGACCATTCATGAACATGTTGTCCTTTCTTCTGACTGACCATACATGAACATGTTCTTTTTTCTGACTGACCATACATGTTCTTTCCAAAGCAGTGTAGAGCATCACAAACAAAAAGCAGAGTAATTTTAATGTGTAACACTATCATGTTGCTTCTCTTTGGAACATTAATTTATTTTGTCAAGCACTAATTGCGTGTATGTCTTTGATTTAATATGGAAGATAATGTGGTTACTTGTCATGCTTTTACCTGACTAGGTATTGAAATATTTGTCCTGTTTGATGTTTACACCTTGACTATATATTTACAAAGCATGTCTAGAGTGACTTGCATGTTCCAGTCACCCCAGAGCTATGCTGATGGTAGCACAGTTACTGGTAGGGTCTCCCATGTTGGGCAGGCCAAGGGATAGAAACCAGATGAAGTGAGACACAAACCTGTCGCCTTGTAGGTAGATTCGGGACAATCAAAGGCGAGGGAAACCAAACCTGAAGAAATCCTATTCAAAGTAGGTTGTACTGAGCCACAGACTTAATGAGACAGTGCAATGCAATTGACCACATGATGGCTTGGTTTGGTGCAATTTTTGTTGCACATGGATAAAAGCATACATGCTCCATCCCTCTCCTTAGGTCACAGAAGAAGAATATCAGCACTGTACACAAACTCCATAACCCCAGGATCCTACTGTATGTGTGCAAGAATAACACAATTCTATAATGTATTATACCCACTACATTTTATTTTCATCTTCTGTGTGACGTTTGATGTGTGTATTATCTAGAGAGATCTATTTTTTATCAACATTCCAAGGAGGCTATCCCATCTCTCTGCCTAGGTGATTTGTGGAGTATGGCATCATTTGAAACCATTAGCTCTGAATCCTATGTATATTTGGATAGTAAAAGTGAAAAAAAAAACAAAGGACTGTTTTTACACATCTTGAGGACTATTGTCAAGCTTGAGCTTGACTCTAGTCCGACTTTGTGAAGACACATGAAGGGTGTAGCATAGGTGGGAGCGCAAGCGCAATTGAAATACCACTACTTTTATCGTTTCTTTACTTATTCAGTCTCTCGGTAGAGATTTGTTCGCAGCAGACGAGCATAATCTCCGGCGGGCCTATTTTCGCTGGTCGCGAGATCCGCACAGTAGAAGGAGGGGGATTTGCTTGCAAATAGACAGGCAATATCTCCTCCGGTAGCTCTGGCGGGCCTATTCCCGCTGGTCGCGGGGTCCGGTTAAAGTGAGGTGGAGAGTCTGACGATAGTGCACGCTTTACACAGGTCCGGACACTTGTGATCGACAGATGTGCGCGCCCTAATGGTCCGGGCTCGTAGGAGGCCCTCACCTGTGGGACTTGGCTGAACGCCTCTAAGCCGGGCCCCTTGGGTGTCAGGGTCTCACCATAACTCGCCACCGGCTCGTGGTGGTGAGGTCTCAGAGGATTGACGCTGAGCCGCCAGCGTCTGCAGCCTACCTTGTGCCAGACGTATTGGTTACCCATTCCTCTGGAATACACAAGACTAGGCCGAGAGAGGGGACATGTCATTTGGGCACCACATGATTCTCTGAAGCTCTGCCCAGGCATTGTGATGGAATATTGGCCACATTCCAACTCACACACTTTGGTCTGTTAAGACTGCAAGGTGCCACTCACGCGGACTATTGTACATTTATTGCTAGCCCTATAATTTCATATAGCAATTGGTACTCAGGGGGTTATGTGGTGAATATCATGCTGGCTGCCTTCACTTCCCACAGCATTCCTGGTACCCCTTTTACACTGAGTCAATCTAGGGGGCCAGGGCAGTTGAAAAAATCCACCTCAATATGAATATGAACTATATTTGATAATACATTGTTGTTGTTCTTGTTTACTGTTGCTTAGTTGCAAACTACAAATCACTGTCAGCTGTCTGCTTTAGGCTGTTTGTCATTTGAGCAATGGGGGAATTATGGGGAGGAGAGGAGAAACATGGGGTGGCGTTATGGTGATTATCTTTGTCATCAGATTTATGGTTAAAATAATGCAAGCGGTTGACAGTAACAGCTGGTGCTGGTTGGTCATAGTTGTTGGCTTATATAGTTTATGTGACTAGAGTTGGCTGACGGTGAATGATAGGTATTAGTTGTTCCAGTTAACAGTTTTGGGTTGTGTAGTGGGACAATTGGGAGCATATTGTAATAGCTGCTGGTATGACCTGGAGGTGACATGTTGAACTAGAACAGACAACTCGGCACTCTTCCGAATTCCGGTCCCAAATAGTTCTGCAGTGAAAAAGTGATTAGGGTTAGGGTTAGTTATATAAAATTATTCACTGAAGAACTATTTGGGACCGGAATTCGGAAGAGTGCCAAAAACTCAGACAGTTGAGATAGGATGCTTCAGACATATTCTTGGGATAACGTGTACAGATCATGTCTCAAATGTCTGTGCATGATGTCTTCAGCTTATGTATGGGTGACGTCAATCAATATTTAAGGTGCCGTCTCCACAATGAAGGTTGGCTGCAATGAATCACCAGCAATGTCTGTTTCTCACCCTGGTTGTACTTTTTTACTGGTTGCTATTCATTCATCTCTTGATGTTATCTTCCCACCTGTATTGCTGTCCATCTCTTGCTTGCCTGTCTTCAACTCATTACTCCTTTTTGATTTTTACAAGTGTGTTATGTGGTAAAAACTACGCCACGGAACAAGTACAACAGGAGGCTTCTGCTCATCAGTAAAGGTCCCCCCCCCCCCCCCCTGGCAGAATGTTTTGGCCTCTTTACCTTTTTGTTTGTTTGTTAAATGAGGTCTAAATATTTCACTTGTCTCTTTTTTATTTCTTTCATTAATGCTTCTTATTTCAGCCTATCTAGAACCTGTATTTTTGATTGGTCTTGTTTTCATGAATTACAACATGAACTTCAGTATATCCATATATTTGTTTTGTTTGCAGTTCAACAGTTTATTTGGAGGCACGTGTGACCTGCATGTGTGCCTGTCAATGTGGGATGTGATATTCCAGCATGCAGACCCATTTCTACAGCTGTTTATGGGCCTGGTAATTCTAGTTAATGCAAAGTGAGTTCGGGGTTCAGCTTCATGTGACCTTCTGTTTGTTTGTTTGTTTGTTTGTTTGTTTGTGCGATGAGAGGATGGTAAAAAATGTTGCTTGCCCTTTGCAGGACATGGCAATTAACCCCAACCCCAGGTTGATTTTCTTGGCAAGTTTATATTCAGTAGTTTGCCATTGTTTTCTGAATGAGAAATCAACATTGAAGTTCAATTGTCCAGTGTAGGGGTTGATCCTGCTACCCCGACATCAGCACACTGGAAGTTTAAGAGCTAGAAAGCTTATCCTTTTGACCTTGTCAAATTCTGATGGATGGATAAGGTTTGGGAATATGAGTTAGTGGAACGAATAAGGAGGTGTGTGATAGAGGGTTAGTTGATTGATTGGATTCAAGGACCATCTTGATTGCCCTTGAAAATATCAATTATGGCTTTGGTAGCCTTTTGCAAGATTAAAAACATACTGACCAATAAAAAGATATCATTTGCAGCAAGAAAAAGAGTGTTGAGGTGCTAAACAGAACCTGTACTTTTGTATGGATGTGAAGCGTGAACAATGATGGCTGTGGAAATGTAGTTTCTGAGGAACATGCAAAGAATACTATGGACAGACATAAAAACCAATGAGCAAGTCCTACAAGAAACAAATGAAAATCGTACAGTGATTAGTGCAATTATACGTAGACAGACAGAATATTTTGGTCACGTTGTGAGATTAAATAAATTGCTGAACTTGGTGACAACTGCATCCTGTTGAAAACTAGCTGCAAAATCCAACCATTCATGCAAAAGTCTGCAAGGGCGTGGCTTGAGTTGGTTGGGGGAATTTGCTGCTTTGGGAGATGAAAGACAGAAGAAGATGAAAGAGAAGAAAGAGATATGAAAGACTGAATAAAGAGATAAAAGAAAGAAGAAGGAGATTCGAAAAACAGAAGGAGGAGAAGAAATACAGGAGGAGATGAAAGACAGAAGGAAATGAAAGACAGAAGAAGGAGATGAAAGACAGAAGAAAGAGATATGAAAGACAGAAGGAGATGAAAGACAGAAGAAGGAGATGAAAGACAGAAGAAGGAGATGGAAGACAGAAGAATGTAGACGTCAGCTCAATGCTGGAGCTCCATAGTGATCTCAGTGTGTGTATTACAGAATCATGCTTGCAAAGAAATTTTCCTTTGGGGTTAAAAGTTAATTGCATGTCCTTTATAGGATGTTGCGATCAGCCTCAGCATTTTGTGATTTACTAGGCAATTTTATATTGGTAGTTTGCCATTGCTTTCTGAATGGGTGATGTTGCATAACGTTGAAATCAGCGTAAAGCTAAAGTTAGTTCCATGTCCTTTACATAACATAGCAGTCAACCCCAGCATTGTTTGGCTGTTTGTGATTCCTGGGCAAGTCTACATTCAGTAGTTTGCCATTGCTTTCTGAATGACCGGCTCCCATACCATTTAATAAAAATTCAACATAAAGCAGTCTGCTGCCAAATAGCCCACAGTTGTGTTTTGAACATGGGCATTAGGATTACGAACTGTGTCCATAACGCCTTCTCCATGGAGGCGGTAGCGTAAAGCTATCTGTGTCTAAATCATCCAGAGCTGACTTCGAACCCACAACTCGATCTGTTGGAGAATTGTGAAGTGCAGTTTCACTAGCCTCTATGTCACAACGCCAGTTCTTTTGGGTAGGTTTCCTAATTTTTCAAAATGTTGCCAGAGCACCTGACCATTCTTACTCTTTACGATTTCCTGCTGCTGAAGGATATATAATGTGTGCATGTGCACACCGGACCTCCTTTCTTTTCCTCCTGACAGTGACTTGGAGAGAACAGTGATGAAAGGAATGGTTTCTGGAAGGAACAAGTGACAGGAGTCAACCAGTATAGACACAGGACATTGCAAACACCTTGGGCATGAGGGTGCATGAGGTGGGAGAACTAGCCGGTGATTGAGAGGCTTGTTGGCAGACCGTAATGAGAGTGTTGGCGTTCTGCAGAGGATCTGCTACATAATGATGGTGACCTACAAGGTTAAGCATTAAATTCACCATCAAGGGACTGAATTCCTTATTCAGTAAAAAAAATATAATTGATTTCTGAATCTGAAGGAGTTAAAATAATAACCATGTGGGATGTTTTATATCAACTTCCAGTACAGAAACAGTTAATTTAGTAACTATAGCAGAAAGGGGTTAAGTAGGACAGCAGGAGTTAAGTAGGATATCTGTACATATTTAGAAAGTTTAAGATCCTACTATTTATTGTGGGCTACAAGATCAGCAAGACCTTAAATGGGCACTAAGAAATCTACTGACCATATCACACACCATGCGCTGATTGGCCTAGTAAACATGGATCTAGTGTGCTATGCCCAGGAACCTTAAAAAGTTACCTGCATGTCCTTACAGGGCATTGCTGTCAACACTAGCATTTATTGGTGGTTTGTGATTTACAATGTGAATTTACATTCAGCAGTTTTCTTTTGATTTCTGAAAGGCCAATGCTTCTTACTATAGAAATTAAAGCGAAATGATCTGCTTCCAAATGGCCTGAGGCTGATTTTGAATCCTTGCCTCGCTGTGTCAGGGAATTGTGAAACTGTGTGTGACTAACCCCTAGGCCATAGATGCTGACAATACAATACGCCTTAGGGCATGTGAAAGGGTCCTTTACTTGTTCACTTAATTATTGTGTATCTAAATAAAAGAGCTGGTGTCCTTATTGAGTATCAACTATTTCAGAGATACCATTCTTGAGAGCAAAGATCAAAGCAGAGAAGAACTGGTTGGTAAGTTGTTAATAAGAGTGATAGCACCTTACACATATATGTATAAGTATACATATTGAGAGATTATCCTCCTTGCACTCCAGATAAGTGGTAGCTGTGGTACTCAGTGGCTAGTGTACTTGCTGATGTTCATACGTTTGAATCCCTATTAATGCTGGGATATTTTTCACTGATCTGGGCTTCCGAGTTGGACCAGTCTCAGTGGGTACGAGGGCATGTGCTGGAAAGTAAAGGTGGTAGTGTGATATTGACTACATCACCAATTATGTGCCAACTGGTCTAAAAATATGGGGCTCCACCATATACACAATACGCCTCATAGTTTGATAAGGGATCCTTTCACTTTATACAGGTCAAGGGAGCACAAAGTAAGGGATCCTTTCATTTTACACAGGTCAAGGGAGCACAAAGTAAGGGAACCTTTCACTTTATACAGGTCAAGGGAGCACAAAGTAAGGGATCCTTTCAATTTATATAGGTCAAGGGAGCACAAAGTAAGGGATCCTTTCACTTTATACAGGTCAAGGGGGCACAAAGTAAGGGATCCTTTCAATTTATATAGGTCAAGGGAGCACAAAGTAATGGATCCTTTTAATTTATACAGGTCAAGGAAGCACAAAGTAAGGAATCCTTTTAATTTATACAGGTCAAGGGAGCACAATGTAAGGAATCTTTTCACTTTACACAGGTTAAGGGAGCACTAAGTAAGGGATCCTTTCACTTTACACAGGTCAAATGAGCACTAAGTAAGGAATCCTTTCACTTTACACAGGTCAAATGAGCACAAAGTAAGGGATCATTTCACTTTACACAGGTCAATTGAGCACAAAGTAGAGGATCATTTCACTTTACACAAGTCAAGTGAGCACAAAGTTAGGGATCCTTTCACTTTACACAGGTCAAGTGAGCACAAAGTAGGGGATCATTTCACTTTACACAGGTCAAGTGAGCACAAAGTAGGGGATCCTTTCACTTTACACAGGTCAAGTGAGCACAAAGTCAGGGATCCCTTCACTTTACACAGGTCAAGTGAGCACAAAGTAAAGGATCCCTTCACTTTACACAGGTCAAGTGAGCACAAGGTAAGGGATCCTTTCACTTTACACAGGTCAAGTGAGCACAAAGTAGGGGATCATTTCACTTTACACAGGTCAATTGAGCACAAAGTGAGGGATCATTTCACTTTACACAAGTCAAATGAGCACAGAGTAGGGGATCATTTCACTTTACACAGGTCAAGTGAGCACAAAGTGAGGGATCATTTCACTTTACACAAGTCAAATGAGCACAGAGTAGGGGATCATTTCACTTTACACAAGTCAAATGAGCACAGAGTAGGGGATCATTTCACTTTACACAGGTCAAATGAGCACAAAGTAGGGGATCATTTCACTTTACACAGGTCAATTGAGCACAAAGTGAGGGATCATTTCACTTTACACAAGTCAAATGAGCACAGAGTAGGGGATCATTTCACTTTACACAGGTCAAATGAGCACAAAGTAGGGGATCATTTCACTTTACACAGGTCAAGTGAGCACAAAGTAGGGGATCATTTCACTTTACACAGGTCAAGTGAGCACAAAGTAGGGGATCCTTTCACTTTACACATGTCAAGTGAGCACAAAGTGAGGGATCATTTCACTTTACACAAGTCAAATGAGCACAGAGTAGGGGATCATTTCACTTTACACAGGTCAATTGAGCACAAAGTGAGGGATCATTTCACTTTACACAAGTCAAATGAGCACAGAGTAGGGGATCATTTCACTTTACACAGGTCAAATGAGCACAAAGTAGGGGATCATTTCACTTTACACAGGTCAATTGAGCACAAAGTGAGGGATCATTTCACTTTACATAAGTCAAATGAGCACAGAGTAGGGGATCATTTCACTTTACACAGGTCAAATGAGCACAAAGTGAGGGATCATTTCACTTTACACAGGTCAAATGAGCACAAAGTCGGGGATCATTTCACTTTACACAGGTCAAATGAGCACAAAGTGAGGGATCATTTCACTTTACACAAGTCAAATGAGCACAGAGTAGGGGATCATTTCACTTTACACAGGTCAAATGAGCACGAAGTGAGGGATCATTTCACTTTACACAGGTCAAATGAGCACAAAGTCGGGGATCATTTCACTTTACACAAGTCAAATGAGCACAGAGTAGGGGATCATTTCACTTTACACAGGTCAAATGAGCACAAAGTGAGGGATCATTTCACTTTACACAGGTCAAATGAGCACAAAGTCGGGGACATCTTTTACACAACTCGAGGCATATTGGGTACATGGTGCTAGCCCCTTATTTTATAGACCAATAAGCACTTAATGAGTCATGTGATCAGCATCACGTCGGTGTCGTTTGCTGATGGGGGAGCCTACACCACAGACATATTCAGAGATGACGCTTAAGCACATTGTACACTCGGTGTGAAACTCTCAGATTTAGACTAAATCATAGTGAAGTCTTAGAGTGCTGTGTCAACATCATGTCCATTGCTGAGTGATACGACAGTATAGCTCGACATAGAATTGTCTTGTTATTTAAAAACCATTAGTCTTTTTTTAATCGTTTGTTCACTTTGAACTCGAGTGTAGTCCATACGCATGCTACGACTTCTAGTGCATTAGACTGATTTTTGCTTGTGAGCTTTCCCCATTACCAGTGTCCGTCGCCATCAGGCGAACTCAATTCAACTTCTGAGGTACTTGTAATTTACATCCCCAAGTCAGGGATGAGAAATCAACATTTTAGTCCCGCTGACCTGCGTAAGTTTTGAACCTGCTACCTTGATTAGTTAACATAGGTGAAAATGTAAAAGTATTTTTTAAAATGAAATTGTACATCGTGTAATAGTGAGGAAAGTGACCAGAATCATCGAAGTTCCGAATGTACTTGCATGTTATCGCTTGATCTCTAGACCAGGTAATGCTTTGCAGTCTATTAAGTACTTGACCTTAGGAGAAGTTACCAATCACTCTGAGTCATTTGTTTGACCAAGGTGGGAACATCGGTCCAATTGAGAAAGTTGTTAAATAGCTATTTTCTGGACACCCTTTAGGAGCAAGGCTTTTACAGCATGCTGCAAGTAAATGGTATGACGAACAGCAGTAAATTCATTACACGTTAACTCTATGGCATATTGCTTCTTGATACTAGAGGAACTGTATCTGAGTTTACTGTAACTTAGATCAATGACTCAGGCAACACGTCAACAGAGTTAGTATAATCAACATGCCTTGAAGAATCTTTATTTACTAAGGTGTGGCAGAGGCCTAATTTGAGAGGCTTCATTATTATCAATATTTTTTCAAGCCTAAGAAGTATCAGAGGAGAGAAGTATCTAGTGCCACGTGTTTGTAATCAGGCAGTTGTAGCCGGTTTTATGCAAACAGAACGAGTTTGTTGTAAATTTAATTACCGTGAGGATAACAGATGTTCCACGTTCGAACAATACCGGTGACTATGTTTTTAATTGTTTCAGGTGAAGTATTATTCATTTATTCACTTCATATGATATATAATTCTGCAGTACGCACATGATAAGTTTTAGTGAAATATGCCAGGCAATAAATCATACGGCAGATTGTTTGTGGCTTCTGTGTCATGCCGGTAAGCGTGGGCGGTCATGTTCTGCCATCTCACTCGATCACCAGAGTCATGGATCAGCTCCGTGTTTCTGTCTCGACCATGCCACAAGGCCAAGCCATCCAGGTACTTGCTTCTAGGTCTTCCCCTTGGTCTGTTCCCCTCGATCTCACCAAATTCTCCAATCCATTTCTTCTCATAACATGCCCAAAGAATTTTGACTGTCTACGTCTAATTTCTCTAATCAATTTACGATCTTCATTTGTTTCTTGAAGGACTTGTTCATTGGTCTTTCTGGCTGTCCATGGTATTCTTTGCATTTTCCTCAGAAACCACATCTCTACAGCCATCAGATGTTTTTCAGCCTGACTGCTCATTGTCCACGCTTCACATCCATATAAAAGTACATGTTCTATGTAGCATCTCAACACTCTTTTTCTCGTTTCAATTGACATCTTTTTATTGGTCAATATGTTTTTCATCTTGCTAAAGGCTACTTTTGCCATGGCGATTCTTGTTCTAATCTCTTCAAGGCATCTCCCATCAGATGTTATTACTGTTCCGAGATAATTGTACCTACTCACTTGTTGAAGAATATTCTTCATTGTTACAAGATCCAAATTATTCAACATTTTGTAGGAAAAGTCAGATGATCAGTATCAAACCAAATATTTGCTGGGAAGGTTAACCCTGTCAACAAATGCCAGCTGAAGTCGGATGTGTTGGTCTAATGGTGCAAGAACGCAGCTCTGCTGTAAACAGGCACAACGCTATCATGTCCGGAAAAAAAAAAAACTCCGGATGAACGCAGAAGAAGAAGAAACCAAATATTTGTATTGTAGTCTTCATTTCAAACCACTACTCCTAAATGACTCAGAAGATAGACATATGAATGGGAGACATACAAATGAAAGTATGCTTAAGGTCAAGAGAAACCTATGTTGTACATGTTAGTTAGTCAGTTAGTTAGTCGACAGATCATCCTCATTGCACATCAAACCATTCAGTCCATAAGTGCTCGGATCCCCTCCTCAGCAAATCCCGCAGCGTGTAGCGGCTAACGACGCCAGTTCTGTGTTGGTTTATCAATCTTCTTTGGCTTCCTGCGTAGTGTTCTTGTTTGGCCACCCCTCTTTTAATTTGCTGTTCTCGCAGTCTGGCCATGGTTGTAGATTCACAGTCATCACTTGGTTCACGCAAAAGTCTTACTTCTCGTAGAGCATTCAGAATGTCAGCCTGGTCCATGGCACGTCCGCCCTCCACAGTAGCCTCACCTGCGAGCTTGTCAGCCCGCTCATTTCATTGTGCTCTCGCATGCCCTGGCACAAAGATGAAACTAATCTTTGCCAGCCGAGACCGCTTCAGAGACAGTAACCACTCTCTTCGGATCCACTCCTCCTCTATCCTCTTGATCATGTTCATTGAGTCGCTAAGGAAACATGCCCTAGTGAATGTCTGTGTCTCGAGCCATGTTATTGCTTTACTTACTGCCATGACTTCCATAGTCAGGCTACTTGTGGTTTCAGTGAAAGCACCAGAGTCCTCCTTCACAATTCTCCCTCTGGCCCGAGCCATAAAGGCCCATGAGCTTCTCACATGTCGGATGATCGACCCATCTGTGTAGATGACAGCATCACCATCTAGCGAATTCTTGAAAATCAACGCTTGTACTTCAGCCTCCAAAGCAGCCGGATTTTCTTGTCTGCATTTTCTATCTAGTTGGATGCAAACTGAAAAGGATGTGCAGAAATCTGTTGGCACTTGTACCCACTCCTCGCCAGGTTCTAAGTCCTCAAGTGAACACACCTGTTGAAGAATGTCTTCGGCTTGACCCATCCACGACCGTCCTCTTATTAACCTGCTGCCCTTCGCCTTCATAATTTCACTATGCAGTGGATGTGTGTTTGCGTTAACTCTGAGGTAGGCACGTGCTCTGCAAACTTGTATTCTGTCTTCAATGGTTGGAAAATCAAGAAGGTAGCGCATCGCCCTGCATGCTGTATCTCTTGTACATCCAAGATTTACATGTTGTACATGTGTACTCGTGTAGGTCAGGAGAGTAAAATATACAAATGAAAGTGTGCCTAAGGTCAAGAAAAACCAGTGTTGTACATGTGTGCTCGTGTATGTCGGGAACTCTTCTATCAGAAATTCTTTGGGAAAGATCATTGACATTCTTTTTTTTATTGTTAACTCTGTGACTAGTGATAGTGTTGCTGACTTTCTTCTTAATTTCTGTTGAGATTCAAAACCTATATTAAAGTTTAATTTAATTCATACATACGAGGGCTATTCCAAAATCAATCTCCAATTGGCTAGTAAAAATAAACTGGTTGTCATAGTGACACCGTTCATTGCTTGCATCATTCAGTAGTCTTTTAGCTCACCACACATCAACCTACCATCGCATTTGTTCAGTGGTTCACAAATCACGAACGAATAAACATAGATACTGTTATTGTCTTGCCCGCCATTCATGATGTGATTCGTTTTCTTCAAGCAGAAGGTCAAAATGAGGCGGAGATTCATCGTTGATTGTGTCATGTGTATGGTGATAATGTTATGATTGACAGCCCTGTGAGGGATTAGTACAGGAAATTCAGGGATGTGTGTAAAGATGTTCATGATGTGGGTGGACAAGGATGGGACATTCATGTGTGACAGATGAGCTCATTAAAAAAAGTCGACCAAATCAGTGGAAAAGCACCGTTTCACAATTTCAGTTCTTTCTAAAAAAAATTCCACAAATTTCTAGGAGTAGTCTGTTTCCAATTGTCACAGAGAGGTTAGGACCACAGATTCTGTTCATGGTGGGTACAAAACTCAAAGAATGGGCTTAGATTTGATATTCCTTCTACGCTACTGGGAAGAGGGAGATGCATTTTTTGACAGAATAGTGATTGGGGACGAGACATGGGTTCATTTTGTGAATGCAGAGACATTGGAACAGTCAAAACAGT
Source organism: Cepaea hortensis (assembly GCA_963921405.1). Classification (NCBI taxonomy): domain Eukaryota; kingdom Metazoa; phylum Mollusca; class Gastropoda; order Stylommatophora; family Helicidae; genus Cepaea; species Cepaea hortensis. Next base: position 59,817,830 of record OY992891.1, read on the forward strand.
GGATGCATACTCATTCTCCAAACAAGCCTAAACAATTCAAGTAAACATTTTTGTAATGAAAAATGTTGGTTACACTGTTCAGAGACTGCAAGGGCATTTTGTTGATGGAATTCATGACGCTAGGGACCACAATAACATCAGAAGTTCATTGTGAAACACTGAGGAAGCTTAGTCAGTCTATCCAAAATGAAAGGCGCGGAATGCTCACCAGTGTCATTATTGTCCTACACGACAACGCGCTACTCCAAACTGCTGCTCACACAAAGGCTTTACTTGAGCAATTTAAGTGGTAAATTTTCAACCACCCCCTTACAGCCAGGACTTGGCACCAAGTGGTTATCATCTCTTCAGCAAGATGAAGGTCTGGCTGGCTACCCAGCGCTTCGACACCGCCGAGGAGCTCATGCATGGAGTCAACAACTGGCTAAATACCCTGGCAGTACTGGCGTTCCTTGATGAGGGGTTACAAAATCTTGTGCCATGGTACGACACGTGCCTGAATTTAGGTGGTGACTATGTGAAAAAGTAATGCAGTGATGTATGTAACTTTTGTATGTATTTAGATCTTATTATCAGTTTGTTTAAATTTTTACCAGCCAGTAGGCGGTTGATTTTGGAATAGCCCTCGTATTTAATTGGCCACTGAACTAGTGAAGCATTTACATGTTAATTGTTAATTCAGTACTTATAATTTCACTTTACTTTTATTACAGTTATATAGTGTTTAGTTATAACATCTTTATGCATACCCTGTTGGTGAATCGTTCATGGAGGATAATTAATAACTTCTGTATTCTATTAAATTTCTAAAAGGGATTATTTACTTTCCTTATCGCCCTAACATTCCTCACCTTTCAGTCTTACCTATACCAAATTATTACCCCTAGCAAAGCCGTTTTGTAGAAGAACCCTGGAATTGGTAGCTAAGTAAAAAGTTAAAGGTAATTCCCACCAGCAAATGACAGTCAGCTGCCTTGACTTCCCAGGTCATTTCCTGGCACACAGTTAGGCTGGGTGAACCTACGAGCCCAGGGCAGTTTAAAATATCCTTGATGGGGATTCAAGACAAGTCCGTAGGTACTCCATTAACTTCCTTAACAAATCCATCAGTGTCAAGCAGCCAGTTCTACCAGTTCTCTGTTGACTGACAGAAAGAGAGAGTCAGATAGGGTAAAACCCAATGCATTGAAATTAATCATTGCCTTTAATCTTTTAAGCTTTGTTTAAAAAATGGATTTAAAAGGCCTGTCCTAAATTAAACTATCACGGAACAATGTAAGCTGAGCAAAAAAGCATGAATCACAGAGGCAACACTATATTCACTGAATTAGATACTCCAGTATGGCAGCTTGAAATCTTCACAAGCAGATGAAAGTAATGAATATTTAATAAAATCTGCCTGGCCAATTGATTCTTTGCAGATTCCATATCATCACTGCCACAAGCACTAGAAGCAGAAGATATTGAGGACTTTTGTTCTTTGGCCCAGTACTATGCTTCAAAGACACCACAGTCTTTCAGGAGGGTTGGTACATTGTTTTTCTGTGTTGTTGTAATAACATACAGGGTGTTTCTAAAAGAATATTATTATGAAAGTCTCTGGTCAAAGCACAAGGTATGCAAATGATGCCATTACAACAAACATTATTTGATGAATTGCTGTGGTGTCACCATTTTCATTCTTTACAGGTTCTTGTGATTGAATGAAAAACACCTTTTGCATCCTGCAACTATCCACACCTGAAAAGTTCACCTATTGTTTGTTGCAAACCAAATATTTTTTTTAAAAGTTGTTAGTTTTCTGTTACCAAAACTATCATCATCATGTAGAACGACCTTTGCAGAATGCCGCTGTCATCAAGGCCTGCTGAAGTTTCTCTTTCCCTGGACAGTTCTAACTGCCACACACATTGTCATGCTCAGATCTCTGCAAAGTCCTGTGTCCTCCATCTTCTTGCTGGTTGGCCCTTGTCTCTTCTTTCAGGAGCCATGCCATCCATCACTGTTCTCTCCGAAAATACTGACATTTATATGTCTGAAGTATTTCAGTCTCTGAGACGTGGTGCTGTTTGTGAGCAAGCTGTCTCTGCTGCTCATACCTGGTAGAGTGTCAGACATTCTTCAAAACTATACAGCACCAAAACACCTTCCTCTTCAGCTTTCATGCCATTTCTCAGAAGAGAAAATAAGGAAGTACCAAAAAACTTGAAAAAAAAAAAAAACATTACTGAATGAGATCAAGGGTCAGACAATGAAAATACTTTAGCACATATAGAGACACAGCTTCTTGTTAAAGAATATGATGGAAGGTAAGACGGAGAGGGAGTGTGCATGGGGAAGGCAGTGTTACATATGTGTGGACAACATCAAGAGATGGATTGGAAGAAGTCTGCATGAGTGACTGCAAAGATACAGGGCGTTAGAGACTTTTTTAAATTGTTTTTTCAAATGCGTTTGTTTGCTTTGAACCCAAGCATATCCAATCATGTTCCACTATTTTTAGTTCACTGGACTGATTTTTGTGTGTGGGTTAGCTTTTCCCTATTACCAGTGTCTTCATAAGACAAACCCACTCCGACTTCAGAGGTACTTGTAATTTATGACCCAAATCAAGGATGAGAAGTCAACATTTTAGTCCAACTGACTGATGTAGGGGTTGAACCTGCCACACCAACATAAGCACATCTCTTCCAACCTGTTATGTGGTGATGGTGCTTGATGATGGTAGTGAAGTTTAGATACATGCATCCTTGTTTTTTGTTATTGGATTTAAATCCTTATATGGTGTTGGGAAGGTGGTAAAGGAGAGAGGGATAGGGGTCTCCATGGTGACTTGGTCAAGCCATCTGCCTCATGCTCTGAAGGTCAAGGGTTTCCTCTTCTTCCTTTGTTCGCTTGAAATTTGTCATTGTCTGCACAGTTGTCTCTTGTATGAATTTGTCTTCTTTAGTTCACTCAATGGACCATAGAGTTTATCTTCCACTGTTGTTTCTTCAGGTCAGAAGGTTTGGCTAGATGTGTCATACTTTGGGCAGTCTTGTAGTATGTGTGATCTGCTGTCTGCGGTGTGAACCCACATGTGGTTGTGTAATCTATTGTGCAGAACAATGATTTGTTCTGGTCTTTTGATAAAGTGATAATCGTCTTGAGCTGGTGTTGGATCAAGACTCTAATTCAGACCACAAGTGTCATCTTCTGGAGACATGGAGGGGGAGGGGGGAGGGTGTCACCTTTGGAGACAGAAGTTCATGCTGTGTGTGATGCTCTTGGCAGACGGTTTGCTATTCTGTGAAAAGAGACTTAGCCAGACAGTAAAATCTGGTGCATTGAAGTCTTTACTCTAGCTTTTTACCTCTTGTTTAATCCCCAGTCTTCATTGGTTTATTGTTTGTAAGTGGGTATTGTAATTGTGATATTTTCAATGACAGGACTACCAGCTGGCAATGTTTGGAGGGAGTGTCATAGCACAGACGGAGTTTGATGATAATAGTGCGATGGATGCGCTGTGTCTGATGGTGTCTGGGGAAGAGTTACTGCAGGCCAACAGGACTAATATGATTAGTGTAAGAGATATATGTCTTGATAACAGTGTGCATTCATAGTTATTTATGTATAACAGTTGTTTTTTGTTCATAGATATGTTATTGTCATCATCATCATCATCATCATCATCATCATCATCATCATGTGCCCTTCCAGGTTCGTGCATCTCCACAGATCTCAAACCTTGGTGTTCTGGGTCAGTTCTCAATTCTGTTGAAGATATTCCACCATCCCAGTTCGTTCAGCATCATTTCTCTCTGTCTGCCTCTGTTTCTTTTACAGCTGATGCACTCCCTGGATTGAAGAAGATTATTGACTGGAAAATGATAATTGGGAATAGATATAGAGATGGAAACAGATTGAATTAAGATTAACGACTGGAAAATGATAATTGGGAATAGATATAGAGATGGAAACTGATTGAATGAAGAAGATTGTTGACTGGAAAATGATTATTGGGAATAGATATAGAGATGTAAACAGATTGAATGAAGAAGATTGTTGACTGGAAAATGATTATTGGGAATATATATAGAGATGTAAACAGATTGAATGAAGGAGATTATTGACTGGAAAATAATTATTGGGAAAAGATTATAGAGATGGAAACAGATTGAATTAAGAAGATTATTGACTGGAACATGGGATTAGATAGAGAAGGAAACACGTTAACCCTTTACAGGGCAGGCGCTTGTCCGTTTTGTAGCCCTGAACGGGCAAGATTTTTTCAGGTTTGGTAAAATTTCGGGTCGCGTTAGTAAAAACATCACAAATAAGGTGTTAGTCAACCGATTTTAGTTAAATAAACAACACAATGAAGGGAAAAGCATGCAGAATATGTTACTCATGTGATTGTTGTTGGTAATCCATATATGAACACAAATATTTACGAAATACAGCATGTTGTTTGTGATTTTCCGTCATCTATACGGCAATTTACAAACACATTTTCAGAATCATAATCACTTTCTTTAAAGTCCGACTCAGACTGCTAATGCAAAGTAACGCTTTGCACTGATATCTAGCTCCGATTAATAGTCAACTTCGTGCCCTTTAATGTCATTTAAATTGAACCTAGCGAAATCTTGGCTATCACTTGAAGAATCGCCGAAATCCATTTTGAAAAACAGCGTAAAAATCCCGAAAACTATCCAAAAAAGTCCGTAAAAGTCCGTTCAGATTCATAATAGCGAGTTTACAAATGGCAGCCACGTTGTCAAGCTGTCGGCGAAAGTAGCCGTCGGAAGTGTTAGAAAGCCGAGAGATCGCGTTTTTACAATGCATAATAGTATTGGACGTAAACGGCCGCTCCGCTCGTTTAAGCCATCGGCCGCTAACGGCCGCTCTGCCCTGTAAAGGGTTAAGCTTGCAACATTGAGCCTTCAGGCACTGGACTCTGAAAATAGATTTAGAAGAAGATGAAACATATTTTCATACACCTGTCATCCTGAATGATTGTTTTTGTACAGTTTCATAATGTTTTGTTTTATCTGGTGTTCCATTTGCAGGAAGATTCAGTTCGATATTTTGTAGTGGACTGCAGACCCGCTGAACAGTACAATTCTGAACATCTAACCACAGCATTTCATCTCGATTCCAGCTTGGTAAGGAGAATGCCTTGGCCAGCTGTTGCATTATGTTTGTCTTGTTCCCTTAGACTGAAAAGTTAAAGTTAGTTGCATATCCTTTACAGGGTGTTGCAGTCAGCATTATTTGGCTGCTTGTGATTCCATTTACGTTCAGCAGTTTGCCCTTGCTTCTGAACGACTGACACAAACCATTTTATAAAAACCAGCGCAAGGCGGTCTGCTGCCAAATCGCCCGCAGGTGTGTTTTGAATAAGGTATGCGGGAATGCAGACTGTAACTCCTTCACCACAGAGCCAGCTTAGACTGCAAAGAAAGTTTAAAATTGAATGATCTGACATTAAATAAGTTAGTGATTGGGATTAGGGAGGATCATCGTCATTGCATTATGGACAGGTCTACGCGTGCTCCGATCTCCGCCGTAACATCTACGCCATCATATATCCACTGATGGCACCAGTTTTGTGTCAGTTAATCAAATGTCTTGTGCCCTTTACAAAATGTTCATGTCTAGCGGCACCCCACTTCACTCCCATCTACGGTTCCAAATGTTGCTGTATGTAGCTGGGGCGCAGTGTTGGGGGTGAGCGCCCAACATTGCTTAAATACCCCAATGGCTCATGAATACATAACCTATGCAGCAAAAGTCCAACTCCTGGCCTTCATGTGGCGGAACTGTTTTAACTAACAGGAGAAGGGGCGACAGCGAGTATCTGGCGCCAGAAAATAACCAGTGTGCTCTAGATGTGTATACACATGCATGTGCAGACACATGCATGTGCAGACACGTGTGTGCGTGTGTACACATCTAAACTCGAGTGAGACCACAGTCTGCTCTAGCAAAGGAAAGGTGCTGAAGACGGAGGCAACCAGCCAGGAGGCGCACCACAGAAATCAGGATGCCACGCAATTACGCGAAATGGAATATGTCGACTACTGCTAAAAGTTATGGTGCTCGCCCTGCTTTGGACCCCCAGGCAGGTGCAATGCCGGGCCCTATGTCTCGAAAGGGTCCAACCCCAACTACTGGAGGTCCTTCTCAGATGTCCTGTGGAGCCAGGGGACATGAGAATAGAACAGCTGGCCATACTAAACAAAGACTTAAAATAATGCACTGGAATGCGGAGGGAGTCAGCAACAAAAAAGTAGAATTAGAAGACATACTGGACCAAGAAAAAGTAAGCATATGTTGCTTGCAAGAAACTCACCTCAACGAAAATATAGCCTTCAAACTCAGAGGCTACCAGTGTTACCGATCTGACCGAAAGGACAGGTAAAAAGGTGGGATACTTACCCTTGTAAAAAATAACATCACTGCTTCCCAAATCGAAGTCTATGTGGAAGGGGCTGAGTATCAGACACTTAAACTTAAAACAGGCTATACAGACCTACATCTGATCAATTACTACTGTCCAAGTGACCGCCCACAGGCACTGGACACACTACCGTTAAAAGAACAAATGATTGTGCGGCAATTTCAACAGCCACTCGCAGAGTTGGGGCTATGATCACATGGACCAGAGAGGAGAGAGACTGGAAGACTGGCAGGATGAGAATAGATTCATCTTGGTTAACAAGCCATCCGACCCACATACTTTCTACTCGAGATCATGGCACTCTACAACTACACCTGACCTGGCTTTTCATTCACCAGACCTGGAGTGGAACATTACACTAATTGTTGGGAAACAACTAGGTGGCAGTGACCATCGACCAGTCTTTCTAACCGTAGAAAATGAGCTTGTAAGTGAAAGCAGCACCCTCTCGAGGTGGAACTACAAGAAAGCAGACTGCAATGTACAAGAATCGCACCAGCATACTGGTTAGAAACCTGAACACTGAGAAAGACATAAATAAAGTAGTTGAAGAGTTTGGGAAATGCATACTACAGGCAGCGCGAGAAACAGTACCAAGAGGAGCCCGTAAACAATATAAACCCTACTGGAGTAGTGAACTGGAACAGTTGCATAATGCTGTGGAAGTATGTAGAAAGCAAGCAGAGGCCACACCCAGCCAAGAGCACCACAATAAATTCCAGCATGCAAAAGCCAAATTTCAAAGGGCCAAGCTGCAGGCTAGATGGAAAAGCTGGCAGGAAAAAACAGAGTCTCTGAACTTTGAAAGAGACACAAGGAAATTGTATTGTAGAAGCTAATAAAACAACTTAACAATGAGGGCACAGGGAGAAACTCAAAAATTGCACTACATAAAGATGGAAACATCTTAACAAGAAAGCAAGCAGCTGACCATTTTGTGGACTCATTCGCACAAGATAACTATATCAAAATTAGTCCAGAGAAACAACAATAGATTTGAGAGAAACAGCAACATACAGGACAGAAGGAAATAGTACATGAGATTCTGGAGGCACCCATCACAATTAGCGAACTGGAGCTAGCCATATCAAAACTGAAAATGAGAAAGTCACCAGGAGCTGATGGTATCTCCAATGAAATGATCAGGAACCTAGGAACAGAGGCCAAAGCAAAGCTGTTGCAGATCTTCAATAACAGTTGGACCTTAGGCAGTGTTCCACAAGCCTGGAGAGAAGCAATCATGATACCCCTCCTAAAATCAGGGAAAGATAGTTCCATTGCCTCTAGCTACAGACCAATTAGCCTCACCAGCTGTCTCTGCAAAACACTGGAGCGCATCATCAATCACAGACTGTAGTGGTACATTGAAAGTAAAAACATCCTTGTGCCACAGCAGGCTGGCTTTAGGCAGTGCTACTCTACGGAAGATCAGACAACCTACCTCTCTCAAGAAATTGAGGATGCATTCCAAGAGAAGAAGCTGGTGCTTGCGGCATGGATAGATTTGAAGAAAGCCTTTGACAAAGTCTGGAAAGAAGGTCTGATGAAGAAACTGAGAAACTGCAAAGTCAATGGAAGAATGTACAAATGGGTGAAAGCATACTTGCACAACAGAAGCCCGAGTACAGATAGACGGACTAAAGAGCAAGAAAGTACTACTGCGTCACGGTGTTCCCCAGGGCGGAGTCTTGTCCCCCACACTCTTTCTAATCTTCATCAATGATCTCGTTGCTAATCTACCGCATGGAATTAAAGCCGCAATGTACGCCGATGACCTGGTTCTATGGAGCACAAATGAACATGCATCAGTGGCCACCAGATTACTACAAAGAGCTGTAGATACATTTGTTGCATGGGCAAATAGATGGTGTGTCAGCATAAACACTGACAAGTGCAGCACCACCCTATTTACCCTCTCTCCAAAACAAAAGGCAGGGACCATCCAGATAAATGGAACACCCCTAAGAGAAGATAAAGAACCAACATACCTTGGAGTAACAATTGATGGCAGGCTGACATGGAGAAAGCACATCAACAAAGCAGTAGCAAAAGCCAGAAGGAAAATAGCCATCCTGAGAAAGCTAAGCGGAACCACATGGGGAACCAGGGGAAAATACTTAGCAAAGTTTATCAACAGAGCATACGACCACACCTGGAATACGGGTCAACTGCGTGGTGTTTGGCATCAAAAACCACACTACAAGAGCTGGACAAAGTGCAAAATCAAGCACTTAGAGTCACCACAGGAGGGATGAGATCAACCCCTATAGTGGAAATGGAGAAGATGGGGAGGACACAAGCACTGAGTGAGCGCAGAGATACGAAAATGCTAATACAAGCAGAAAAGTTCCTCAGCTTGCCAGGCCACCCTTTGAAGAACAGATTTGAAAACCTAGCTATGGGGCAGCTGAAAAGAAGTAGTTTTATCCACCAGGCCAAACGACTCTGCAGAGAAACCACCGATCTGCCCACAGTTGGTATCCCCCTAACAACTATTCCAGAGCGAACTCCATGGAAAGATGAGCATAGACTATCATTACAAATCCAGACAAAAGTGAGAGGAATATTTGACAAGGAAGAACAGAACAGTGTGCAGCACAGAACAGCCACTCTCAGCTTCCTTGATGAAGAATACCCACAGGACCTCTGGATCCGAGTCTACACAGATGGGTCAGCACAAAATGCTGTTCGAAATGGAGGAGCAGGAGTGTACATAGAATACCCAAATAATACCAGGGACACAGCTAGAGTACCGACAGGAAAGTACTGCCATAACTATGATGCTGAAATTGAGGCAGTCAAGATAGCAACAGAGAAATTACTAAATACCATCAATGGTACACAACCTGTGGTGCTATTGACAGATGCAAAATCAGTACTCGAGGCACTCCTGTCTGGGAAATTGACAGTGCTAAGGACACTACTTTCTGAACTTAGCAGTCAGCATAAGGTCACCATACAGTGGATACCATCCCACTGTGGAGTACCCGGAAACGACAGAGCTGATCAATTGGCTAAGGAAGGAGCCAAAGAAGAACAGCCTGATGTGCCCGTTACATACCACTAAAAGAAAAGAATGATCAAATCAGTCAGAAAGCCACCAAAACCTGCTCAAGATGACTACCACGTTATGGATAGACCAGAACAAGTCATTATTCTGTGCCTCAGAACAGGGCACAATAGATTACGCAACCACATGTATACAAAATTCAAGATTGGTGAAACAGCCATGTGCACATGTGGATTGGCATCGCAGACAGCAGAGCACATACTCCAAGACTGCCCAAAATATAACATATCTAGGCAAACCTGGCCTAGAGAGGCGAGAGTGGAAAATAAACTCTATGGACCGCCGTGTGAACTGAAAAAGACAGTTCAATTCATACAAGAGACAGCATTGCAGTTATAGACATATTTCAAGCGAACGAAAGAAGAAGAAGAAGAACTCCCATCTACTTCACTCCGGACAAGGAAGCAGATTCGCAAGTTTCTTTAGTCATCTCTTTGTCCAGCATGTCTTATGGCATTGATGATGTCTGGCACATCCATTGCTCTTCCCACCTCAATCATCACCATATTCACCAACTGATTGGCTTGCTCGTTGCCTTTCACGCCTGAGACCCCAGTACATAATTGAAAATTAGCGTGACTAGTTGTGATAGCCTTTATTGTACATATGAGTGGGGGATTTCAGATGTCAGAGCACATTTTTCACATCACACCATTTTCTCAAAGGATTTGACACTAGTTCTGGCCACGAGAAGCAATAACACAAATTTAATTCTGAAGTACAAAGCAGAATCTGCAACAGACAGCAAATTTTATCCAGAAAATGGATGTTAAAACCATAGAATGCAATAACCATGGAATGTGAAAAAGAACCAATAGCAAGGTGATGAGAAGAAGAAGAAAAATAAGCAGTAGCACATGAGGAAGAGGAGTTGCAGAAGAAGAATGAAGAAGAGAAGAAGAAAAAGCAGCAATAGCAAACTGCGATGATAAAAGAATTGATTGTTATTGTAAAAATAGCAGTCAACACAGTTTTCTGACTCTACAGTAGAAATTGCATATTATTGTTAATAACAATCGCCACCAAGCTAACTGCTCTTTTGCAGCAAAATGTAAACACTTTCATGGCATTCTGTAGCTGGTTTGTGTAAGGATGGACAAATTTGAAAACTTAAAAACTTAGTGACAACTGGCGAACTTGATAGGGAAAGGAAAAAAAGGAGTCAAAAAGATAAATACCAAAATGACTTGTCCAGATGGTAAATACTGAAATAAATACAGCCCTGATCTGAGACTGGTGATTGTGTGATGTAAAGTCAATAAAGGACCATTTTTAATGTCTGGAGGCATATTGGGCAGCATATGGTGCTAGCTCCGTCATTTTATAGACCAATCGTGTGCTAGCTCCATCATTTTATAGACCAATCGAGTTAGTTAGTTAGTTAGTCGCAGTTCCAACTTCACAGCAACGGGTCGTCCCCATTATGCTCCGTTCCTGTGCCAGTGAATATCACACAAAATGCTCCCCACTGCCCAATGTGAAAAGTGAAAAAGACAGGAGTCTCGACAAACAACAGCCCGCACAGATACACTGTGCATAATGCCGCCACCAGAATGTCAACACATCAGTCCCCCACGAAACACCCAGTTCATCTCTGATGGAATCGGCAGTCATTTTCCTATCTGAATGTTTCCTAGATGTTCACCCACACAGTCCATGAAAATACAGTTCATCGCTGGTGGCAATCAACCAGAAGTCCAGCAGCCACGCATTTCTGCATAAGGCAAAAACCGGTCAACTCTGGGACATAGCCACCTGCCATCACTCCGAACATGCAGTCACGTTCCAAAAAACCTCAGGCAGATTCAAAAGCATTTCACACGAAACTCACAGCTCACAGTGTCGCGCCACGCACTCACTCAGTAGCAGGGCGACGGAACCATCAAGCCTCCTTAGTCGCCTCTTACGACATGCGTGGTAGGCTACAGTGTTGCTATTCTTTGCTTCCCTTATGGGCCCCAGCAACACATGGGAGGACCAATCGAGTGCTAGCTCCATCATTTTATAGACCAATCGAGTGCTAGCTCCATCATTTTATAGACCAATCGAGTGCCAGCTCCATCATTTTATAGACCAATTGAGTGCTAGCTCCATCATTTTATAGACCAATCGAGTGCTAGCTCCATCATTTTATAGACCAATCGAGTGCTAGCTCCATCATTTTATAGACCAATTGAGTGCTAGCTCCATCATTTTATAGAACAATCGAGTGCTAGCTCCATCATTTTATGGACCAATTGAGTGCTAGCTCCATCATTTTATAGACCAATGGTGTGCTAGCTCCATCATTTTATGGACCATTTGAGTGCTAGTTCCATCACTTTATAGACCAATCGAGAAATAGTTGCATAATTTTATAGACGAGTTGAGTGCTAGATCCATCATTTTATAGACCAATCGTGTGCTATCTCCATCATTTTATAGACCAGTCGTGTGCTATCTCCATAATTTTATAGACCAATTGAGAAATAGCTCCATCATTTTATAGACAATTGAGTACTAGCTCCATCATTTTATAGACCAATTGAGTGCTAGATCCATCATTTTATAGACCAATTGAGTGCTAGCTCCATCAATTTATAGACCAATTGAGTAATAGCTTCATTATTTTATAGACCAATTGAGTGCTAGCTCCATCATTTTATAGACCAATTGAGTGCTAGCTTCTTCATTTTTTAAACCAATCAAGTAACAACTCAATCATTTTATAGACCAATTGAGTGCTGGCTCCATCGTTTTATAGACCAGTTGAAAGGTAGTGCATCATTTTATAGACCAATTGAGTACTACCTCCATCATTTTATAGATCAATTGAGTGCTAGCTTCATCATTTTATAGACCAATTGAGTACTACCTCCATCATTTTATAGATCAATTGAGTGCTAGCTCCATCATTTTATAGTCCAATCGAGCGCTAGCTTCATCATTTTATAGACCAATCGAGTGCTAGCTCCATCATTTTATAGACCAATTGAGTGCTAGCTCAATAATTTTATAGACCAATTGAGTGCTAGCTCCATCATTTTTAGACTAATCGAGTGCCGGCTCCATGATTTTATAGACCAGTTGAAAAGTAGCTCCATCATTTTATAGACCAATCGAGTGCTAGCTCCGTAATTTTATAGACCAATCGAGTAATAGCTCCATCATTTTATAGACCAATTGAGTGCTAGCTCCATCATTTTATAGACCAATCAAGTACTAGCTCCATCATTTTATAGACCAATCAAGTGCTAGCTCCATTATTTTATAGACAAATCGAGTACTAGGTCCATAATTTTATGGACCAATTGAGTGCTAGCTCCATCATTTTATAGACTAATCGAGTGCTAGCTCCATCATTTTATAGACCAATCGAGTGCTAGTTCCATCACTTTATAGACCAATCGAGTGCTAGCTCCATAATTTTATAGACCAATCGAGTGCTAGATCCATAATTTTATAGACCAACCGAGTGCTGGCTCCATCATTTTATAGACCAATCGAATGCTAGTTCCATAATTTTATAGACCAATTGAGTGCTAGATCCATAATTTTATAGACCAATTGAGTGCTAGCTGCATCATGTGATAGACCAATCGACCCCAGATGGGGGATGTGGTCAGTACCATGCTGGCCACCTGGACTCTCTAAGATGTTTTCTAGCACCCATTTTAGGCAGGGTCAACCTGGGAGCCCAGGGCGGCTTTAAACATTTGCCTTAATGTGGATTTGAACACCTGACCACCAGGCAAGTGTGCTAGTCACTACACCACTGGACTTCCGTTTGTGTGATATGCAAATGGAAAGTCCTCGTAGCAGGAAACTACTGGGGGAATGTGGAGTGTTAGGGCCATCATATTTGTTAGGCCTGAGTGCACGGAGGGATGGGTGGTCAGTCTTTCTCTCCTGTAGTGAGCGGCGGCTGCAGGCATCGAACCCACATCTGTCCGTAATCATAACATCCTAACCATTATGCCAGCTGACTGTGTGATGCAGTAAGTACAGGACCCTCTTGCATGCCTTAAGGCTGCATTTGAGCATAAGGTGTTAAATCCATATGTGTATAGACCCATGGGCACTGAGTGGGTGATGTGGTCAGTGGGTGGGTGACGTGGTCAGTGGGTGGGTGATGTGGACAGTGGGTGTGTGATGTGGTCAGTGGGTAGGTGATGTCAGTGGGTGGGTGATGTGGACAGTGGGTGTGTGATGTGGTCAGTGGGTGGGTGATGTGGTCAGTGGGTGGTTGATGTGGTCAGTAGGTGAGTGATGTGGTCAGTGGGTGGCTGATGTGGTCAGTGGGTGGGTGATGTGGTCAGTGGGTGGGTGATATGGACAGTGGGGTGGGTGATGTAGACAGTAGGTGTGTGATGTTGGTGGGTGATGTGGTCATTGGGTGGTTGATGTGGTCAGTAGGTGAGTGATGTGGTCAGTAGGTGAGTGATGTGGTCAGTGGGTGGGTGATGTGGTCAGTGGGTTGGTGATGTGGTCAGTTGGGAGATATGGTCAGTGTGTGGGTGATGTGGTCAGTGGGTGGTTGATGTGGTCAGTGGGTGGGTGATGTGGTCAGTGGGTGGTTGATGTGGTCAGTGGGTGGGTGATGTGGTTATTGGGTTGGTGATGTGGTCAGTGGGTGATATGGTCAGTGGGTGGTTGGTGTGGTCAGTGGGTTGGTGATGTGGTCAGTGGGTGGGTGATGTGGTCAGTGGGTGGGTGATGTGGTCAGTGGGTGGGTGATGTGGTCAGTGGGTGGGTGATGTGGACAGTGGGTGGGTGATGTGGTCAGTGGGTGGGTGATGTGGACAGTGGGTGGGTGATGTGGTCAGTGGGTGGGTGATGTGGTCAGTGGGTGGTTGATGTGGTCAGTGGGTGGTTGATGTGGTTAGTGGGTGGTTGATGTGTTCAGTGGAGGATGTGGTCAGTGGGTGGTTGATGTGGTCAGTGGGTGGGTGATGTGGTCAGTGGGTGATGTGGTCAGTGGAGGATGTGGTCGGTGGGTGATGTGGTCAGTGGGTGGTTGATGCGGTCAGTATAATGCCAGCTGCCTTTACTTCCTAAGATATTTCCTGGTATCCACATTAGCCTAGGTCGACCTTGGAACTAAGGTCAATTTAAAAAATTTGAATCCGCCCCAGTGTAGATTGAACCCATGACCATCGGGCTGGCAGGTCAGGGTCCAGCCATTACGCTACCACTGCTGATTGGGTCATGTGACAAACCATAATTTCCTAGACTTTTTTTGTTTTTGTTTGTTTTGGTTTTTTGTTTATTTGCGCTCGCTCGCTTTGAACTCAAGCGAAGCCCTTTCACACTATTTCCAGTAGTGCCGGACTGAATTTTGCGTGTGGATTAGGTTTTACCTATTAATAGTGTCCATCGCCATCAGGCGAACCCACTCCAACTTCAGAGGTATTTCCTAGACTTATAATCATGGCATACGATGATGAGTTTCATTTGGTTTTGGTCACTTGTGTATTTCTGTTATTGAAATCATGATGCATATGAAGATATTGTCTTGGAAAGGGATAGTATGTTGACTGTGTAGATGTTGTGCCACTACGGAATCTGTTTGCTTCGTTTGTGAAGCATTGTATGACCACATTCTGCTGCAGAACTGATCATCCCAATTTATGCAGCAGTGGGAGAATAAGTTTTAGTCTGTTTTATTCTTGTTCATTTCTCTGTTGAGGGAAGTACGTCACAACTAGTTGTACACCTCAAAGGGCAGTGTGTCTGACTTCAGCATGCATTTGCTTAAGGTTTGATTCCTTTAGACAGAGCCCGTCCAAGTTAATGGGCTCTATCTACAATTTTGCCAGGGCATAGGCCTTATGGTCTGTTCTATGTGATGGCCATCTGTTATGGGATTTGTTATGTACATACCTTGCACTGTTTTTGCAATTATCTGAGAAGACTAGATATCTAATCTCACTGCGCAAGATATCAGGGGAAAGTGTGGTACCGGTGATTCTTGGAAAAATGTCCAGCCTTAGTTGGAATTGAACCCTTGACCTCCAGAGCCTGAGGCAGACATGTAGCCTCTCGACAGGCTCCCCCTAATTTAGTCTATCAATAGTCAGCAAGTTCTATTGCATATGGTGGCACACAGTAGTTAACTAAAATACAAGCACGCAACAAATGCACACCATCTGTTGCACACCCTAATGTTGATTCTGCCTCCTCACTAGATGTTGCAGAATCCGGAGGAGTTTTCCGTGACCGTTCAAGCTTTATTTACTGCCCAGGCTCAGGCCCTGTTAGCAGGTTTGTGGATTGTTTGTGGATATATTTGTGGGTTTGTGTTTGTGGAGAACAAATTTAGCTCTGAATGAAACATCCTGCAAACATTACAAGTTATTCACATGTGTTTGTCCAATATTAATGTATTTATAATTGTTGCATTGGTGTATTTACAAATTATTTATTAAAATTGGCATGTTGGAGAATTGTGAAGCTGCGTTCCACTATCCCATAAGCCAGTGAAAATAGTTTTAGAAATTTAGAAGATAGAGGAATCACCGTTGGGGGACGATACATCAATAACATTAGATATGCGGGTGATACAGTATTAATTGCAGACAATAAACATGATCTGCAACATTTAGTAGATGCGGTTACTGTACACAGTGAACAACTAGAGTTTGAATTAAATTGTAAGAAGACAGATTATGGTCGTCACTGGGAAGAAGGAAATACCATAATGTGATATACAAGTAAATGGGCATATTCTTAAGTAAGTGAATCAGTACAGTTATCTCGGAACAGTCATAAGATCTGATGGGAGATGCCTTGAAGAGATTCGAACAAGAATTTCTATGGCAAAGGTAGACTTTTGCAAGATGGAAAACATACTGACTAATAAAAAGATGTCAGTTACAGTGAGAAAAAGTGTTGAAGTGCTACATAGAACCTGTATTTTTTTATGGATGTGAAACATGGTCCAAGGCAGACAAGCTGAAAAACATCTAATGGCAGTGGAAATATGATTTCTGAGGAAAATGCAAAGAATACCATGGACAGACAGAAAAACCAATGAACAAGTCCTATAAGAAACAAATGCAAACCGTAAACTGATTAGAGAAATTAGATGTAGACAGTCAAAGTTTTGTTGACACATTATGAGGAGACATGAACTAGAGAACTTGGTGACATCTGGCAAGATTGATGGGAAAAGAATCAGGGGAAGGCAGAGAAGTAAATATTTGGATGGCTTGACCACATGTCATGGTCGGGATAAGAACACAGAGCTGGTCCATGACTCTGGTGATCGTGTAAGATGGCGAAACATAACTGCCCACGCTTACCAGTATGTCACATGATGATGATGATCCCATAAGTCACGAATGTTATTTAATAGACATTCACAAAGTACATATTGCTTATACTTAGCAACTGAAATTTGATGTGGTGTTAGATCTGTTAATATAATATCTGTTCAGTTCACACTAAACATCTGTTAATACTAAAACTGTCATCTTGCCAGGTTCAGCTGCAGCAGGAGAACACCTGTGCTTCCTCGGGAGTGGGAGAGAAGAAGAGGATCAGTACATCAATATGGTTGTGGCAAATATACTGCAAAAAGGCAAGCAGTATGTGTCCATAGCCAAAGGAGGCTACCCAGGTATGCCCCAGGCACAGTATTTCAGCTGTTGTGTGGCTGAATGAGAATTGTTGCTGTAGAGGTCCATTGCTGATACCGTCCCAGATACTATTTCATGATATTATGAGACTTAACGTTTGAATCATAGCATGTCAGTTGTTGTTTTGGCTGAACGTAAATTGTTACTATAGAGGTCCATTGCAGATACTGCCACAGATACTATTTCATGGTATTATGAGACTGAATGATCAGATATCTTCCTGACCAACATTCGTTCCCAGAGAAGTCTTGGGTGGCCATTTAACCCTTTACAGGGCAGACGTTTGTCTGTTCTTTAGCTCTG
Organism: Cepaea hortensis; assembly: GCA_963921405.1. Taxonomy (NCBI): domain Eukaryota; kingdom Metazoa; phylum Mollusca; class Gastropoda; order Stylommatophora; family Helicidae; genus Cepaea; species Cepaea hortensis. The sequence continues at coordinate 59,835,267 of OY992891.1, forward strand.
AACGGGCAAGAATTTTCAGGTTCGGTAAAATTTCGGGATACGTTAGTAAAAACGTCACATCTAAGGTGTTAGTCAACAGATTTTAGTGAAGTAAAAAACAAAATGAAGGAAAAAGCATGCAAATTATTATACTCACGTGAAATAAGTAATCCAATGTTGCCGGTAATCCACACATGTACACAAATTTTTACAAACTACAACATATTATTTGTGATTGTCAGTCTTATACACTATTTACAAACACTCAGAATCAGAATCATTTTCTCCAAAGTCTGAGAGATCTGAAGTGTGTATACTGCCCATGCTGGTTTCACCGGAAGCTAGCTCCGATTCACAGCCAACTTCGTGCACTTCAGTGTCACTTAAATTGAACCCAGCAAAATCTCCGCTATCACTTGAAGAATCGTCGAAATCCATTTTGAAAAACTCCGAAACAACCAAATAATCAATTTGATTATTGCTCACTGGATTTTAGGAGGCCTGGTGTTCCTTGCCAGTGAGAAGTCCTGATCGTTCGGGTCCCATCGATTAACGGACGTCAGTCGCGGCGATTGGGCAATCTTGAGCATAGCCTACGGTGGGTAACGTTGTAATATTCTGTTGTGGTAATTTGACGTGTCCAGTGTGTGCCGCGTGGTTACACGCCCGCTTCACACGCGTAATCCGGGGCTTGTTTCCGATTCCGGTCAGGGATATGCACTACTGACGAGCTCAAACGAGAGCGAAACTCGAGTATAGTGCTTCCATATTGACGTGGATAGGCCTTAGGTTCATACCAGAGTACGATCAGCGTTGCCAGTAGTGGGTTGTGCTCAATATTTAAAGTGTAGAAACCCTGAAAACTATACAAAAATCCGATCAAATCGCTTGCACACTCTAGCAAATGGCTCACATGTGAACTACTTATCGATAACACCAGATGTAAACAATCGGAAGACTCGGAAAGCCGCGAGATTGCCTTTTTAGAACACTTAATAATAATGAATGCTTTGGGGCGTTTGTCCGTTCCGGGGTAAAAACGCTCTGGCCCGTTCTGCCCGGTGAAGGGTTAGCGCAGCTAAGTCAACACCTAGAGCTATGGGGAGAAAATAAAATAAGTCAGAGCTAGGGTATTGAAGCCCTGACCAATGAAGCTTCCTATATGTCCACATATTATTCATCTCTCCCTCTAGTTCTCCTGCCCCTGTGTTTTTACGCCTCCCTTTGTTTCATGTACCTTCTGCGATCTAGAGAAAGGTCTTGCTAGTTATACTATTCTCAGTGTGTGTTCCTCACCTCTTGGTTCACTTGATGTCTACCATCATCCTAGAACATTTCTGTGTCTCAGTCACGGCAGCCTTGCTGCATACAAAGTCATTAAGCCAGTGTCCCAGCTACTTTGCCATATAGCTGCCGTTTATTGTAAATATTAACATTTGTGTGATGCTACTTTTAAAGGTAAAGGTTTCATGCACCTGTGTGTTACTGGGGCTCATGGGGGAAGCAATGAATAGTAACACTGTAACCTACCATGCATGCCATAAGAGGTGATTAAGGAAGTATGGGAGACTGGCTACCTCATTCCGTAGAGAACTTTAGTTGCAAAATCCTGTCAAAAAGTCATGAACAAGTCTACACATGGGTTGGCGTGAGTTGGTAGTGGGTCTTTACTACAATGGGAGATGAAAGGTAGAAGAAGAAAAGTAGTAGTAGCATGTGTATGGACTTTGAGTTCAAAGTGAGCAATTTTTCTCCTCCTCCTTGAAATATTGTGACTATTTTAAACGTCACAAAGGTCTGGAAAGAACAGTGATGGAAGGCAAGGTTGCTGGAAGAAGAGGTGGAGGTCAGCCAACATGAAGGTGGACACAGGACATAAAAGACACCCTGGGCATGGAAGTGCATGAGTCAGGGGTACTGGCGAGGGATTGAGAATCTTTTCAGTGGGGGGTGAGGGCGACATTTTGCAGAATACATACTTGCTACATGGTGATGATTTCTCCAGGAACCGCTAGTGACTTCTTGTGAAACCTTGGCTGGCACCTGGTCGTCTTGACAGACGTTAGTTTGTTACATTGTGATTTAAAAAAAAGGCATAATAACTACAACCCATGGTGGTAGCAAATGTGTCTGATCAAACCAATTTGTGTGGTAAATATTCATTCACAATGGATGCATGTGAACACATGGTCATTTCCACAATCATGCACCATCCGACGTCTCACACGCTCGGTGTGCGACCTATCTGCAATCATTTTTTTCTTTGTCTTTATTCCATTTCTGATCTTTGCCCTCCATGCTTCCAAGGTGCAATATCAGGGCCTGTATCAGTCATGTCCCACTTTACACACATCTGTATACTGTACTTAGTGTGAAACCTTAGTTTTGGTTGTTTAGAAAGACCGCTTGCTCTGAGTGTTCTTGACTCATTATTTGTGTAACTTTGAATTGTCTTGCACACAGCTATTCACAACATTCTGAAGGCCACCTCAGAGAACGGCATTGATGAAATGACACAGGTGGTTTGTGACAGAGGTGGTGATATTACGACCAACAACAGCAGCGGCAGTAGAGGAGGAATGAGGAGTAATGATGCAAGCTCCGTGAAATATGTGAGTAGATTACAAAATATAAGTCTGTAGTTTTAAAGTCATGGGGAAACCATCACATTAATTTCCCAAGAATACATTTCTTCTTTTTTTTACCCGTTATCTTCCATTGGCTCATAGGCCCTGAACCAACTCTATCCTTAGCTATCCCATGCAGCTTCATCCATGTCCTCCCATGTTCATTTCTCTTTCAACTTTTCTTCTTCATGTGTTTTTAGGTCTTCCTCTTTTTCATTTGGGCTGTCGATTCCAGAGTCTTTTCTAGTTAGACAATTGTCAGATTTTCTCAGTATTTGTCCTATCCAGCACCTTTTTTCATCTCTTGGTTCACTGAAGAACACATTTGTCTACAGCAAAAAAGATAGGTTTATGGAGGATTGACTTGTTCAGAAAATATTATGCGTGTCGTTGGACTGAATAACCTGACAGCAGTGACATTACAGAGTGTGACCATGACCCAGCAGATCAAAGCTGTGTACTTACATCTAATGTATAAACACGTGGAGAAGAGAACTACAGACAGATGAATAAATACAATTATCAGGACATGGAACAAGTTGCAGGAAATAGCCAAAGATAGGATGGCTTATTGTGATTGGTTCAGATAGTCAAAGATAGAACTGCTTATTGTGATTGGTTCAGATAGTCAAAGATAGGATGGCTTATTGTGATTGGTTGAGATAGTCAAAGATTGGACGGCTTATTGTGATTGGTTGAGATAGTCAAAGATAGGACAGCTTATTGTGATTGGTTGAGAGCCTATACTCCAAATGAGAATAAAGGACAGACGAAGATAAACTTCTGTGGTACTTGTAATTTACGTTCCCAAGTCATGGATGAGAAGTCAACATTTTAGTCTAGCTGACCAGTATATGGGTTGAACCCGCTAACTCGGCATCAGTACACCAGCTGTTTAAGAACAAACACTTTCATCCATTCGGTCATGCTGACCTCATTTATTCACTTTATGTAATATATGGCTCTGCAGTAAGATGCAGGAAATCAATCAATCAGGTGTCATCTTCACAATGAAGGTTGGCTGCGATGGAACTCCAACACTGCCTGTCTCTCACCCTGACTGTACATTCTGTCACATTGCTGTTCGTGCATCTCATGATGTTATCTTCCACTTGTATCGTTGTCTACTTCTTGCTCGCTTGTCTTCAACCTCACCCTCCAGTGTGGTTGTTATAAGAGTGTTATGTCTTTTAACATGGCCAAAATATCTCACTCGCCTCTTTTTTATTTCTGTCAACAACTCTCTTTTCATTCCCAGTTTTTCTAAGACCTCTGTATTTGATTGTTTTTGTTTCCATGAAATATGGCATATTCTTCAGTATATCCACATCTCTAGAGCCTCTATTCGACTTTCTAATTCTTCTTCTTCTTCAGCGTTCCGAGCCATTGAGGTTCTTTGCTGCATTCGTCTCTCTGATTAACCTTCTCTTGCCAGTCGTTGATTCCAAGTGCTTGTAGGTCTGTATATATATTATCTCTCCACCATCTTCTTGGTCTACCTCGGGGTCTATGGTCATTTATTTCCTGAGTGTAAGCGAGTTTTGTTTCCCTATTATCTTCCATTCTTTCTATATGCCCCAGCCATTGTAGTCTATTAGCTTTCATGATACCAGTGATTAGCGAGGACTTAAACAGATCATAAATGTCTTTGTTACTTCTTCTTTTCCACTCTCCACTTTGTGTATTCCTAATGGGTCCAAAGATGCATCTTAAAACTTTATTCTCAAAGGTTTGTAACAAGGCGACTTTCTAATTGCTTGTTTAACATCCAGGCTTCCATGCTATATGCAGAAAATATGTCAGGCAGAACATTGTGCAACCTTTTGTTTTTTTATTTAAATTCCTTGCTTAAAACCAAAGCAAGTTTTAGTATAATGGTTAGCACATGAGTATGCTTCTGTTGATTAGCATTTCTTTAAATGGTTCCAGTTTTCAAGAGATCTGCTGGGAAAACTTTCTGATGCTGTGAAGACAAAGTCTGCGGAAATGAAAGTGAAACTTTCCAACTATATAAAGAATGATGGAAGCAATGACAAGTAAGTGATGAGTAGTGAACATTACTGCAGTATTACATATTACTAGATCTTTTAATAAAATTGTCAAGCTATGAACCATTTTGCCACAAAATCTCTGGGGCCGCATCTTTTATTCTTTAATAATTTTGAAATAGTCAATGACTCACATCCATATGTTGCCACAGGAAAGATGCATGTTCTCAACAATGTTGCTTTAACTTGATTGCTGGTGTTGTGATGAGTCAGTATACAAAGTAAATTACAGGAATGAAACTTATCTTTATGGCATATTGATTCATGGCTGGCGACTACAGGGAGGGTTCTGTTCAGGGCTGAGAAACATGGAAACATGCTTATCAAGCATTGGCCACTCAATCATCCAGTTACTCTAGAATCAGCCCAGCCCCGGGAAGGTAACCCGGGCAACAAATGCCTGAAGAAGTCGGATGTATTGATTGAAAGGTGTAAATATCGCAGCTCTGCTGTAAACAGGCACAATGTAATTACATCTATAATAACATTCAGGACAAACGCAGAAGAAGAAGAAGAATCAGCTCAGCCACATAAAATGGGTATCAGAGATGTTTTCTGTGAAGGTGAGATAGTGTGAAAGCAAGTTGGGCACTCTATATTATATATTTATGTGTGTGGTCATACATTTACACATACACAGACAGAAGGAGGGAGGGAGAGAGAGATTGCTTGGTTGGTTGGTGAACCCTCTGGAAGACTGAGTTGTTATCACTTGACGAATGCATTGGCATTCAGGTAGTTTGAGTACTAAAAAGTACTCTGTTGAAGTGAGGTTGGTGTAGAGACTTCCCACCCATCCCAGTACCATAGTGCTATCTCTTCGGGGACTGCGTTGCAGAACTATTTGTCCCCTCTCCAAACTCGTAAACTTGTATGATGCCAAAGATCAGCACTGGAACTTCACAACTGCACAAAGGCACATTACTAAACAATATATTCATGATTCAGTATAGCATATATAGACTGGTTGGGATTAAGCCTGGGTTAGTATTAGGTTTTAAGTAAGTTGGGATTAAGCCTGGGTTAGTATAGGAGGTTTTAAGTATTTAATTGTCAACTGAATTCCAACCCAGTGCTAGGTGGATACACACATATGCATATGTACATATTTAAAACATGATTCCTTGCTGCAATCAGTAATTCTGTGTTGATAATACTTTATAACAAATGTAAATGTTCTCTTTGTAAAGAACTACATTGCTGAATATGTTGATGCTGGATTTAATGACAATACATTCACACAGGCATGTGAGCAGTGCAGAGAAAGGTGGCAAGCGATACAGAAACATGGCCAATGTTTTCAGTATTGGAGATGAAGAAGAAGGTGGGTGCCGTCAGTCCTAGTCATTGACTTTAGGCAGTCATTTTGTTTAATATGTTAAAGATAATTTCTTAAGGTTGGTTGCTTTTGTTATAAAAAGACATGTTAATATTTCAGCAATTAGAATATGGAATTGAAGTCCGAGAAACGTGGACACACAAACAAGACCAGGTTGTATTTCATGGAAGCGAACTGTAACCATTCATTAATTGGTGCCTGCACAAAATATAAGGATTATAAATCAATGTGGAGCTCATGGAGAGAGTGAGACAAATACCAGTGAACCAATGTGGAGCTCATGGAGAGAACTAGACAAATACTAGTGAACCAATGTGGAGCTCATGGAGAGAACTAAACAAATTACCAGTGAACCAATGTGGAACTCATGGAGAGAACTAGACAAATGCCAGTGAACCAATGTTGAGCTCATGGAGAGAACTAAACAAATTACCAGTGAACCAATGTGGAGCTCATGGAGAGAACTAGACAAATACTAGTGAACCAATGTGGAGCTCATGGAGAGAACTAGACAAATACCAGTGAACCAATGTGGAGCTCGTGGAGAGAACTAGACAAATACCAGTGAACCAATATTGAGCTCATGGAGAGAACTAAACAAATACCAGTGAACCAATGTTGAGCTCATAGAGATAACTAGATAAATACCAGTGAACCAATGTGGAGCTCATGGAGAGAACTAAACAAATACCAGTGAACTAATGTGGAGCTCATGGAGAGAACTAGACAAATGCCAGTGAACCAATGTGGAGCTCATGGAGAGAACTAGACAAATGCCAGTGAACCAATGTGGAGCTCATGGAGAGAACTAAACAAATACCAGTGAACCAATGTGGAGCTCATGGAGAGAACTAAACAAATACCAGCGAACCAATGTTGAGCTCATGGAGAGAACTAAACAAATACCAATGAACCAATATGGAGCTCATGGAGAGAACTAAACAAATACCAGCGAACCAATGTTGAGCTCATGGAGAGAATTAAACAAATACCAATGAACCAATGTGGAACTCATAGAGAGAACTAGACAAATACCAGTGCATCAGGAGGTAAAGAAACGATGGTACTGGATAGAACTTACATTGTGATAGTATAATTAGATAGGTCTTTGTCTGGAAATGAACATGCAAAAGAAATAGAGGAAGTGGAGAAGAGAAGTAGAGACAGAAATGAGTAATATGGGGAGGACATGGATGCAGCTGCATGGGATAGCTAAAGATAGGAGGGCTTGCAGAGAGCTGGTTGGGGGCCCATGCCATCCTCTTATATGGGGATGTAGGGTGACGGGGTAGGGGTATCCCCTATCAAAGGAGAAGTAAGGCGCCTCCTTCCCTCCGCTAGCCTACGGGACACCCTTGGGCAAGGTGGAGTACCCGTTTAGCCCCCCGATCAGGGTTACGTGAAGCCATGGGTGCAGGTGGTGGATGAAGATGGAGAGCAGCCGACAGATAGTTGTAGGTTATGGTCTCCACCTTCACGACGGTAGGCAGAGGATCTCCTTTTTTGAGGAGACAATGGCTACGGTCACTGACCAGTATGGTCACTGCTGGGAAGGAAAGCAATGGCAAACTACCTTCTTTACACATGCCAAGAAAATCATGTTGTGTTCAAATATCATAATGGGTGATTTCAACGCAAAAATAGGAAAGCAAAGCGATGGATGCAGTGTAGGCAACCATGGTTTGGGAGAGAGAAATGAAAGAGGTTACAGACTTGTAGAATGGGCAAAAGAACAAGAAATGGTTGTAGGAAACACCTGGTTTAAACAACATCCTAGAAGATTATGGACATGGAGGAGTCCAGACAGCAGGATTAAAAACCAGATAGATTACATCCTGATAAGCAAAAGGTTTCGAAATGCATTAACAGTTGTAAAAACAGTTCCAAATGCAGACTGTTACAGTGATCACAGATTAATTATTGGCACATTGAGGGTAAAGTTAAAGAAAGTCAAGTATACAGCAGGAAACCCTAAATATGACTTGTGCAAATTGAAAACTGACAAGGAAATACAAGATAATTTTAACATAGAAGTAAAGAACAAATTTGATTTATTGTCTGATCTAGAGATCCTATTTCAAGATGTAGATGATCAATGGGAAATGCTGAAGAATTCAATCAGTTGTGCAGCAGAAAAAACTATTCCAAAAGTAAAGAAAGTGGGCCGTAAGACATGGATGACTGAAGAAATTTTACAACTAATGGAAACAAGAAGACAGAACAAAAATAATCCTGCCAAATATGAAGAAATTCACAGAAAAGTCAGAACCTTATGTAAGGAGGCTAAAGAAACATGGCTTGAGAAAAATTGCAGAGAAATTGAAAAACAACACAACAGTAAAAATGCGAAACTAATGCACAAAAGAATTCAGGAGATTACTAATCAAAGAACACGTACATCAGCAGGCTGCCTAAAGACAAAAGATGGAAGAGTCGTAATAGAAAAAGATCAGATTTTACATGTATGGTCAGATTACGTGAAAAACCTTTATGACGATAACAGAAACGAACAATATATTGTTCAAAATAACAATGAAGGGCCAGCAATTTTGAAGACGGAGGTTCAGAATGCTCTTAATCATATGAAATCTGGCAAGACCCCCGGTCCAGACAGCGTCACAACAGAAATGATTAATGCTTTAGAAGAATATGGAATAGATAAAGTTACCAGTCTGCTTAATACAATATATGATACTGGAAATATACCTCATGAGTTATGTAATTCTGTATTTATTGCAATCCCAAAGAAATCAGGAGCCTTGGAATGTGATCAACATCGAACAATTAGTATAATGAGTCACATCACGAAGATTTTGCTAAGAATTATCATGCAAAGAGTTAGGAGGAAAATACAACCTGAAATAGGAGAAGAACAATGTGGGTTTGTAGTAGGCAAGGGTACAGTAAATGCTGTGTATATACTGAGAACCGTAATCGAACGTTCTATAGAAGTAAACAAAGATCTACACCTTTGCTTTATTGACTACACAAAGGCTTTTGATAAAGTGAGACATGTCAACATGATAAGGATGCTTGAAGATCTACAAATTGATGGGAAAGACCTTAGACTTGTAAAAAACATATATTGGAAACAACAAGCTGCCATAAGAGTTGATAATGAAGTAAGCCAATATCAGCCTATTAAGAGAGGTGTGAGACAGGGATGTGTAATGTCTCCAGATCTGTTTTCCCTGTACAGTGAAAATATTTTCAGAAATATTGAAAATATGGAAGGAATCAACATTGGGGGACGATGCATCAATAACATTAGATATGCAGATGATACAGTCTTGATTGCAGACAATGAACAGGACCTGCAAAATTTAGTAGATGCGATTGTTACACACAGTGAACAACAAGGGTTAGAATTAAATTGTAAAAAGACACAGATTATGGTCGTCACTAGGAAGAACGAAATACCACAGTGTAATATACAAGTAAATGGGAATATTCTTCAACAAGTGAATAGGTACAATTATCTCGGAACAGTAATAACATCTGATGGGAGATGCCTTGAAGAGATTAGAACAAGGATCGCCATGGCAAAAGTAGCCTTTAGCAAGATGAAAAACATACTGACCAATAAAAAGATGTCAATTGAAACGAGAAAAAGAGTGTTGAGATGCTACATAGAACCTGTACTTTTATATGGATGTGAAGCTTGGACAATGAGCAGCCAGGCTGAAAAACATCTGATGGCTGTAGAAATGTGGTTTCTGAGGAAAATGCAAAGAATACCATGGACAGCCAGAAAGACCAATGAACAAGTCCTTCAAGAAACAAATGAAGATCGTAAACTGATCAGAGACATTAGACGTAGACAGTCACAATTTTTTGGGCATGTTATGAGAAGAAATGATTTGGAGAACTTGGTGACAACTGGTAAGATCGAGGGGAACAGACCAAGGGGAAGACCTAGAAACAAGTATCTGGATGGCTTGGCCTTGTGGCATGGTCGAGACAGAAACACGGAACTGATCCACGACTCTGTTGATCGAGTGAGATGGCAGAACATGACCGCCCACGCTTACCGGCATGGCACATGATGGATGGATGGTAGGGTGACAGAAAAAAAAGAAAGAATAAATGTGTAGAAATCCTGGCCAAGCGAGGAATGAAAAGAAAACTGACTGAAGAAATAGAAAAGAGACATCACATTTTTTAGCCGCATTCAAAAACATGACAAACTTATAAAAGCCATGCAAGAGTGAACAATCAAAGGCAGGCAAACCAGATGTAGATAAGTAGGAAAACAACATCAAGAGATGGTCCAGCAGCAGTCTGTCTGACATGAACAACAGTCTGTCTGACATGAACAACAGTCTGCATTCTGAATGAATGATCTCACATTTGTAATTGAACCATTTGTCTTTGGCCTGTTTCATTCTTTTCCTAATACTTATGCTTCAGGTTACTCTTTCTTCATTTGTTTCATTTTCCCACCTTTTGCTTAAACCCAGAATGTCATTTGTGACCCTGGAATTCTTCCCCACCCCCCTTTTTTTTTCTTTGCCAAGCATTTGCACTGCTGATTCAAGGCCCACATCTTAACATGTTCTCTATGGTGAAGTAAACATTTTCCCCCCAGAAGATTGAAAGCTTCAAATTGTTCTCCAGCTGTTGCTTAACAATGAAATTTCCCAAGCAAAAGCAGCATTTCACAGGACAATTAATAATCTCTGCAATTTATCTTTGTCAACAGTTGAGGAAAAGAGTTTTTAGAACTATAATTAGCCAATCCTGTTGTGTGGAAGACAGTCATGGACAATTAGCAGACCAAATCATTAATTATGTGGAAGCTGCATGGTTTTATAGAAAAATGATGTGATACTGTGAACAGATAGAAACAGCGATAGTATTGAAAGTTAATTCACATAGTGAACTGGTTACTGGCAACAGAGAAAGACAGTCCACATTTCTTTGGGCACGTCATGAGAAAGGGAAAGTTACAGTATGTTATCACAACGGGAAAGTTTAACAGGAAGGGAAACAGGGAGAGACCAAGAGAGAAAATGCAGGAAATTTTGACATCATGGCTTGTAGGAACATCAGTAATCAGAAATGATTGGCAGCACATTGGACTGAGGGCGGTTTTAATAGACATGTTCACCAACGCCACATCGCATGGACTATAAGAAGAAGAAGAATAAGTAATGCTCGAGTTCGTAATTTGTCCCCACTATTTCATGACCTGGAGAGAATGGTGCAACATGGAGTGGCCAGGGGATCAGTATCAGAAATTATTGGCAGCGCACAAGACAAGTCGGCTGTGGACAGACATGATGATTGTAAACACCCCACAACATGGACTAAAGAAGAACTTGCCTCGAAATGTCTGCCATCCCTGGATCTTTCAGCATACCATTCAAGCTTACCAAGCATATGCTTGATTAAATTATCTAAGAATCACAGCTGTCTTTGATAATTTCATCACTTTTCTTCCACTAGGTGAAGAGCACATTGCCATGGACTCACCAAATGTAGCATATGCTTAATTAAACACTCTAAGAATCACAACTGTCTTTGATAATTTAGTCACCTTTCTTCCACCAGGTGAAGATCACAGTACCATGGACTCACCAAATGTACCATATGCTTAATTAAATAATCTAAAAATCACAGCTGTCTTTGACAATGTGGTCCCTTTTCTTGACCAGGTGAAGAACACAGTGCCATGGACTCTGAAGATGATGATGACCAGCAGAAGGAAGTGGTCAGCCTGGAGACGTGGATACAGAAGCCAGACGTTGTTTACTCCTGTAGATGTACAGAAATCCGTACAAACCAGCACACATTTCCCAGGTTAGCCATGTGATGTTGTGTACACCTGTAAATGTACAGAAATCCGTACAAACCAGCACACATTTCCCAGGTCAGCCATGGGGTGTTGTGTACACCTGTAAATGTACAGAAATCCGTACAAACCAGCACACATTTCCCAGGTTAGCCATGTGATGTAGCTTGTCTGCTATTTCATGGAAACAAGAGCAAACTAATGTTGAGATTCTAGAACAGTCTGGAATGACAAGAAAGCTCCACTCTGTTGTGTCTCCACCTGGAAGTGGTAAAGAGGCTTCTATGTCCCAGTAACCCCAAGGGCTATGCCGATGGAAATACAAGTAGTACGAGTTATTAATAAAAGAACCCTTTTACACCTCAAATCAAGGTGCTAGACTCGTATTTCTATAGACCGATAGGCACTCAGTGGGTGATATGGTCAGTTTCACGCTGGTCACCTTTACTTCCCAAGACATTCTTGGTGTCCATTTTAGGCTGGGTTGACACGGGAGCCCTGGTCAGTTTGTAAAAATATGAATCCGCTCAGCTGTGGATCAAACTTATGACCACCATGTCAGCATATGAATGTCTAGCAGTTATGCATCTACGACTCCCTTGCAAGGGAAGGTAGGTGCTACCCAAGGAAACTGTTCATATAGACACATATTATCCAAGGGAACTGTTCATATAGACACATATTATCCAAGGGAACTGTTAATATAGACACATTATCCAAGGGAATTGTTAATATAGACACATATCCAAGGGAACTGTTAATATAGACACAAATTACCCAGGGTAACTATTAATATAGACACAAATTACCCAGGGTAACTTAATATAGACACAAATTACCCAGGGTAACTGTTAATATAGACACAAATTACCCAGGGTTACTGCTAATATAGACACAAATTACCCAAGGGAACAGTTAATATAGACACAAATTACTCAAAGAAACTATTAATTTGGGCACAGATTACTCAAGGGAAATCTACTAATATAGACACAAAAACCCAAATAAATTATAAATTTGAGCACAAATTACACAAGAGATATTAATAAATAAATAGCATAAATTGCAAAAGAAAAATATGATACAGACACAAATTACTCAAAAGAACTTTATTCATATAGACACGAATTGCCCAATACAGATTACCGTAGGGAACTAACTATAAATATAGACAAAAATTACCTGTATGATATACAGACACAAATTACCCTAAGACACCAACAGTATTAATGTGGAAACATTACCCAAGAGAGTCACAAATGTAGAAACATGTTAACGTCATTTTATTAATTATGTAAAGTTTTAATGAGCACACTTGTGCACATGACCAATGACCATCTGCCTGTTTCAGTTACCTGCTGGTCACATCAAGTCACCTGTACATACTGAGAGAAATCCCGTCTCGGAAAGGCATGGCTCACATCCAGGCCAGGAGAGCGTTAGGATCCATCGTCAAGATAACATCTAAGAAACGCCAGCCGGAACTGATTACCTTCAAATACGGAACCCACGAAGAAGATGGCTTTCATGTTACGGATATTCATAGGTAAAGTAAAGTGTGTCTACAGTGTGCTGGCTTTCCATGTTTTGTGTTGTCCAGTTTTAATTATTAGTGTGTTATATTATTGGTTGCTTGTTAGTCCTCTTGATGTCAGGTCTTAGTCAGATATGAGCTACCGAATAACAGTAGATGGTTGCTGTTAGCGACGAATGTTGGACAGCTCTCACCAAACCCGACACCCCACATTGATTGATTGATTGATTGATTGATTTAGGAATCGACATCACAGCATTTGGGGCATTCCCATAAATGCTCCGTCCCCATCCTCAGCAGCCAGCGAAGAGTTCCAACACTAATAGTACCAGTAGCAATCTGATTATATGTCCGCCTCGCCTTTCCTCTGAGCGTTGAGCGTCGGCCAGATCTCCTCGTCACTCCTCGACACCCCACATTGTAGCAACAGCTTCAGGTGGAGGAGCGCAATTGGGAGAGTACAAGCCTTATCCTGGTGCAAGGAAATGCAGCCTGAGACTAAATGTCATGACAGGGCAGACCAGGTCCCAAGCCTTGGTCAGCAACAGGTCTAGGATCAAAGCTCCAACAGGCAGACAGTTAGAGCATTGCTTTCTTGATCCGGCAGCTTCTGCAATTGTCTTGTTCCATATGTATTGCTGTTACCTTTCCTCTGGAGTAAACTAGACAGGCTGAGACAGGGATCATGCTGCATGGGCAATACATGGTATCTGCAACTCAGCCTGGCTTTGTGCTATGAAGAGGTATAATTCCATCTCTGGTCTTACCCCTGTGGGTTGTAGTTATGCCTTTTCTGAAGCACAGTGTAACAAACCATCATCTGTCAAGATCTCAAGTTGTCAGTCAGTCCTCTGGAAGACTGAAAGTTGTATAGTATGTCCACATTTGTTTGCCTTCATTCACGATCAATTATTTTGAAAACTGTTGCATTGTTATGAAATGTTTCCAGCCGTCTTATATTTACCTCCACCAAAGGAATATGTCTTTGATAGGTCCAAAAACAACTTAAATCATTGAAAGCGGCGACATTCCTTTGATGTTTTGCTGAACAACTAGTGATTTCTCGTTAACAAAGTTATTTTTACGGTAATGAGAGACCTGTCAATTCTGATGACACACAAAGACGTATCCGGATTCGTATGGGAGTGGGTGCAATGAAAGAACTAGCTTAAAATCGACAGGGTCGGCTGCATTGCACCGGGTTTTTATTCCATATGGCTCAGTTTCTTTCCGCAGCGCGGAAAGCGTCGCACAAAGCATGAACTCCGTAGTTCCAGCGACGACCCTCGGGAGTCTCCGAAAAAATGCACTTGTGAAATGAAGGACACGGCCCGGAATCGAACATACAACCTTCGGAGCCCGAGTCAGACGGCTTGACCACTTCACCACGGAGATTCCCGAGAGGGGTGCAATGTGTAATATTAGTAAAGACAGAGAATTTACAGAGGCACGGGGTAAATAATTTGTAAATTAACAGGAAAGTAGAAGGAATATATTTCTTACCTTATTTTTCATTTCCTTCTTGTTTCTTCAGCTGATGCTGTAATGTTTAGGGCCTGCAATTCGTCTGAATAGTTGGAGCAAAATATCCCAGTAAGTGTGTATGTAGATTAAGGTCTGCGATCTGCTCAGACCTTAATCTGTGTCGGACGATTCCAGTAGGTTGATGATTGCTCTCGGTTGCATAAAATTCAGTCCATCCTTTCTCCAAAAGTCCTCTTCCTCTTTCAACACATGGTCCTGACGTTTTTTCCAGTAACCTTTATCAATATTTAATAGCGCAGGCAGACAGAAAGGTAGGTAGGTAGGCAGAAAGGTAGGTGGGTGGGTCGGTCGGTCGTCGGTCGGTCGGTGGGTTGGTCGGCCGGCCGGCCGGCAGGCAGACAGACAGACAGACAGATTAGATAGATAGATAGAATGAACGAACGAACGAACAAACAAATTTACTTTATTTTCAAAGGGTTAAGAATTGGGCACGCAGGCCCGTCTAACATTCTGCCTTCTATCACTCTCTTTCATACATTATTTCATTCACACATCATTCAAGGCTAACAAAGAACAGCAACAATATAAAAGATATGCATTATAAAGGCATGGGCAAAATGCGAACATCAAAACTACACGACACAGTAATATTAGATAATGGTCTGACACTTGTTATTAGCCATGTGGAATATACTGGCCTACAAAAAGGGGACTGGCTGTTATACTAGGGTTTTGTTATTATTATTATCTCTATTATTAAGGGGGAAGGTAATCCGTATTGAGATAGTGTTCGAATAATTTGCGATTATATGAATAGGGATTGGTGATGTCTTTGATTTCTTGTGGAAGATTGTTCCACAGCTGAGCGGCAGAGTACGTTAAGCTTGTTTTGTATAAGTCAATCCTAGGCTTCGGAATGTGTAGTATATTTAAACGTTTACTGTGTCTAGCATTATATTTAAACAATGGCCAAAGGTAATTTGGGGCATTCCGATGCAGGATTTTGTGAATTAGTTTAGCTTTATTGAAAAGCAGGCGTTTGCGGAATGGTAGTAACTGAAGGCGTTTATACAGGCTAGGATTGTCAGATAAATGTTTGCTATAAATTAGACTCATGGCCCATTTCTGGAGTGAGTAAAGTCGCTTGGTGTTTGAATTAGAACAACCGTCCCAGATTGTGGAGCAGTAGTCAAAGTGTGTCTGTATATGAGAAGTATAGAATAGTTTCCTTGTGTCCTCATCAAGGAAGTTTTTAATTTTGGCGAGTTGGTAGACTTTTTTCGCTGTTTGTTTAATGAGCGCTTGAACGTGGGAATTAAAGGTTAGGTTTCTATCAATGATTAGGTCTAATGTTTTGTGCTCAATTACACTTTCTACTGGCATGTTATCGATGTGAAGTTGAAGTGATGTGTGTGAGCTTAGAGTTTGAAGTCTTTGTCTTGTTGTTAATAACAATGCTTTTGTTTTAGTGATGTTAATTTGGATACGGTTTGAATAGCTCCACCTAACTACATTATTTAATTCTTGTTGTAAAGACGACTCCAGTAAAATACAGTTTTCAGCGTTTGTGTACACTGTACAGTCATTTGCAAATAGATCGCAGGACGATCAGATAGATAGATAGATAGATAGATAGATAGATAGATAGATAGATAGATAGATAGATAGATATATATTGGTCGGTCGGTGGGTCAGTCGGTCGGTCGATGGGTGGGTCGGTCGGCAGGCAGGCAGGCAGGCAGATAGATTAGATAGATAGATAGATAGATAGATAGATAGATAGATAGATATAGATTGATTGATAGATTGATTGATTGATTGATTGATTGATAGATTGATTGATAGATAGATAGATAGATAGATTAGGATAGATAGATAGATAGATAGATAGATAGATAGATTAGGATAGATAGATAGATTAGGATAGATAGATAGATAGATATAGATAGATAGATAGATTAGGATAGATAGATTGATTGATTGATTGATAGATTGATTGATAGATTGATAGATAGATAGATAGATAGATCCCCGAAAGAAGCCGGGCCTTGTCAGCTAGTTTATTTATATAATCACGTTTCATGAAAGAACCCCCATTTGGAGACACTTCTGAATCTTCGCGCTGTTTGTTTCAAAACGGAAATCATGTGAAAATTTTAAAAAATCCGGGCACGTGTCTTGGTGAAGCTGTAATACTGTTAAAATCATAGACGTAATCTCTAAGTCGTAATTAATATACCGCATATAAACTAACTTTGAAATCTGCTGTAAAATCTCCAGAACAAAAATTATTTTGTTGGGTGGACATAATGATAAGGTTATATACTAAATCTCATCATTTTCCCTCAGTTGGTTACTGAGATATTGAATTTTATATTGAGGCAACAAAAAATAACACACTATAGCTATTAAGTCTGATGCATTTATGTTCTAGTTGTCATGAGCTCTGAAAAGGGCTTGTGTCTGTTGGAATGAGATTGGTGTAGAGACTTCTCCCAATCCAGGTCCATTAAATAGCCATGTTAACCCATTGTTATTCTGTCTGTTATTTACCCATTTTTAATTGACCATGCATTAACTCTTAGTCACACACTGACAATACATTATCTTAGATCACAAAAGCCTGGATAGAATAGCAAAGTGCAAATCCAATATATCATAACCAGCTCATCATGGGAACAGTTCTTCTTCTTCTTCTTCTTTTGGGATGGCTGCTGTATTGGAGGACTGAACACTTATGGGAATGTCCCATGTGCAGTGACGTCAGTATATATTGTCTTCATAGATTAACTCATAAACACACACTGACAATACATGCCATGAGCTATGACACTGTAAATGGTACCTCCACTAGATGTTGTCATCAGCTGTCGTCATAATGAGGTTAACTTAAGATGTTACCTGTGCATTTGGTCATCACATCTTCTCTGGTGTATCTCATGGGATCTATTATCATTGTCTGAATACTGAGTGTAAAGTACAGTAGTCATGGTGGATTCGTAATATCAGTGTGTAAATATTAATAAGAAGGGGTTACGGACACAGATCATAATCCTGCATACCACGTTCTACACACAGCTGCATTGGTTTTTTATGAAATGGTATGGGTGCCGGTCGTTCAGAAAGCAATGACAAACTACTGAACGTTAACTTGCCCAGGAATCACGAACAGTTAAAAAATGCTGGGGTTGACTGCTACGTCCGTAATGGATATGCAACTAACTTTTTTAGTTTGAGCGTGAGATTGGTTCCCTTCAGTCACCTCAAAACACCTCGAAGAGCGCTTTAGTGTAGAGCTTCTTAAAGTTAGAAATAACCTGCTGGTCCATAGGCTGGAGTAACGGGATGAATTTAAATTCTTCAAGAAGGTCATCTTGTAGTCCTGGAGGATGGGCAGGAGCGTTGTCCATAACAAGCAAGATTTGAACTGGTAGATTCATTTCAAGCAAATATTAATTCACAGAAGGACCAAACATTTCATTCACCCAATCAGAAAAAAGGTCACGTGTCACCCAAACCTTGTTGTTGGACCTCCACATCACATTTAGCCTGCTCTTTTGGGCGTTACAGTTCTTGAAGGCTCGTGGAGTTTCTGAATGGTAAACAAGAAGCAGTTTAATTTTAAAATTGCCGCTTGCATTGGCACAAAATAGCAGCGTACAGTCTTTAATTTGCTTGTGGTCGGGTAATGCATTCTCCTCTGCTGTTACATAGGTTCGCTTCGGCATCTTTTTCCAAAAGAGACCCGTTTCGTCACAATTGAAAACCTGTTGCGGCAGATAACCCTCAGAATCTATGAGCTTCTTGAAGTCGCTGATGTCGTCCTGGAGTCTTCTTAACGACATCGGCGAAAATCTCTTTCGCCTTCTCACAAATCCGGGACTTCCCCTCCCCTCGTCACTCGTTATGCGAAACGTCACTCGTTCAGCGAATCATTTTTTTACAATTTATTTTGCTCGTTATGCAAAGTGGTTCCACTGTGTGTATATATATATACTATGGTGAAAATAAACACAAAGCAGTCTGCTCCCAAATCGCCTGAGATTGACTTCAAATCCGGTATGTCAGGATTATGAAACTGTTGACTACCCCAAAACCACTGGAGCTGACTGAACCTGGATTTGACATCTCAAAAAGAGGCAGGAAATAAAAGAATGTCCTATATTTCCTTCAAATGATTTCCTTTCCTTTTTTGGTCCACACCTGCCTGAATGTTTACCAGTTTTAATTCATCTTCTGTGTTCCAGGTTCTTCATTCCAACTGCATCTGACGCCACGAGAGTGATCAAGCAGCAAATTATGAAAGTTCTGGATGCATTAGACAGTTGACCGGAATATGCTGCAGCCTGTAATTAGGATTCTGTGACAGTCACATTTTTTATCTATTTTTGTTATTGGGATAATTGTTTTCTAAAAGAGCATATGTGTGTGTGCATGTTTTTGTTTGCTTGATGTTCTGTAACCCTAAAAGGACTTGAAAGTTTGTACATGTTTTATGCAGAATTGAATTTCCTCTTTGAGTTTTTGTATACTTTAAATTGCAGAGGTCAGGTGTTCGCATATATTTACAATTACAACAAACAAACAAATCAGTACAAACTCTTTCTGTCACAGTCAACTATGACTTTAAAGTAGAAAGGTTAAAGTTTAGATAGAATTAAAGTTATAAATGTCTGCAGTAAAAGAATTAAATAAAACTTGAAAACACCTGGGAAGGTTAACCCGGTCAACAAATGCCTGCAGAAGTCAGATGTGTCGGCCTAAAGGCGCAATTAAACGGGCACAATTACATCTGGAAAACAAAAACACTCCGGATGAACGCAGCAGAAGAAGAAGAAACTTGAAATCTTAATGACAACAGGCAAAACTGATGGGAAAATAGAAAGGGGAGGTAAAGAGATAAATACGAGGGTGACTTGACTAGATGGCATGTTTGGAACAAGAACACAGATCTGATCCAAGACTAGTGATTGTGAGAGATGGAAAATCATGATTGCCGTACTTGTCAACAGGGAATGTGATCATGATGAGTTGATCATTTCAAACTAAGAATGCTGGGTTCTTCTTCAGGTGACCCATGTTTGAATCCTCTAAGGTGTGGAATTTCTTCTGTTGGGGGAAAAAAAAACAACTCCAACCTGCACACTTAATTCCTCAGGCTCAAAACCTCCCTGCCCTACACTGCAAGTTACTATAGACAGTAGATGACAAGTCATTGCAGCAATCATTTGGAACAGAAAGAGTTAAAATTATGCTTGCTTATTAAAGGAATGTGATGAAGATTTTGCCAGAACAGACCAAAATTCAAATTTGCTTAAATTTTCTGGCCTCAAAAACTGGCTTAGAGTCCTTTAAAAGTTACAAGGAATGATGATTGTGATGAGTTTGTGTGTGAAGTACTGTTTATGATGTGTGAGTTTTTCTGAGAAACAAGTTTATTTATAGATACTCAAAACATAACAGAAATGTATACTTTTTGTGATAATTGTGTTTCTGAGAAACAAGTTTATTTGTAGATACACATAACTCAACAGGAACTGTAGTAACTGTAAGTGTTTCTGAGAAACAAGCTTATTTATAGATAAGCATAACAGAAACATATAATTTTTGTGATAACTGTTTCTGAGAAACAAGTTTTTTTTAATAAATACACATAACAACAGAAACTGTAGTAACTGATAAGTGATTCTGAGAAACCATTTATACATACACATAACACATCAGAATCATACTATTTATGATAACTTAAGTGTTTCTGAGAAATATCTTTAGTTATAGGTACATATAACACAGAAGAAAAAGATACCGTTTATGATAAGTGTAAATGTTTCAGAGAAACACTTATTTATAGTTACACAGAAGAAACATGAATCGTTTTGTTATACGTGAATAACTTAACATGTAATTACTGAACAGTTACTTATTTTTTTGTTTGCTGTTTTATAATGATGATTATTATTGTTTAATTTATAATAGATGGAGATGTGCCAGCTGGCACTGTGAAATTATATTTTAATAAATAAATATAGCAACACTTGGTGATTTTTTTTTTTACACATGTGCACAATGCCTTTCCCAAGTCTCCCTGTCATTTGATGATTTGTTGATCAGTTTTATTAATAGCATGTTCACTATCTTTTGCATTTCATGAAGCATTCAATAATACTCTTGCCAGGTGAACATTTATTCACATGTATAACTTCAATTGCTACCTAGACCCATAAGGGAAGCAAAGATAGTAACACTGTAACCTACTATGCATGTCATAAGAAGGAGGGTTGGCATGAGACTGGCTACCAATCCGGTAGAAAACTTTGGCTGCAAAATGCAGCAAGTCATGAATCAGGTCTACAAAGGGCTTGGTGTGAGTTGGTTGGCGGGGAGGGGGGGGGGGGGGGGGCTATGTTTCTTTGTGAGATTAAAGGCAGGAGGAGGAGGATGGCTTCATTCCATGCAGCCTTCGTACAGCTGCGATTGTTTTTTGAATCCTTTTTGTTTCAAGGGGATTTTAGTATAAAGTAATTAATGTTTGAAACAAAAGGACGTAAAGTAACAACTGTGATGAAGTCAGCTAAAGTAACTGCCACAGTGAGTGAAAATAATAATGTTAGTAAAGTGGGTTGTTGTAAGAGGTGGCAAAGTTTCCTGTGGGCTTTGGTTTAGATTCTGTCGACAATAAAATAGCTAACAGATAAAGAGGAAACATGAGCGACGTGGCCCTAATTCCAGCCAGTCCATACCAGCTGTGCTAAGTCACAACCTGGGACCTCCTAATACACCTCTCTGCAGATGATTACATAAATAAACACACATAGTATTATTTGGCGCTCACAGAAGAAGAAGAAGGAAATAGAGAGTAGAAGACGCACTAGACAACATAACATTTGAAAGCTATAGTTACCGACCGGGATCGAACCTGTCGCCTCCAAATGACGACAGCGCCTCGCTGCAGGAACAAGTGTACTTCGGCGCAGATGGGATGTTTCAGCACCAGCCTTGCAAACCCCTGCTGTTTTTATGTTTGGAGAGGGAACGGAAATCTCGTCATCATGGTCTATGTGGAGAGGGTACCTTGGTACAGAGTTACGAGAGAAGTCCCTACACCAACCTCAGTCCGGCAGATGCAGGCCCTTCTCAGGGCTCAGATAACTTGAACTCTGGTTTGTTTGACTTCAGAGCTATAACTCGGACTATCAGAGGATTCACAATCCTCCGGCCCACAAGGAGAAAAGGAGTGAAGACAGGTGTACAAATGTGGGTTTTGAGGGTGAGGATCAGTTTCATTGCATTGGGTTTTATCCCACATATTTTGTTTTGTGTTCGCTCGCTTCAGTCACAAGCATAGTCCACACATGTACTACTACTCCTAGTGCACGGGGCTAATGGTTTGCATGCAGGTTAGCTTTTCCTAATACCAATGTCCCTTGCCACCAGGCAAACCCACTCCGACTTCTGAGGTTCTTGTAATTTACGTCCCAAGTCAACATTTCAGCCCAACTGACAGTGTGGGGATTGAACCCACTACCTTGGCACCAGCACACTGGAAGTTTAACAGCAAGTGCTCATATTCATTCAGCCATGCTGAACCTCCTTTATCACAATGGCTCAGCCTATTTCTGCCAGGCGGCCTTCTGAAAGCATCATACAAAGCACAAACACTGTAGTCCGGCGACCATCCCCAGAAATCTTGGAGAAAATTGCACTTGCGAACCTTATAATGAGTTTGGACCCTACAACTTCTGAGGGCGAGGCAGGCGGCTTAACGTCACCACAAATCCTGTGAAAAGTCCAGAAAGTCAAGAGTAACCAGTAAACACAAGCTGGTGTGGAGTGAGTTAATATGTGATTTATATCGTATGTTTGTTTCACATGATGTATTATTATTTATTTATGCGGGCGAGTCAATAAGTAAGTCACACAGTTGTGTGGGATGGCAGGTAAATGTAGTTGGTGTTTTCTACAGGTGTTATCAGGTGACAGCAACATCAAACTTTATATTCCCATTCGTCAGGTGGCGCTAGGTGTCTCTGTGGATTTAGTCTGAACAAAAGAAAAACAGAAGTAGTGGTAATTACAAAGAAAAAATATCTTCCCAAATGCAATATCAAAGTGAAATGGAACCAATCTGAAACAAGTCTATGTATTTCAGTATTTGGGTACTTTAATAAGAGCAGATGGAAGATGTATTAAGGAAGTTAGTAGACCAAACAAAAGCAGCATTACACAAGATGAAAAATATTCTTTGCAATTTAACTTTGTCAATTGAGATGAGAGAGAGCGCTCTTAAGAGCTATAATGAGTAAATCCTGATGTATGGAAGAGAATTGTGGACAGTTAGCAGATATATGAGGAATTATGTGGAGGGAGGCTGCGGAAATGTTTTATAGAAGAATGATGAAAACACAGTGAATGGATAAAAAGAGTAATGCTATTTTTATAGACCAATCAGCACTGAGTGGGTCAAGGTTACACCAGCGGTCTCTACTTCCTAAGACATGTCTTGGAACCTTATGTAGACTGGGTCAACCTGGACGCCCAGGTCAGTGATTGAGAAGCCGTCTGCCCCGTGCTCCTAAGGATGTGGGTTCGATTCCAGGCTACGTCTTTCGGTTTACAAGGGCATTTTTCTCTGAGACTCCTGAGGGTCATCGCTGGAGCTACGGAGTTTGTTCTTTGCGTGATGTTTTCGGCAGGCTGCCATGTGGAAAGAGACTGAGCCATATGGGATAAAATCCAGTGCAATGAAGTCGATCCTTTTGACTTTTAAGACTTTTCTTTTAAGAATTCAAATCCACCCTGATGCAGATGGAACTCGTGACCACTGGCCAGGCAGGTGAGAGTCTAGCCACCATGCCTCCCATCTCTAATTGGGCGGAACCTTATTTGAGCACTGCAGTTTTAAAGTACAGGAAAGCATTGGGCCAACACAAACATCGTCCCCTTTAATACTGTATTGAAACCTGGGGGAAGTTCAAGAGGATTGATGTTTCATTGACAATATTAAGGTCAGCATGGCCAAATGGATAAAAATGAGAATTCTTAAACATCCAGTGTGCTGATGCTGTGGTAAGGGGTTCTAGTCCTACACCGGTCAGTTGGACTAAAATGTTGACTTCTCGACCTTGACTTGGGGATGTAAATTACAAGTACCTCTGAATTCTTTGTGGGTTTGCATGATGGTGAGGTACACTGGTCTAGGGAAAGTTAATCCACACGCAAAATTCAGTCCAGTGCTACTAGAAGTAGTGTATGTGGACTACGCTTGAGTTCAAAGCGAGCGAGGGCAAAAACAATTGACAACATTGATACCAAAGTCTGAGAATGATCTAGAAGAGGAATCATTTTCTAAATATGATGGCAGTTGTGTCATTTGTATTGGGCATCTGTATATAGATATGTATATTTGTATAATCTATAATGAGGCAAGTCAGTTATGTACATAGTTACAGAGGAATTAAGATCATTTTTGTATTGCATATTTGGATTTACTTTAAGTTTCTTGAGCGAAACATATGTTCTACATTATACAACTAGTCAACAAATTGTCAAAAGTTATTTGTATCAGAATTTAAATACACCATTTCTGATTGATTTTGATGTGCTGATTTCAAATATCATCATGAAATTCACCAGTTGGCTCTCGTTTAGTTTTAAATGATGAAATTTACATTACAGTAATACAAATAACGGATGCTTGTTTAATTCTCTGGGTGAACAGTTAGTCTTTCTACTTTAGCATTATAAAAATTGTGGTTACATACTCAATTAATTGATATTTCAACATATAATGATAGAAAAAATAAAAACATTATTTAAAGTTCACATATAATGTTTTAGAAAAGCACACCTGAACCCATTCCGTCATTATTCAGTAGCTGTTCGAGCTGACTTTGCTTGCTTCTTGTATTCAATCGATGAGGTGTCTCTTGTCAGTCCAGCAGTATTCAGCAAGATTGAATGGCTCCAATTGTCTTGATACCTTGTCTCTATAGCAGCAATGTCCTGGTTAAATCATTCACCATGCTCATCACTGACAGCTCCACAGTTTGACGAAAGGAAATCTAGATAAGAATCCAGAAAATTAATTATTAAAGACATGTTTCAGCCAAGATTCTTATACTTCAGAAGAAGATTTTTTACAATTTCATTGTAATTATCAGATCTGCTGTTTCCAAGAAAATTGTCCACCACTGACTTAAATGCTAGCCATGCTGCTTTTTCTTTCCCATGCAACACGCAAAGAAACTCACCATGAAGAAGTTTTTTTAATTTGCAGACCAACAAATACTCCCTGTCTTATTTTAGCCTCACTAAATCTTGGACATTTTCTGATGAGGTATTTGAAAGCCTCATCTGTTTTCTCCATTTCCTTGACAAAGCTTTTCATGTGCTCCAGCTTAATGTGCAAGGGTGGCAACAAAATCTTGCTGGTGTCGACAAGTGCTGGGTTCTCAACGTTCTCACTGCCAGGCTGCAATGACTGCCTGATTGGCCAAAGTCTTCTGATGTAATGGTCAATTCGTCCACGGCCACCCCACTCACAGAGAAAGCAACAGTACTTGTTGCATCCACACTGTAGTCCAGGCGAAAGAGTGACAACTTTTAAGTCACCACGACAATTGCGTTATGTATATAAATTGATCGTAATTAAATAAACTAATAGCATATATCTTGAAAACTAGAGCCAAGCAATATTTTAAAATGTCTTTTTCTTTTTCAGCACATCAAAATTAGTTAAGATCAGATATTTTCATATCCGGTACATTTTGGTTGTTGACTAGTGTAATCACGTGATTGGTTATGTAGAGAAGGGGGAGTGGCACACAGTACACCTAGTATATCCAGCCTGGGTGGGAAGTTGCATTCATATCTTCCTTCCTCAGTCTTGTACTATCCCTGGTCAACCAGCCAGGCAGCAGGTAGCTTGAGATGGAATATCAACCAGCCAGGCAGCAGGTAGCTTGAGATGGAATATTACCCCTTTACTTCCTCAGTCTTGTACTATCCCTGGTCAACCAACCAGGTAGCAGGTAGCTTGAGATGGAATATTATCCCTTTACTTCCTCAGTCTTGTACTATCCCTGGTTAACCAGCCAGGTAGCAGGTAGCTTGAGATGGAATATTACCCCATAACTTCCTCAGTCTTGTACTATCCCTGGTCAACCAACCAGGTAGCAGGTAGCTTGAGATGGAATATTACCCCTTAACTTCCTCAGTCTTGTACTATCCCTGGTCAACCAACCAGGTAGCAGGTAGCTTGAGATGGAATATTACCCCTTAACTTCCTCAATCTTGTACTATCCCTGGTCAACCAGCCAGGCAGCAGGTAGGTGTTAAATTGTCACACATTTTACTGGAGTGTGCATGTGCCATTGGGGTTTTGTGGCACCCCATGTTACAACATATTGTATGTTAAATTGTCACACATTGACTGGAGTGTGCATGTGCCATTGGGGTTTTGTGGCACCCCAGGTTACAACATATTGTATGTTAAATTGTCACACATTGACTGGAGTGTGCATGTGCCATTGGGGTTTTGTGGCACCCCATGTTACAACATATTGTATGTTAAATTGTCACACATTGACTGGAGTGTGCATGTGCCACTGGGGATTTGTGGCACCCCAGGTTACAACATATTGTTGATTAAATTGTCACACATTGACTGGAGTGTGCATGTGCCATTGGGGTTTTGTGGCACCCCAGGTTACAACATATTGCATGTTAAATTGTCACACATTGACTGGAGTGTGCATGTGCCATGTGTTTATATGTCAGGTTGTACTTGTGATACACAGATGTATACATTGTAAATATAATTGGCACAGCGATCAGGTCTCCATTTTGTTAGATTAGTTTCTGATGCCTGCAGTTGCCACAGCTACACAGTTAGTTGTGTTAGACAAAAGATCATCCTCACTGTACAGTAAACCATTCAGTCCACAAGTGCTTGGATCTGTTCCTCAGTATCTCCCACACCATGTAGCAGCCAACGACACAATTCTGTGTTGGTGTATCTATTCTTTAGCCCCCCTGTGTAGCACTCTTGTCTAACATCACCCCCCCCCCCCCATGTTTTATATATGTGTGTGTGGGTTGGTGGGTGGGTGTGGTGTGGTGTGTGCATGCACAGTTGATAAGACTGTTGATGATAACAATGCAGTGAGTGGATATTAAATTTATGCTCACATATTGTACAGTTAGATATTAGATGCCAGCAGAAAAGAATGATGTTAGTTTTATTAGCAACTGGTTTATGATTGACCTGTTACCTTGATGTACCACTTCTTGTTCAAGGATAGGGCATGCTGGAGGGGTAGTGTGGAAGGGAGAGACAGCATTACGTGTAGGTAGATGACAGACAAGCGAAGGACCAGAAGAAGCCTGTATACAACATTACATGTGGGTATATGACATCAAGATAAGGACTAGAAGAAGCCTGTATACAACATTATGTGTGGGTAGATGACATCAAGGAAAGGACTAGAAGAAGCCTGTATACAACATTATGTGTGGGTAGATGACATCAAGGAAAGGACTAGAAGAAGCCTGTATACAACATTATGTGTGGGTAGATGACATCAAGGAAAGGACTAGAAGAAGCCTGTATACAACATTATGTGTGGGTAGATGACATCAAGGAAAGGACTAGAAGAAGCCTGTATACAACATTATGTGTGGGTAGATGACATCAAGGAAAGGACTAGAAGAAGCCTGTATACAACATTATGTGTGGGTAGATGACATCAAGGAAAGGACTAGAAGAAGCCTGTATACAACATTATGTGTGGGTAGATGACATCAAGGAAAGGACTAGAAGAAGCCTGTATACAACATTATGTGTGGGTAGATGACATCAGAACATTGTTTTCCTTTTGTGGATTTGACTAATGTAGATATATAAAGTCGGGAGTAAGACATGGTTGTGTTATCTCACCAGTTCACTTCTTCTATCTCTATAGCTGAGTAATAGTGAGAGATATCAAAGAGAGGCCAAGGATATATGCTGGAGGTTATAATATAAACATCTATTACGTGTAGTATTGATTGCTGACAACACAGGGGCATTGTAGTAATAGAGTGGGGACAAAAGGGACTTTCTTTACATTTCAAGCAAACAGAAACAATGAAGAAACAAAGAACAACACCACCAAACTGTAACATAACAGTCAATCAATCAATCATGTGCCATGCACAGGAGAGCATGGGCATTCATGACTCGCCATTTCACTTGATCACCAGAGTCGTGGATCAGCTCAGTGTTCCTGTCTCGACCATGCCATGTGGCCAAGCCATCCGGGTATTTACTTCTCAATCTTCCCTTGGTCTGTTCCCTTCGATCTTGCCAGTTGTCACTAAGTTCTCCAATCTATTTCTTCTCAAAACATGTCCAAAAAATTTTGACTGTCTACGTCTAATTTCTCTAATTAATTTACGATTTTCATTTGTCTCCTGTAGTACTTGGTCATAACAATAGAATAACAATACCATAACAATAGAACGGAAAATGCTTGACCAAGTTAATCAATTAAAATACTTAGGAGCTGTCTTAACATTGGATGGAAGATGCGTGACATAGATTAACTGCAGTATAGTCTAAGCAAAAGCTGCATTTCAAACAAGGAAACGTATCTAATACAATAAGCCATTAACAATAAGTGTCAGAAATAGGGTACTGAAATGTTATATAGAACATATTCTACTGTATGTCAGTGACTCACGAAAGTCAAACAAACAAATTAGACAGAACTGAGATGATGATATTTTATAGTACTCGAATAGTGGAGACACCTTAACTTCAGTGGGGGAAAAACTTACTCGAATTGAAATGATGATGCTTTACTCAAACTGAGAAGATAATGACATTGTATAGTACTCAAGAAGATACCTTACTTTACTCCAGTGGAAAAAAAATCAACTTTACTTGAGTGGAGAAGATGATACTTTAATTGAAAGGAGAAGAAGATGATACTTTTCTTGAAAAAAATGATAGTTGACTTTACTCAACAGAGAAGGTCGTATGTTAGTCAAGTGGAGAAGATGATACTTTGCTCAAACAGAGAAGATGATGAGATACTTTACTTAAGTAGAGAAGATGATGTTTACTTCATTTAAACCGAGAAATGACATTTTACTAAGTAAGATGATACAGTGCTCGAACAAAGTTCTAGGCAATACTGTAATCTAATGAAGAAGGACAACTATTACTAATGTAATAACATGCTTTACTCATGTAAGAAGATACTTTACTTGAGCAAAGAAGGCTATGCTTTAATATTGTGGAGATGATGATAATTTACTCGAACAAAGAAGGCATTACTCTAATCTATCGGAGAAGATGATACATTACTTGAATGGATAAGTCTATATTTTGTTACCTTTATTCATACAGATGTCTTTGCTCTGATTTTCACAGTGGTATAAGCGCCGACCGTTCATAAAGCAACGGCAAACTGCTGAATGTAAAAGAGTCTAAAAACATAAATAACCAGTAATGCTGAGGTTTGTTGTGATGGCCTGCAAAGAACATGCAGCTAACTGTTGTTGATAAAGAGAACATCAGTGTAGTATCATTATTGAAATAGATGAAATAGGTTCTTTATTCAACCAGTGGAATCAGCCTTTCTGTGTTTCATCTTTTTTTAACATGTGAATCTTGATCCAGGCCATGGTGTATAAATATGAACATTTGATTGACAATATAACCAAATTTCTGTACAACATACTGTGTTGTGTTATCTTCTGTTGGGAGACCTCATTTAAATCACATAATTGGTCATGTTGTATATCTTTCATAGCCCGTATATACTGCCATCTCTTGGGGGTTCCGATTTATTATTTGCCAGATTTGACTATTTAATTGTTATTATTGCGTTTACTTCTGACAAGTATTGCTTGTGTACAGCGGGGGAAGAGATGCTTGAACAATGATTAAACTCTGACAGGTATGTGCGGTGTTCTTTGTGCTTGATATATCAGTTAAATTGTCAGTTTAATGTGTGTGCAACTGCTGGTTTTTCTAGTGACTGCTGCTTCCATTGATGATGAACTGTACTTCTTGTGGCAAGACTGTTGTGTTGGCATTCTGGCTGCGGCCTTATAATGTATGCATGTACGTGCTGTTGGTTTGATAGGAACTGCTGTTTGTTCCACTTTTCACATGGGAGCACTTTGAGGAGGAATTTTTTTGCTTGCACAGGAAGGGAGCATTATGGAGTGTCCCTTTGTCGTGAAGTTGAAACTGCGAGCACCGACATGTTAGTTAACAGTCCAGGTGTGTTTCTCAGTCCTGGTGTCAATTAGCATAGGTGTTAGAGAAAACTTTAACCTGCACTGTTCGCGGGGACTGCACTAGCCAGGCGGCCTTAATTCCTCAAGTTCAAGGGACTATATAGGCAGTAAATGACAAATTACAATTAGGGAGTTGGAACTGCTTCTCCATGTGACTGGAGCTGTAGTCCCTCATTGGTTAAGGAATCACAGGTTGACGGGTAGGGGTCAGATTAATACAGATACAAAACCAGCCATCTTACTGGTAGACTTGTCATGACCATTTGGCCAGTCCTTTGCAGTATGCTGCTGTCATCACAGCCTGCCAGACCCGTCTGTCTTGTCGCCACCTTGAAGTGGGAGAGGGGCTGATGGTTCCAGTGACCCCGAGAGCCGTGTCGAAGTCGGATGTATTGATCCACAGGCTTGATGTAACAGTGCGGCAAGTTACTGTATAATGTTATGATGTGATTCTCAATCTTGTGCCAGTTCTCTTGCTTTATGCGTGTTCGTGCCTAGGGTGTCTTTAATGTCCTTTTTGCACTGTTGTGTTAGGCGACCCCTGCTTCTCGGGTAGACTGAGGACAGTTCAAGGTTAGGTCATGTAATAATTCAGTGGCTTGTCCTCTCTCTCTCTCTCTCTCTCTCTCTCTCTCTCTCTCTCTCTCTCTCTCTCTCTCTCTCTCTCTCTCTCTCTCTGCGTGCCCAAGTGTTTAAAAAGTTAGTTGCATGTACTTTACTACACGTAGCAGTCGACTCCAGCAATTTTTGGCTGTTTGTGATCCCAAGGCAAGTTTACATTCAGTAGTTTACCATTATTTTCTGAACCACCGGCACTCATACCATTGTATGGAAACGAGCGCAAAGCAGTCTGCTTCCAAATCGCCCACAGCTGTGTTTTTAACGTGGTATGCGGGGTTACGAATTGCATTGGTAACCCTTTCGCCGCGGAGCAAGCTTGTTAGGGTCTTGGGATTTAGTCCTATTTACTCAGCTCTATCCAATGGGACCAGACGACATACAAAACACATCAGTCAGAGACTGGTAAACATAGCGGTTTCTTAAGGATCACCGTTTAGTTCTAATACATCAATTTATAATATATATATATATATATATATATATATATATATATATATATATATATATATATATATATATATATATATATCATGTGCCATGCCGGAAAGCGTGGGCGGTCATGACTCGCCATTTCACTCGATCACCAGCGTCGTGGATCAGCTCAGTGTTCATGTCTCGTCCATGCCATGTGGCCAAGCCATCCAGGTGTTTTCCTCTCGGTCTTCCTCTTGGTCTGTTCCCTTCGATCTTGCCAGTTGTCACTAAGTTCTCCAATCCATTTCTTCTCATAACATGTCCAAAAAATTTTGACTGTCTACGTCTAATTTCTCTAAACAATTTACGATTGTCATTTGTCCCCTGTAGTACTTGGTCATTGGTTTTCCTGTCTGTCCATGGTATTCTTTGCATTTTCCTCAGAAACCACATTTCTGCAGCCATCAGATGTTTTTTCAGCTTGACTGCACATTGTCCAAGTTTCACATCTATACAAAAGAACAGATTCTATGTATCCCCTCAACAATCTTTTTCTCGTTTCAATTGACATCTTTTTATTGGTCAGAATGTTTTTCATCTTGCTAAAGGCTACTTTCGCCATGGCGATTCTTGTTCTAATCTCTTCAAGGCATCTCCCATCAGATGTTATGACTGTTCCGAGATTATTGTACCGATTCACTTGTTGAAGAATATTCCCATTTACTTGTATATTACATTGTGGTATTTCGTTCTTCCTAGTGACTACCATAACCTGTGTCTTTTTACAATTTAATTGTAACTCCAGTTGCTCGCTGTATACAACAACCGCATCTACTAATTGTTGCAGATCCTGCGCATTGTCCGCAGTCAATACTGTATCATCTGCATATCTAATGTGCTTGCTTGCTTGCTTGTGTTCGTTGGCTTGAGCTCCAACGCGAAGTCCTGTATGTCGGATGAAGGCATCCTGTTGTCCAACATCAGTGTGATGTCATACAGGACCTGAGGTTTGCGTAAGTATCCGTTGTCCCATGTCTGGCTTATTGGTGTGCAAACTGGTGGTTCCTCGCCGTACAGGCAGACACTCTTCGACTTCGGAGGAATCAGTGATCCTATTGACTTTAGCCAGGACCCCGAAGGGACCTGTTGCCCAGGACGCTCGACGAGGACGCGTCAATAGGTCTTGGCCAGTATATAACCCGGCCCTGGTGCCCTGGAAACACCCCTGCGTCCCATATCTAATGTTATTGATGTTTCGTCCTCCAATGCTGATTCCATTTATATCTTCTACATTTCTGAAAATATTTTCGCTGTGTAGGGAAAAAAGATCTGGAGACATTACACATCCCTGCCTAACATCTCTCTTAATAGGCTGATATTGTCCCACTTCATTATCAATCCTTATGGCAGCTTGTTGTTTCCGATATATGTTTTTTTATAAGTCTGATGACTCTAATGTCTTTCCCATCAATTTGTAGATCTGCAAGCGATGTTCGTCCATCATGAATGACGAGGACCATTCATTACACTGCATATTATATCGAGGTAGTGGTCGCGCAACTCCGTCGTCCCCGCTCTCTCGTCTGTGTCCATCTGGCTCCAGTGGAGAGCATGGCAAGACGACTGGAAGACGGACACAGATGCAGTGGACGTTAGGCTGCCACGGCCAGTTATCCCTGTATATATTGGCTCTCGAGAGCCTCGTGCAAACGGCCCTTCCGTCAATTCCTTTAATGTTCAGTTTTAAGACAAGCGTATCGACAAGCAATGAGCGTATGATTACTGATAGGATCCACAAGACTTCCTTCGCCGAAGACGGACTGACCGCCAGAACAGACCACACACACATGACGCGAGAAGCTGCCCACAGAAGATATTGCTCGTCTAGGTTGCGAACAGATCTCCCGATTTACGGTTGAGCCTCACCAGCGCACAAGTGCACATGGCGACTGACAGAACAGACGTTCACGCACACGCAAGCCAAGAGTAGCATCGCTAAAGCACGCCCTCCCGGTACAAGGTGATACATGCAAAACCACTGGACGCCTACCGACGAGCTTTCAAGCTACGCCGGAGGGACTGACCAAAATAAAATGCTATACCAGCTTACTGACTGCAGGCCCACTACTCATCAAGAGATAGTGGGCGCTTATCGAGACTTTGTCGAACGGTCGTACAAATTTTGCTCCTTTGCCCGCTCAAACCACGACCCTGGCTGCACGATGCGGTTACATTCTCGAAACGCTAACTTCTGCAAGATCTGCAAGCATATTCACCATGTTGACATGTCTAACTCTATCAAAAGCCTTTGTGTAGTCAATAAAGCAAAGATGAATAACCTTGTTTACTTCTAAAGCACGTTCAATAACTATTCGCAGCATATACACAACATTTACTGTACCCTTTCCTTCTACAAACCCACATTGTTCTTATCCTATTTCAGGTTGTATTTTGTATATATACAATAGTCGTCACACACGGCAATTCAGCCGTTCACGCATAACGTCGCTATGGTCCTACTCAAAGCTTGATGGGAGCAGTCAGACTTGTGCAGAGTTATAATCACATTAAGCCGGGAGTGCAAGGAGTGGCCAGCAGGGGCCACGGAAGTGGAAATCCAGCAACTAATTCAGGACAATGCTCACTCGGGTGATGTGATTATCTACACAGATGGTTCGGTGTCAAGAGGTGAGAAAAGTGGCTGGGGGTTCACAGCCAAAGCCAATGGTCGACGTTTGGGGCAGGAGAGCCTGGCATATGATACCACAACATCCAGCTTAAGAATGGAGGTGGAAGCGGTCACTGCGGCTGTCCGCTGGATGGAGAATACGACACACACACACATCGTGATTGTAACTGACTCAGAAAGCATGCTGACGAGGGTGAGGACGGGCAGGCTTCGTGCGGAGTGGCTTGCTTCGCTTCGGAGGTCACGGGTGACAAGCATCGCCTGGATCTTTTCTCCGGGACATGCCGGTGTGCTGGGAAATGAATAGGCGGACAGATTGGCTGGCTCTGCAGAACTTGGTGGAGTATTGATACATGATAAGGCAGACGTGGTTGCGGCCTTGTGGGAGCACGTGCACACCTCGGAGGAGCAAATGGATTACCATGGTCTGGCAAGAATGAGACAGCGAGGAGTGACGAGGGGATCTGGCCGACGCTCAACGCTCAGAGGAAAGGCGAGACGAGCATATAATCAGATTGCTACTGGTACTATTAGTATCAAATGGCAGATCAGAAGACGAGATCGAAAATAGGTGCAATAAGGCAAATCAACTCATTGGGCAAATGGCACCAATACTAAAGAACAAACATGTATCAATAACTACTAAGAAAGCACTTTACAACACAATCTTCCTACCAACTCTGTGCTACCAATGCCAAACCTGGACAATGACAGAAAAAGAGAAAAGAAAAATCACAACAACAGAAATGAGGTTCCTGAGAAGAATACTCAACGTATCAAGAAGAGATAAGATCAGAAATGAAGAAATCAGGACTAAAGTGGGGGTTAAAGCTGCTCTAGATTTTATTAGAAAGCAGCACGTCAAATGGTTTAGCCATGCAAGTAAAATGGTTTAGCCATGCAAGTAGGTTACCAGTTAACAGCATGCTACAACAAGCAATGATGTACAGACCAGATGGAAACAGAGGAAGAGGCCGACCACGTAAACGTTGGACGGAGGGAATAACAGAATCCATGGGAATGTCGATATACGAAGCCCATAACCGGGCACTCTCACGAAGTTTATACTTCACCTCGACACCGCAAGGTACAAGAGGAACATGATGAGATGAGATGAGACTATTAGTGTTGGAACTCTTCGCTGGCTGCTGAGGATGGGGACGGAGTGCTTATGGGAATGCCCCGAATGCTGTGATGTCGATTTCTAAATCAATCAATCAATCAATCTACTCAAAGCTGGCGCACACAAACTGTTTCAGTTATTCGTCTCACTGCGCAAACTAACAATCGTTCAATTCAGCTGTACAATCGCTCTACAGTCTCAGATGCGTCCGTTCACATTCATCGCTCAGTCCAGTCTGTCCTGCTTTCCTCAGCGTTTTGCATCACGTGTCCAGTGGCACCGTGTTTCCTCCTGTTCTCCGTTACAGGTACTGCGTCTTGACCTTGGCTTGTCCTTAACCTGGGGTTAGTCAGTCCGTCGATGATTGCTGTCTTTAAGTTAACTCATGTTAACTGTATGTCCTTAGGCGTACATGTCCTGTCATGTACTGCCACTGTCCTGTCTCACAGGATCTGTCCTGTCCGTCAGCTACTAGGACTCTGACACGGCTCAATCTTTGAAAATAAAGTTTGTTTGTTCGTTCTCCCCCCCCCCTCTCTCTCTCCCCTCTCTCTCTCTCTCTCTCTCTCTCTCTCTGCCTAACACCCTCTCTCTGTGTCTGTCTAACTCCCTCTCTCTCTCTCTCTGTCTGTCTAACTCCCTTTCTCTCTCACTCCATCCATCTATTTTTTTTTTAAGCATATCCTTTTACAGGACTTAGCTGTCAACACCAGCATCTTTCAGCTGTATGTTGATCTCTTGGCAAGATTACGCTCAGTAATTTGCCATTGCTTTCTGAGCGGCCGGCTCACATACCCCGTAAGTTACCGATGCGATTCGAACCACTGCTGATTTGAACCGTCATTACGTTACCTGACGAGAGTATACGAGATTACGGAGAAAAGTCATAACCTCTAAGCCACGAAGCCGGCTCCATCCATCTATACAGAGGTCAATATGGCTGATAGACTTAACTCGCCTGAGATGTCTCCTGGTGGTGGCATAGTGCAGCGGACTTACATAGGACATGTCATTTACTTATAAATTTATATATAACTGCCTGTCTCCAAGCCCAGAAACCAGCAATCTGCAGCCCTGCTACTGGAACCTCACATCAGCGGAAAGGCATCACAGGATGCAAGCAGGCCACGACTGAGCACAGCACTTATGAAAGTAGGCCTAGGCTGGTAGTGTTTTCCCCACAGGTCTGGGTGTTTCATTGTCCCAAATCAGTGTCCATAGGGATGGTGTCAGGGTTCAAAAGGTGGTTAACTGCTCTTATTATTTCTGTGTGATAACATGCCCGAGATGGTTGGTATCAGTATTTCTGTTTAATAGCATATCCAACACGTCATTATCGTCTTCCACTTTTGCTGTCAAGCTGCATGGGGAGGAATAGTTGACATTCCGGAACACGATGGGTGGCACTGAAGAGTGTCATTCCGTGGTACAATGTCTTTGATGTCGCCAATCCATTTCTGTTTTGCAGCAGGAGAAAAACACCCGGAGTCATGACACACACAGAGTGTCAGGAAGGCAAAGTGCCGAAACAGTTCTGGAAGGGGGACCGCTTCTGACGATCAGAAGCCTCTTATTCGGTGGCGGAGTTTTTAATTACTTCTCGTGCGTCCTCTTGCGCTCGTAGCAGATCTTCTTTGATGTAGCTCCAGTGCTGGTAGTTGGTGATGTTGTATTCTAGTGAGATAGCGAAACCATTTGATCTTCTGCCTTTCACCATAAGTGGCACAAGGTGCTTATCCCACTGTCTGTCTGATATCATTTCTTATTTGGTCTCGGATAGTTAATTTGGCAGCTCTTCGCTCTTCGGAAGCTTATGTCCAAGACAGATTGTGCTAATTGTACTGCACAGCGCTGTAATACTTTCATACGTCAGTCACACTTTATTCTTCACAAATAATACGTTTGCTTAATGTTAAGTGTCAGATATTTTCACTCCCAAATATTCATCCTTTCTATCATTAAAATTCTTCCAAGCATCCGATGGGAAGTCTGTCTTGCTATAAGTAAAACTTGTTTGCGAAGTAATGTTTGGCTTTTCCCAGCCTTGGCAAGTCACCTGTCAGAAGGAAATGCCAGAATTTTTGGAATAACCAATGACAAGTACAAATCTGAACAAGTACAAATTTGAACAATGAAGTCACATCTAACAATAGGGTGTATGTATAATGGCTGTGCAGTGTTTGAAAATATTGGCGGTTCAAGTTTTATATTCATCCTACAGTCTAAAGTTCATGCAACATAATAGGTAAATGTTGAGTTCAAAGCGAGTGAAGGCATAAAAATACAAAATATTACACAGTTGTATGGCCTGGCATGTTTCGCTGCATCTGGTCACGTGCATACGGCAGAATTCACACAATATGAAATAATGTAATAAAACAAATCCATCAAGTTGAAATATATAGTAAAACTTGTTTAGCAAAGTACTCGTAAAATTCGATTTTTCACTGTAATGGCAAGTACCTGCAAAAAGGAAATGTTACAGTTAGAATGTGTGAAATAGTCGTCGTTATCATGAAGAAGATTTTATTAGCCAGCCCAAAAGTTTCTCAATCGCTTGCCATTTCTCCCGCCTCAGAACTCTAATGCCCAGGTCTCTACAATGTCTCGTGTTCATCTTCGTGCAGGTCGATTGCTGAATCTTCTTCCTGGGACAGTGCCTTCAGTCAGTAATCTTTCCAAACCAGTGTGACGTTTCAAGGAGCCAAAGTATTTCAATTTCTGAGAAGTGATCCAGTTTTTGAGCAAGATCTTTTCGATGTTCAGATCTTGTAGAATATCCGTATGTTTCCTTGGTCCAGGAAATTCTAAGAATGTTTCCGTAACAGTTAAGCTCTACACACCCAGTTTTCTTCTTAAATGATTAACTGATTATGTGCCAAAGGATAACATGTCACCAAATGTGACTGACCTCCCATTTGAACAGAAGGACGATATATCGTTATACTAGGGTCATCGTGATTTTTGTTTTGTTTCTTGGCATCTTCCGCACTTTCAACGCACAGCGAACATTTACGTGGTGAAACAACTAGGCGTACATGGACAAGCAAGAACGCGGAAACTTAAAAGGCGGCACGACAGCGGAGAAGGCCCCGGGCTGGCTATGCAGCAAGCGCAATGCGGGTTGGGACAATGATACATAGTAAATGGTTCACACTTTGCTTGCAGTGTGAGGCGCCGTCTCTCAAGAAATCTATATATATATATATAAAAAAGTATGTCTGTCTGCGTGCGTGCGTGCGTGCGTGCGTGCGTGTATTTATGTATGTATGTATGTATGTATGTATGTATGTATGTATGTATGTATGTATGTATGTATGTATGTATGTATGTATGTATGTATGTATGTATGTATGCATGCATGCATGCATGCATGCATGCATGTATGTATGTATTTGATGCGTTCGATAACGGTCCATTCGATTGAGATGAAATTTTCTATATGTTTTCTTTTCACTCCCGAGCAGCCAACTGTCATAGTTCGTTAGTGTACAATCAGCTATTTACTTACTAAAATTTAATATTTAACTTTACATTATCATTTATATATAGCGAGGGGACGTAACTTAAGAAAAATTATTTCATGGGCATAACTTTTAATATCATTGCTATATATTTTATATGTAGAATGTTGCATTGTTTTCAAAGATTTATAAACTCTTTGTCTGCAGTTATTTACAGGCATATGCGTTATAATAAATAATTATATAATCTTTAAGGCATTTTCAAAGTTTTCATAAAAATAATGCATCTATTTAAATAGTGAAAATTTTCTAACTCATCTTTTTATTTTTATTCAACAGCACATAAATTTTTTTTTTTAACATTCTCATATGTATGGCGCGTTACACCCACGTTGGGTATTTATGATGCCGATGTTAAACAAAGAAATTGTCCAACAACTTTATCAACAAAAAGTCGCAAACATTGCAAATCTCGTAAAAGATTTGGCTGAAGACAGCACATATTACAGAAGAAGCAAATAACTTGTTTTAAACAAAGGATACTACAACTGTAAATGTGTTTATTGACGGTATTAATAATCTTACAGTTATATTATTATTATTAATAATATTATTATTATTACTGCTACTATTATTATTAATTTTCCCATTATTATATTTGAATGTGCAACATGAAATATATTGTGGATGTGTGTCTGTGCCGTTGGCAGTAACATATGTATGCATCTGTGTGTGGATGCAGGTGTGTGTGTGTGCGTGTGTGTGTGTGGTGCATGAATTTGCACGCGCATGTGTATGAGTGTGTGTTTATGTGTGTGTGTGTGTGTGTGTGTGCGTGCGCGCGTGCGTGTAGCAGCCTTTAAACCAAGGCGATATCTCAAGTATTAAAATGATGTTATATGGTAATGATATGTTCCAAAAGAAAAAAATATGCACCACCATGTATAAACAAATTGAATGAGCCCTTTAAGTACCCAGTAAGCTAAGGTGGCTTTTAGTGGCCAGGTTTTAAGTCCTTCCCATTGTATATGAAACCCAGACACTATCACAACTTTGGACTAATTATCTCCCTGGGGACAGGCCATGGACTCTAAATGCTAGTAGTAAATCCCTGATTCTTGTCCCCCAAACAAAAGGCACCATGGACTAGAGCGTCACCCTGTAATTTGTCATCAGGCAACAACCTTCACCTCGGTAGCTAAGTGACCCAGAAAGTACAAAGAAGCCACATTTTAATGGAAATGATAGTTTAAAGTTTATTGTCCAAGCGCGGGGCAGTTAATATACTGCGGTCTCCAGAAAGCACGAGATTGTGTGTGTGTGTGTTTGTGTGTGTGTGTGTGTAAGAGAGAGAGAGAGAGAGAGAGAGAGAGAGAGAGAGAGAGAGAGAGAGAGAGAGAGAGAGAGAGAGAAAGAGAGGGTGAGAGAGAGGGAGAGAGAGAGGGAGAGAGAGATGGACAGATGTTACATGCATTCCGCTTGCGAAAGTGGAAGTGAAGCATATGCAAGGAATGTGTATCTTCATGCACTATGCCATAAATGTCATATTATCATAACTGTATATATGTATGTATTTGTTTTATTCTTGATGTCACACTTACCACTAACTAATGAGGATGATATTTTTTTTATTTTTTAACTTTTATTGAGTGTTAAAATCGTTGCAAAGTGTATTGTTTGTGTTTTTACAGAGCGTTGCATGTGGACGTGTAGATGATATATGCGCAAAAAATACAATATTTTATACATTTTAACATTTCTACATTGAATTTGTTGTAGGGTAAAACCTTACAAAAACAAAAGCATGATGATAGTGCACCGATATTATTTCCCCTGTCGCCTCACTCTCCTGTCGGCTCCAAAACCTCCAATACCATCACTACCACTAGGTAATGATGAAACTAGCAGTATAAAATGTTTGAAACAATCGGAGAGGTCGGCAGCAGCATCAACAAACAAACAGTGTCAAGATGGTGGGAATGGGAGGTGTAAACAATTAAAACAGTATCCGGGTTTAATAGGCAGAAAGGGTAGTAGTTGCATTTATAATGTTTGTGTTGTTACATGCGTTCTGTGTATTTAGTATTTGTGTAGGTGTGTTTACGGAGCATTGCATGTGGGCGTGTATGTGACGTGTGCATATTTTATTCATTGGGCATATTTACATGTGAAGGGGGGTAGATAGGGAGAAGGATAAAACTTTCCATTTTTGTTTCCCTTGTCACACTCTCACCTATTGGACCCACAACACCAATGCCCTCATAAACACACTCTGGTAATGATGGTAAAGGCAGGATAATTATTGGAACGAAACGGTGAGAGTATCAGCAAAGGCAACAACAAACCATGAGCAAGGGAAGGGGGGGGGGCACATGGGGGATGAGGTTATATATTAATAAAGGTAATCAACAATAATAATGCAAATAAAACCAAATACATCAATAATAATGATGACAAAAATTTAAACTACTAAGGGTGATAACAGTAATAATAGTTATGGTAATGATCACATTTTTCAAAACTATTGTGACAAAACAGAATTGAACCTCAGGATAGGGCAACCGAATCCACACTCTGCGGTACCCCATTTTCATGGGTGTACAGTATGATAGTATGTGTGGGTCTATTATTTGGTATCCAGGACCAGTATCGACCATCTTTGGGTTCACGCAACGCTTGTAGTCCAGCTTTGGTGAAATTCACTGTCCTGAGAAAGATATCGGGAGATACTCTCTAACCCTTGTTGCGTAGTATCCATTCTAGTCTATCCAGAATATCGCGTCATTCGATTTGACGACACTTCCGGAGAGCGCTGGCAACGGCATTCACCGTGGATATCTAATGGACTAACGGTCATGTCTTGTGTTGGGGAATTATTATCCTCATACTGAAGACCCAAGGTCAGTCTATTGAAGGGCAGGGAGATACCCTGAGGATCCCGTGAATCATATTCTAGTGTCAAAATGAAGTTGTGTCTACTGTCAAGTGTTTCAACGTCTGGGGATCCAGATAAAGACGGACAGTGGTGGCTCTCTAGATGCTAGGATAGCACATTCTGTGGCTGATTTATTCCTACAGAAAAGGTAATTGTTCTCTCCCGCTGTACTGATCTATTTGAGTGTCTTGTGAGGTCTGTCAAATGGTGGCCAAGCCAGTTTAGTGATGAGCCTGCTATGTCTTCCTTTTGCATAAAGCTTTAATTTAACTACCCTAAAGGAGGGGGGGGGGGGCACTAGCGACACAGATTATTATCATCATCAGGTGGCGCACCAGAGCCATGACGCGTATTTCACCGCTGAGGAGGATAGAGGAATTGTAAGCTATGAAGGGATATCAACCTTGGTCGAGCTGTATCCAACATGGGTTGTGGAAGAGGGGTGCCGATATCTCCATACCTATTAGAGTAAACTCGCCCTGACACATGTACATACACACGAAGCACACACATACAATGTTTGCTTTCTAACTTCTAGTTTGATTAATAGATTACATCTTTTGCTCAGAGAATAATAATATTATTATCGTGTCTAATGGATACACTGTCTGTTGTATAATGGGAACAGGATGTTCTGCACATGCATTTTACACTTGGTTGGGCTGCCAAGAGAAGCCAAACCAATGGGGTTCAGTGCCTATAAATTCAAAACATTCCATATGCCCGAGGAGAGGAGGAGAAAAAGCGACAGACCCAAGAAGACACTCTTCTTTCTTTGTCTGTCTGTAATCAATATTTCAGGAAAGGTTTACCAGCGCAGCTGGAACGTAGACCAACACCCTTGGCCAGTATAGCGGAAATATTTCTACCTGAAGTCTTGAACCTTATATCCACTCTCTCGAATGGTAATGGATTGTGTTTCCAGAGAGGCTATCCTTGCCAGGAGTGAGGTTAATCAGGGACATTGAAGTCTAGTACCTGGCTGCTTTACACAGATCTAGTGGCGAGATGTCTGAAGTCAGACCTATGGAATTGGTCTGAGGGTGGAAACTGACCACATAACTAGTATCAGTCTGAATCTGGTTGTGATGTATTAAT
This sequence comes from Cepaea hortensis, assembly GCA_963921405.1. Classification (NCBI taxonomy): domain Eukaryota; kingdom Metazoa; phylum Mollusca; class Gastropoda; order Stylommatophora; family Helicidae; genus Cepaea; species Cepaea hortensis. Next base: position 59,877,708 of record OY992891.1, read on the forward strand.
AACAGGTGAAATGGATATGTACACCGGGCATCTTCTTCTTACTTGCAGGAACCTTCATTATCATTATCCTGGTTATTATTATTGACGCTGGTGTCTACTGACGTGCTTGAAGTGCCGTGGAGGAGAAGAGTCGTTTTCAGGCAGCTGATCTCAACTCCAGTCTGGTGGAAGAAACAGTCTTGTACAAAGAACTTTATCTGCCTATACTCAGGTGAAGAGGAGTTCCAGGCAGCATAAGGAGAGATCAGGTGAACGATATTCTACCACCGGTATCTACATCACTCACCTACTGATGACTGACAACTTACTGGTGGAATGATGATCTGCTCCTCCAGAATCCTCGCACAAATACTCAGTGTTGTTTCTGTTGGTCTTGAACTTGAACTTCGTTTTTTATTTTTGTGGAGTCTGAATCTTGATTAAAGACTCGGGTTCTACTTATCTGAAAAGTGTTCTCTTATCCTCAGGTGGTGATCTGTTTGTCTATAGTGATAGGAAAATAAGTCAGCGTCCGGGCACCGTCCCGGGGTCAACAAGGTAATAGTAGACAGAAGTAAGAACCCAAAGGTCATGACAACCACTGAGATCCGGGCCAGTGTTGTCACACGACACTAAATGGTGGCCAGTATGGGGGACTAGATAGATTCTAGTCCTATCGAAGATTATAGTTCTATAAGATCTGTGCAATAGGTTCGGGTACAGTCTAGTTAGATTATTTCTATTGTGATAATCTGCCCTGTCTGGTGCAGGTCGGTATAACCTTTTCTGTCTGAACTATTTGTTGTCAGGGAAACGGCGACTGAATATCCTGTTGACTGACTTGGACGAACACACCACTTGCAAACACCGCAACACCTTGTCATTGTCTATTGATTGGTACATTGTTGTCTATACCTTGATAGATATTGCATTTGACCTCCTGGGCATAACAGCACGAGAAATGGCCTCACCACAACTGAATCTTGAGGAGGTGAAGGCTAAAGGTCGAGAAATTGATCTAGAAGGGGTGGAGTTACGGAAATATGTTCAGGAGATTGAAAGAGAATTCCGACAAGACGAGAGAGAAGCCAGGAAAATTGAGGCAGAGCGCGAAGCCAGGAAACTTGAGGCAGAGCGCGAAGCCAGGAAACTTGAGGCAGAGCGCGAATCCAGGAAACTTGAGGCAGAGCGCGAAGCCAGGAAACTTGAGGCAGAGCGCGAAGCCAGGAAACTTGAGGCAGAGCGCGATTCCAGGAAACTTGAGGCAGAGCGCGACGCCAGGAAACTTGAGGCAGAGCGCGAAGCCAGGAAACTTGAGGCAGAGCGCGAAGCCAAGAAATTCGAGGTCGAACAAGCGGCTAGAGACCATGAGTTCCGGATGAAGGAATTGGAAGTTAAGGCACAAGTTGCTAGGGAAACCGAGGGAGCTATGGGGGAAGCGACACTCCCTGGTACACCAACTGCCGGAAGCATCGCCTATCAAGCAATGAAATTTCTTTTACCTCCCTTCGAGGAAGACAAAGAAAGGATAGACCAGTATCTTCAAAAATTTACTGCGATCGCTACTGCAATGGGATTAGAAAGGGGAAAATGGTGTTTGAAGATCTCACAGGGACTCCGCGGTAGCGCCTTCGAAATATATTCCAGACTACCTCCAGGTCTGGAGAATGATTTTTCAGAGTTGGAAAGGGCGTTACTGAAACACTTCGAGATGACCGTAGATAAATATCGGACGTTGTTCCACTCGTCCCGACAAGAGACCGGTGAATTATATTCAGCTTATGTTGTACGCCTTAAGTCGTACCTATTAAAATGGATGTCTCTGGCTGGATTCAAAAAGGACTACGAAAGTCTTGAAGAGTTGGTAGTGGTCGACCAAATGAAATCCCAAATGGCTAAGCCACTCCTAACTTTCTTAGCGAAAAATGGAGCAGAACGATTGGAGACAGTGGTTAGTTTGGCAGAACGCTATGCAACAGCACACAAGGACCCTGTCACTCCAGCTCCAACACCACCAAAACCGGGAAAAGTTACTACGGAACCACCGGTGGATAAAAATGCAAAGAAACAAAAAGAGGGTTCCTTTTCACATAATCCGGACAAGTCTTCGGGAAAGTCCACGGAACAACGACCTGCCAAAACCGGGTGGTCAAAAATTTACTGCAAACATTGCAGAACAACTACGCATAACACAGTGGATTGTAGGAGCAAGCCAACAGAACCCAAGTACATAGCTTGCATAGCTAAGACTGGGAGAAAAACTAAGGAAGAGAAAGCTCCAATAGATAACCGACCAGCTGTGGTAGAGGTTATTAAAGTTAATGGACAACCAGTGGAGTGTTTATATGACTCAGGGCTGTTTGAGGAAGCCGTCATAGCAGAACACCTGGTTAGTCCAGAGTCTCTTACAGGGGAGATGATGGAGATACAAATGGCGACAAAAAGTTCAGTTGCTATATCTGTACCGATAGCCTTAGTAGACATTAATTGTAGATATGTCCGGGGGACTATAAAGGCAGCTGTCTTGAGTGATCCACTTTTTCCCCTAATTTTAGGAAATAAGTTTGTGGTCCTGGGTGAACCCATCACGCCCATGGTGGCAAGGGAAAAACCACCCAGATCCAAAGGATGTTCGTATCAGCGGCCCGGTAATAGTTCCAGCACTCCAACCCCTCAGAGGAGAGACTTTCAACGACAAGGGGCGATCTTGCACACTTGTAATACCCAGGTGCCCAAGAATAGTCAGCCCTCTACGAGGAGACGTGGAAACACCGTAGGCCTAGGCATCACCTAGACGATAAGGCAATAGCAAGCTTAACAAAAACGCCCGATTTCGAAGGTATTTGGAAGCAAAAGAAAGATTGTATGTCAGTTATGGAAGGGGAAGCGCACAAGAAAGAGAGGAATGGAGTTATACTAGAGGGAAGTAATTCTCCGTCTAATATGTTAGGAGTTGCCTCTAACATCTCCAGTACACCTTGAAGGAGAAAACCTAGTCGGTCGGTTGACGGTTGTCAACCAAACCGAGATAGTGAATCTCAGATATGTTTCCAGCCAAATGCTAAGCTTAGTTCTCCGAAGGATATGAGGAGAAATGGTTCTTTGAAGCTAGTAACGGCGATAGGAAATACGCAACAGCTCTGTTAAGGCAGAGGGGAGACCTATTGACAGTACACATCCTTGAGGTAGTGGTAAGAGACTCTATTCTTCAGGTCCAATAACACATCTCATGTTTTCACAGGGATTGGCGTACAACAGAAGAATGATCCCATAGGGGATATCTTCATATAGAACGGAGTAGGGGGGTTGCCCATCTGAGTGCAATTCGGAACCATAGTTCGGTGGTACCGTACTTTGGTCTGGGAATCGGCCTATGTGACAAAACAGAATTGAACCTCAGGATAGGGCAACCGAATCCACACTCTGCGGTACCCCATTTTCATGGGTGTACAGTATGATAGTGTGTGTGGGTCTATTATTTGGTATCCAGGACCAGTATCGACCATCTTTGGGTTCACGCAACGCTTGTAGTCCAGCTTTAGTGAAATTCACTGTCCTGAGAAAGATATCGGGAGATACTCTCTAACCCTTGTTGCGTAGTATCCATTCTAGTCTATCCAGAATATCGCGTCATTCGATTTGACGACACTTCCGGAGAGCGCTGGCAACGGCATTCACCGTGGTTATCTAATGGACTAACGGTCATGTCTTGTGTCGGGGAATTATTATCCTCATACTGAAGACCCAAGGTCAGTCTATTGAAGGGCAGGGAGCTACCCTGAGGATCCCGTGAATCATATTCTAGTGTCAAAATGAAGTTGTGTCTACTGTCAAGTGTTTCAACGTCTGGGGATCCAGATAAAGACGGACAGTGGTGGCTCTCTAGATGCTAGGATAGCACATTCTGTGGCTGATTTATTCCTACACACGAAGCACACACATACAATGTTTGCTTTCTAACTTCTAGTTTGATTAATAGATTACATCTTTTGCTCAGAGAATAATAATATTATTATGCGTGTCTAATGGATACACTGTCTGTTGTATAATGGGAACAGGATGTTCTGCACATGCATTTTACACTTGGTTGGGCTGCCAAGAGAAGCCAAACCAATGGGGTTCAGTGCCTATAAATTCCAAACATTCCATATGCCCGAGGAGAGGAGGAGAAAAAGCGACAGACCCAAGAAGGCACTCTTCTTTCTTTGTCTGTCTGTAATCAATATTTCAGGAAAGGTTTACCAGCGCAGCTGGAACGTAGACCAACACCCTTGGCCAGTATAGCGGAAATATTTCTACCTGAAGTCTTGAACCTTATATCCACTCTCTCGAATGGTAATGGATTGTGTTTCCAGAGAGGCTATCCTTGCCAGGAGTGAGGTTAATCAGGGACATTGAAGTCTAGTACCTGGCTGCTTTACACAGATCTAGTGGCGAGATGTCTGAAGTCAGACCTATGGAATTGGTCTGAGGGTGGAAACTGACCACATAGCTAGTATCAGTCTGAATCTGGTTGTGATGTATTAATAACAGGTGAAATGGATATGTACACCGGGCATCTTCTTCTTACTTGCAGGAACCTTCATTATCATTATCCTGGTTATTATTATTGACGCTGGTGTCTACTGACGTGCTTGAAGTGCCGTGGAGGAGAAGAGTCGTTTTCAGGCAGCTGATCTCAACTCCAGTCTGGTGGAAGAAACAGTCTTGTACAAAGAACTTTATCTGCCTATACTCAGGTGAAGAGGAGTTCCAGGCAGCCTAAGGAGAGATCAGGTGAACGATATTCTACCACCGGTATCTACATCACTCACCTACTGATGACTGACAACTTACTGGTGGAATGATGATCTGCTCCTCCAGAATCCTCGCACAAATACTCAGTGTTGTTTCTGTTGGTCTTGATCTTGAACTTCGTTTTTTATTTTTGTGGAGTCTGAATCTTGATTAAAGACTCGGGTTCTACTTATCTGAAAAGTGTTCTCTTATCCTCAGGTGGTGATCTGTTTGTCTATAGTGATAGGAAAATAAGTCAGCGTCCGGGCACCGTCCCGGGGTCAACAAGGTAATAGTAGACAGAAGTAAGAACCCAAAGGTCATGACAACCACTGAGATCCGGGCCAGTGTTGTCACACGACACTAAATGGTGGCCAGTATGGGGACTAGATAGATTCTAGTCCTATCGAAGATTATAGTTCTATAAGATCTGTGCAATAGGTTCGGGTACAGTCTAGTTAGATTATTTCTATTGTGATAATCTGCCCTGTCTGGTGCAGGTCGGTATAACCTTTTCTGTCTGAACTATTTGTTGTCAGGGAAACGGCGACTGAATATCCTGTTGACTGACTTGGACGAACACACCACTTGCAAACACCGCAACACCTTGTCATTGTCTATTGATTGGTACATTGTTGTCTATACCTTGATAGATATTGCATTTGACCTCCTGGGCATAACAGCACGAGAAATGGCCTCACCACAACTGAATCTTGAGGAGGTGAAGGCTAAAGGTCGAGAAATTGGTCTAGAAGGGGTGGAGTTACGGAAATATGTTCAGGAGATTGAAAGAGAATTCCGACAAGACGAGAGAGAAGCCAGGAAAATTGAGGCAGAGCGCGAAGCCAGGAAACTTGAGGCAGAGCGCGAACCCAGGAAACTTGAGGCAGAGCGCGAATCCAGGAAACTTGAGGCAGAGCGCGAAGCCAGGAAACTTGAGGCAGAGCGCGAAGCCAGGAAACTTGAGGCAGAGCGCGATTCCAGGAAACTTGAGGCAGAGCGCGAAGCCAGGAAACTTGAGGCAGAGCGCGAAGCCAGGAAACTTGAGGCAGAGCGCGAAGCCAAGAAATTCGAGGCCGAACAAGCGGCTAGAGACCATGAGTTCCGGATGAAGGAATTGGAAGTTAAGGCACAAGTTGCTAGGGAAACCGAGGGAGCTATGGGGGAAGCGACACTCCCTGGTACACCAACTGCCGGAAGCATCGCCTATCAAGCAATGAAATTTCTTTTACCTCCCTTCGAGGAAGACAAAGAAAGGATAGACCAGTATCTTCAAAAATTTACTGCGATCGCTACTGCAATGGGATTAGAAAGGGGAAAATGGTGTTTGAAGATCTCACAGGGACTCCGCGGTAGCGCCTTCGAAATATATTCCAGACTACCTCCAGGTCTGGAGAATGAATTTTCAGAGTTGGAAAGGGCGTTACTGAAACACTTCGAGATGACCGCAGATAAATATCGGACGTTGTTCCACTCGTCCCGACAAGAGACCGGTGAATTATATTCAGCTTATGCTGTACGCCTTAAGTCGTACCTATTAAAATGGATGTCTCTGGCTGGATTCAAAAAGGACTACGAAAGTCTTGAAGAGTTGGTAGTGGTCGACCAAATGAAATCCCAAATGGCTAAGCCACTCCAAACTTTCTTAGCGAAAAATGGAGCAGAACGATTGGAGACAGTGGTTAGTTTGGCAGAACGCTATGCGACAGCACACAAGGACCCTGTCACTCCAGCTCCAACACCACCAAAACCGGGAAAAGTTACTACGGAACCACCGGTGGATAAAAATGCAAAGAAACAAAAAGAGGGTTCCTTTTCACATAATCCGGACAAGTCTTCGGGAAAGTCCACGGAACAACGACCTGCCAAAACCGGGTGGTCAAAAATTTACTGCAAACATTGCAGAACAACTACGCATAACACAGTGGATTGTAGGAGCAAGCCAACAGAACCCAAGTACATAGCTTGCATAGCTAGGACTGGGAGAAAAACTAAGGAAGAGAAAGCTCCAAAAGATAACCGACCAGCTGTGGTAGAGGTTATTAAAGTTAATGGACAACCAGTGGAGTGTTTATATGACTCAGGGCTGTTTGAAGAAGCCGTCATAGCAGAACACCTGGTTAGTCCAGAGTCTCTTACAGGGGAGATGATGGAGATACAAATGAAGACAAAAAGTTCAGTTGCTATATCTGTACCGATAGCCTTAGTAGACATTAATTGTAGATATGTCCGGGGGACTATAAAGGCAGCTGTCTTGAGTGATCCACTTTTTCCCCTAATTTTAGGAAATAAGTTTGTGGTCCTGGGTGAACCCATCACGCCCATGGTGGCAAGGGAAAAACCACCCAGATCCAAAGGATGTTCGTATCAGCGGCCCGGTAATAGTTCCAGCACTCTAACCCCTCAGAGGAGAGACTTTCAACGACAAGGGGCGATCTTGCACACTTGTCATACCCAGGTGCCCAAGAATAGTCAGCCCTCTACGAGGAGGCCTTACTATAGATGGAAACACCGTACGCCTAGGCATCACCTAGACGATAAGGCAATATCAAGCTTAACAAAAACGCCCGATTTCGAAGGTATTTGGAAGCAAAAGAAAGATTGTATGTCAGTTACGGAAGGGGAAGCGCACAAGAAAGAGAGGAATGGAGTTATACTAGAGGGAAGTAATTCTCCGTCTAATATGTTAGGAGTTGCCTCTAACATCTCCAGTACACCTTGAAGGAGAAAACCTAGTCGGTGGGTTGACGGTTGTCAACCAAACCGAGATAGTGAATCTCAGATATGTTTCCAGCCAAATGCTAAGCTTAGTTCTCCGAAGGATATGAGGAGAAATGGTTCTTTGAAGCTAGTAACGGCGATAGGAAATACGCAACAGCTCTGTTAAGGCAGAGGGGAGACCGTAGGGACAGTACACATCCTTGAGGTAGTGGTAAGAGACTGTCTATTCTTCAGGTCCAATAACACATCTCATGTTTTCACAGGGATTGGCGTACAACAGAAGAATGATCCCATAGGGGATATCTTCATATGGAACGGAGTAGGGGGGTTGCCCATCTGAGTGCAATTCGGAACCATAGTTCGGTGGTACCGTACTTTGGTCTGGGAATCGGCCTATGTGACAAAACAGAATTGAACCTCAGGATAGGGCAACCGAATCCACACTCTGCGGTACCCCATTTTCATGGGTGTACAGTATGATAGTGTGTGTGGGTCTATTATTTGGTATCCAGGACCAGTATCGACCATCTTTGGGTTCACGCAACGCTTGTAGTCCAGCTTTAGTGAAATTCACTGTCCTGAGAAAGATATCGGGAGATACTCTCTAACCCTTGTTGCGTAGTATCCATTCTAGTCTATCCAGAATATCGCGTCATTCGATTTGACGACACTTCCGGAGAGCGCTGGCAACGGCATTCACCGTGGTTATCTAATGGACTAACGGTCATGTCTTGTGTCGGGGAATTATTATCCTCATACTGAAGACCCAAGGTCAGTCTATTGAAGGGCAGGGAGCTACCCTGAGGATCCCGTGAATCATATTCTAGTGTCAAAATGAAGTTGTGTCTACTGTCAAGTGTTTCAACGTCTGGGGATCCAGATAAAGACGGACAGTGGTGGCTCTCTAGATGCTAGGATAGCACATTCTGTGGCTGATTTATTCCTACACACGAAGCACACACATACAATGTTTGCTTTCTAACTTCTAGTTTGATTAATAGATTACATCTTTTGCTCAGAGAATAATAATATTATTATGCGTGTCTAATGGATACACTGTCTGTTGTATAATGGGAACAGGATGTTCTGCACATGCATTTTACACTTGGTTGGGCTGCCAAGAGAAGCCAAACCAATGGGGTTCAGTGCCTATAAATTCCAAACATTCCATATGCCCGAGGAGAGGAGGAGAAAAACCGACAGACCCAAGAAGGCACTCTTCTTTCTTTGTCTGTCTGTAATCAATATTTTAGGAAATGTTTACCAGCGCAGCTGGAACGTAGACCAACACCCTTGGCCAGTATAGGGGAAATATTTCTACCTGAAGTCTTGAACCTTATATCCACTCTCTCGAATGGTAATGGATTGTGTTTCCAGAGAGGCTATCCTTGCCAGGAGTGAGGTTAATCAGGGACATTGAAGTCTAGTACCTGGCTGCTCTACACAGATCTAGTGGCGCGATGTCTGAAGTCAGACCTATGGAATTGGTCTGAGGGTGGAAACTGACCACATAGCTAGTATCAGTCTGAATCTGGTTGTGATGTATTAATAACAGGTGAAATGGATATGTACACCGGGCATCTTCTTCTTACTTGCAGAAACCTTCAGTATCATTTTCCTGGTTATTATTATTGACGCTGGTGTCTACTGACGTGCTTGAAGTGCCGTGGAGGAGAAGAGTCGTTTTCAGGCAGCTGATCTCAACTCCAGTCTGGTGGAAGAAACAGTCTTGTACAAAGAACTTTATCTGCCTATATCTCCTATCCTCAGGTGGTGATCTGTTTGTCTATAGTGATAGGAAAATAAGTCAGCGTCCGGGCACCGTCCCGAGGTCAACAAGGTAATAGTAGACAGAAGTAAGAATCCAAAGGTCATGACAACCACTGAGATCCGGGCCAGTGTTGTCACACGACAACTATGATTCCATTTGCTGGAATGGTTTTCTTTTGAATGGTGTTTGCATAGCATAGCAGGTACATACAATTGCAACCTGCAATGTTCAATAATAGTAGAAGTAAAAGGAGTTGTTTATCTTTTTCTCCTTGCTTATTTTTTTTTCTTTGTCTCATTTGTAAGGGTTCATTCATTTTCCCCTCCCTACCCCTTTTTTTTTTGTTTGTAAAAATTAAACAAGCATTTGTATTAGCACAAATATTTACAATCTCATTGGTTTGGTAACCATATGTGGTTTTGAGTTCATTCATTCAACATTCACTCACATTAACCTGTTTCTTTCTCGCACTCATGTATACTAAATTTTGACATCATAAAGAAGAGTACTTGTGTTTACTCTGGAGATATCTGTGATATTTTGTGTTTACAACATAGGAAATTTATCCATTAGAATATTTCGTTCCTTGAACACATTTACATGTGAATGGGGGTTAACGAAGAAAAGGGGAAATCTTTACATTTTTGTTTCCCTTGCCACCCTCTCACCAATTGGTTCCACTCCACAATGCCTCATGACCATCTGGTAGTGATGGTACAGGCAGGATAAATGTTTGAACCTACCAGTGGGGGTAGTAGCAAAGTCAACAACTATAAGCAAGGAGGGGGGCACATGGGAGATGAAGGTGTACATACTAATGATAATTTCAATAATACTTATACAATTAATGATACTAAGGATAATAAGGTAAATACTGAATGCAAAGAAAAAGGGGAATTTTTTTTTGCATTTTTGTTTCCCTCGCTACCCTCCCACCAATTTGTTCCACTCCACCAATGCTCTCATGACCACCCTGGTAATGATGGCACAGGCAGGATAAATGATTGAACCAATCAGTGGGGGTAGTAGCAAAGGCAACAAACCATAAGCAAAGGGGGGCACAGGGGAGATGAAGGTGTAAATTAATAATGATGATATCAATAATACTTGTAACATTAATGGTACTAAGGATAATAAGGTAAATACTGAATACAAAGAAAGGAGAAATCTTTACATTTTTGTTTCCCTCACTACACTCCCACCAATTGGTTCCACTCCACCAATGTCCTCATGACCACTAATGATTGTACAGGCAGGACAAATGTTTGAAAAAAACCAGTAGCAAAAGCAACAAACCATAAGCAGGGGGGGGGGGGCACAAGGGAGATGAAGTTGTAAAATACTAATGATGATATCAGTAATACTTATAAAATTAATGATACTAAGGATAATAAGGTAAGTACTGACTACTAGGAAAAGGGGAAGTCTTTACATTTTTGTTTCCCTCGCTAAACTCCCACCAATTGGTTTCACTCCACCAATGCCCTCATGACCACCCTAATGATGGTACAGGCAGGACAAAGGTTTGAAACAATTAGTGGGGGTAGTAGCAAAGGCAACAAACCTTAAGCAAAGGGGGGAACATGGGAGATGAAGTTGTAAATTAATAATGATGATATCATTAATACTTATAAAATTAATGATACTAAAGATAATAAGGGTAAGATAAAGATAGTAATAATAATAATGATAATAATAATAATAGTAAAATTAATAATAATAATAATAATAATAATAATAATAATAATCATAATAATCATAATAATAATAATAATAGATATGTAATTCTATTTACTAAAGTGGTAATCTTAGTAGTGGTGGTAGTATAGCACAACAAGTGCATTTAAAGCAAACATTCCATAAATAGTAATTTTGAATGGGAGGAGTTGATTTTCTTTTCTCCTTTTTTCATTTTCCCCTTATCTATAAGGGTTGAAAATATCATTTTGAAGCAAATAAAACAAGCATTTATATTTCCACTATTCTTTACATAAGGGATTTTTCATTGGTCTTTTGACCATATGTGATCTTTTTAGTCATTCACTCACCATTCACTCACAGTTTCTTCTTTCTTTCTCGCACTCATGTATACCAAATTTGTAATACAATAAAGAAGAATACATATGATTTACTCTGGAAATAGTTGTGATATTTTGTGTGTGTACATAAAGGAAATTAAGTGTGTGTTATATGTGTGGTGTTTGTATCTGGCAAAGTTTCTGCAGGTCCATATAAGTTGTCTGTTGTAAGAAAGTGCTACCAGTAGTTTTGTATGTATGTCCTCAGCTGTCTTTGGTATAGTATTGAGAAAAATTGCTTTATATATGTCGGTTTGTTTGCCTGTGTGCGTTTGTATGAGGTGTTTGAGTGTTGTGTGTGTGGCAGTATATGTTGGACATGTATAATAAATGTGTTCCTCTGTCTCTTGTGTGTTGTTTCTACATAATTGACTTTGTTTGGATATGTATGCTTCTACCTGTGTTGTGGGGGTCATACTGTATAACAGTCTATATGTGATTTCCTTGGCTTTTGGAGTTATGTGTTTGTTGTGTAGGTTTGAAAAGGTGCATGTGAAGTCAGTCATGAAGTATTTGTGTCCTCTTTTAATCCTAAGTCTTAGTGATGGTGCTTGTTCTCTAACTAAATGTTTGTATATTGTGTGTGTTGTTTGCTGTATTAACTGTTCATGTCCTTTTATTGCCTGTATGCATGTCTGATAGAAAGTTGGCAGTTTTCCTTGGTAGTGTGCAGTTGCATTGTTAAGAGGTGTGAGATGTTTGATGTTGTGGCCTATGTAGTATAGTGCTAGTCTGTTCTGTTCTGGGTGTCTGATGATTTTACCTATGTGACTGATTCTAAGTGACAGTATTTTTGTCTGGATGTCCTGTAGTGCAATACCCCCTTGTCCCTTGTCTTGTATAAGAGTTTTGTGCTGAATGCTGTGTATTGTGTTGGTGAAGATGAAGCGTCTGATTTGTATGTTTATGTTTGTGACGGTCTGTTTGGGAGGGTCCAGTACTGTCGCTAAATATATTATTTTGGGTAATATGTATGTGTTGACTATTGTGCTTCTACCAAATATTGTGGATGTCTTGTACCTATACCTGTGTAACATGTCTGTGATCTGTTCGGTCAGTGTGTGCCATGTCTGTCTGTGTGTTTCTGTGGGATCACATGGAAATGTGATCCCATACAGCTTCATGGTGTCTATGTGTTTCAGATCTGGAGGGAAATCAGCCTTTTGTTTCCACTTTCCGAGACCCATTATCTGTGATTTCTGTACATTAATTTTGGCTCCACTGCCTTTTCCAAAATGGGTAAAGGTGTGGAGTATATTCTTTATTGATGTGTTGCTGGTGGGAAAGAAGGCAGTGTCATCTGCAAAGGCGATGAGCTTCTGCTCTCCTATCCCATGCAGGAAGGTTACTTTAATACTAGTGTCTTGCCTTATCTTCTCTAATAAAGGTTCTAGGGTGAGCACATACAGGAGTGGTGATAAGGGACATCCCTGTCTTACAGATCTCGTGAGCCTGAAGCTAGCTGTCAGTGAATGGTTCACCAACACTCTGCTCTCAGGATTTTTATACAAGATCTGTATCCACTGCCTGTAGTATTCTCCTATGTTACAAAATTCTAGTGTCCTATGCAGGTATGTGTGGAAAATTCTGTCGAAGGTCTTTTCTTGATCCAAGGATAAGATGAAGGATGGACAGTCTTTCCCATGTGTGTAGTTGATTATGTCTCTAATGAGGTGTGTGTGGTTGTGTATATTTCTGTCTTTGACACTGCACTGTTGGTCTGGGTGTATTAGTGTTGGCATGAAAGGTTTAAGTTTGTTGGTGAGTGATTTGGCGAGTATCTTGTAGTCTGTGTTGAGTAAGGAAATTGGTCTGTAGTTCTTCAGTTGTGTTTTGTCAGTTTTATCTTTGCATATGAGTGTAATGTAAGACATGTTGCAGCTGTCCGGAAGATTTTTTTTGTCAAAGGCTCCCCGATAGACTTTGAGGAGAAGATTGCCTAGAATAGGGAAGAGTGTTGGTAGAATTCTACTGTCAAACCGATTGGTCCTGGAGTTTTGTCTTTGTTTAGTGTGCTTAGTGCCTGTGTTATGTCTGTCAGTGTCAGTTCTGTGTCCAGTGTGTCTCTGTCTGTGTCAGTTAATTTCTTTGTGTACCGTAAGAAGTTGTCTTGTATCTGTGTTTCGACTGTCTCTGCTGTGAATAGTTGTGTGTAGTGTTGTTGGAAAGCAGTCTCTATGTGTGGTGTTTCTGTCTGCATGTTTCCTTGCATGTCTGATATTTTACTTATTTGTCTGTTACGTTGTACGTTCTGTTCTATTGCTAAATATTGCCTCGTAGCTGTCTCTGGTGTAATTGTGTAGAGCTTTGTTCTGAGAAGAGCACCCAGATATCTGTGTTGTTGGTGTTCTTCTAGTTGTGCTTCTAGTGTGTGTAAGTGATGTGAATCTCTGTCTGTTTGATTTGTTAGTCGTATGGCTGTCTGTATGATGCGCTCCTGTCTTAGTCTGTCTTTGTGGATCATGGTTGCTAGATGTTGTGTTCTGCTTCGTATGGTGTTTTTCAATAAGTCCCAGTATTGTGTGATGTTCTCAGTCGGTATATTGTCTGTGTACGTGTGTATGAGCTGTGTCATATATTTTACATATTCTGAGTGTTCCAATAGTGAATTATTGAACTTCCAGTGAGGTGACCTTTTGTTTGGCTGCATGTTTGTGCTGTTTGTGCTGATGTGTACTAGTATACCTTTGTGGTCTGTGTAATGTTGTGTTTCCGGTAGGTGTTTGGTTTGTATGATGTTGTGTGTTGCGGGTGTGTAAATCCGGTCTAATCTAGATGATCTGTTGTGTGTTTTGTTTGTGTATGTCGTTTCTCTACTGTCGGGGTGTGTATGCCTGAATGCGTCTGTGAGGTTGTGTGTATCGATGATGTTCCGTAGTGTATCTAGTTGATGTAAGCTGTCCCTGCCGGATCTCCTCCGCTGCGCTCTCACCTCTCCTCCCACCACGTCTAAATCGTCAAGAACGCAGTTGTAATCTCCGGCAATAACTATATTCTGTCCCCTGTATGTCTGTGTCAACAAGTTGTCTAACTGTTCGTAAAATAGAGGTTGATAATTGTAATTTGGTGGTGCGTGTATGTTCACAATGGCAAAGGAGTGTGTGTCGTTTCTAACTTGAACTGTGGAAATTCTACCTTGTTCGTCGCGGTCTGTTCTAAAAATAGTCCACATGTCGGAAGTTTGCAGAATGGCTGTCCCTGACCCTACGTTATGTTTCGCCAAACTGAAACACGAATTTCTTAATCCTAACCGTGTCACTAATTCTGCTGCTTCAAAGTCTGTTTTGATGTTAGTTTCTTGCAATAAAATGAAGTACGGTTTGTGTTTCTGTATGAGTGTGACTATGTGTTGTAATTTCATTTTCATACCCCGAATATTTAAACTAATTATACGTAAATCGCCAGCCATTTAAAAAAAATTAAAATAAACAACATGGTGGTTAAATTTAAGTGATTACCTTTATCTTTTCTGTGGTAATTCAGTTCTGGGTTGTGTCTTCGGGTTTGATAATATTTTTACGGTTTTCGTTTTCCTCGTGGTCTTCGTCGGTGTCTTCGTCAGTGTTGATAAAAAGTGGTCCTTCGTTGTCGCTGTTTTCATCTTGCTGTGTGGCAGCTAGGAAGGATGATGTTTTTTTTTTTTTTAAACTTTTATTGAGTGTTAAAATCGTTGCAAAGTGTATTGTTTGTGTTTTTACAGAGCGTTGCATGTGAACGTGTAGTCCACAATATATGCGCAAAAATACAAATATTTTATACATTTTAACATTTCTACATTGAATTTGTTGTAGGGTAAACCCTACAAAACAACAGCAAGGTGTAATTTCCCCTGCCGCCTCACTCTCCTGTCGGCTCCAAAACCTCCAATACCATCACTACCACTAGGTAATGATGAAACTGGCAGTATAAAATGGTTGAAACAATCGGAGAGGTCGGCAGCAGCATCAACAAACAAACAGTGTCAAGATGGTGGGAATGGGAGGTGTAAACAATTAAAACAGTATCCGGGTTTAACAGGCAGAAAGGGTAGTGGTTGCATTTATAATGTTTGTGTTGTTGCATGCGTTCTGTGTATTTAGTATTTGTGTAGGTGTGTTTACGGAGCGTTGCATGTGGGCGTGTATGTGACGTGTGCATGTTTTATTCATTGGGCATATTTACACGTGAAGGGGGGTAGATAGGGAGAAGGATAAAACTTTCCGTTTTTGTTTCCCTTGTCACTCTCTCACCTATTGGACCCACAACACCAATTCCCTCATCACCACTCTCTGGTAATGATGGTAACGGCAGGATAATTATTGGAACGAAACGGTGAGAGTATCAGCAAAGGCAACAACAAACCATGAGCAAGGGAAGGGGGGCACATGGGGGATGAAGTTATATATTAATAAAGGTAATCAACAATAATAATGCAAATAAAACCAAATACATCAATAATAATGATGACAAAAATTAACCTACTAAGGGTGATAACAGTACTGATAGTAACAGCAATGACAATAATAGTTATGGTGATGATCAAATTTTTCAAAACTGTGATTCCGTTTGCTGGAATGATTTTCTTTGGAATGGTGTTTGCATAGCATAGCAGGTACATACAATTGCAACCTGCAATGTTCAATAATAGTAGAAGTAAAAGGAGTTGGTTATCTTTTTCTCTTTGCTTATTTTTTTCTTCTTTGCCTCATTTGTAAGGGTTCATTCATTTTTTCCCTTTCCTCGTTTTTTTTTTTTTTTTTTTTTTTGGTAAAAAGTAAACAAGCATTTGTATTGGCACAATTATTTACAATCTCATTGGTTTGGTAACCATAGGTGGTTTTGTATTCATTCATTCAACATAAAACTACATTTTCCTGTTTCTTTCTCGCACTCATGTATACTAAATTTTGACATCATAAAGAAGAGTACTTGTGTTTACTCTGGAGATATCTGTGATATTTTGTGTTTACAACATAGGAAATTTATCCATTAGCATATTTCATTCATTGAACACATTTATATGTGAATGGGGGTTAACAAAGAAAAGGGGAAATCTTTACATTTTTTTTTCACCTTGCCACCCTCTCACCAATAGGTTCCACTCCTCAATGCCTCATGACCATCTTAGTGATGGCACAGGCAGGATAAATGTTCGAACCAATCAGTGGGGGTAGTAGCAAAGGCAACAAACCATAAGCAAAGGGGGCACAGGGGAGATGAAGTTGTATATTAATAATGATGATATCAATAATACTTGTAACATTAATGATACTAAGGATAATAAGATAAATGCTGAATACAAAGAAAAGGGGAAATCTTTACATTTTTGTTTCCCTCACTACACTCCCACCAATTGGTTCCACTCCACCAATGCCTCATGACCACTAATGATGGTACAGGCAGGCTAAATATTTGAAACAAACCAGTGGGGGTAGTAGCAAAAGCAACAACCCATAAGCAAGGGGGGCACAGGGGAGATGAAGTTGTAAATTACTAATGATGATATCACTAATACCTATAAAATTAATGATACTAAGGATAATAAGGGTAAGATAAAGGATAGTAATAATAATAATGATAATAAATATAGTAAACATAAAATAATAATAATATTTATATAAATAATACCAGTAGCAAAGGCAACAAACCTTAAGCAAAGGGGGGAACATGGGAGATGAAGTTGTAAATTAATAATGATGATATCATTAATACTTATAAAATTAATGATACTAAAGATAATAAGGATAAGATAAAGATAGTAATAATAATAATGATAATAATAATAGTAAAGTTAATAATAATAATAATAATAATAATAATAATAATAATAATAATAATAGATATGTAATTCTATTTACTAAAGTGGTAATCTTAGTAGTGGTTGTAGTATAGCACAACAAGTGCATTTAAAGCAAACATTCCATAAATAGTAATTTGGAATGGGAGGAGTTGATTTTCTTTTCTCCTTTTTTCTTTTTCCCCTTATCTATAAGGGTTGAAAATATCATTTTGAAGCAAATAAAACAAGCATTTATATTTCCACTATTCTTTACATAAGGGATTTTTCATTGGTCTTTTGACCATATGTGATCTTTTTAGTCATTCACTCACCATTCACTCACAGTTTCTTCTTTCTTTCTCGCACTCATGTATACCAAATTTGTAATACAATAAAGAAGAATACATATGATTTACTCTGGAAATAGTTGTGATATTTTGTGTGTGTACATAAAGGAAATTAAGTGTGTGTTATATGTGTGGTGTTTGTATCTGGCAAAATTTCTGCAGGTCCATATAAGTTGTCTGTAGTAAGAAAGTGCTACAAGTAGTTTTGTATGTATGTCCTTAGCTGTCTTTGGTATAGTATTGAGAAAAATTGCTTTATATATGTCGGTTTGTTTGCCTGTGTGCGTTTGTATGAGGTGTTTGAGTGTTCCGCGTGTGGCAGTAATTATTGGACGTGTATAATAAATGTGTTCCTCTGTCTCTTGTGTGTTGTTTCTACATAATTGACATTGTTTGGATATGTATGCTTCTACCTGTGTTGTGGGGGTCATACTGTATAACAGTCTATATGTGATTTCCTTAGCTTTTGGAGTTATGTGTTTGTTGTGTAGGTTTGAAAAGGTGCATGTGAAGTCAGTCATGAAGTATTTGTGTCCTCTTTTAATCCTAAGTCTTAGTGATGGTGCTTGTTCTCTAACTAAATGTTTGTATATTGTGTGTGTTGTTTGCTGTATTAACTGTTCATGTCCTTTTATTGCCTGTATGCATGTCTGATAGAAAGTTGGCAGTTTTCCTTGGTAGTGTGCAGTTGCATTATTAAGAGGTGTGAGATGTTTGATGTTGTGGCCTATGTAGTATAGTGCTAGTCTGTTCTGTTCTGGGTGTCTGATGATTTTACCTATGTGACTGATTCTAAGTGACAGTATTTTTGTCTGGATGTCCTGTAGTGCAATACCCCCTTGTCCCTTGTCTTGTATAAGAGTTTTGTGCTGAATGCTGTGTATTCTGTTGGTGAAGATGAAGCGTCTGATTTGTATGTTTATGTTTGTGACGGTCTGTTTGGGAGGGTAATATGTATGTGTTGACTATTGTGCTTCTACCAAATATTGTAGATGTCTTGTACCTATACCTGTGTAACATGTCTGTGATCTGTTCGGTCAGTGCGTGTCATGTCTGTCTGTGTGTTTCTGTGGGATCACATGGAAATGTGATCCCATACAGCTTCATGGTGTCTATGTGTTTCAGATCTGGAGGGAAATCAGCCTTTTGTTTCCACTTTCCCAGACCCATTATCTGTGATTTCTGTACATTAATTTTGGCTCCACTGCCTTTTCCAAAATGGGTAAAGGTGTGGAGTATATTCTTTATTGATGTGTTGCTGGTGGGAAAGAAGGCAGTGTCATCTGCAAAGGCGATGAGCTTCTGCTCTCCTATCCCATGCAGGAAGGTTACTTTAATACTAGTGTCTTGCCTTATCTTCTCTAATAAAGGTTCTAGGGTGAGCAAATACAGGAGTGGTGATAAGGGACATCCCTGTCTTACAGATCTCGTGAGCCTGAAGCTAGCTGTCAGTGAATGGTTCACCAACACTCTGCTCTCAGGATTTTTATACAAGATCTGTATCCACTGCCTGTAGTATTATCCTATGTTACAAAATTCTAGTGTCCTATGCAGGTATGTGTGAAAAATTCTGTCGAAGGCCTTTTCTTGATCCAAGGATAAGATGGAGGATGGACAGTCTTTCCCATGTGTGTAGTTGATTATGTCTCTAATGAGGTGTGTATGGTTGTGTATATTTCTGTCTTTGACACTGCACTGTTGGTCTGTGTGTATTAGTGTTGGCATGAAAGGTTTAAGTTTGTTGGTGAGTGATTTGGCGAGTATCTTGTAGTCTGTGTTGAGTAAGGAAATTGGTCTGTAGTTCTTCAGTTGTGTTTTGTCAGTTTTATCTTTGCATATGAGTGTAATGTAAGACATGTTGCAGCTGTCCGGAAGATTTTTTTTGTCAAAAGCTTCCTGATAGACTTTGAGGAGAAGATTGCCTAGAATAGGGAAGAGTGTTGGTAGAATTCTACTGTCAAACCGTCTGGTCCTGGAGTTTTGTCTTCGTTTAGTCTGCTTAGTGCCTGTGTTATGTCTGTCAGTGTCAGTTCTGTGTCCAGTGTGTCTCTGTCTGTGTCAGATAATTTCTTTGTGTACCGTAAGAAGTTGTCTTGTATCTGTGTTTCGACTGTCTCTGCTGTGAATAGTTGTGTGTAGTGTTGTTGGAAAGCAGTCTCTATGGGTGGTGTTTCTATCTGCATGTTTCCTTGCATGTCTGATATTTTACTTATTTGTCTGTTACGTTGTACGTTCTGTTCTATTGCTAAATATTGCCTCGTAGCTGTCTCTTGTGTAATTGTGTTGAGCTTTGTTCTGAGAAGAGCACCCAGATATCTGTGTTGTTGGTGTTCTTCTAGTTGTGCTTCTAGTGTGTGTAAGTGATGTGAATCTCTGTCTGTTTGATTTGTTAGTCGTATGGCTGTCTGTATGATGCGCTCCTGTCTTAGTCTGTCTTTGTGGATCATGGTTGCTAGATGTTGTGTTCTGCTTCGTATGTTGTTTTTCAATAAGTCCCAGTATTGTGTGATGTTCTCAATCGGTATATTGTCTGTGTACGTGTGTATGAGCTGTGTCATATATTTTACATATTCTGAGTGTTCCAATAGTGAATTATTGAACTTCCAGTGAGGTGACCTTTTGTTTGGCTGCATGTTTGTGCTGATGTGTACTAGTATACCTTTGTGGTCTGTGTAATGTAATGTTTCCGGTAGGTGTTTGGTTTGTATGATGTTGTGTGTTGCGGGTGTGTAAATCCGGTCTAATCTAGATGATCTGTTGTGTGTTTTGTTTGTGTATGTCGTTTCTCTACTGTCGGGGTGTGTATGCCTGAATGCGTCTGTGAGGTTGTGTGTATCGATGATGTTCCGTAGTGTATCTAGTTGATGTAAGCTGTCCCTGCCGGATCTCCTCCCTTGCATTCTCACCTCTCCTCCCACCACGTCTAAATCGTCAAGATCGCAGTTGTAATCTCCGGCAATAACTATATTCTGTCCCCTGTATGTCTGTGTCAACAAGTTGTCTAACTGTTCGTAAAATAGAGGTTGATAATTGTAATTTGGTGGTGCGTGTATGTTCACAATGGCAAAGGAGTGTGTGTCGTTTCTAACTTGAACTGTGGAAATTCTACCTTGTTCGTCGCGGTCTGTTCTAAAAATAGTCCACATGTCGGAAGTTTGCAGAATGGCTGTCCCTGACCCTACGTTATGTTTCGCCAAACTGAAACACGAGTTTCTTAATCCTAGCCGTGTCACTAATTCTGCTGCTTCAAAGTCTGTTTTGATGTTAGTTTCTTGCAATAAAATGAAGTACGGTTTGTGTTTGTGTATGAGTGTGACTATGTGTTGTAATTTCATTTTCATACCCCGAATATTTAAACTAATTATACGTAAATCGTCAGCCATTAAAAAAAAAATTTAAAATAAACAACATGGTGGTTAAATTTAAGTGATTACCTTTATCTTTTCTGTGGTAATTCAGTTCTGGGTTGTGTCTTCGGTTTTGATAATATTTTCACGGTTTTCGTTTTCCTCATGGTCTTCGTCAGAGTTGATAAAAAGTGGTCCTTCGTTGTCGCTGTTTTCATCTTGCTGTGTGGCAGCTAGGGAGGATGATTTTTTGTTTTTTGTTTTTCTTAGAAAAATGCTTGCATTGATAGGGAGGATGATGTTTTTTTCTTTTCACTGTACAAAACATCTTTAATCAGTGCTTACTGTTACCTCCTTTTCCTTTCCCCTTTCCTTTAAATGAGCTGCCCTTTCCTTTAAATGAGTTGCCCTTTCCTTTAAATGAGCTGCCCTTTTGCAGTGGCTTCTTTTTCGTTCCCAAAGATTTATTGGAGTGCTGTCCTGCATGATCTTTCTTCACCTTACTGAATTTAACCTTCTTGCTTGCTGCTGGCAAATCACCAAAAATAGAAGAAAGCCCATCCTGCTTTTTGGCATTCTCCTTTTTCTTTTTCATTTTTCTAAACCTTTTCTCCCGTTTCGTCTTCAGAACGGTCTGGAATTTTGAACTCGTGACATTGCTTGGTGTGAAAGTCATTTTTCTTGCTGTGGGTTTCCCAACTTTGTCGCCAGATCTGCTCTTCTTTGCTGTCTGGTCCTCCGTCTTCTTGGGTTTATTGACACAGACCATAACTCGAATCTCCCTACCTAGCAGCTCGGACTTGTGCAGCTTCAACGCCAGCCCTACGGAATCCTTGGACTCAAACTGCACATAGCAAATGCCTTTGCCCAGGCTGGTCAGCCGGTCACGGACGATCCTCACGTTGGTTATCTCACCGCAGTCGCTGAAGTGGGATCTGATCACCTCTTCACTGACAGTGAAAGGAAGGTTCCCCACAAAGATGGATCTTTTCTTATCATGCTTTTTAGCCATAGCTGCTAAATCCACCCTCAAGTGCAGGCCGTCTAACAAGTGTCCATTCCTGGCTATGGCTTTCTTTGCTGCTTCCTCTTCTTTAAAGACAACATAAGAGATGAAATTGTCACACTGCTCATGGAAGTTCTTCGTGATTACTGTGGCACGTTTTGGCAAGCTGGGATCTGCTGAAGGAGCACAGCGGAATCTCACAGTCTCAATTTCTCCAAACTCACGGAACAGCTGTTTCAGTTTCTTCTTATCTGCTGTCAGAGGACAGTTGCCAACAAACACTGTCCTGGTGTCAGCCTGCTTGTCCCTCTTCCGATCTCTGCGTGCCCTTTTAACCAACTCACTGTCATCAGTGCTGTCCTTCTCCAACTTCCGCTTCAGGGATTTGCCAGAGCTGACATTAACTGGCCCCTGCTGCACTAAAGTTTGATCAGTTTTTGCAAGAGGTGATGACAGTGTCACAGATTCCCTTGTATTTTCTTTATGTCCTTGCTGCCCAGAGTGTTCAACCTTCTGCTTCTTCTTCTTCTTTGTCTTCTTGTTTTTGACTTTAAGTTTTCCATCATTGTCTGCGTTCTCAGGTGCAGGCAAGATCTGATTGCTGGGCAACAGCGTGGTTTTCGGGACAAGTACCGAGGGTCTAGAAGATGAGAACAGTTTTGCCAGGTTGTTATCCTTATTTGCAACTTTCTCTTTCACAGCAAAAAGTGACGCAGAAACTAGTCCTTGCTTGTACGATGTCATGGTGGCTGTAATCTTGGTTCTTAACGTTGGTGATAAGCAAAATCCAGCATGCTTTTTCTATATAGCGAGGATGATAGCGAAGAATTTATACGTTGTGAAGAGAATCGAGAGCAATTCCAAATGTTGTTTAGACAGATGAAGCCTAGCAGATTCAGAATTAAATAATGTACTAAACAATATTTATTATACCATAATTTAGTGTCTACAATTTTAAACAGTATTCACAATTGTGTAAAGCTTTCATTATGGTAACATTCAATTCATACCATTCAAGATATGAATAAAATTTTTACAGGAATAAACATATCCTTCTCTTGCAATATAGCTGTCAGTACAAATATAGTGAATTCTATAATTGTTCCCCTTGATTGCTAGATCCGAAATATGACTTCAATCTAGATGTAATTATTTCCCTTGTATTAATAAAATAAAATGAAATAATAAATTGATTATTTGGTTGTTTCGGGATTTGAAATTTAAATATTGAGCACAACCCACTACTAGCAACGCTGATCGCGTTCTGGTGTGAACCTAAGGCCTATCCAAATCCATATTGACTTGGATGGGCCTTGGGTTCATACCAGAATGCGATCAGCGTTGCCAGTGGTGGGTTGTGCTCAATATTTAAAATAATAAATGCAAAGAATACAATGGGCAGCCAGAAAGACCAATGAACAAGTCCTTCAAGAAACAAATGAAGATCGTAAACTGATTAGAGTCATTAGACGTAGACAGTCAAAATTTGTTGGGCATGTTATGAGAAGAAATGATTTGGAGAACTTAGTGACAACTGGTAAGATCGAGGGGAACAGACCAAGGGGAAGACCTAGAAGAAAGTACCTGGATGGCTTGGCCTTGTGGTATGGTCGAGACAGAAACACAGAGCTGATCAACGACTCTAGTGATCGAGTGAGATCAGGGCCGGATTTAGACTTGATAAGGCCCTAAGCTATTTGAAATATGGGGCCCTTTATAAGTCCAGATATTCTATGTCAGTGACAAATATGATTTTCGGATACCTAGAGGGTTAAACTGAAATACAATTAAGAAGTATATTGATAGTGAAATAATAAATCTTTAACTTAAAATCATTTTTATTCATAACAAACTTAAAAATGCACACTCTGGTAAAAAGAAAGTCTTTTAAAGGGCACAATTGAAACATGTTATAAGGATTAAGGAATTATATTAAACTAAAATATTTTCTTTCTTGCCTTTGCCAGAACAAAGTCATTGATGACATCATCAAATGATAAACTGCGTAGTTTGTCGCTTTCTATGCACATGAGACTGAGGGACCATAATTTATCTTGAGTCATTGTTGTTCTAAATTCATTTTTTATCCTCTTCAGCTGAGAAAAAGATCTTTCTCCAGAGCAATTTGCAACCATCATACTAAGAAACAATCTCAAAATTGCTTCTACATTAGGGAATGCTGATTGGACACGATCGTTAAATATTACCGTATACAGATCCTGATGTGTCAGACTATCTTGTTCCGCGGAACTATGGGCTTGACTACGTCTAACATATTGATGAAAATGCTTGACTTCTCCTACAAGATTCATGTCCACATCTTCAGGATATGTTTGGCATAAAGCACTAACTCCTTCATGAATATCTTCTTCTGTAGCTTCTAGTTTTGTTAAGAATGAAAACTTTTTTGCAGCATCATTGTATACTGAGGCCCTTTGTGCCAGACTTGACTCTAATGCATCCATCACAGGTATAAATGTTTTGATTCTGAATTTGTCTCTTGGCTCAAGATTCTCTAAAGCATCATCTTCATCATCATTGATATGCCTTCTTCTATATCTTCTTTTCTTGTAATCAACATCAGGCAATTTTTTCTTTGCTTCTTCTTCAAAATGATCGAAAAGATCCCTGGAACCTTTAACAAAATCTGAAAGTGACGCATACAATTTCTTACATACATCTAGACTAATTTGGGGGTCTTGCAGTGATTGACTAGTCTTGTGAAATTCATCCAGCAAGAAACTCCACAAAAATAACAATACCATAAATTCAAACTCCTCTATTTTATTCAAAATGTTTATGGCTTGATTTCTTGGTTCGCCTTTCTCTGTAGTATCAATATGCAGCTGATGCAATGCAGAAATTATTCCATCATAACTATCAAGTATTGCACTTGTGGCCATTGAATGTGCTTCCCATCTAGTCTTTGACAAAGACTTTGGAACTTTTGAATCATCTTTGAAGAATGACAACAGTACTGCCCATCTATGTGTAGATAATGAAAAGAAATTATATATGTCTTGAACAATTCCAAAAAAGTTTACTGCATCTAAACAACAGTCAACTGCTGCTCTACCAACAAGATTCAGGGAATGACCAGCACATGGAATATACATAGCATACTTGTTAATCTTCAATATTATTTCTTGCATACCCTTGTATTTGCCAGACATATTGGCAGCATTATCATATGACTGGCCTTGACACTTACTAAAATCTATTTTGCACTCATTTGTAAGGTAGTTGTGCACCATCTTAGCCATACTTTTCCCTGTGTGGCTACCCATCTCTAGGAAAGTTAGAAAACGTTCAATAGGGAGCCCATCATCTGGTGAAACATACCTCACAATAACAGTGAGCTGATCAATATGGGACCGGTCTGGAGTGGAATCTACAGATAAACTGAAGTACCCTGCAGTCCTTAAATCATCCAAGATTGAGTCTCTTACTTTATGTGCCATAATTTGGATAATTATTGCCGAGACCGAGTAAGAAATGCTACTATCAGACAGACTGTGGGATCAACACCTTGTGCCACATTTATTGAAAGACAGAAGATCAAGTGGTTTGGCCATGTCGTTAGAATGCAACATCAGCAACTACCATCACTGGCCTTACATCAAAGATCATCTGCGACGAGACCACGAGGACGTCCAAGAAGAAAATGGATTGACGACATCAGAGACATTGTACAACCACACGGAATGACACTATCCAGTGCCGTCCACCGGGCGCTGGAACGCAAATTATTCCTCCCCACGACGCTTGACGGCATAAGTGGAAGATGATGATGAATTTGGATAAATTCATCACATATTGTTTTAGAAAGATAAGATGTGACACCCGATCCTTTATTCCTAAATTTTTTTTATATGGCTTGCTAGAAAATGATCAAATTTTGCTATAAGTTCGAGTAATCCAAGGAAATTGCCATTGTGAGGAGAACCAAATGTTTCCTTATCTCCTCTGAAAGGTAAACCACGCTCTGCCATAGTAATTATGACTGCCACAACTCGTTCAAGAACATTTTTCCAGTACTGCCGTTTATTATTTATCTGTTCTGCTAGTTGGCAGTCAATTGTTGAGCCACGTTTTCTTGTAAGATATGTTACCGAAGCTGTTCTATGGTCTACAGAGTTTTCATGACTTTGAACTAAATAGGTGTTGCGCCAATCACAAAATCCATTGGATGATAATGGTGTAGAAGAATTTGAAAAGAGTTTACACACGAAACAGTATACACGACCAGTTGCTGGCGAATATACTAACCATTCTCTGCAATATTTTTCACCATTAGCCCGTTTGGGATAGAACAAGCTTTTCGGGCAATACCTGTCTTGGTTTGCAAAAAGCTTCTTTGGTTTTTCAAATGAGCCATTTGAGTGCTGACATTCTGACAGACCTTTTTCTACCCAGTATAAAATCTCATCTTTACTTAAATTACCCCATACCCCAACATCATTCTGTTTGTTTTTTGATGCTGAATCTTCTGTGCTTGTACTACTCTCTGGTTTATTAATCTTAATATTTGTTGCTTCATTCGTTGAAGTTGATTCTATACAACTAGATGTACCAGGCTCTGTATCAGGAATAGGGTGAATATCCTGTGACTGACTCACTGTGGTAGAGGCTATTGGTTCATCAGGCCCCTTATCTATCTTTGTTAAGAAACTATCTAATTTTGTTATCTTGCTAAGCTCTTCTCCAGCTCTCTGCCTCTTTTTCCTCTTTTGAGCTCCACTTTTATAACTTCTGGTTGACATCTTGCAAACTGTGGGCAGAATATTTAATATAACTATAAACATACATTTAAAAGTAATATAATGCATGACATTTTTTTTAATTGAAAATTTCCTGTGATATTATCACTACTTACCAGCAAGCGATTTTTTATAATAAATAAACATGCAAAGAGAAAATTAACAATATCCTCTCAAGTTTTAATATTAGTTTAATTAATTAAATTAAAGAAGAAAAAAAAAAAGCAATGAACATATACATTAATACAATACAATCAAAACAAAATAATATGCATTTTTTAATGTGCAGTTCTTTCAAATATATATTTAATAATATCAAATTGTAAGTTTATATATTAAACTTACAATTTGGGCACTCTTCCGAATTCCGGTCCCAAATAGTTCTGCAGTGAATAATTTTATATAACTAACCCTAACCCTAATCACTTATTCACTGCAGAACTATTTGGGACCGGAATTCGGAAGAGTGCCACAATTTGTTATTATACTGACAAAAAAATAAAACGTTAAAAATATATGCTATAATTACAGCTACAGGTGTCCGCATAGGATCGACCTATCTATAAATTTTAAATATGGTATCTAATGTTTTATCACTTAAACCTGTTGAGGACAATATATCATTAATATGAATACGTTTTACCAATGTTTATTTACAAAAAATTGTTATCATGCAAAGTCTACTGTTATTTTGACTTGAAAATATAGAAACTAGGTTCTCTATTTTTTCAATTAAAATACGATCGCAGAAAAATTATTGCATGCAACACCTGTACTAACCATGTTAATTATGAACAACTATCCAACAAAGTTGTTTTAAATCAAAATATTGTAAAAAAAAAATTTAATGCGGTAGAAAATATTCTTGCGTTAGGTTGTGTAAAATGCACTTACCTGAATTGTAACTCCAGTAAGGACACAAAAAAAAAAAAAAAAACACTGTTGAAAATAATGTCAACAATCAAATTATCAAAGAAACACACTGAAAATACTAATTAAAAGGTCAGAAATATTGTATCGTCTGCCAGCTCACTCGAACTACAACAGGTCAGCGCATGCTCGAGTGTAGCGGAGTAACACAGGGGAATCCGGGAATCCCCCCTAGGGTTTGGATAACCGGTTATCGGTAATGCAAACCCTAGGCAAATAGCGCTTTGTTCTTCGAAAAGACGCGCTAAAAAAATGGGGTGAAGAGTATGGGACGTCCCGGACGTGCAGCATTGGGACTAATAATGCTGCAGTATATTTAAGTATACATATATGACAATTGCTCACTCGGACAATATTTTTTGGGGCACCCCCCCCCCCTCCACTTTCTTGGGGGCCCCAAGCTATAGTTTGTGTAGCTTATACGTAAATCCTGCACTGAGTGAGATGGCAGAACATGACCGCCCACGCTTACCGGCATGGCACATGATGGATGGATGGATTAATAAAATAAAAAAACAGTTGTATATTCTTTACAGGGCGTTGCAGTCAACATCGTCATGTTTTGCTGTTGTGATGGGAAGGGAAAAAAATATCAAGTAATAAGTTCTTGTATTAACGCGATCTTGAAATAATCTTTATTTCTCTCCCCCCCCCCCCGAAACCCAAAAATTCCCCCCTACGGGGAATTCCCCACCGGCTGAGAACCACTGGTCTGTATAATGCATTACCAGAGATCATTACCATTGATTATTTGTTGATGTGTGCCCTACAGGGTAGGGCTTAGAAAAATAGTCTTTAGACTCATTATATTGCCCCTCTACACGGAAAACTTTAGTAATTTTTTTTTTTAAAACAAGAAATTGACGTCCATTTTAAAATTGAATTTTATTTGTTTTTTTTTTTGTTTTTTCTTATCATAGGAGTGATAGTCTCTTTCTCTGCTGCCATTTGATGGCAAATGCTGGCTTCCCAACTTTTATCAGATCTTTCAGCAATTATGCAGCCTTCTTTTTCATTTGTTTCGCAGATCCAATGCACTGCCTATTGCCAATGGCAACATCTTCGTCCTATTCTGACCAATGCCAACATCCTCAAGACAATGCAGCAGTGTATTCTTACATTACATTGGAAGCAGTTATTAAGGCCCTGAAGTTTCCTATGTCACACGTAAAGAAATCTGCACCCAAACAAAGAAGGCTGTGGCAACAGGCCTGCGGGAAGGAATTGTTTTTGAAAACTTGTATTGAGTGTTAAAATCGTTGCAATGTGTATTGTTCGTGTTTGTCAAGATCTCACATGAAGAGTATTTCTATATAGAGATAGAGGGAGATATACAGGGGATACAACCACGAGACAGAAACCCTAACAAGGGAATTAACTAGGATAGCTCGAGTGCCCGAACAATCTCGGGCCTTCGAGAACCAGGGGTCAGTTTGCCTACTGCGTCGTTGACACAGGTAGAACCCGCCAGAAGCGTGCAGGGGCCACTTGCACGGGAAGCTCAAGGGAAGCCATGCTCCGTGTCCACCCGACGCCCGTCAACGGGCAGACGACTACTGGACAGCAGACAAGAAGCAGGGTTTAGCTTAAGGGGAACAAGATACAGAAACAATCGAATTTAGATATAGTTGATTAATGAGAGAGTTTGATAGAGTTATGCTGTGATAGTTATGTGTATAATGATTTGTTAATGC
Organism: Cepaea hortensis; assembly: GCA_963921405.1. Lineage (NCBI taxonomy): Eukaryota > Metazoa > Mollusca > Gastropoda > Stylommatophora > Helicidae > Cepaea > Cepaea hortensis. The sequence continues at coordinate 59,906,875 of OY992891.1, forward strand.
AATTATGTAAACACTGTGATATTGTGATTGACGGCGAAATCCTTACTCGCCAGATAATAAATTAGACTATTAAGACATATCATAGAGTTTGTTGCCTGTCCTGAACCCGAGTCCTGTTCCTAGATTTGTAAGACCATGACAGGCTATTTGGGGGCCAAGCCATTTTGGCAAGCTCAAGACTATTGAATTCTACTTAAAATTCTTGACAGTTCTTGGCTTTGCCAAGTAAAAATACTTTTGCAACCATACACGACAAAGTCTCACTATTACAGCTACTATCGTCTCAAATATTCCTTGTTCCTCTAGAAAAGTAATTAAATTATTAACCATGCTTAGTCAAAATAACATTGACATGACTGGACAATAACTGTGACAAAATACTAATCTTTTTCATTCCAACGACAGATTGTTCCGCGAGAAAGTTGTGTACGTTAAATTGTTCTCCAGCAGCGGCGAAAGAACCGGAGAACCAAACATCTAGATCACAACAAAGTCATCAGTAAATCAGATAAGTCCCATAGATTTCATTCTTATTGTATCTCTAAACGATACTCATTTTTCTTTATGTAACATTTTTCTTTGCATTTTGAGTTATTATATGCACATGCAAATTTCATGTCCATTTGAAATTACTGATAGAAATTATACATGTAAACATTAAGGGACATAACCAATTATTGAACTCCCAAACTTTTTCAAAGGGAATTAATTTCAAAAAAATTGAAAATTAATTAAATTTACAGAATGTCAACACTAGAACAGTGTATTGAACAAGGGATCAAACTAGGATATTCTGCAGATAAACTGGCGGAATGGGCGCAAAAAACGCATTCAGAAAACATAGCAAGGGAAGACCGAGCAGCCGAACGAGAACAAAAACGGCTAGAGATGGAAATGGAGGCTGAGAATAGAAAGATGCAAATGGAGGTTGAGAATAGAAAGATGCAAATGGAGGCTGAGAATAAAAAGATGGAAATCGAAGCTGCTAACAAACAAGCAGAAAATAAACGACTGGAGATGGAAATTGAGGCTGCTAATAAACAAGCAGAGTTAAATGCAGAAACAAAGAAATTAGAAATACAAGCAGCTCTGAAACAAAAAGAAATAGAAACACAGACGCAATTAAAGGTCAAACAAATGGAAATTGATTCCAATATGGAAATCTCCGTAAATAAACTAAGAAGTAAGGAAGAAGAGCATAAGTATAACAAATACAAAGGCCTAGTAAAACCATTCTGCTCCGGCGATTCCATAAGTGCCTATTGTGAGAACTTTGAGTGTTTAATGTCGTACCACGACATTCCGAAAATCAACTGGGCTGTGATATTTATGAGAAATCTTGTATTAGAACCCTTAAAAGTAATTGAAACCATCCCAAAAGACATGAGAAAAGATTATGACTATCTAAAACATAGAATCTTGCAACATTTTTCATTAGACACAGCAGGATACCAATTACAATTTTCAAAACTTGCACCATCACCCAACCAAACATTCATAGACTATGTTTCTTCAGTCCAAGATATTTTCACTAAATGGATTACATCAGCGACAACAAACAACAACTATGAGAAACTAAAAGATCTAATAATAATTGACAAAATTATGAACTCAATACCCACATCTTTTTCTAAATTCCTACGACAGAGTGATTGCAAAACAATTGAAGAAGTCGAACAAAAAGGATGTGCCTTCTTCGTAGCAAATCGTGACATTTTTCGATTAAATTCTACTCAAAATGATGTAGCAGCTGTCACTAACACAAAGTACTCTAAACCAACAGAGAACAAATTTAAACCACATACTAAAATGTCAAAGCCAGCTCTGTGTCAATATTGTCACTTTACGCATGAACAATATGCTATATGCGACAAAGCACCAACCTACCGTCAGCACCTCCAAATGATGGTAGAAAAGCAGAGGAATAAAAGAAACACCTATAGAAGCAGTAAAATGTTATTTTTGTCTCGCGTACGGACACCATAGCGGACGTTGTGAGGGCCGCAAAATGATGAAACAAGCCAATGCATTATTGGTAGACACATCTAGTGATGAAGAGATGGATGAGATTAATCAATGTGACATCAAGAATGAAAGTGAGAATGAATCTGTGAATGCCCTAGAAGTCATTAACACCAATGACTATAATACCTGTAACATATGTAAGAAATTCCAGTTGGACACCACCCTGGAATGTGGCCATACCATTCCAATATCCAACGAAATGGCAAACGCAGCCTTAGCTTCAAAAGACAAATTGCAATTTGTTAAAGGTCTTGTAAATAATAAATGTTGTACAGCCATGCGTGACAGCGGGGCGACTCTGGTTGGCATTAAAAAGACTTTAATTAAGGACACTGACTACACAAACGACTATGTGACATTTCACACATTCACTGGTACCATTGAACGATACCCCTTAGCACTGGCCGAAATTCAAACACCTTTTGTGTCAGGAAAAGTACTGTGTGCAGTATTGGACAACCCGTGCGTGGACATTATTTTGGGGATTCTTCCAAACGTAAAATCATGTTCAGAAGAAGAGATCCAACAATGGGAACTAGAAAACTGCACTCTAAGACCAAGCAGTAATCCCACAATAAATGAACATAATTTAATGTCTCCAACTGCCAAAAGCGTAAGGGAGATCACAAATGACGAAATTCTAAACGAATTTACAGAGGTGCACAACACAGGGGCAGTCGAATCATTCGACTATACCACCAGCATAAAACCTCGAATTGAGGATGCCTGCAAAGAACAAAACTGCGAACCGGCAAATTTGCAACACCAGACAGATGAAACAGGGGACACGAACGACACTGACAAGAACAACAACAAAGACAGAAGCACAACATCGACAGTACTTCTTAACGACACAGCTACAAACGGAAATAAAGACGACTTTACATCAGTGACAAATTTTCTCGATGACAAAGACAATAAAGACAACTTCACATTGTCGACAATTCTGCTTAACGACATAGAAATTCCGAAACCTGTTACAAACTACGACGATACAATACATAACAGGCTATTTGAAAACAAAGACGCAGTCACCAAACCATCGACTGAGATAACTCATAATTACCAACGAAATAATTCGAAACAATGTGTTTCTCTGGGAACAATCAATAGTGACATCATTAAGTACAAGAAACATAACCAAGAAATACAAAGATATCCAAGGGACACTATTACTGACAAGGAAGTATTAATAACAAAGTGTAATCATATGTGTTCATCCCAGATTTATCATCTATCATTGACACATAAAACAGAAACAGAAACAACACACAAATCTACAGAAAATTATGCAGATATTGAAATAACATCATCAAACAACAATCATGCAAGCAAACAGTATGCAAATAAACAAACACAAACAATTGACTTCACGCAAAATCAAAAGCAGAAACGATTGCATACAAACAAACCACTTTATTGCATGAACAGAAACAGCAAACAATGCTCGCCGAAATCCATCAGCACAAAAACTAGCATCAATTTCACATCACCATCTACAAGTTTAACAGACAAATACAGCAATTTCTGTGAAACACACAACTCAACCAAGTACACTAGACAATTATTGCAGAGTGACGAGACTCAAAAGCAACGGTAGATATGAAGTTAAGCCAGCAGTGACTATAAAATTCAGTTTATTAGAAGAATCTTCAGCAATATAAAAATGCGTACAGCAACTACAAACGTCAAAGCATCTTGCTGGCTGGGCGGCAAAGTCACAACTCCTCCCCTGGTTACCCCTACGCCAGCCCGTGAGCGTCCCCAACTACCTAGCTACGGTGCTCAGCCGTGCATCATCTGGTTATTTCTTTTCTCCTTGCACGCCGTGCCACCTAACTAAACCCCGTATAACAGCCTACACTGTTATACAATCACATTCACCAAACATTAGAATGAACAGAGACAAACTACTGCCACTCTTACTACTTTTGCTGTCGACACAACTCGCGACAACACTACATATCTTTCAAAATAGATCTCGCACCACAATCATGGAAACCAACCAACCATCAATCATACTCACCATCGCACTCATATATCAGCCAACAGTGCACCATATTGAAATTGTAAAAACCACTATACAGATCATTAACTCCTATTGGTGCAAAATTACTCATATAACCCTGATATATGCCTATTGTAAATTCATACCCACTCTTACATTGTTTAGGACTATTATTACATCAATAATTATACAATTATGTATTATTTGGAAATGTAAGAGTATCCGTTTAGAAGATACAATTTGCAAACTGAAATCTATTTTTTCTGAACCACCCATCCTTAGATTACCAAACATTGATTTACCATTGATATTAACCACAGATTCAAGTCGATCGATCGATCGATCGATCGACCGATCGATCGATCGATCGATCGATCGATCGATCGATCGATAGATAGATAGATAGATAGATAGATAGATAGATAGACAGACAGACAGACAGATAGATAGATAGATAGATAGATAGATAGATAGATAGATAGATAGATAGATAGATAGATAGATAGATAGATAGATAGATAGATAGATAGATAGATAGATAGATAGATAGATAGATAGATAGATAGATAGATCCCCGCCAGGAGCTGGGCGAAGCCGGGCCGGGTCAGCTAGTAACAAATAAACCTCAGACCGAAACTTCTCAAAAAGACCAATTTACCAACCTCACAATGAGGTCGAAACCACAGCAACGGGTTTGTGTCAACCCGGTAGCCACCCGCACCCCCGTAAGAACAGGGTATCCAAGCCGAGGTGCTACATAGGGGTGGGTGCACCACAATGTAGCCATCACTCTGATGTAGCCATCATTCGGTAATGTCCAAAGTCGAACCCTGCAGCCAAGCGCCGACAACGACGGCGTGTGGTGGAATAGTACAAGGACCTCACCCCACAGCGATAGCGATTGTCGGACGAGGGCAAGCTTTACCAGAAGTAACCCAGTGGAAAAACTGGCAGTAGGGCGAATCCACAAACAGTGAACGGGGTAGAAGAAGGCAGCAACGAAGTCTACTGACTGGACCATGGCTAGCCACCAAGGCGGTGCCTATACTTTGCCCCCCCCCCCAGCACATGCTGGTGTGGGGGGAAACGAGCAAGAAGACAGACTGGCTGGGTCTGCACCCCTCGGTGAGGTGTTGGCATATGCTAAGTCTAGCTTTGGGACCGTGTGTATCGCGCAGAAGAACAGATAGATCATCACTGCCTGGAGATGGCCAGAGGATCTGGTCGATACTCAGGAATCCGAGGAAAGGCCAGACGGACACATATCAAACGGCTACGGGTATCATTAGTATGGGACTCTTCGCTGGTTGGTGAAGATGAGGACATGGAACGTATGGGAATGTCCTGAGTGATGTGTAGTCGGTCCTTGACTCAAACAACCAACGTGGGTAGGTCAGAAAGTTAAAGCGTTACTTATTTTGTTTTTTGCTTATGCCCTCCATGCAACATGTTCAGCGGCACATATACTTAAACATTGTGACTAAATGTCATTTGTGTCTTATTAACGGTTAAAGAGATAATAATTATGGTGCATAACTTTCTGACCTACCCTCATGTGTGTGTGTGTGTGTGTGTGTGTGTGTGTGTGTGTGTGTGTATCTTGGTATTCATTAAACGCCGGTCTCCCTGGTTTAGTGGTTACACGACTTTCTCCGCAATCCCGTATACTCTCGTGAGTAACGTGACGTGCACGAGAATTTGTTGCGGTTCTCTCCGCATCGGTAACTTACGGGGTATATGAGCCGGTCGCTCAGAATGCAATGGCAAACTACGGAGCGAAATCTTGCCAAGAAATCAACAATCAGCTGAAAGATGCTGATATTGACAGCGGTGTCCTGTAAAGGATATGCAAACAAAAGAAAAGAAGTCGTTAATATAAATATGGATGTATGTGTATATATATATATATATATATATATATATATATATATATATATATATATATATATATATATATATATATATATATATATATATATATAACATTAGATATGCAGATGATACAGTCTTGATTGCAGACAATGAACAGGACCTGCAAAATTTAGTAGATGCGGTTGTTGCTCACAGTGAACAACTAGGGTTAGAACTGAATATTAAGAAGACACAGATTATGGTCGTCACTGGCAAGAAGGTAATACCACAATGTGATATACGAGTAGATGGACATATTCTTAAACAAGTGAATCGATACTGTTATCTCGGCACAGTCATAACATCTGATGGGAGATGCCTTGAAGAGATTAGAACAAGAATTGCCATTGCGAAGGTAGCCTTTTGCAAGATGAAAAACATACTGACCAATAAAAAGATATAAATTGAAACGAGAAAAAGAGTGTTGAGATGCTACATAGAACCTATACTTTTGTATGGATGTAAAGCGTGGACAGTAAGCAGTCAAGCTGAAAAACAGCTAATGGCTGTGGAAATATGGTTTCTGAGGAAAATGCAAAAGAATACCATGGACAGATAGAAAAACCAACGAACAAGTCCTTCAAGAAACAAATGAAGATCGTAAACTGATTAGAGTCATTAGACGCAGACAGTAAAAAAAAATTTGGGCATGTTATGAGAAGAAATGAATTGGAGAACTTGGTGACAACTGACAAGATCGAAGGGAAAAGACCAAGGGAAAGACCTAGAAGCAAATACCTGGATGGCTTGGCCACGTGGCATGGTCGAGACAGGAACACAGAACGTACAGGGTGAAGAGGTGGAAAGGATATTAGTTGGAATATTTGTTGACGGGATAAAGTCGGATAGACTTAATTTCAAGCTTATGAGGGAAAATCCTGCAAGATTATCACAGGCTGTGGATATAGCTATACAAGAAGAAAGGTTGAGAAGGAGATTTAGATTAAGGGTAGGACGAGAAATAGAAAGCAATAGAGAAGAGAGAATTGAGGAACCTATGGAGATAGGACAAGCAAGGTATGGATGGAGAAGACGGGGAGAAATACAGACATTGCAGGGAAATAATAACGAAAGTAGAGGAAGACAATTGAGAAATCCTATAAGAGAGACAGTAGCTAATACAAATATGGTCTGTTGGAATTGTAGACAGAGGGGACACACTTTTAGATTTTGTGGCAACAGACGTGCTCAGGTTAGTACACAGAATAGAAGTGTTAAGACCAAATAGAAATTTTGGAGAAATGCAAAGAAGACGCGGAGTTAAGCAGACCAGCGCAGAAATACTGACACTGGTAAGAAATTATAGAAGACAACGTAGTCGAGGTTTCCAATCGAATGGCCGGTATGATACCATTACGCTAAGGCCACGTCAAAGTTAAACCTGCTTTAGAAAACAACCGCTTTATAACAACGACAGAAACTACCGCAGACGGGATGTAAACGACGTGACGGGAACACGAAGGTATGAAGAGAGACAACATAGCAGGCCAGAAGTCAATGGTTGGCAGAGACAGAATTTTTATAAGAAAAGATGGAACTGGAACTGGCCATCTAATAATAAAGAGCTGAGAACATTGCGAAGTCAATGGTTTGAGATCAGAAGGTTGAGATATGCACTCGCAAAGTCAAACAAAAGAGAAAATCAGCATCAGACTAATAGAACCTTAGTTGATGATTGACAGGTGTTTTCAGTTGTTAGAAGTAGACAAGAAAGAGCGACACAGACACAAACGAAGACAGGTAATATGATAGACAATAATACGCAGACTCAGGTAGACACGGTACAACCGACTAAAAAGATAGGAAGGGGAACACAAACTATTAAGACGGTAGAACTTACAGAACCAGCACAAGTAAAAATTGAAAAGGTTGCGCCAGTCAAAATTAAAGAGAATGTATGTAAGCCGTTAAAACCAAGAAACACCAGACAGAAAGTTAGAACAAGTGTTAAAGACAAATCTGCAAGTTTGCTAGTAAACGTAGGTACGACTGGCGTAGTAGCAGATGCCTCAGATGGAGACATTGAGTTTCTCCCTGACTGTGACATGAAAGGTAACGGTATAAATAAAAAGGATATTGGTTGTATGAGTTCCGACTACAGAGATGTTACTTCCTCTTCTACCACATATAATCAACAGGTTGGGGGAACGACAATATACAGTGATTATTCAGAGGACGAAGGAGGAAGATATAAAATATATCGGACGCATACTGAAAATAGTGAGCAGACCGACGCGGTAAAGACAGAAGTAGCAAATAAAGGAAACAGAAAGAAAGCACTTAAGAAGAAGAATAGTAATAAACAGATAGCAGAAATTTACTCGACTACGGAAGATGACATAAGAAAGATCAGAGAATATATGACCATAAGACCTGAATACTTTAATGACAGTCTGATAGTTATAGATACTGAAGATGAGATAGATGAAGAGAGACACACACTAGTTGTAGGAGACAATGAACTATTTGGGTTAGATAAGCTCTATAGCTCTTAGAATTCTGAGGATGATGAATGGCATATTGCATTGTTTTGGCTTACGAGATGAATTGCCGTTTGAGCATATACATATGTTTCTGTCTAAAATAGGCAGATGAATTTTTTTTGGTGTAGTATCACAATATATGGTGCAGGCAATAGTGTTATTTTGGGTAGAGAGTCACAGCAAGTGATAGATAATTTTAAAGCTGGTGAGTGGTGGAATATTCTACGTGGGTACGCTATAAAGAATATCTTGTGTTTGATTGTGGTGCGGGGAGAATAGACAACGTGGAAATTGAAATGCCCTTGTCCGGAATGGCCGGATGGAGTGGGTTGATCACGTTGAGTGATGTATAACTGGTGTGATTAAAGTAAGGTAGACTCAACACAGAATTTGCACGGAGAGAGATAAACTAATTATGAATGCTCGTACTAGACTTGAAGTGTTGTTTGAGATGGCTTGACTCAGAGCTTTTAGAAGAGTAACTGGAGTATGAAAATGCTATGACGTGATGTCTGAGATAGAATTAAAGTTTCGCTTGTTGGTTTGAGAAGCAGATATAGTAGCATTGGCAGAGGTAAGATGAACCGAACGTGTCTGATGAGGAGAGGTAGATTGAGGAGGAATTGAGTATCCTGTGTAAAATAGCCAGCTGAGCGTGAGAGAGTATTAAGAGTAGAAGACTGTAGAAGCTGATGCTTGAAGAATGCGAGTTCTTGGTGAGGGAGATGAAGTAATTACGTGATGGCTGCAGAGAAAGAAGAGGCGACTAAATCTGAGAAAGTTGTTGTGTGGAGAGGTATGGAATGATGGTTACGAGGTTAGTCGCTCATCGGAATGAGGTTTGTTGTGAGAGATCGTTGATAGTTATGGTTAGTGTGTAAAAGAGATATAGTTTGCTAGATTATGTGTGCTGAAATGATTCTTGGCCGGATGTGTTTCTGGTTGTTGGTTGATTCGAACGTAGTCTGAGAGATATGAGAAATATAGCCGCCAACGTTGTTTGCTTGAACGAAGTTAAGAGGGAGTTGATGTGTCAGACGAGAGATGAGAAGTTGATGGAGATTGCTTGGAAGAATAGAGAAGTCTGTGTAAATAACCAGTTAAGCGTGAGACGGTTATGAATAAAAGGTTGTGCAAGAAGATGGGTAAATATGCGGGTATTCGTTTATCAGAATGGAATGTTGTTAAGGAGATTGAATATAGTAATGCGGGAGAATGAGATGTAAGTTTTGATAGTCCAGATAAGACTAGTTGCAAGTGAGAAAACAGATAGGCTGGGTTAAGCTTATTTATAATAAGTGGAAATAATTGTCAAATTCCAGAGAATCTGTTAAAAGTCGTCATTGTTGGTTTGTGTTGTTTATTTCATTTCATTTCATATTTAGAAATGATGGGTTCATGGACGAAAAATTCTGCAGATAGCAGAAGAGAAATTTGGTTTTGACTTAATGATGGTTTGGCATATAGCTGATTGTATTAAGATTTTTATAGTATCGTAATTGGTATAAAACAATACCTGTAGTTCACAGTGCATATAAATGTTAAACTTGTTTTAGAGTAGTGGAATAGGCATGACTTGTGTTCTTTGTAGTGAATAGATATATATTACTCATTGTTCCGTATAAGAGACTAATGTTGTTTGGTTACAATAAGTAGTTGATTTTATTTGAACTTGATTATTATTTCATTATGTATATTTATTCTGAAAAATGTGGGGATATATGAAATCGTGTGTGAAAACCAGGGGGGGGGGGGGGGGTGACATTGTTTTTATTTTGATTTGTCGTGACTCCAGTTATTTATGAATTGTGGTTTTATTTAGGTTACATATTACTTTGTTTGTTTATTTTAACTTGCAAAAGTTATAATGATTTTGTTTCTTGGGTTGCCTTGACCGTGTTTAAAATAGTTTTTCTTTTGGCGTTCAGTTGTGGGGAATTATAAAATATGAACTGGTTCATATTAAAGAGACCTGTAAATAGGATCCTTGGGAGTTCTGGATGCAGAGTTACGTTCAGAAAATATGAGGCAACTTTAAGAAATGATCTTCATGGGGTAGAGAGAAACACATGGATTGAGAACCATGGAGAGATATAGTTGGCATTGAAAATAGATGCGGTTGTCAGCAACGATTGGAATAAACGTGGACTGAGAGCCATGGGGAGTGGATTAAGTAAGTAAGTTCACAAAAAGGGGGGAAAAGTGTTTTGTTATAAATTATGATTGCTTATCATGTTCAGTCGTTTTGCATTGTTCAATTTTTAAGTTGATAGAACTTGTTACCAGTTGCTCGCGATGAGTTAATAGAAACACATGGATGTGGGGGATGAAATAGGAGCTGCATTAGACAGCGTTAATAGAAATACATAGATGTGGGGGTTAAAATAGGAGCTGTATTGAACAGCGTTAATACATAGATGGGAAATTATTGGTTTAACTCAAAAAGGGGGCAGCTGTGCTTATCAGCATAAAATAAACATTGGATAATTGGGAGATGCTGTACTTATGGCATGAAAGAAGAAGTGGAAATTAAAATATAGGTTGGGAAAGGGTGTTACAGATAGAAAGTACAATCATATATTGCTAGTTGTTGTTGGCAGCGCAAATAATACAAATTGTTTACTGAGTGTAGAAGGCTGGAGTTTTAGATCGATGTAACTTTTGACAAGAGCATGAAGATTAACAAATTATGTGATTTGGGTTTTTGAAAACTTTATTTTTATAAAGTTTTGAAAGTGCATGGGAGGATAAATGTGATAAGTGTGACTACTTCTTACTACTCTTCGGTGCGCACCAACCACTTTCCTGTCTATCTTTCCTGTCTATCCTGTGTTGTTAATGTTAGTGAGAGTATGATAGCTTGTAGAAATACATAAGAATCTTCAATTTTTGTTAATCATAATTTCGATCGACATTTTATGAAATGAAGCGGGTTGCTTTGTAAAGAATATTATACGATGAGTTTTTGGTGATATAGACTTACGATATGTAAATAATGTATGTGGATATTATAATGAAGAAGAAGTGTAGAGTAGGGGCAGTGGCGGCTGGCTATGAGATGAATTGTGGGGATAGAGAGAGAGAGATGTGTAATGAATAAGAGTTCCAGGTTAGAGTTAGAGGTAGGTTCAGATTGGTTAGTACGGGATAGGTAAGCGGATTGCTTATGATTTATAGAACCGAAGAAGAAGTAACTTTAATTTTTGTGGGATTATTGGGTTAAGTGTCTGGGGTCATGGATTTGGGGGTAATTGAGTTGTGGAATTAAGACTTTTCGGGGAAAAGTCTTGTTAGCGTAGGAAGGTAATATAACAGTGTAGGCTGTTATACGGGGTTTAGTTAGGTGGCACGGCGTGCAAGGAGAAAAGAAATAACCAGATGATGCACGGCTGAGCACCGTAGCTAGGTAGTTGGGGACGCTCGCGGGCTGACGTAGGGGTAACCAGGGGATGAGTTGTGACTTTGCCGCCCAGCCAGCAAGATGCTTTGACGTTTGTAGTTGCTGTACGCATTTTTATATTGCTGAAGATTCTTCTAATAAACTGAATTTTATAGTCACTGCTGGCTTAACTTCATATCTACCGTTGCTTTTGAGTCTCGTCACTCTGCAATAGTTACCCATCGTAGGCTGTAGCTCAAGATTTGCCCGATCGCCGCGACTGACGTCAATCAATCGATGTGGACCCGACCGAGCAGGTTTTCTCACTGGCAAGGCACACCAGGCCACCTAAAGTCCAGCAAGCAATAATCAAATTGATTTATTTGGTTGTTTCGGAATTTGAGATTTAAATATTGAGCACAACCCACTACAGGCAACGCTGATAGTATTCTGGTATGAAACTAAGGCCTATCCACGTCAATGTCGAAGCACTAGACTCGGAGTTTCGTTCTCGTTTGAGCTCGTCAGTGAGTGGCTGAAGAATGTATAGGTAGGCGAGGGATGATTGTTGTCGGAGCGGGATGTGTGAGTGGGTGGAGGATGTGTGTGTGTGTGTGTGTGTGTGTGTGTGTGTGGGGGGGGGTATGTGTGATCAAGAGATGTTTGGTTAGGGGTGGCGGTTGCGGGGTGTGTGGGTGCGTAGTGGAGGATGTGTGAGTGAGTGTGTGTGTCTGTTGGTGGATGGGTAGGGGATGTGTGTGTGGGTGGGGAGATGTGTATGGTGTGTTGGTTGGGGATATGTGTGGTGTGGTGTGTGTGAGGATGTGTGCGTGGGTGGTGGATTTGTGTGGTGTGGGGGTATGTGCGTGGTTGGTGGGTGAGGCTATCTGTGTGGGTGTGGATGGGGATATGTGTGTGGTGTGTGGGTTGGGATATTGTGTGGTATGTGGGTGACGGATATGTTTGTGGTGTGTAGGTGGGGGATGTTTTGGTGTGTGTGTGTGTGGAATGTGTGGGTGGGGGATACCTGTGTGTGTTGTGTTGGTGGGGAATATTGGGTGAGTGGTTGATGTGCGTGGTACGGGTGGGGGATATGTGTGTGGTGGGGATGTGAGTTAGTGCATATGTGGGTGGGTGTGGATGTATGTATAGGTGGTGGGGTGTGTGTGTGTGAGTGGATTAGGTAGGGAGATGTGTGTGTGTGGGTATGGAGATGTCTTTTGGTGGGCATGTGTGTGTATAGGTTGGGGATATGTGAGTGGGTGCGTGATGTGTGGGTTGGTGGGGGATTTGTGTGTGGGTGGGGAATGTGTGGTCGATGGAGGTGTGGTTGGGGGATGGATGGTTGGGGTGTGGGTGAGTGGGTAGAAGATGTGTGAGTGGGGGATGGGTGTGTATGGGGGAGGGTGCGGGATGTGTGGGTTCGTGGGGGGATGTTTGTGTGGATGGTGAGTGTGTGTGGGTTCGCAAACCCTTAGCCATAGAGACTATATATATATATATATATATATATATATATATATATATATATATATATATATATATACATATATATATATATATATATATATATATATATATATATATATATATATATATATATATATATATATATATATCAATGAATTTGAGAACGTGGTGACGACTGGCACGATCGAAGGGAAGAGACCAAGGGGAAGACCGAGAAGTAAATACCTGGATGGCTTTGCAACGTGGCATGGTCGAGACAGGAACACAGAGCTGATCGAGTGAGATGGCAGAACATGGCCGCCCAAGCTTATCGGCATGGCACATGATGGATAGATGGATATATATATATATATATATATATATATATATATATATATATATATATATATATACGTGTGCGTGTGTGTGTGTGTGTGTGTGTGTGTGTGTAGAGAGAGAGACAGAGAGAGAAATAGTATGAGAGAGAGAGACATAGAGACAGACAGAGAGAGTGACAGAGCGATACAGACGGAGACCTAGAGATACAGAGAGCGACAGAGAGAGAGAGAGACAGAGCGATACAGAGAGAGACAGAGTGACAGAGAGATAGAGACAGAGATACAGAGAGAGAGACATAGAGATACACACAGAGAGACAGATGGAGACATGGAGACAGAGAGACATAGAGACAGAGAGAGAGAGAGAGAGAGAGAGAGAGAGAGAGAGAGAGAGAGAGAGAGAGAGAGAGTGAGACAAAGAGTGAGAGAGAGAGAGGGAGGAGGGGAGAAAAGCACCACGTGTTCAATGTATTACAGCAAGGTGCTGTTGCCATTTGGAGGTGACAGGTTCGAATCCCGGTCGGTAACTATAGCTTTCAAAGTTTATGTTGTCTACTGCGTCCTCTAGTCTCTATTTCTTTCTTCTCCTTCTGTGAGCGCCAAACAATACTATATGTGTTTATTTATGTAACTGTCTAAGTGGCCTCACCAGGTTCCCCAATTGATTTCCTGGGTTTAAATCAGAACTGTTCGGTGGCCATATGCCTGGCTCAATGAAGTTAACATTTTCCTGACGAAGAAAGTTGATCGTATTTCTGGCTGTGTGAGATGGAGCTCCGTCTTGCTGTAATGTCCACTTATGGAGACCACATGTCGCTTGAATTACAGGCAGCAAACCTTGTCTCAGAACATGTTTACACAATAGTATTCAATGTTTACTTTGGCGCCTAGTTCAACGAACACAATACTAGTTTTCCCCATTCGAGACACACCAACTGATACCATGATACCGCGGCTGAAATGGTCACGTTCTTGTATAAGTCGACTTTCCCGAACTTGTATTTTCTTTGTTTCAACGGAATAAACACGGTCATTTTGAGAATTAACTGGAGTGGGAACGGTGAATGTCTTTTCGTCTGTAAAGCAGATGCTTCGTACACTTATCTCATAAGGAAACCACTCAAGTAGCTACCGACTACGTTGCAAGTGTTTCCATGTGACATTTTCATTGAGCTTCTGCCAGGTCACACACTTGTACGTTTTGAGTTGTAGATCTTGCTTAACAATACGTCGAACCGACGACCGTGGGTGAGTAAGTAAATGAGTAAACAACTTAAGCTATTATGGATACAGTTAAGCAAATTTTGATGTAATTATATTACTTTTTACGCAATGTTCTCACTTTTTTGGCCCACCCTGTATGCATATATATATATATATATATATACATACACCCACACACCCACACCCACCCACCCACCCACCCACCCACACACACACACACACACACACACACACACGCGAGGATAAGTCAGAAAGTAATGCACCACAATTATTATCTCTTTAACCTTTAATAACATACAAAAGAAATTTTGTCACAATGTTCAAGCACATGTGCAGCAAACATTTCTAACTCTCAACATAATCCCCATCAACTTTAACGGCTTAACGCCATCTTGAAACAAGTGCATGTATCCCAAATCTGTAAAGACTGCTGCTAGAATGTGAAGTGTTAGGTTTTCTCATAATCTGGGCCATGGCATATGAGTTTGGGTGGTCAGTTTCCTTCTTCCTTGTCTTTACATTCCCAGACAATTCTCAGAAAGTTCTAAAAGCTGTTCGGTGCCTATTTTTATAAAACTGTGTCGACCCCATACTGGTAGGACACAAATAATCCAACGCCTGCCGAGGATTAAGACCCGATTACTGTGTGGGCAGACAATCGCGCTAACCATTTTTCGGCCAACGCTCCTACTCGGCACGGTGCTGCTATTATAACCAACATCATCGGAGGTGTATCGTAGAATAACGTCACGTAAAGGACTCTTTTACACTCGTAGAGGGGGATTGTACATATTGTGCTAGCTCCATAGTTTCACAGACAGACCGACACTCGCAGAATTATGCAGTCAGTATCACAGCGGTCGTCTTTTCTTCCCATGCCGCATCAAAAGGGATTCGAATACCAGACCACCGGATTGACAGACAGGCGTATAGCCACTACGCTACCGCTTCCGCCAGGCAGACAGGAGTATAGCCACTTCGCTACCGCTTCCGCCAGGCAGACAGCATCACCATCATGTGCCCTGCCAGCTGACTTAGGTATCCATGCATTTTCACTGATCTCGCCCCTTAGTGTTCTGGGCCAATTCCTTTGATGGTATAAGAAAACAGGATATTACACATGAGAAGGATGGAATATGGTAGAATACCAAGGGACATTTATTTTGATGAATTACAGACAGGTAGAAGATCTCGGGGTTGCTAGCCTCTACTACCGTACACAGATATATGTAAGCGGGATGTGGGTGATACAAGTATTGATACTGCAACTTGGGAGCAAGTCGCCTGTGATCGCATTACATAGAGAGCAAAGATCCGAAACGGAGTAAAGACAAAGGGGAACGTGGTTACATGTAGGTCATACATTGAGCTTGTGAGACGTCAGATGGTACGAGATGGTGGAAACGATCATGTGTTCTCATACATCCATTGTGGAAGCACGTTTGCCGCGCAAATTGATCTGATCAGTCACATTCGCTACCGCCATGGGTTGTGGTTATTATGCCTTTTTTTGAAGCAAAAGTTAACAAACCATCGTCTATCACGGCGGCAAAGTGTAAGTATAAGAAGACATCACGATAAAAAGATTGGCCCAGCAAGCTGTTGAAGGAAACAACTCTTCGATATTGTCGTCCTCCTTGCTTTATATGTTCATGACTGTTTATTTATGCCCCATATTAATTGCTGCCACTTGTTTTCATTAAATATTCTTTTTTTTCTGATATCTATCCCATCAATGTTGTTATATTCCAACATTTTAATAAATTTATCTATGAAGCACAGATATATGCCTTTTTGTGTCTCTATTTATCTCTATATTAGTGTTCTTAATATGCGTATTACATTGTGTGTACCTTTACCTTCCACAAATCCGTTCTATTCTTCACCAATTTCCTTTTTTATTTTCTTCCTTGTTTTTAATATTTATAATTGTGAGTAGAAGCTTAGTGACATTGTTTAATATGAATCTAATTGTGCGAAAATCTTCGATGAATTGCTCCCGATCTTTATTCGTCCCAAGATTATGTATCAACGCCAGATATGTAATTGACCAGTAACAAGTGTGATTCAGTGCAAAAAAAAAAAAAAAAGGACCAAACACAGTTAAATGAACAAGTATTATAATGTAATTTCCGTTCACTGAGCATTGACATTTGCTGAAGATACTACGAAACAAAAATAACACGATGACACTAGTGTGGCGATATATCGTCCTTCTGTCCAAATGGGAGATCACATTTGGCGATGTATTATCCTTCGGCACTGAAATGGGTAATGATACCACTGATTACTGACTTAATAGAACACCAAAGAATTAAATGGATCGGACATGTAGCTAGAATGGATCAAGATAAACCAGCGGCCAACGCGTTCCATGTGAGAACAGCGGGATACAAGGCGGAAGGGCTCGCGAGAATGGATCGCTAGATGGAGTAGAAGAGATATTGAAGCAATCAAATATGATATTAACATAATCAACAAGACAAAGCAAAATGGAGTAGAAGAGATTTTTTTTCTTTTATTTTGCTTATCCTTTTCACAGGACATAGCAGTCAACAGCAGCATTTCTGCCACTGTGATCTCTTGGCAAGTTTACGTTCAGTAGGTTGCCATTGCTTTCTGAACGATCGGCACCGATACCAACGCAGAACCAACGCAACGCTGTCTGCTGTCAATCCCGCGCAGTTGTGTTTCGAACGCGGGTATACGGGATTACGAACCGCGCAAGTAAGCTCTTTGCCACGGAGACCAGCTGAAGAGACATTGAATCAATCAAATATGACATTAACATAATCAACAAGACACAGACAAACTTTAACAAATTGTATTCAACTCCCCTCTGCGTCTCTTCACAGCAGACTGAGGAGAAAAGGTGGGAGGGGAGGGGGGTGTTTTTGTGGCGAAGTGGTTATACCGTCTGCCTAGCGCTCCGAAAGTTATGGGTTCGATTCCGACCTACGTCGTTCAATTCACGAGTGCAATTTTCTCGGAGCTTCCTAGGGCTCGTTGCTTGAGCTACGGAGTTCGTGCTTTGTGCGACGCTTTCGGCAGTCCTCCCTGCGGAAAGAAACCGAGCCATATGGGATAAAACCCGGTGCAATTAATTTTATCATCTTATCCTTTGAAACCTTGTCTTTTTTCATGGCAAAAGTATCGGTTAAAAAGAGGATTTGAGGCTGCCGAGTTTTAGAGCCAGGCCGATTTAACAAACACATAATATGACTGAGAAGTTAGACGGATGAAAAAAAACAAACACACACACACACACTGATACAGGCGTGCATTTATGTCGAATATAGTTGTTATTGTTTCGTTTTTATTGTTTGCCGGCGATGTGGCGCAGCTGACGCAGGTCGTAATCCCGCATACCGCTAACGAAACACAGCTGCAGACGATTTGGCAGCAGGTTGCCTTGCGTTGGCATTTTCATATACAGTGGTATGTGTGCCGATCGTTTAGAAAGCAAAGGCAAACTTCTGAACGTAAACTTACCAAGAAATATAAATATTGAGCACAACCCACTACTGGCAACGCTGATCGTATTCTGTTATGAATCTAAGGCCTATCCACGTCAATGCACATTGACGTGGATATGCCTTTGGTTCATACCAGAATACGATCAGCGTTGCCAGTAGTGGGTTGTGCTCAATATTTAAATCTCAAATCCCGAAACAACCAAATTACCAAGAAATCACAAACAGCCACCACCACCACCCCAACACACACACACACACACACACACACACACACACACACACACACACACACACACAAAAGACACACAATGTTAGGGTTGACTGCGACGTTTTGTAAAGGATATGCAACTAACTAACCTGTGTTGCTCCGTTGATAAAGACTTCGGAACGTTCGCCCTTATCTGTGTGTTCTTCTATCCTCCAAGATCCTCGTTCATAATCGGTGTCTTTATTCCGACACCCACGGCAAAACAGAATTAGGACAAAGGAGAAAAGAAGCAGGGCAACAACACTGCAGTGAAATCACTTGGCAAGACGCCGGTGGCCAAAGATATTTCCTCATGGGTTGAGCAACCTCTATTTGAATTTTCATTCAGGATTAACCAACCAGGTGATGAATAATTGAGTCATGTGTTTGTACGCGGGACTAAGCCAGAAAAGAATCAGATACAAACTCGCTATAACAGTTTTCAAACACTTGTATTCAGTGTAGATGTGTACGTTTATATATACAATGTGCAGCCATTCGTACTGTATTTAAATATTTACAATTAATATAGTCAATATGTTGTCGATTTTTCCTAAGTTTGTAAATCAAACACACTGAACTTTACAGAAAAATGTTCTTGTGCTACACAGCGTTGCTTTTTGTCTGTGTTGAGTGACATGTACCGACAGGTGATTGAGTGATTGTAATAAAATTTACATGAAAAATTATGCAACGATGGTAGTAAAGGGTGTGTTTTTAATGACTGTGGGATTTTTGAAAATATTGCCGTTCCAAGTTTTTATTCACCCTCTGTGGAGTTCATGTAACATAAAAGGGAAATACAAAACTTGGAAGGGTAATGTTTTCAAAAAACCCCACAGTCATTAAATATATACCCTGTATGTCAAAGTTGGTGGCGATGTTGTGTGTTTATGGATTATGTGTGTCACATGGCCGTGTGTTGGTGATGATAATATTGATAATAATAATGATATTTTTGTTATTAAAGGTTGTTTGGGTGGGTTTTTGGGAAGAGTTAACAAAAAGAGGGTCGACTCCGTTGCAATGAGGGTTATCTCATATGATGACTGTCTCTTCCCGCAGACCAACCTACCGAAAACCTCGCATTTGTGAACCAAATGACAACAGCACCAAAACACAGTAATACATTGTTTTCATGGGATTTAGTGCTGTCTTTTCCTTGTGAACATTCTCCCAGACCCCTTTTTCCCAGCAGATGAACACACTTGCCAGCTAATTGATACACTAGCTATGTGTCTCCCACATAATTGATACACTTGGTATGTGTCTCCCACATAATTGATACACTTGGTATGTGTCTCCCACATAATTGATACACTTGGTATGTGTCTCCCACATAATTGATACACTTGGTATGTGTCTCCCACATAATTGATACACTTGGTATGTGTCTCCCACATAATTGATACACTTGGTATGTGTCTCCCACATCATTGATACACTAGCTATGTGTCTCCCACATACTTGATACACTTGGTATGTGTCTCCCACATAATTGATACACTAGCTATGTGTCTCCCACATAATTGATACACTAGCCATGTGTCTCCCATATAATTGATACACTAGCTATGTGTCTCCCACATAATTGATACAGTTTCTATGTGTCTCCCACATAATTGATACACTTGGTTTGTGTCTCCCACATAATTGATACACTTGCTATGTGTCTCCCACATAATTGATACACTAGCTGTGTGTCTCCCACATAATTGATACACTAGCTATGTGTCTCCCACACAATTGATACACTAGCTATGTGTCTCCCGGTTAATTGATAGCAATGCCCTGCATATCCCAGCTACTCCTTCATCTGCTGTGACAGACAATCACCACTGCACATAACATGACGTCAGTCAAGGCAAGCCGTCGTTATACCTCAGCCCTTAATAAACGCTCTTGTTGATGCGTCTATGATCAGATCTGCTGCAATCATAATCTTGTGCTATCCTGAAAAGCGTGGGCGGTCACGTGTCGCCATGTCACTCGATCACCAAAGTCGTGGATCAGCTCAGTGTTCTTGTCTCGACCATGCCACGTTTCCAAGACATCCAGGTACTTACTTCTCTGTCTTCCCCTTGTTCTCTTCCCTTCGATCTTGCCAGTTGTCACCAAGTTCTCCAAATCATCACAAAATTGTGACTGTCTACGTCTAATTTCTCTAATCGGTCTACGATTTTCATTTGCTACTTGTAGTACTTGGTCATTGGTTTTTCTGGCTGTCCATGGTATTTTTTGCATTCTCCACAGAAACCACATTTCCACAGCCATCATATTTTTTTCAGCTTGACTGCTCATTGTCCACATTTCACATCCATACAAAAGTGCATGTTTTATGTAGGACTTCAAAACTCTTCTTTTTATCCTTTGCAATTGACATCTGTTTATTGGTCAGTATGTTTTATATCTTGCAAAAAGCTGCGTCTGACATAGCGTTTCTTGATCTAATTTCTTCAAGACACCTCCCATAAGATGTCATAACTGTTCCGAGATAGTTGTATTATTCACTTGTTTAACAATATTCCCATCTACTTGTATATACATCATTGTGGTATTTTTTTTTTTCCTTTTATTGACGACCACAATCTCTGTCTTCTTAAAATTTAATTCTAACCCAAGTTGTTCACTGTGTACAGTAACCGCAGCTACTAAATGTTCAGATCATGTTAATTATTTGCAATTAATACTATATCATTATATCATCCGCATATCTAATGTTATTAATGTTATGCCCCCCCCCCCCCACCCACCCATAGTGATTCCTCTCATATCTTCTAAATTTCGAAAAAAATAAAATTCACTGTATAGAGACAAAAGATCTGGAGACATTACACATTCGTGTCGCATACACTTTATTGTCAATCTTTATGACATCTTGTTATTTCCAATATATGTTGTTCACAAGTATAAGGTCTTTCCCATCAATTTGTAGACCTGCAAGCATCTTCATCGTATTAGCTTTTATTAACATGTTTTGCTTTATCGAAAGCCTGTGTGTAGTCATTGCAAGAGATATAGCTCTTTGTTGACTTCTATAGAATGTTAAATTAGTCACACTCCAAAGCTCCTGATTTCTTCGAGCTTTCGATAAATATAGATGTCAATAATTTGGGAGTTATATCTACAGAATCAGTTATTGTGTTCAGCAGTCGGGTAATCTGGTCTACTCCATATTCTTGTGCTGTAATAGTAATTTTATAGTTAGTTCCCTTACTCTTCATTTTTCATTTGTGTATTTTTGGCCGATGCTTGGTTATATAGCCGTCTCAGCGGCGCGATTCGTAATCCCGTATACCCGGTGTGGTGTTTTTTTGTTTTTTTTTGTTCGAAAAAGGTATAGGTGCCGGTCGTTCAGAAAGCAATGGAAAACTACTGATCGTAAAACTTGCCCAGGAATCACGAACAGCCAAAATGCTGGGGTTGACTGCTAGGTCCTGTGAAGGACATGCAACAAAATTGTTCTTTTTGGTTAATATAAATGTCTGACACCTCTAGCACCATAACAGGGGATCAGTTTTTTGTCTTATAGGTTAACTTATATACTGGAAATGTTGGGAATGCTCGAGAAACCACTCACAAGGAACAACATGAGTTCCTTGTAATCGGAGGAATAGAAATATCCTGTCTTCGGTATTCTCACGACAGTTTTTACTATCAACAAACAGGAATTGAGGGACTAAAAAAGGCAACGCAAGAGCAAAATGGAAAAACACAATTTATAACCCAGAGCAGCAAAATCAAACTAATGGCAACAGACAAAACAAATGTGACATAAGTTATATTTATCAATGGAGAGAAATTACAAAAAGTGAGCATCATCAAGTGCCCTGCCAGCTGGCGTAGGCGTTCATGGCTCTCCACAAATCTCGATCTTTGGTTTTCTGGATCAACTCTGCTGTTTATATTCCTCTATGCCACTGTCTCAGTCCATCCAGCATCATTGCACTTGTCTGTCTCTGTCTCTTTTGTCACTGATCTTTCTAGTTGTCACAATGTTCTCCAATGTGTCTCTTCTCTTCACACGACCAAAGAAAGCTGTTTACCTCTTTCTTATTGTTGTATATAATGTTCTACTTCCTTTAGCCTCCTCCAGGCAATCATTGTTAATTATTCTGGCAGTCCAAGGAATTATCAACATTCGTCTCAGGAAACACATCTCTGTTGCTTCTAAGTTCTACCTAATTTTGTTTCATTCACGTCTCAAGATTTACTACCATACAGCATCTATATAGCAATGCAGCATTCTCCTTATTACATTTAATAATAGGAACTTACTGCATAAGATACCTTTCATTTTCTAAAATTCAGCGTTTGCTTGCCCTATTCTGTTTATAATCTCTGTTGCACATCTTTCATCTGATGCTATAACCATACGTTGTTAAGATCTTTTGTATTTGCCGCCATCAATACTGTGACCTCTGCATAGCAGAGATTGTTTATATTATAACCTCCGATTCGTATAATGCTCTTTGATCTCTCTCATTATTTCCGGTGACAAAACCATCCTTGTCCTACTTGTAGATTTATTTGTTCATAATTATTCTCTTGATTTCATATTTTAATTGCTGAAACTTGTTTCCGGTAAATAGTCTTTATTATTCTGAGATCTTTCCCATCAGTGTTGACATCTTTATAGCTTTAAATACAGATTTCAGCATATCACTAGATTTCCACTGTTGTAAATATCAGTCAGCATTTTGCGCGTATTTATACCACATACTCTTCCAGTACTTCTAATTCTACTATTGTAATTCCATCTGATCCGGCTGTTTTTCCTTTCATTATATTTTTGACAACAACTTCTTTGTTTAGAATAGATGGACCTTTTAAGTTACTTTTTCTGTTAATTGTTCCCTTTCTCCGTCATATAATTTTCCTACATACTCATGCCATCTTTTCATTATAGCACTTTCCTCCAATAACTTTCCTGTTTATTGATTTCAAACACTATGTTAACGCTTATTTTTCTTCCCGTGAGCTCATTGATTTGTCTGTGCATATTTTTTCGCTCCTTCAATAGAATTTAATTTAATTTTCTTGCATTGACCAACTTTCTTGAACGTGTAGAAATTTATCTATTATGTCTTTAATGATTTTGTCTCTTGCTGGTAATTTTAACTTTGTTTTCTTTTGTGCATCAACTTTAAGATTTCTTTAGTAATCCATTGTTTTTTTTTGGTTTTTGTTTTTTAGCTCTTTGACTTTTCTTTTATAATATTTCTTTGCTTCTTTGATGAATGGAGTCCCTTAGCATTTCCCATTGTTCATTTATACGGTGCATTTTAGCTATTGCATCGTGCCTATTTTTCACAATCACTCTGTATTGTACTTGAATTTATTATCTGCTTTCAGAACAATTTTATTTTCAAATTCTTAACTACTTGGTTTTCTTTTTCTCAATCTTACTTGTATTTGTCAACATTGTGTCATGTGATCACTATTACAATCAACACCAGGCATTGTTGTAACACTTCACTTATTAACGCAATTCTAAATTTTGTATTAATAAGTATGTAATCAATTTTGTGAAATATTCTCTTATAAGGGCTCTTCCATGTGTAAAGTCGTCCTTCGTGGTGTTTAAATCAGATGTTTCCAATTATCATAACATTTATATTTGCCCATGCTATAGGGTTTTCTCCTCTTTCATTTCTTGCTCCTTAACCACCATCCCCCACTACATCCACCATTCTTCCCTTTCCTATTAATTTTGCAATATAAATCAATATATATTATTTTTATTTGCTGTGATTTGATTTGAGATACCGTCATTTCTACTTCAATATAAAATGAATATATTTCTTCATCCTACTGCTTATTGTTGGTGCGTATGTTTTTGTTTTTTCGCTTATATTATTTACAGGACATCGCTGTCATCACCAGCATTTTACCGCTGTTGTTGATTTCTTAGCAAGATTACGCTCATTAGTTTGCCATTGCTTTCTGAGCGACCGGCTCACATACCCCCGTAAGTAACCAACGCGACGCGATCCGCTGTCGGTGAGTATACTTGTGTAAAATTTATATCTATTGGTTTGCTTTTTTCCCGCTCGCTTTGAACGCAAGCGTAGTCTATACGCGTGTTACTTGTTTATAGTGCATAAAATTGATTTTTGAGTGTGGATTAGATTTCCCTATTCCCAGTGTCCCTTGCCATCAAGCAAAGCCACTTCGACGTCCGGGGTACTTGTAATTTATGCCCCAAAGTCAAAGACGAGAAGTCAACATATTAGTCCAACTTATTCTGGGCATGTGAAATTATATGAATGTGTGAAAAAGATAACTAGGAAGGATTATGTAACGGGAAAACGAATAAAGAGGAAGATCCCAATGAAACAGGATTCAAGCTGTGATAGATAATGTGCACATGACAACAACAGAGGCGGGGCGTCTGGCTTATTATGTTGAGAAATGTCGATCGATTGTTATAGGGGAAAAGTTCAGCACATCAAAACATAGGATGCTGATAGTGCTGTAAAAGCTGGAGTCAGGGGACCGTATACACGCCTGAAGGCGTGTCCAGCAGATGGTGCCAGGTCTACTAATCGTCCATTCAGGCTGACCTGGTCAATATCACATAAGTCGCCTTAACTTCCCAAGGCATTTTCTGCTACCCATTTTAAACTTGGTCGACTTTGACGCTCAAGTTCATTTTACAAATCTCCCCGCAGTGGATTCGAACTCATGACTACCGGGCTGGCTGTCACTACACTACCGTGTATGTCATTCTCACTACTGAAGCGTTACTGTTGCTAAAGACGAGTGTTGGGTGAAGAGAAAATGTTACAACTACAAATGGAAAACACGTACGATTACAGTCAGTTTTTGGCGTAATCCAGAGTACAAGACATTGAAATGAGTCAAGAACCAACATCACATCACTCTGGACATTCCCATACGTGCTACGTCCTCATCTGCAACGCCAGATAAGAGTTCCAATACTAATGGTGCCAGTAGCTGTCTGATTATGTAAACGCCTGACCTTTTATTTTAGTGTCGGTCAGATCATGTAGTCACTGCCTGCAGCACCAATTGTAGTGTCTGTCAGATCATGTAGTCACTCCTGCAGCACCATTTTTAGTGTCGGTCATATCATGTAGTCACTCCCTGCAGCACCATTTTTAGTGTCGGTCATATCATGTAGTCACTCCCTGCAGCACCATTTTTAGTGTCGGTCAGATCATGTAGTCACTCCCTGCAGCACCATTTTAGTGTCGGTCATATCATGTAGTCACTCCCTGCAGCACCATTTTTAGTGTCGGTCAGATCATGTAGTCACTCCCTGCAGCACCATTTTTAGTGTCGGTCATATCATGTAGTCACTCCCTGCAGCACCATTTTAGTGTCGGTCATATCATGTAGTCACTCCCTGCAGCACCATTTTTAGTGTCGGTCAGATCATGTAGTCACTCCCTGCAGCACCATTTTAGTGTCGGTCATATCATGTAGTCACTCCCTGCAGAACCATTTTTAGTGTCAGTCAGATCATGTAGTCACTGCCTGCAGCACCATTTTTAGTGTCGGTCAGATCATGTAGTCACTCCCTGCAGCACAATTTTTAGTGTCGGTCAGATCGTGTAGTCACTGCCTGCAGCACCATTTTTAGTGTCGGTCAGATCGTGTAGTCACTCCCTGCAGCACCATTTTTAGTGTCGGTCAGATCATGTAGTCACTGCCTGCAGCACCATTTTTAGTGTCTGTCAGATCATATAGTCACTCCCTGCAGCACCATTTTTAGTGTCGGTCAGACCATGTAGTCACTCCCTGCAGCACCATGTTTAGTGTCGGTCAGATCGTGTAGTCACTCCCTGCAGCACCATGTTTAGTGTCGGTCAGATCATGTAGTCACTGCCTGCAGCACCATTTTTAGTGTCGGTCAGATCATGTAGTCACTCCCTGCAGCACCATTTTTAGTGTCGGTCAGATCGTGTAGTCACTGCCTGCAGCACCATTTTTAGTGTCGGTCAGATCGTGTAGTCACTCCCTGAGCACCATTTTTAGTGTCGGTCAGATCATGTAGTCACTGCCTGCAGCACCATTTTTAGTGTCTGTCAGATCATATAGTCACTCCCTGCAGCACCATTTTTAGTGTCGGTCACATCATGTAGTCACTGTCTGCAGCACCATGTTTAGTGTCGGTCAGATCATGTAGTCACTCCCTGCAGCACCATTTTTAGTGTCGGTCAGACCATGTAGTCACTCCCTGCAGCACCATTTTTAGTGTCGGTCAGATCATGTAGTCACTCCCTGCAGCACCATTTTTAGTGTCGGTCAGACCATGTAGTCACTCCCTGCAGCACCATGTTTAGTGTCGGTCAGATCGTGTAGTCACTCCCTGCAGCACCATGTTTAGTGTCGGTCAGATCATGTAGTCACTCCCTGCAGCACCATTTTTAGTGTCGGTCACATCATGTAGTCACTCCCTGCAGCACCATTTTTAGTGTCGGTCAGATCATGTAGTCACTCCCTGCAGCACCATTTTTAGTGTCGGTCACATCATGTAGTCACTCCCTGCAGCACCATTTTTAGTGTCGGTCAGACCATGTAGTCACTCCCTGCAGCACCATGTTTAGTGTCGGTCAGATCGTGTAGTCACTCCCTGCAGCACCATGTTTAGTGTCGGTCAGATCGTGTAGTCACTCCCTGCAGCACCATGTTTAGTGTCGGTCAGATCATGTAGTCACTCCCTGCAGCACCATTTTTAGTGTCGGTCACATCATGTAGTCACTCCCTGCAGCACCATTTTTAGTGTCGGTCAGATCATGTAGTCACTCCCTGCAGCACCATGTTTAGTGTCGGTCAGATCATGTAGTCACTCCCTGCAGCACCATTTTTAGTGTCGGTCACATCATGTAGTCACTCCCTGCAGCACCATTTTTAGTGTCGGTCAGATCATGTAGTCACTCCCTGCAGCACCATTTTTAGTGTCGGTCATATCATGTATTCACTCCCTGCAGCACCATTTTTAGTGTCGGTCAGATCATGTAGTCACTCCCTGCAGCACCATGTTTAGTGTCGGTCAGATCATGTAGTCACTCCCTGCAGCACCATTTTTAGTGTCGGTCACATCATGTAGTCACTCCCTGCAGCACCATTTTTAGTGTCGGTCAGATCATGTAGTCACTCCCTGCAGCACCATTTTTAGTGCCGGTCAGATCATGTAGTCACTGCCTGCAGCACCATTTTTAGTGTCGGTCAGATCATGTAGTCACTCCCTGCAGAACCATTTTTAGTGTCGGTCAGATCATGTAGTCACTCCTGCAGCACCATTTTTAGTGTCGGTCAGATCATGTAGTCACTCCCTGCAGCACCATTTTTAGTGTCGGTCAGATCATATAGTCACTCCCTGCAGCACCATTTTTAGTGTCGGTCATATCGTGTAGTCACTGCCTGCAGCACAATTTTTAGTGTCGGTCAGATCATGTAGTCACTCCCTGCAGAACCATTTTTAGTGTCGGTCAGATCATGTAGTCACTGCCTGCAGCACCATTTTTAGTGTCGGTCAGATCATGTAGTCACTCCCTGCAGCACCATTTTTAGTGTCGGTCAGATCATGTAGTCACTGCCTGCAGCACCATTTTTAGTGTCTGTCAGATCATATAGTCACTCCCTGCAGCACCATTTTTAGTGTCGGTCAGATCATGTAGTCACTCCCTGCAGCACCATTTTTAGTGTCGGTGACATCATGTAGTCACTGCCCACAGCACCATTCTCTCCGAGCAGTGATGATCTGTCTGTTCTCCTGCACTATACACACGATTCCAATGGGTCCCGTCCAAATCTACTTTATCATGCATGCACTAATACCCCACAAATATGGTCAGACCCAGCCAATCTATCCCCCTGTTCGTTCCCACAACACCAACAGGACCTGGCGAACAGTAAAACAGATGATCTTCCGGTCGCCAACATGGCGTTAGGCGTTGAATCGTTAAGGCCTATGGCGTGTTTATGCTTGTAGCTACGGTTTGCAATCGCATTTTCCTCATGTTGGACTGGTAGTACATGGTTCCGTCGTCCTGCTACTGAGTAAGTGCGTTGGCGACACTGTGGGCTGTGAGATTCGCGTGAAATGCTTTTACATCTGTCCTGTACATTGACCTGCATGTTCGGAACAATGGGTACCGGCTGTTGCTGAATTGACTGATTTGCCTTTTCCGTTCACGAATGCATTTTTCAGGAGACTCCTGGGAGTCGGCGCTGAAGTTGCGGAGTTCGTGCTGTTGAGTTGAATTGAGTTGAGTCAAGAACCGACATCACTGCACTCAGGACATTCCCATGCGTGCTCCGTCCCCTCGTTCAACAGCCAGCGAAGAGTCATACTACTAATAGTTCCCACTGCTATCTGATTAAAAGTTCTCCTGGTCTTCCCTCTCAGTTTTGAGATTCTTCCAGAACCCCTGCCGATCCCCTGGAATCTCATTATTTCCACATATGGGTTCTCAATCTGTTCCTCTGCCTTCTCCACCTGGTGTTCGTGCTTTGTGCACGCGGGTCGCCCTGCGGTAAAACACCGAGCCATGTGAGAAAACCCGGGTCAATGAGGTCTTTCTGGTGACTGCCGAGACCATCGACGATGAACTGTGGTTTTCGTGGACGAATTTTGTGTTGGCATTCTGGCGGCGGCATTATGCACAGTGTACCTGTGCGGGCTGTTGGATTGCCGAGACTCCTATCTTTTCCACTTTTCACATTGGACAGTGGGGAGCATTTTGTGTGATATTCACTGGCACATGAATGGAGCATAATGGGGACAACCCGTTGCTGTGAAGTTGGAACCTCGACTAACTAACTAATTAAAACAGATGATCTCTATGTTTGATTGTTGAATGGAAGCCTGTCTTTCTGCGCGAAGCATGCCTGTCTTTACCGTTCTCATAATACTTTGTGAATCCGTTACAATCACGATATGCGAGTGCCGTTTTTATCTCCATACAGAAGAACTTTCTTTTTCTCTTCTTAATATATTAAGTATTCTTCTCATGAGTCTCATTTCCGTTGTTGTAATTTTTCCTTTCTCTTTTTCTGTCATTGTCCAGGTTTGGCATTGGTATCATAGAGTTGGTAGGAAGATTGTGTTGTAGAGTGTTTTTATTATCTACTGATACATGTTTGTTTCTTTAGTATTGGTGTCATTTCTCCACCGAGTTGGTTTGCCTTATTGCATCTATTTTCGATCTCGTCTTCTGATTTGCCATTTGGATGTCAGCCGGCCATAATTCAGTACAGCACATACTGCGATAGGCCTAAGTTGGTAATGTTTTAGGTCTTTCGTTGCTGTTTTAGATCTATCATTGTCAACAGAATCCAATCCAATGCGCAAATGGAGTATTTCTGGAGGTTGCATTTGCTTCTGTAATACTATTATGATTCACGTCACAACGGACCCTATAGTACATTGGCTGCATTTTGGGATATTAAAAGAAAGGACTAGTTTACTAGTTTTCATAGAAAGGTACATTCTATTTTAGAGGGAATAGCAGGGTCCATGGGACTCTCGATACATGAAGCCCATAAACGGGCACTCTCCCACTGTTTATTCCTCACCTGGACACCGTCAGATACAAAATGAACAAAATGAGATGAGATGAATTGAGATATGCCCAACTGACACTCTCGCATTATAAAAATAAATAAATTGGAGAACGTGACGACAACTTGCAAGATTGAGGGGAAAGAACATGGGAAAGGCAGAGAAATAAATATATAGATAGCTCGGCCACATGGCATAATCGAGACAAAAACACAGAGCTGATTCACGACTCTGGTGGACGTGTAAGATGGTGAAACATGACTTCCTACGCTTACCGGCAGGGTACATGGTAATGATGAACTGCCAGGCTGAAGGAAACTGTGCATCACTGTAATCCTGACAACTGACAGAGGTCTTCCAAGCATATCACCATGTCTGGAGACATACTGGGTACATGGTAATGATGAACTGCCAGGCTGAAGGAAACTGTGCATCAGTGTAATCCTGACAACTGACAGAGGTCTTCCAAGCATATCACCATGTCTGGAGACATACTGGGTACATGGTAATGATGAACTGCCAGGCTGAAGGAAACTGTGCATCAGTGTAATGCTGACAGCTGACAGAGGTCTTCCAAGCATATCACCATGTCTGGAGACATACTGGGTACATGGTAATGATGAACTGCCAGGCTGAAGGAAACCTTGCATCAGTGTAATGCTGACAGCTGACAGAGGTCTTCCAAGCTCCCTCACTGCCCAACCCCCTCACTGCCCAACCCAACAGGCCCATCGAGAGAGAACACGGACATGCATGTCAGTCGGCTCTCAAGAGAGGCCCGGGCCAGGACGTGTGCAATGCCTGCCATCCAAGGCGGTTTCCATAAATACAGAGCTGACATAATATGGTGCTCTGGCACTGGGCTCTACCGTGGAATTATCTCGTCTTACATAGGGCTGCTTAGCTTCACTGCCGTATATTGATCCTCCCATTCATCACTGTCTGCGCCTTCAAGAGAACAACCACGCAGTTCTCAGATTTGGGACTTTTGTGACCTTCATAAACGGAGGGTTTTCTCCTCATGGCATATTGTGACAACAACACATGCCATTATATAAGATGTTGTTGATGGTGTGAGATGGTGAACAGTGGCCGTCAGCGTCGACAGGAACCTGATCATGATGAATGACAAGCTGACAGTGTCAATGCATGTCCTTAAAAATACCAAAGTGGTTATCATCAAAAGGGGTTTGCTGTCCAGCTTCTCTTTTAAATTCTTTTCACCTCCCGCTTGTAATGTTATTATTCCCGTATATACCTGTCTGGTCTACTTTCCACATGGGGTTGTGAGGAGCATTTTATGTGATATTCACTGGCACAGGAACGGAGCACGTGAAGTTGGAACCGCGACTAACTAAACTAACCAACTATTCCCGAATGATCAATCGTCTCTAAGGAAATACCCACTTGTTTTTGTGCCTGCCTGTGTAAATTTTAATCGTCGTCTTCTTCTTGTCCCCTTGACGAAGACTGCGGTTGAAAAGTTCGAATGTGTTTTTAATATTTTTTTCTAAAAATCTGTCGAGCTTTGTAGTCGTTATATGTGTTTTCTTTTCGTGCCCCAAAATACCAGTCGATTCTCCTCCATGTTGGTCCTCGCCTAGGTCTCAGATCTATTTGATTACCCTTTCGGCCTTGGCTACCCAGGCACGACCTCTTTTGAGGATTTCTTGCAATTGATATCGCTATACAGGAAGCCCCCCCCCCCCCCCTCTATTTACACAGTGCAACACTGTAGCTGGTAGCCAATGTCGGTACACGTAACGCATGGCTGGGCATATGTTAACATGTGAGTTTATTGTGTGAGATGTTTATGCAAATGTAATACTGTGGAGTGTTCATGTAGGGGTTTATAGAGTGGGGTGCTAATGCGGGGGTTTATGGTGTGGTGTGTTAGTATGGAGTTTATAGTGTCGAATGTTAATGTGGGGTTTATAGTGTGGAATGTTAATGTGGGGTTTACAGTGTGGAGTGTTATTGTGGAGTTTATAGTGTGAGTGTTAAAGTGGGGTTTATAGTGTGAGTGTTAATGTGGGGTTTATAGTGTGAGCGTTAATGTGAGGTTTATAGTGTGAGTGTTAATGTGGGGTTTATAGTGTGAGTGTTAATGAGGGGTTTATAGTGTGAGTGTTAATGTGAGGTTTATAGTGTGAGTGTTAATGTGAGGTTTATAGTGTGAGTGTTAATGTGGGGTTTATAGTGTGAGTGTTAATGTGAGGTTTATAGTGTGAGTGTTAATGTGGGGTTTATAGTGTGAGTGTTAATGTGAGGTTTATAGTGTGAGTGTTAATGTGGGGTTTATAGTGTGAGTGTTAATGTGGGGTTTATAGTGTGAGTGTTAATGTGGGGTTTATAGTGTGAGTGTTAATGTGGGGTTTATAGTGTGAGTGTTAATGTGAAGTTTATAGTGTGAGTGTTAATGTGGGGTTTATAGTGTGAGTGTTAATGTGAGGTTTATAGTGTGAGTGTTAATGTGGGGTTTATAGTGTGAGTGTTAATGGGAGGTTTATAGTGTGAGTGTTAATGTGGGGTTTATAGTGTGAGTGTTAATGTGAGGTTTATAGTGTGAGTGTTAATGTGAGGTTTATAGTGTGAGTGTTAATGTGAGGTTTATAGTGTGAGTGTTAATGTGAGGTTTATAGTGTGAGTGTTAATGTGAGGTTTATAGTGTGAGTGTTAATGTGGGGTTTATAGTGTGAGTGTTAATGTGAGGTTTATAGTGTGAGTGTTAATGTGAGGTTTATAGTGTGAGTGTTAATGTGGGGTTTATAGTGTGAGTGTTAATGTGAGGTTTATAGTGTGAGTGTTAATGTGGGGTTTATAGTGTGGAGTGTTATTGTGGAGTTTATAGTGTAAGTGTTAATGTGAAGTTTATAGTGTGGAGTGTTATTGTGGAGTTTATAGTGTGGAGTGTTGATGTGGGGTTTATAGTGTGAGTGTTAATGTGGGGTTTATAGTGTGGAGTGTTAATGTGGGGTTTATAGTTTGGAGTGTTATTGTGGAGTTTATAGTGTGAGTGTTAATGTAAGGTTTATAGCAAGGAGTGTTAATGTGGGGTTTATAATGTGTAGTGGCAGTGTGGTTGTTTACAACGTGGGCTGTTAATGTAGGAGTTTATAGTGTGGGGTCTTAATGTATTGTTTCTTGGTGTGGAGTGTTATTGTAGGGGTTTATAGTGTGGGGTTTTATTGTAGGGGTTTATAGTGTGGAGTGTTAATGCGGGGTTTGTAGTGAGGAGTGTTAATGTGAGGGTGTATAAATTGGAATGTTAATTTGAGTGTTTATGATGTGGACTGTCAACGTGGGGTTAATAGTGTGGACTGTTAAGTTAATGTAAAGGTTTATAAATTAGAACTTTAATGTGGAGGTTTATAATGTGGGCTGTTAATGTGGGGTTTACATTGTGGACTATTAATGTGAGGGTTTATAATGTGGCGTGTGAATGTGAGGGTTTATATTGTGGGCTCTTTATGGGTGAGTTTATTTTGTGGGCTGTTAATGTGGGGTTTACAGTGTGGACTATTAACGTGAGGGTTTGTAATGTGGACAATTAACATGAGGGTTTATAATGTGGAGTGTTAATGTGAGGGTTTATAATGTGGAGTGTTAATGTGAGGGTTTATAATGTGGAGTGTTACTGTGGGGGTTTATAATGTGGAGTGTTAATGTGGGGGTTTATAATGTGGAATGTTAATGTGAAGGTTTATAATGTGGAGTGTTAATGTGGGGGTTTATAATGTGGAATGTTAATGTGGGGGGTTTATAATGTGGAGTGTTACTGTGGGGGTTTATAATGTGGAATGTGACTACGTGGGTTAACGACTCCATTTGAGGACAAATTCTATGGAGATGTCAATAAGTTTAAGCTGATAACTGCTTCCTTTGGATTCATGGATACTGATGTGAAATAAGAATAAATACCTCTTTTTTCTTGATATGACACATATTTCAGTTGCCTATGAAAAAATAAGACCAAGATAGATTGGTTTCAGAGGCACTTATCACTGGGACATGGCGGATGAACACAGGGGAAATTGTGCCGGCATTAAACAACAGCCTGGTGCATCATGACGCATCCCTTAAGGCATCTTGAGGAGGATTACCGCTGCTGAAGTGGAGATTTGAGCATGAAACTGATCGAAAGGTTCCGCAGACGAGGAGGCCTCCGATTTGTAGCCATTCCGCGCGCAACAATGACAATCAAGAACAATATCCTTTAACTTCTGCAGATGCAGACTGAAAAAAAAAAAAAAAAACTGCCCTACTCCTGAGGTTCCCCCTCCCCACATTGTCCTACTCATAAAATTTTCTCACCCCACAGTTGTCCCACTCCTAAAATCATGTCACCCCAAAAGTTGCCCCACTCCTAAAGTTTTATCACTTTCCAAAGCTGTCCCACTCCTAAAATCCTTTCACCCCAAAGTTGTCCCACTTCTAAAAATTCTTTCACCCCAAAGTTGCCCCACACCTTAAAATGCTTTCACCCCAAAGTTGTTCCACTCCTAAAATCCTTTCACTCCCGAGTTGTTCTACTCCTAAAGTTCACCGACTTCAAAGTTGCCTCATTCTTAAAATTGTCCCACCCCTACAGTGGTTCCGCTATATGCATTATTCCAGAAAATAATTTTGTAAAATGCTCTTCTCTAAAAACCGCAGTTCCAAAGTTGCTTGCTTGCTTGTGTTCGTTGGCTTGAGCTCCAACGCGAAGTGCTCTATGTCGGATGAAGGCATCCTGTTGTCCAACATCAATGTGATGTCATACAGGACCTGAGGTTTGCATGAGTATCCGTTGTCCCATGTCTGGCTTATTGGTGTGCAGACTGGTGGTTCCTCGCCGTACAGGCAGACACTCTCCGACTTCGGAGGAATCGGCGATCCTACTGACTTTAGCCAGAACCCCGAAGGGACCTGTTGCCCAGGACGCTCTACGAGGACGCGTCAATAGGTCTTGGCCAGTATATAACCCGGCCCTGGTGCCTTGGAAACACCTCTGCGTCCCAGTTCCAACGTGAAACTCCGGCTAGTAGTATGTCAGAAGGTAATTAAGTAGAGTTTGGGGTTTCCAACCCCCGATAAATCTTTCTTTACTGGGTTATCCCGCCATCTTGTTTCGTCATATTTTACGACCACAAGTGACCTCAATATTTGAACTTGGCGGGTATTTTCTTGGGTCTCGGTGACTACTTCAGGTTGTCCTGCTGACTACTTCCGGTCCATGGGTACCCCTATCGACCGCCCCGCCCACAGGTATCTCCGCCGGCCGCCTTTGCTTACCCCTACAGGTTCCGAGACCATTCAAAGACAGCGAGGTAAGCCCCGGGCATGTGGAATACTCATGTAGATAAGTAGACCAACTAGTCGCCGGGAACCTGGGATCGAGTCCCAGTGTGTTTGTGTGTGTGTGTGTGTGTGTGTGTGTGTGTGTGTTGTGGTGCGGTGCGCTCGAGCCCCAGTCATGTAGATATCAACCCCCTTCTATGAGGAGATCGAAATCAATATGACAGAGTGGAAAAATGATTTATTCCTTCACTCAAGTTACCCCGAGTAGGGCAAGTATTTTTTAAAAATTTTTTAAATTACTTTAAAAAAAAATTTATTTATGTTTTTAAAAACTTTTATTTCATACAAAGCAATGTATATTTACAAGTTGTAGTGTGTGTTTCTTTTGTTTGTGTATATTACAGAATGTTGCCGTTTGTTAGTGTTAAGTGTGACATTGTGAATAAAACAAATACTTACATATATACAGTTATGATATGACATTTATGGCATAGTGCATGTAGATACACATTCCTTGCATATGATTCCCTTCCACTTCCGCAAGCGTAATGCATGAAACACCTGTCCATCTCTCTCTCTCTCTCTCTCTCTCTCTCTCTCTCTCTCTCTCTCTCTCTCTCTCTCTCTCTCTCTCTCACAATCTCGTGCTTTCTGCAGACCGCAGTTCATTAAATGCCCTGCGCTTGGACAAAAAACTTTAAACTATCATTTCCATTAAAATGTTGTTTCTTTGTAATTTCTAGGTCACTTAGCTACCGAGGTGAAGGTCGTTGGTGTTGTTGCCTGATGACAAATTGCAGGGTGACGCTCTAGTCCATGATAGCTCTTGTTTGGGGGACAGGAATCAGGGATTTACTACTAGCAATTAGAGTCCATGGCCTGTCCCCAGGGAGATAATTGATCCAAAGTTGTGATAGTGTCTGGCTTTCATATACAATGGGAAGGACTTAAAACCTGACCACTAAAAGCCACCTTAGCTTACTGGGTACTTAAAAGGCTCATTCAATTTGTTTATACATGGTGGTGCATATTTTTCTTTTGAAACATATCATTACCATATAACATCATTTTAATACTTGTGATACCGCCTTGGTTTAAAGGCTGCTACACGCACGCACGCACGCACACGCGCGCGCAC
The DNA here is from genome assembly GCA_963921405.1 of Cepaea hortensis. Lineage (NCBI taxonomy): Eukaryota > Metazoa > Mollusca > Gastropoda > Stylommatophora > Helicidae > Cepaea > Cepaea hortensis. Next base: position 59,943,369 of record OY992891.1, read on the forward strand.
AGACACACACACACTCATACACATGCACGTGCAAATTCATGCACCACACAGACACGGACACACACCTGCATCCACACACATGCGCATACATATGTTACTGCCAACGGCACAGACACCCATCCACAATATATTTCATGTTTCGCATTCAAATATAATAATAGGAAAATTAATAATAATAGTAGCTGAAAAAATAATAGTATTGTTAATAATAATAATATAATTGTAAGATTATTAATACCATCAATAAACACATTTGCAGTTGTAGTATCCTTTGTTTAAAACAAGTTATTTGCTTCTTCTGTAATATGTGCTGTCTTCAGCCAAATATTTTACCAGATTTGCGCTTGTGGGGCTAAGATTAGAATGTTTGCGACTTTTTGTTGATAAAGTTGTTGGACAATTTCTTTGTTGATTGTTCTGTAATTGTACAGTGCTTTATTTCTTAATGTCCATATAAGATGTCTGTACTCTGCTAATAGAACAAGTAGCTTTGTGTGGATGTCTTGTGTGGAGTAAGGAATGGAATTTATCATGATTGCTTTGTAAACATCTGTTCTTTGTTTCGTATGAGTGTTTAGGATGTTGTGTAGGAGATTTCTTGTTGGCATGATTGCGTTGCATTCGTAATAGATGTGCTCTTCTGATTCTTAGACGTTCCGTCCACAAAGCTGACACTGTAGTATTTGTTTAGTTATTTTTGCTGTTCTCTCTGTTGTTGGGGTCATGATGTAAACAAGCCTATATGTAATTTATTTGCTTTTGGAGTAATCTGCTTGTTGTGAATATTAGAGAAAATGTCGGTATAATCTTTTATGAAATATCTATGTCCTCTTTTAATTCTGAGATGAACCGGAGTTGCTTGTAATTTAACTAAATGCATGTAGATTGTGTGTGTTTTCTTGTGTAGTAATTTTTCGTGTCCTTTAATGGATGAAATACATGTTTTGTGGAACGTTGGGAGAGTGCCAAAAATAAACTTTTGCACGCTGATAGCTAATTCGGTAGAAGTCCCCACCCATGTATCAACATTAAGCGCTTGGTGAAAATCTGGTTTAAAAATACACTAGACATGGTTGCATTACTATTAAAAAATTAACCCTAAAAAACATAATACATGGCTAAATTTCTTGTATGTTTAGCGGAGCATATTAATGTCAATATAAAACTACTAGTATCAATTAATTTAAGACGTAACTTGCTAAGATTTACATAAAAATATGTAATATTATTAAACCCCACAGTTATATCCCCTTAATTATAAAAGTAACCAGGGGGAGACTAGTCATGGCTCTTGACTCAACCAGAAGTAATAAGCTCCCCTGACCGCTAGATTTTACTTGCGCGCACAGGTAAAAGGTCACGTGCTGACCCCACCATGGCCAGCTAGAAAAATAAAATACAATGGCCAGCGATCAATGCTTGATAAGCTGTGAAGATAAACACGCCCACTGAGGTGCTCTGGTTGACTGTTAACTAGTATTATTATGCATGCAGTGCCTAATCGGGCAAGAGAGGGAAAGCTTGTGTTTAAGATTGGTAAAGTTAAGTCAGCCGTTTAAAATAACATTCAGCACAAATATGTATTTCTATTTGCTGTAAATATGGAGCTTCTGATTGAATTAAAGCAAAAGCCTATAAATCTACCTCGACCAAAGATACGCTGTGAAATCGTCTATACCCCCAAGTAGACTATGAACAACACATATAAGCGAAAACAGCATCGTGTGACAGGTCGACTTGCGTAGGGCGAACATGTCTATTTTTAATGGATTTCATTCGATGTATGCAGTGCAAGCACCAGCTATGTGTCTATCTATTACAGTACGTTGCAATGAGCCCCAACATTGTTTTGGTTGCGCGTGTACCATCATGTTGTGTCGCGTGTGTGTGAGTGCGCGCGCGCGTGTGTGTGTGTGTGGATGCGTGTTTGTGTGTGTGCTATCAATTACAGGACATCGCAGTCACCCTCTGCATTCTGTGGAGCTTCAGGCTTCCTTGGGCAAGTTTGCAATTGTCATTTTGAACGAACGACAGACATGTCATGTGCGTGTGTGTGTATGTACATGCGTGTGTGTGTGCTATCAATTACAGGACATCGCAGTCACCCTCAGCATTCTGCGGAGCTTCAGGCTTCCTGGGGCAAGTTTGCAATTGTCATTTTGAACGAACGACAGCCGTGTCATGTGCGTGTGTGAATGTACATGTGTGTGTGTGTGCTATCAATTACAGGACATCGCAGTCAATCTCAGTATTCTATGGAGTTTCAGGCTTCCTGGGACAACTTTGCAAATGTCATTTTGAACGAACGGTACCATGTCATGTGCGTGTGTGTGTATGTATATGCGTGTGTGTGTGCGTGCTATCAATTACAGGACATCGCATTCAACCTCAGTATTCTTTGGAGTGTCAGGCTTCCTGGGGCAAGTTTACAATAGTATTTTGAACGAACGGCAGGCATGTCATGTGCGCGTGCGTGTGTATGTGTGTACATGCGTGTGTGTGTGTGCTATCAATTACAGGACATCGCAGTCAGCCCCAGCATTCGTGCTTCCTGAACAAGATTGCCGTTGTCTTTTTCTGAACGACCGGCACATACGATCTTCTGTATTGTCTTTCATCAGGATTACCATCAGCATCATCACCCAGCACCTCCAACAAAAAATCATCATCATGAGCAGCATCATCATCATCTGAGGGTGACCGACTGGGTGACTCATCACGGGGCTATGTCGGCGGGGTGAACGTATGTGAACGTGCTCAGACATGTCTTTGGGGAAAACTGGAGGATGACTCAGAGTGTACTGACAGCATAACGATACAGTCAAGACAATTTTGTAATGGTCACAGCCTATCAAATATGGCGATGCTTCCGGTCATATGGCTAAGGTATATAATCGAAACACGTGACTAAATCCAACTAAAGATGGCGTCACACTCGCTCACATGTGTAAGGGTACAACCACGTGGCTAAAACCGATCAAAGATGGCGCTGTAGCCGGTCACGTGTCTTATGGGATACATTCGAAACATGTGACTAATGACTCAACCAGTCAAAGATGGAGTCGCACCCGGTCACATGACCAGACAGTGCATAGTATTCTGCTGAGTCATTCTACGTCAGCAAATAGCGTGTATAAGACGACCATCATTTACCGTCTAGAAGTACCGGTCTCAGTGAACACCAACCAGCTCACAATTTTACAAGTCGCTAACGGTAAGGTGGCTTTTGATAAATCTTTCACAATTTCGTTGTGTTTCTCCAAGTAGGCATACGGTTAACCTAACAATACTAGTATAATAAAGAGATATATGGTACTAATCGCATAGAACTGGAGTATTGCTTGGCTGGCTGCGACACCAATCAACACATGCACATGGCTGATTCATTAAGCCTGAATGTTTGCATACATGTGGCCTATTCTGAGATGCAGAATAATTAATTGTCCTGATCTGTCCATAACACGGTAGTCACCTTGAGCAAGTACTGTGGCTTTCTGACTTCGTCATTCATTTCTTTTGGTGGTATGTAACGGGTGGATCAGACTTATCTTATTGCACTCCTTCCGTAACCAATCGAGCAGCGCTGGCGTGTCTGGGTACTCGACAGTTGGGTGACAACCCTTGTATGGTGACCTTATGCCTACTGCTAAGTTCAGAAAGTAGTGTCTTTAGTACCGACAATATCCCACAACGAGCGCCTCGAGCACTGATTTTTGCATTTGCCAATAGCAACTAATGATACAACCGAGAAACGAGTGTAATGACCCAGTAGGTCAAAAACAGCGGTAATGGAAGAAACCAACGTGGAAACTAACCCACAAAATAGCATAGAGGGGAAAAAAATTCGTTCTAGTGCAAGTGTGGTCGGCGAGTGCCGCGACTAGAGATTGTCTTCTTCTGTCAACTGGTCGTTATATACACAGTCATTGGCGTATCACTATTTAATCTGTCTCGAGACAACGTCGACGCGGTCGAGGTTAAGTTGTGGATCGCTCTTCTAAGCAGCTGTCTGGGTTACATGCTACCAAACCCTAAAATATGAGCTTCTACGTGACATTACCGAGTAATGCTTCGCCGAACATGTTTCCCAAGAACACACCAGGTCACTATTTCGACAAGTTACCGCAGGCTATTGAGGTGAGTCAACATTTCGAAGTGGGTCTGGCCGAAATTCAATTCCCCAACTACTACTGAAATGTGCTAGAGAATGAAGTATGGCTAAGATACATCCCACCAAACGGTAGAGTGATAAGAATGGCGTGTCCCCCGGGCCTGTACAGTTCACCAGATGCGTTTATAGCTGCACTGAATCGACTAATGAAAGATCGGAAGGTGGACGATCAGCTCTGTGTTCTATTCCATTTCGACAATGCATCAAAGAAAGTCATCGTGAAAATACTCGAACCCGGGGCCACTATTACATTTAGTGAGAAGTTGCAAGAGATACTAGATACAATTGAAGGTGAAGGGGCGATAGACCTGAATAACGACCTGCAAAATGTCTACGTATACTGCGATCTCATTGCGGCGAGACCAGTCAGCCCCATGGTCCTACTACTAAGGACCGTTCCTATCATGAATCAGCGCTCTACCTCATTGTTTCGCGCCTACGACAAACTTCACTACATACCGCTGAGTCGTTACTCCTTCGACACGGTGGACCACTTCTATCCACTGATACGGGCACAAAGGTCACATTCACGACAGGGACTTCAGTGCTGACGTTACATTTTCGAAGTCGGAAGAGATCAGACCTGGAATAATGGTGCCCGGTCAACAAATGCCTGCAGTAGTCGGATGTGTCGGCCTAACGGCGCAAGAACGCAGCTCTGCTGTAAACAGGCACAACGCAATCACATCCGGAAAAAAACTCCGGATGAACGCAGAAGGAGGAGAAGAAGAAAAATGGTGAAATACGTGGCGTTACATCGAACCCCCAGACTGGTCGAAGACATGATGTGTCCCACACTCAGATGATTGATGCCTCGGTTATCTACAAGACTCAGATATCAGCCCACCAAGCAGGAGACCAGTTTTATGACTACATGCTAAGTGACATATACATACCAGGCTACCAACCGAAAAAATCAACCTACTCAGGCAATGGTGTGAAGAAATCCAGAAACAACATACAATGTGTATAGCTCTGTGTGTGAAAATAAGATGTTGTGATGATACTATGTATACCACACCATATCACATCAGCCATTTCTTATAATGACATTATGCATTTTTATTCTTGAAAAAATGTACTGAAATACTGTAAAATGTACTGAAATACTGTACAATAAACAGGCATATATTATAATTACGTCTTGATTGTTGAATTGTTTAGTGTTTACGGTGTATATAGTTGTCATGTGATAAGAGAATGAAGGGCAAAAATCTTGGTCAAGTAATAAAATTTGTTAGCCAAAGGGGAAAAATTGTGGCTACATTTCAACCAGACTTATAAAAAAGCTCACCCAAACTTAGGAAAATTAGGAAAATTTGTTAATCAAAGTGAAAAAGTTTGGTCACATTTCAACCAAACTTATACAAATCTCAATCAAACTTATGAAAAGTAGGAACATTTGTTAACCACATTTGAAAAGGTTAGCAGAATTTCAATCCAATCTTATAAACATCTAACTCAAACACATGAAAAGTAAGAAAATTTGTTAACCAATCGTGAAAGGTTTGGCCAACTTTCACCCAAACTTATGACAAGTTGGAAATTTTGTTGTCCAGAGGTGAAAAGTTTGGCCAAATTTCACCCAAACTTATGAAAAGTAGGAAACTTTGTTAACCAAATGGCAACAATCTCGGCCAAGTAATAAAATTTGTTAGCCAGAGGGGAAAATTGTGGCTACATTTCAATCAGACTTATAAAAAGCTCACCCAATCTTATAAAAAGTAGGAAAATTTGTTAACCAAATATGAAAAAGGTTAGCCGAATTTCAAACCAAACTTATAAAAAGCTCAGTCAAACATATGAAAAGTAGGAAAATTTGTTAATCAAACATGAAAAGTTTGGCCAACTGTCACCCAAACTTATGAAAAGTGGGAAATTTTGTTGTCCAGATGTGAAAAGTTTGACCACATTTCACCCGAACTTATGAAAAGTAAGAAACTTTGTTAACCAAATGGCAAACAATCTTGGCCAGGTAAGAAAATGTGGTAACCAAATGTGAAAAGGTTAGCCAAATTTCAAGCCAAACTTACAAAAATCTCAGTCAAACATATGAAAAGTAGGAAACTTTGTTAACCAAATGTGAAAATTTTTTGACAAGTGAAGAAATATTTCATGCAAAACTTATGAAAAGTAGGAAATTTTGTTAACAAAATAAGAAAAATCTTAGCCAAATTTCAGCCAAACTTATAAAAAGTAGGAATATTCCTTAACCAAAGGGAAAAAAATATCTCACGTTGTCATTTTACTGATCAAATTTCACCCAAACTTGTGAAAAGTAGGAAATTTTGTTGTCCAGATGTGAAAAGTTTGGCAAAATTTCACCCTAACCTATGAAAAGTAGGAAACTTTGTTAACCAAATGTGAAAAGTTTTACCAAATTTCAAACAAACTCATAAAAAAGTAGGAAACTTTAGTAATCAAATGTGAAAAGTTTGGACACATTTCATCCAAAACTTATGAAAAATAGGAAGTTAACAAAATATGTAAAGTTTGGTCAAATTTCAAACAAAACTCATAAAAAGTAGGAAACTTTGTTAACCAAAATGTGGAAAGTTTGGCCAAAATTCAACCAAATCCATGAAAAGTAGGAAATTTTGTTGACCAAATGTGAAAAATTGGGGCCAAAGTTCAACCAAACTTATAAATATCTCACCCAAACTTGTGAAAAGTAGGAAATTTTGTTATCCAGATGTTAAAAGTTTGACAAAATGTCAAACAAACTCATAAAAAAGTAGGAAACTGTGTTAACCAAATGTGAAAAGTTTGGCCAAAGTTCATCGAAACTTATAAAAATTAGGAAACTTTGTTAACCAAATGTGAAAGTTTTTGGACAAATTTCATCCAAAACTTATGAAAAGTAGGAAAATGCCTTAACCAAAAGGGAAAAAAATATCTCACATTGTCATTTTACATCCCCAACCTACTAGAGATATTCGCATGTCCCCTATGCAAACAACAGCTGTATTTCAGAAAATTAAATGTATCTTATGTAATAAGTCACTATGGTTGAATGAAAAAAATAAATTTCAACAATAAAATTGTACAAAAATTAACAATTAAAGTTCTCTTTTATGTTTCCAATTTGAATGTTTCATGTAGAAATTTAATTGTTAATTACCCAGGTAGTCACCCAGACCCAAGAAAATACCCGCCAAGTTCAAATATTGAGGTCAATTGTGGTCGTAAAATATGACGAAACAAGATGGCGGGATAACCCTGTAAAGAATGATTTATCGGGGGTTGGAACCCCCCAAAACTACTTAATTACCTTCTGACATACTACTCCGGCTATCTCCAGAATGTGTAACAGCCTGGGAACTTGGGTCACGTTGTCAGCGGCTGGGTCACAAGAGGACCATTCGACCCTCTTCCCGTTTCCGTGTTGTGAATATATTCATCTAAACATGTGTTAGCCGGACTCCGTGGCCTAAATGCTTGCGAACGCGATTCGTGAGCCACTTACCACGCATTCGAAACACAGCGGCGACTGATTTGGTAGCAGACTGTTTCGAGCTGGGAGTTTTAACGTGTTGGTATGAGAGCCGGTCGTTCAGAAAGCTATGGCAAACTACTAAACGTAAAACTTGCCAAGACAGCAACAACATGAGTAAAATGCTGTCAGCATCCCCAATAAGCCCTTACAGGAGTAAGGAGTTAACGCTAGGCTAGTAGAGAGACACCCAGACAGGGAAGACACCGACTGCTATTAATACCTCGCAGGGAGACACATTTGTGTCAGACCAGAGGGCAAAGAGTACGGATGAGCGAGGGCTTTCCCCAAGCAATTGGGTTGCTGGTAACCGTGATATGCCAGGTTACTCAAACTCACCACCCAGCGTGCTGGCCAGTCCAGGCACGCAATAGTAGCAACTGCACGGAGGGTAAAAGGGCCCATGCTGGTCCACGCTATGTGTAGCGGGACAGACTGACTGGAGACGGTAGAGAGGTCGGACGTATCCTTGACCAATACGATAGCTTTCTAGGCCATAGGCAAACTTAGGGCTATATCATTTAGATTGTGTAATGCTAGCATCATCTATCATCACGTTGATATATTCATATTGTGTAACAATGATGAAGCCTAAGGCTTGTAGAGCCGTTCACATGTCGGCTCTGAATAAATTGCATTCCTTTCGCAAATGTCATGAATTGTTATTTCGTGCAGTGCGAAAGTAGCGGAGTCTTGAAAGCTGCAGCGCACAGGTCGCTGACAAAAATGCTGGTGTTGACAGCGATGTCCTGTAAATAGGATATGCAAAAAAAAAAAAATGTGTGTTACCCGCTCTGTATATACCATCCACCCGTCCATCATATGCCATGCCGATAAGCGTGGGCGGTCATGTTTTACCATCTCATTCGATCACCAGAGTCGTGGATCAGCTCCGTATTCCTGCCTCGACCATGCCACGTGGCCAAGCCGTCCAGGTGATTACTTCTCGGTATTTCAGCATACCGCTTGGTAGATATCAACGGCTGTAAATATCATTTAAAATTTTGGTTAATATATCTACTCCGAATTCTCCCATTACTTCTAATTCTTCTATTGTGATTCAAACTGGCCCAGCTATTTTTCCTTTCTTCATATGTATGATAGCGTCAGTGACTTCTTCTTTTAGAAAAGGTGAACCTTCTAAGTTACTTTCTTCTGTTAAATCTACCCTTTCTCCATCATTTAATTCTCTTATATACTACTCATTCCACGTCTTCATTATTCATATTCCTTCAATAATATATTTCCTGTTTTTTTTAATTTTTTATTTTTATTTTAAACACTCTGTATTTATTCTTATTGTCCTTCCCGTGAGCTCACTGATTTGTCTGTGCATATTTTTTGCATCTTTAATAGAATTAAATGAAATTTTCTTGCACTGCTCGTTTAACTAACTTTCTTTTACCTTCACTCAATTATTTCCCATTTCTTTATTTATCTCGTCTTACTCTTGTTTATCATTTTGACTATGTTTTCTTTTGGCCATCAGCTTTAAGATTTCCTCAGTCATCCAGTTTGTTTCCATAGCTTTTTTGTCTTCTTTCTGGTAATATTTCTTTGCTCGTTTGATAAATGGAGCCCCTTAACATTTCTTATTGTTCGTTTATACTCTGTATTTTAGTAGAACACACTAGACAAGATAAACATTGAAAGCTATAATTACACCCACCGGGATCCGAACCTGTCACCTTCAAATGGTTACAGTGCTTCGCTGCAGGAAAGTTACTTCTTCACATGACTAATTAGACATTCCTAACTATAACCACTGGCCCAATGGCGAAATGGAACCGTACGCAATTCGTAATCCCGCATACTGCGTTCGAAATACAGCTGCTGGCGATTCGAAAGCAGACCGCCTTGTGTTGAATTTTATAAAAGGGTATGAGTGCCGGTCTTTCAGAAAGCAATGGCAAACTACTAATACTAAACGTAAACTTGCCAAGAAACCACAAACAGCCAAAGAATGCTGGGTTTGACTGCAACGTCCTGTAAAGGATATGCGACAAACTTTCCCATCTAACCAGCTTCTTGGGCTGTGTTAAAGAATCAAGGGCTTAAGCTAAGCGCCCAGAGATTCCCACCCCCTTATTTTGCCTATTTGTGCAGGACACCCCAGGGAATTCTGGCGCTTTCCCTCACTCTTCCAACGCCAGTCGAGTGCTGGTGCCGAGGAAGAAAACTAGAGAGAGGCAGAATATCTAGAAGGGTGTAAGCGCTCGATTGCTAGCCTTATGCCTTGCGGAGGAAACCGGGCATTGATTGGTGGGTTCGCAGATTATGCTTAGCAGTCGGCGATGAGTCTATCACCATGTAGCCTGGCGCGAGAGAGTGAATTCGTGTGCTGGTGTTTGGTATCCGCTTTTGTTTATAAACATGCATCTCTTATGTGGAGGAAACCATGACTACACATTTCAGAACGTTTCTTAAGGTAAGGTGTGTATTTTTGTTGCACAGTTTAGATGAATATTTTCATACAGAAAACAATTAAATCGGACAAATATGGCGAATGGCAGTATGGACGAGCGGCACTGGAAGGAACATCATATACTTGTGTGGGTCACAAGACTTGAATAGAAACCGTGCGTGACTGAAAGTAATTAAATAACAGCCGAGTACACACTGGGAACTCGCCGATGCTACAGAGTGCGCACATTGAGTGAGATTCTTCTAGCGTGTTCTATGGGAGAAAACGGGAGCGCTAAAATGGGGGGGGGGGGAAAGAGAGGGTAGTGTTTATGCAAAGAAAGTGGTCTGTTGCAAACCAATGGCATTTTCAGACAGTGCAGTCTTTAGAATTCTACGAAATTGCCGCAACAAAATCTGCCGTTTCTAAAAATAAACAACAATGCACTATGATTACATTATTGGTGGTATGCATAATGAGGCTTTTCCCGCCGGCTTAGACAAAACTATTCTTGGATATGTAAGCACATAGATGCGAATTCATGCGGTCACAATAAAAAAAAAACAGTTCTGTGTAGCTTCTTTCATTGTGATAAATTACTTTTCCAAATGCAGTAAAAAAATAACATAATCGTAATTTACTAAACATCCGTGTATATTATATGTTGATTAATTGAAATTTAATTAACGATATGAAGCTGTAGTTGAGCAGTAAGGATACCGGTACCTCAACCAAGAGACCTGGGTTTTAATCGTCGCCAAGACAAATAAATGATTTGTACCCGTCGGAAGTAGAACTACCTGCAGAATAAACATCTTAGCCTGTACACCGAGTGATTGTTCTTTAGGACAAACCTATATTCCTCACGTCTTCTACCATCCTCTCGACAAAAACACTTTTCTTACAAAGCCACAATGGTTGTTTATGTATGTGTTTATGTATTTCCCAGTACTTATCCATGCTGATATCCGTGACTGACAGTACAGATACAAACTAAAGGACCCTTTATCACTTCCTGAGATGCCCCATCATATGTTATAGATCAGTCGCCACTCGGGGGTGATATGGTACTGCCGTTACACCCCAGTATATTTTCTAGTACCCAGGTCAGGCTGGGACGACCTGGGAGGCCAGGTCAAGGTGAAGGATCCGTCTGGATGTGAGTTCAAACTCACGACCACTGGCACGTCAGGCAAGCGATCTAGCGACAGCGCTACCGCCACCACTGTTACAGTTAGTTCATTATTGTCCTTTGCACCCCATCGCAATCAACCCCATCATTCATTGGCTGGTTGTGACTTTTAGGCAATCATACGCTAGGTAGTTTTCCATTAACTCATCATGATCAAGTGCCATGCCGGCTGGTGTAGTCGTTCATGACTCTCCACAGATTTCGGTCTTTGGTTTTCTGGATCGACTCTGCTGATGATATTCCTCCATGCTACCGTCTCAGTCCATCCAGCATCATTTCTCCTGGTCTGCTTCTACCTCTCTTCCCCTCGATCTTTCCAGTTGTCATGATGCTCTCCAAGGCCATTAACTACTGAACATAAAATTGCCCAGTAATATTAAATCTCAAACAGAAAATAAGGCCTGGGTGTGATTGCAACTTCCTGCAAAATACATACAACTTGTATAAAAGAGTTTGCCATAGCTTCCTGAACGGCCAACACTCCTACCTTTTATGAATATCAACGCAAAGCCATCTGCTCCCAAATCGCCCACAGCTGACTTGGAACTCGATATATCGGGATTGGGAAATTGCGTTTACTATCCCACAGCCACGTTCGCCGTCACTTTGATTACAGTAAAACTTCGATTAACTGTCACTCGTTTAACCATCAGTTTCTGTTATCCGTCATCGTCTAAAATAATGCGTGAGTATCAACAAACTAAACAGTGAAAACATTACGATGTTTATAGAAGAAGTAACCGATTGGCTGGAAGGTGACAAAATGGATGGAGGATGTGAAATTTTGAACGATGATGAAATTATTTCTAGTGTGGATCGAATTGAAGAAGAAGAAATTGATGCCGATGAAGGATCAGTTCTTAACCAAAAACCTACAACTAGCCACTCAGAAGCAGAAACAATGTTATCAAAGTGCATCGACTGGTTTGAAATGCAAGAAGAGGGAAATGCAACACAGATCCTACTTCTACGTAAGATACGGAACATCGCCGCGCAGAAAGCTCGAGCCTCAAAGTCACAGAAGGAGATGACAGATTATTTTTAAGTAACGTTGGTTTATGGTATTACAATACATTTCTGTACATTCTTCTTCTTCTTCTTCAGCGTTCCGAGCCATTGAGGTTCTTTGCTGCAAATACAATCCGTCTCCATTCGTCTCTCTGGTGGACCTTCTCTTGCCAGTCGTTGATTCCAAGTGCTTGTAGGTCAAGGTCGTTGTCCAGATAAGTCAGTCCGATATCGAGGCTCATGTATTTGTTTCGTAACAAAGAAAGGTTTTTACAAAGGTGGGGATGTTAACCCCACGCTTCAACCCCCAACCTGGAGGACCAGGGTGTTTCTCTTTGTCTGTTCTCTACCCTTTGACCTGTCCGGCTTGGGAGGCCCTGCTGGTAGCTACGCTACCGCCGGCATAGCTCTCAGGGTTGAAGTTTATTATGATCGTTTTGTAACATTAAATGCAATATGTATGCATTATTCACCTTTAAAGGATTTTATTTTTATTTTCGTCCCAAGCCCGCAGTGAAATCACGTTACTGTACATAATTACATATGTATTAAGATATTTCTGTTATCCGTCTGTTCGGTTATCCGTCACAGCCCTGGTCCGGGCGGTGACGGTTAATCGAAGTTTTACTGTATTACACTAGCTCTATGTAATTATCTCCCAACCTGTAGTGTGTTATCGACTTGAACCACGCGTTCCGAGAGATGGCTCGTGTGTCACCACTTATGGCAATGTTTAATGACAGAATACCATATTAAAACACACTAAGTCGGGAGTTTATGGGTTGTATGTGCTGTGTAATAACAGCCGAAACACCTGTGTTCAGCGTGTGTAGCAATGAAGGCGTGTGTCGGCTTATGAGAAGGTTTAATACATCATCTGTGTTTGCATTCACATGCCCTGCCAAAAGCTGGTTGCGATGTTTGGTTGGGGTAATTAATTTTCGCTCTATTCCCCTGATATTTCCCATCGGATTTCTGTTATGTTATGGTATGGTTGTTGAGCGTCTGGCCGAGTGGCTAGAATGCCGGGCTCTCCTTCGGGAAACCCGGTTCAAATCCTCGGTAAGGTGTGGAGTTGTTTTCTGTCTCTAAACACCTAACCTTCACTGTTCGCGGCGACTGCACTAGCCATGCGGCCTTAATTCCTCAGGCTCAAGACTATAGGCAGTAAAAGACAGTTTTTTTTAAAATTGTATGCTATGGTATGGAGTGCTATGTTATGATATATTATGTTATGGTATGTTATGTTCTGGTGTGATATGTTATGGTGTGTTATGTTATGGTATGTTATGTTATGGATGGTATATTATGTTATGCTATATTATGTTATGGAATATTATAGTATATTATGTTATGGTATATTATGGTATATTATGTTATAGTATATTATTGTGATAGGAGGAAGGATGTGTAGAAGAGGGAGAATAGGAGAATGAGAGATAGAGAGATTACAGGAGAGAGGTATAAAGATTGGAAAGAGTAGAGAAAGATTGTTCCGGTGTAGGGGAGACTAATTATAGAAACCCTTTTATTCGCCTCTGAATTCATAAGTACACAGGTATACAAATCACGAATACAACACACTGTCTTAACTGACACTAGTTCAACCCTTCAAATAAGAGGCAACCCTAATTCAAGTTTATTTTCCTTCAAACAGCTGTTACAAATGCATCGTGTGAAGATAATACCAGTCAATATTGGAGCAATTCCTTCAGACGACTAACATCAAGAACATATAATCAAATAAATGAATTCCCACCAATACCAATCTTAGGATAATACAATCGAACCAGTGTTAGTACTGAGGGAGTAGACTACAGACAAATACTATCAGAAGGGCATTCTTAACACAGAAATACACTCAAGTAAAAATAGTCACGTAGGTGAAACCGTATACCTAACTAAATGTAGAAATACGCCTAAGTGCCACCTGTTCAAATACCAACAATTTACCCAGGTATTCATTCGGACTACCTGAAAAACAAACAAAATAATAGCATTGACTATCACAGCTACGTGAGCGTCCTACTAAAATAAAAATTAGTCTTTCCCCGCCTACGGAGTCCCCAGCACCTATTGTTTCTTTCTCTGTACTAGTATTAAGCCTTATCACCATCATCATCATCATCATCCTGTCTCCCCTTCATTAGTATCACCGTCTCCCTATTCCTCGTGTGTCCCCAGTGACATGTATTAGCGTTACATTATGGTATATTATGTTATGGTATGTTGTGGTATATTATGTTATGGTATGTTATGTTCTGGTGTGGTATGTTATGTTATGGATGGTATGTTATGTTATCACGTTATGAATCCTGGACAGTTAGTAAACAAGCAAGGAAACCAGCAGACGCCTCAGAAATGTAGCTTGACAGAAGAATGCTAGCAATTTCCCGGGCAGACAAAATGAGTAATCTAAATGTTTTGAAAGAAGCTAAGATAACTTATCACAAACACCAGAAAGAGTCATTATTTTTAGGCCGGAGTATGAGAAGATGGAAGATTTCACAATTTTTTTTTTCGTTGGCTCGCTTTGAACTAGAGCGTAGTTCACGCTGGACTGATTTTTGCGTGTGGATTAGCATTCCCTCTTACCAGTGTCCCTTGCCATCAGACGAACCCACTGCGACTTCTGAGGTAGTTGTAATTTACGTTCTCAAGTCAAGAACGAGAAGCCATCAATTTCGTCCAATTGACATGTGTCCGGATTGAACTCACTACCTCGCCATCAACACACCGGAAGTTTAAGAGAGACCGCTCTTATCCATTCGGCCATGCTAATCGCCAGAACATATTGTGATAGTTTGAAAGATTCGCGGAAAGAGGACGAGAACGAGAACAGATTCCCAGCAGCCTTGTGTCATGGATAGAAGAGTGATGCCGACTTTCATCTGCGCAACTATGTGCGTGGTGGTCAGCTTCGATCAATTAAGGACATATCGTAGCCGAGTATGAGTCTCAATGTTTCATTTTACACCCTGTCGACTGTCTAGCTGGAACTTGAGGAGTCCCAGACCCTAGTCTAAGGCCCTAAGCACATGTCCCTGGCAAGGAAGAAAGATTAAGGGTCGTTCATTGTCGGTTGCTGTCATCATCTTCAATGCTGTCAAATCTTTCTTGGCTGTGATTACGACACCGTCTACGCAACACTTATACGGCAAGCATTTGTCAAGGGTGAGCCATGTTTGGGTGTCAGTGTATGTACAGTAGCAGCCTCATGATCCTTCTCTTAGAACATTGTTGGACATATCTTCTAAGTCTGTGGCCGACACAATCATTTTCATTGCTGTCCGAAAACTCTCATTCGTGTCGTTTACCATTTTTGATCATGATTTTCAAATTGGTTATTTACTAATGAGATCACCACAGATAGATAGGCCTTGAAAAAGCCGCATTTCAGAAAATGAAAAGTATCTTATGCAATAAGTCGCTATCAATGAATGTAAGAAAGAGAGTGCTAAAATGCTATATAGAACCAGTTTTGCTGTATGGCAGCGAATCTTGGAATGTAAATGAACTAATTAGGAAGAACTTAGAAGCAACAGAGATGTGGTTTTTAAGACGAATGTTGCGAATTCCTTGGACTGCCAGAGTAACTAACAACGATTGCCTGAAAGAGGCTAATGAAACTAGAACACTATATACAACAATAAGAAAGAGACAAACAGCTTTCTTTGGTCATGTGGTGAGAAGAGAGGCATTGGAGAACATCGTGACAAATGGAAAGATCGAAGGGAAGAGAGGCAGAGGTAGACCAAGAGAAATGATGCTGGGAGGATTGAGACGGTGCCATGGAGGAATATCATCAGCAGAGTTAATCCAGAACACCAAAGACCGAGATCTGTGGAGAGTCATGAACGCCTACGCCAGCCGGTTGATGATGATGTCCGTACCTGGATTTCACTGTTGTACCTACGCTTGTGACTGCTACGGAGGCCTTAAGCCAGCGTAGAAACCCGGATCGCTCGCCGCTGATGTTCTTTGTTACAATAACTTTGGGAGCCTACAACTGCCTCCATGTGTACACGCGTTATCACGTCCGTCTCTGGATCAGCTTGTGCAGGATCGCGCGCTCCGGCAGTTCTAGCATATTATGCATGAATGGTTTTTGCCGAGACGTTACGGCGTATATATATTTATTTATGTGTACACCAGCTCGTCTCTGGTGTTGCATTATGCCATGCTGTCCTCGCCTTAGTCCGCTCCTTGATGATGCTGCAGATCTCAGCACGCATGCAGGAACTCCGAAGTTCTTGTGTGGATCAAATTTATATATTGTATTACACATTTGGAATGTACGCACAAGTAAAGGACCCTTATAAACGCCTTAGGGCACATCCGGCAAACGGTGCTAGGTCTATATCATTGTATAAACCAATCGGCGCTTGTAGTTGATGTGGTCAGTAGCACAATGTCCACCTTTATTTCCCAAGACATTTTTCGTACCCATTGAAGGCTGTGCTGACCAGGTCAGTTTTGAAAAATCCAAATTCCCCCGGAAGGTTAACCCGGTCAACAAATGCCTGCAGAAGTCGGATATGTCGGCCTAACGGCGCAAGAACGCAGCTCTGCTGTAAACAAGCACCACGCAATCACGTCCGAAACAACTCTCCGGATGAACACAGAAGAAGAAGAAGAAGAAGAAGAAATCCAAATTTTCCCAGCTGCAATGACCGCCGGGTCGTCTAACCACTAGGCTCCCCGTGTAGAAACTATTGCTTGCATAACCTTTACAGGACATCGCAGTTCAACCCCAACATTTTTGGCTGTTTGTGATTTCTGGGCGAGATTACGTTCAGCAGTTTGCCATTGCTTGAAGAACGACCGGCACTCATACCATTGTATGAAATACCAACGCAAGGCGGTCTGCTGCTAAATCGCCCGCAGCTGGTTTCGAAGGCGGTATGCGGGATTACGAACTTCGTCCGTAACCTCTTCGTCACAAAATACTTTCTCCATATAATAGTGAGGCTTGATAACCGGTCCCCCAAGTGGTGCCTTCGTGCTGGGAAACGGACCAGATAGAAACGTGCTGGGAAACGGACCAGATAGAAACGTGCTGGGTAACGGACCACATAGAAACGTGCTGGGAAACGGACCACATAGAAACGTGCTGGGAAACGGACCAGATAGAAACGTGCTGGGAAACGGACCACATAGAAACGTGCTGGGAAACGGACCAC
Source organism: Cepaea hortensis (assembly GCA_963921405.1). Lineage (NCBI taxonomy): Eukaryota > Metazoa > Mollusca > Gastropoda > Stylommatophora > Helicidae > Cepaea > Cepaea hortensis. Next base: position 59,960,820 of record OY992891.1, read on the forward strand.
ATAGAAACGTGCTGGGAAACGGACCAGATAGAAACGTGCTGGGAAACGGACCACATAGAAACGCGTAATGTCCATCAATCAAGTGCCATCCCAATAAGGACCTGATGCCTTCCATACAGACCGTGTAACACAGACAAGAGAAGTAACGACTGCAGCAGCATATAACAACAGAACATGAAAACAGTTAGGTATGCTTGCGACAAAGCGAGAGAAAATAAACAAAGACACAGTACCATTCCTTACAACGAACGCAAATCCAGCAAAGGGAAATCACAGCGTGGAAGATAGCAATGATAATAAAAACGTAAAACTAAAAAAAAATTTATCTTATATATAAAAAAGGATGTGCGTATGTATCTCTGTATGTATTTATGTATCTCTGTCCGTATGTCCTTTATGCGCTCGCGAACGGCCCATCCGATTGAGATGAAATTTTCTACACGCCTTCCTTTCATTCCAGAGATGCCAACTGTCGTAGTTTTTTTTTCTTCTTCCTCCTCCTCCCTCCTCCCTCCTCCCCCTCCCAAAATACGTACGTCCAGGAAATGGTCTTCTACATAGACACTTCTCTCTGAGGTCCGCGATAACATATTAACCTGGTGGGATGGCAATCAATCATCCTACTACCTCCTCCCTCCTCCTCCCTTCTCCCTCTTCCTCCTCCCTCTTCCTCCCTCCGCCTCCTCCCTCCTCCCACTCTCTACTCCTCCTTCCTCCTCCCTCCTCCTTCTCCCTCTTCCTTCTCCCTCTTCCTCCTCCCTCTTCCTGCTCCCTCCGCCTCCTCCCTCCGCCTACTCTCTCCTCCTCCTCCTCCCTCTCCCTCCTCCTACTCCCTTCTCCTCCTCCTCCTCCTCCTCTCTCCTCCTCCCTCCTTCTCCCTCTTCCTCCTTCCTCCTCCTCCCCCTCCTCCTCCACCCTACTCCTCCCTCCTCTTCCTAATCCCTCCTCCTCCCTCCTATTCCTCCTGTCTCCTCCTCCCTCCTTCTCCCTCCTCCTTCTACCTCTTCCTCCCTCCTCCTTCTCCCTCCACCTCCTCCCTCCTCCTCTCTCCTCCTCCTCCCTCCTCCTCCCTCTCCCTCCTCCCTTCTCATCCTCCCCCACCTACGTTCTCCTCCTCCCTCCTCCCTCCTCCTCCTTCTCCCTCCTCCTCCCCCTCCCTCCTCCCCCTACTCCTTCACCCTCCTCCCTTCTCCTCCTCCTTCACCATCCTCCCTCCTCCTCCCTCCTCCTCATCCTCCCTCCTCCTCCCTCCTCATCCCTCTTCCTCCTCCTCCTCCCTCCTCCCTCCTCCTTCTCCCCTTTCCCCCCTCTTTCTCTTAATCCCTCCTCCTCCCTTCTCCTCCCTCCTATTCATCCCTACTCCTCCTCCTCCCTCCTCCTCCTCTCTCCGCCTATCTCTTCCTCCCTCCTCCTCCCTCTTCCTCCTCCTCCTCCCTCCTCTCTCTTCCTCCTCCCTCCTCCTCCCTCTTCCTCCTCCTCCTCCCTCCTCCTTCCTCCTGCTCCCTCCTCCTCCTAACTTCTCCTCCCTTCTCCTCCTCCCCCTCCTACCCCTCCCTCCTCCCCCTCATCCGTCTTCCTCCCTCCTCCTTCTTCCTCCCTCCTCCTTCTTCCTCCCTCCTCCCCCTCCTCCTCCCTCTCCTCCTTATCCCTCCTCCTCCATTCTCCTCCTCCCTCCTCCTCCTCTCTCTACCTCCTCCCTCCTCCTCCCTTCACATTCCTCCTCCTCCCTCTTCCTCCTCATCCCTCCTCCTCCTCCTCCCTCCTCCTCCCTTCACATTCCTCCTCCTCCCTCTTCCTCCTCCTCCCTCTCATCCTCTTCCCTCCTTCTCCTCCCTCCTCCTTCTCCCTCTTCCTAATCCCTCCTCCTCCCTCCTATTCCTCCTGTCTCCTCCTCCCTCCTCCTTCTCCTCCCTCCTCCTCCTCCCTCTTCCTCCCTCTTCCTGCTCCCTCCGCCTCCTCCCTCCGCCTACTCTCTCCTCCTCCTCCCTCCTCCTCCCTCTCCCTCCTCCTCCTCCCTCTCCTCCTCCTCCTCCTCCTGCGATCTCCTCCTCCCTCCTTCTCCCTCTTCCTCCTCCCTCCTCCTCCCCCTCCTCCTCCACCCTACTCCTCCCTCCTCTTCCTAATCCCTCCTCCTCCCTCCTATTCCTCCTGTCTCCTCCCTCCTCCTCCTCCCTCCTCTTCCCTCCTCCACCTCCCTCTTCCTCCTCCCTCCTCCATTTACCCAAGACAGACAGACATACAGATAGTCGGGAACGGGATCTTATATGACTACTTATATGATTTAAATGAGATGCTCTCCACCATGGGCTGGGCCGGGTCAGACAGACAGACAGACAGACAGACAGATAGATAGACAGACAGACAGACAGACAGTCGGGAACGGGAGCTTATATGACTACTTATATGAATTAAATGAGATGCTCCCCACCAGAGTCTGGGCGAAGCCGGGCCGTGTCAGCTAGTTAATTAATAAATAAATAAATCACGCCACCACACAACGAATCGCCGTTTCCATCTTAGTTATCTTCATCAGGAACAGTAGAAACAGATCTAAAGAAAAATTTTTAATTAGAAAATTTAATTAAAAATTAAAATTTAAACAGAAAAAAAGCATTGGTATCTAACGATTGGTATCTAACGTTATTATGCCATTGCCGATGGTCCATTTCTAGGACAACTGCTCAGAAGTTCAGATGTGAAAGGTGCCAAATAAGAACATAAGCTGAAGTTAGAAACAGGTATTGATATAAAGAGGGTTGTCAGCAGAGTGATACAGTGGCATCTATAATTATACCAATACTCATTCTCGCTGAATGGATGCATCCCAACGCGTTGATTAACTGGCTCTCGATTTTAAGCCTACATAAGTTGTTGTAGCAACATAGATTTCATGCAGTGACCCCATACATCGTCGACTCCATTGTGATCAGAAAAATTGACGGAGTTTTGTTTAATATCTCTTCTTCTTCTTCTTCTTCTTCTTCTTCTTCTTCTTCTTCTTCTTCTTCTTCTTCTTCTTCTTCTTCTTCTTCTTCTTCTTCTTCTTCTTCTTCTTCTTCTTCTCCTCCTCCCCTCCTCCTCCCTCTCCTCCCCTTTCTCCTCCTCCTAATCATTCTCCCCCCTCTTCTCCTCCTCCTCCTCTTCCTTCTTCTTCTTCTTCTTCTTCTTCTTCTTCTTCTTCTTCTTCTTCTTCTTCTTCTTCCTTCTCCTCCACCCCCTTCTCCACCACCACCACCACCACCACCACCACCACCACCACCACCACCACCACCACCACCACCACCACCACCTCCTCCTCCTCCTCCTCCTTCTCCTCTTCCTCCTCCTCCTTCTTCTTCTTCTCCTCCTTCTTCTTCTTCTTCTTCTTCTTCTTCTTCTTCTTCTTCTTCTTCTTCTTCTTCTTCTTCTTCTCCTTCTTCTTCTTCTTCTTCTTCTTCTTCTTCTTCTTCTTCTTCTTCTTCTTCTTCTTCTTCTTCTTCTTCATTTGTTCTTCTTCATTTGCTACCGCTGTGTGCTGCTGCTGCTGCTGCTGATAGAAGATAACGAATGCGGCGAATTGCCTAACGACTCTATACATTCATTCAACAATAACTGATACTGATAGTCTATCCAGTTCCGCTCCAGTAAGATTATCGATTATCCTCCACAACGGGCCAGTCTGTTAACTGGTTATTCGACTTCAGACAGGTCTTACTGGTTTCTGCCGTTCTGAGTACAAGAGAGAGAGAGAGAGAGAGAGAGAGAGAGAGAGAGAGAGAGAGAGAGAAAGAGGGAGAGAAAGAGAGAGGGAAAGAGGGAGAGAAAGAGCGAGAGGGGGGAGAGAGCTGGGACGGGGTAGAGGGAGCAGTAAAGAGGGAGAGGATGCTAGGATGGTGTGATAGAGAAAGTGATCCCAGAGAATACAAGTGAAAGGAGAATGTGACAGTGATAGAGAGTAGTAGCGAGTGTTAGAGAGTGATAGATAGTAATAGCGAGTGTTAGAGAGTGATAGAGAGTAATAGCGAGTGTTAGAGAGTGATAGAGAGTAGTAGCGAGTGTTAGAGAGTGATAGAAAGTGGTAGCGAGTGTTAGAGAGTGATAGAGAGCAATAGCGAGTGTTATAGAGTGATAGAGAGTAATAGCGAGTGTTAGAGAGTGATAGCGAGTGTTAGAGAATGATAGAGAGTAATGGCGAGTGTTAGAGAGTGATAGAGCAGTGAGTAGGTAGGCAAAGAGTGAGAGAACGAACGAACTTTATTTTCAAAGGGTCATAAATTGAACAGAGTGGGATAGACAGCAAGAGTGAGTGTGTAAGATGCCGGGGGTCACACTGCTCGTGGTACAATGAGTTGGCTGTGGTTAACCCCATTTTAAGATGTCAGAAGTCACACATTGACATTGGAAGTGCCATGGTCTGATATATATATATATATATATGGGTGTAACAGGATATTTTGGTTCTGTTGGCCCGATGTACCCGATACGTTTACACAGGAGTGTCCTCAATCTGTCATAAGTACAGTGTAGAGTTGACAATGTCATAACCCGCTCGTGTTTGTTTTGACATGGTAGTTGGGTTTACACAATGTTATCAGTCAGGACGCAGATAGTTGTGTTTGGACGATGCTTCCTCACAGTATCCAGATTATAGTGTGATAGTAGAAGGAAACCGTTGTGAACATTCACGAGCGTCTATGTGATGTGTATGAAAGTTTTACAGTCGACAGGAGTACGGTCAGTCGAAGGGTTCAGAGAATCAAAGAATCAGGAAGTGGAGATAAGTAGCTGCTTGATCGGCCGCGCTGTGGGCGTCCTGTTACAATCACCAACGCAGAAATGGTGAAATGCGCTGAGGGCATTATTCTTACTGCTAAGCGAGTAACTAACTACTCAACAGTTGTCCTTACAGCTGTCAGACAGCGAAGGCAGTGTAAATGCATTTATAAAAACTCTCGGATTTTTTAAAAGTTCTATGGGTTCTTGGAAGTCTCACAAATGATCACCGATTGCAAAGGAAAGCAATTTCTTCTGAATTGTTGGCGCGTTTCAATAGAAATGGAGAGAACTTTTTGAGTAAGATCGTTACAGGTGACGAATCCTGGGCACATCATTTTGAACCTGAGACCTAAAAAAAAAACAGTCAGTGGAGTGGCATCATCCGCAATCACCACGAAGAATGAAATTCAAGACAACTCCTTCAGCTGGAAAGGTCATGATCACTGTCTTTTGGGAAATTGAAGGTGTGATTCTTGTGGATGTTATGCCAAGAGGAGAGACAATCAATTGGCAAGCTTACATTAAGACATTGACAAAATTAATCAACGTTCTCGTAGAGTTCGGCGGCACAGGAATTCAGCAGACCTGCTTTTGCTTCACGACAACGCGCGCCCTCACACAAGTCTGGCAACACAGGAAGCAATCACCAAAATTAGTTGGACAGTACTACCCCATCCAACCTGTAGTCCCGATTTGGCAACCTCTGATTTTCATCTATTTGAGTCACTTAAAGATGCACTCCGTGGGACAAGGTTTGAAGAGGATGAAGGAGTGATTCATGCATCGAAGAAATGACTACATGATCAAGACAAAATCTGGTACAGGTAAGGAATCCATGCACTTGTTTCTCGCTGGCATAAAGCCGTACACGTTAATGGATATTATGTTGAATAATACCGATGTTTACATGACGTATCCATGTATACTGTATATACATTTCATGCTTTTTGAATAAACAACTCAAGAGAAAAATGACGTGGTGCATTACTTTCTGAACGCCTCTCGTTTGAGGGGGATTTAAATGAAAACCTTACCAGTGTGGTAGACATTACAATAATCATGCCATTGTGTTGTAACCTGTCAGTATTGTTGTTAAGGATGTCAAGAGTGTTAAGCACGTAACATCACGTAGCAGACGATCACGGTGGCGTAATAAGAACTGTTTAAAGATGACCGCCTCACTTTTGATATGCACCAAAGAGGAGCCGCGTTCTGTTATCCGTTTTTTGATCAGTGAAAGGATGCAACCTATAGAAATTCATCGGTGAATGAAGGTCCGTTATGATGATGCATGCCTGTCAGTCCAGCAAGTGTATGAGTGGAGTAGGAAGTTTCAACACAGCGTGACATTTTTTAACAGACTTCACGACCGGGTCAGACACGCCGAGTAATTACCCAGAGTCGAATTCTCTATAGGAATCCAAGCACTTTATCGGCGCTGGAGGACTTGCATTGAACGCAGTGGTGACTACATCGAAACATGAACCATTTTTTCTTTACTGTTTTCAGAATATATTCACTCACATACACCCCCCCCCCCCCCCAAAAAAAAAAAAAAATAAAAAAAAATATTTTCATGTGAACCCTCCCCCCCCCCCCCCCCCGTATAGTGTTATTGGCAATGTATGAAGGAAACAAGAATAGGCATGTTGTGTGATAATTCATCTACAGCTACTATCATCATCTCATCTTGTCCCTCTTGTACCTTGCGGTGTTGAAGTGAACCATAAACAGCGGGGGTTTATAGGTTTCACAAATGGAAATTCTCACGGAGTCTGTTGTTATTCCCTTCGTCCATCATTTACATGGTCGGTCTCTTCTGGTGCCATTTCGTCTGTACATCATTGCTTGTTGCAAACAAATCAATCAATCAATCATGTGCCATGCCGGAAAGCAAAAAAAAAAAAAAAAAAAAAAAAAAAAGAATAGAAGGAAAATAGACATATATTGACACTTTTACAAAAACATACACTGCCGTTTCTTAATCAAATATAGGACGTGAGGGTCTACTGTTAAAATTACTGGCTGGGAAGAATAGACTAAGGGAACAAAAGAGTGGGTGTGCACGAAACAACACTTCTACAACACTTCACTAAAGCACTTCTCCATAAAGCACGCCTCTACAACACTTCACTATACATCACGTCTCTACACCACTTCTTTACAACGCTTCACTATACAGCGCGTCTCTACGACACTTCTCTGTACAACATTTCTCTTCAACAATTAATTACAACACTTCCCTATGCAACACTTCTCTATACAACACTTCTCTATAATACTTCTCTAATAAACACGTTTCTATACAACACTACTATACAATACTTTCCTATACAACACTTCTCTATACAACACTTCTCTAAACAACACTTCTCTATACAACACTTCTCTACAACACTTCTCTATTCAATACTTCTCTACAACACTTCTCCGTACAACACTTCTCCATACAACACTTCTCTATACAACACTTCTCTATACAACACTTCTCAATACAAGACGCCTTTACAACACTTCTCTACACCCGTTCTATACTAGCAATTCTCTACAACACTTCTCTACAACATTTCTCTATACAGCACTTTTCTAGAACACTTCTTTACAACACTTCTCTACAACACTTCTCTACACAACACCAACACTTCTCTACACAACACCAACACTTCTCTACACAACACCAACACTTCTCTACACAACACCAACACTTCTCTACACAACACCAACACTTCTCTACAACACTTCTCTACAGCACTTCCCTACAGCACTTCTCTACAACACTTCCCTACAATACTTCCCTACAACACTTGTCTACATGTGCGCTTAACTTCCACCTGTTTATATGTTCTGATATGATAGTCATCACATCGGTATTTACGAAGTGGGTATGTTGGGCGTATTGCAAGATATGAATGCTGCAATGTGTACAAACTGCGTACCGGCCTACCCACTCTTCGGACTACTTATCTATCTACCTTCTTACATACATAACTACATATCTAACTACCTACCAACCTACCTATATATCCATCCATTTATCAGTCTCTCCATTCATCCATCCGCCCGTCTCTGTCTATCTGTCTGTCTATACGTCTGTGTGTTTAACTGTCGGTTTGTTAAACTGTCTATCTGTCATTCTAAATGTCTGTCTGTCTGACTCTCTCTCTCTCTCTCTCTCTCTCTCTCTCTCTCTCTCTCTCGCTCTCGCTCTCTCTCTCTCTGTGTGTGTGTGTGTGTGTGTGGGAATTTGTCTGTCTGACCTGTCTGTGTCTGCCTAATCTGCCAGTCTATCTCATCTGTTTGTATAACCTGTCTGTCTTTCTGTCTCTATTCGTATGTCTGTCTAATACAGTGGTTCTCAACCGGTGAGGAATTCCCCCCCCCCACCCTCCCCAGGGGGGAATTTTGGGGTTTCCAGGGCGGGGGGAGGGGGGAGGGGGGGAATGAAGATTATTTCAAGATCGCGTTAATACAAGAACCGCTTACTTGATATTGTTTTTCCCTTCATACTTTACGGTTCTGTACGTATCACCCTTCTGAAATTCATTTTATAACGTAAGTAGATCCGCAAATCACGTTTTATGTAGATGTCTAGACTTGTTTTAGTATGTGCTATTAAATTTAGCTTCAATTATTACGCATACTGTGTAGGGGCAGGGGGGAATTTTTAGGGAGGAAATACGAAGGGGGGGGGGGGGAATGACGTTCTAAAAATATGGTGAGGGGGTATGACGTCCTAAAAATATGGTGAAGGGGGGCACGGGCCAAAAAAGGTTGAGAACCACTGGTCTAATATGTCTGCCCGTGCATATAATTTTGGACGCAGAATTCTGAAAACGTACTTCTGGACACTAACACGACATGCTGGAAATGTATTTCTAGACACCAACACGACATTCTGGGAACACAATTGTGGACACCAACACGACATTCTGGGAACACAATTGTGGACACCAACACGACATTCTGGGAACATATTTCTAGACATCAACACGACATTCTGGGAACACAATTGTGGACACCAACACGACATTCTGGGAACACAGTTGTGGACACCAACACGACATTCTGGGAACACAATTGTGGACACCAACACGACATTCTGGGAACATATTTCTAGACACCAACACGACATTCTGGGAACATATTTCTAGACACCAACACGACATTCTGGGAACATATTTCTAGACACCAACACGACATTCTGGGAACACAATTGTGGACACCAACACGACCTTCTGGGAACACAATTGTGGACACCAACACGACATTCTGGGAACACAATTGTGGACACTAACACGACATTCTGGGAACATATTTTTAGACACCAACACGACATTCTGGGAACACAATTGTGGACACCAACACGACATTCTGGGAACATATTTCTAGACACCAACACGACATTCTGGGAACATATTTCTAGACACCAACACGACATTCTGGGAACATATTTCTAGACACCAACACGACATTCTGGGAACATATTTCTAGACACCAACACGACATTCTGGGAACACAATTGTGGACACCAACACGACATTCTGGGAACACAATTGTGGACACCAACACGACATTCTGGGAACACAATTGTGGACACCTACACGACATTCTGGGAACACAATTGTGGACACCAACACGACATTCTGGGAACACAATTGTGGACACCAACACGACATTCTGGGAACACAATTGTGGACACCAACACGACATTCTGGGAACTGAATTGTGGACACCAACACGACATTCTGGGAACTCAATTGTGTACACCAACACGACATTCTGGGAACACAGTTGTGGACACCAACACGACATTCTGAGAACGCAATTGTGGACACCAACGCGACATTATGGGAACGCTATTGTGGAACCCAACCGGACATTTTGGGAAAGCAATTGTGGACATTCTGGGAACGTATTTCTGTACACCAACACGACATTCTAGGAACGGTTTTCTGTACACCAACACGACATTCTGGGAACGTATTTCTGGACATAAGCAGAACATTCTGGAATCGTACTTCTGTAAATCAACACGACATTCTGGGAAACACGACATTCTGGGATCGTTTTTCTGTACACCAACACGACATTCTGGGAACGTATTTCTGGACATAAAGAAAACATTCTGGAATCGTACTTCTGTACATCAACACGGCATTCTAGGAACGTACTTCTAGTCATCTACACGGCACTCTCTCTCTCTCTCTCTCTCTCTCTCTCTCTCTCTCTCTCTCTCTCTCTCTCTCTCTCTCTCTCTCTCTCTCTCTCTCTCTCATACTTGTATTGCCAGAATCATCTCACGGTTCGTCCTTGGCTTGGGGACGTAACTTACAAGTACCTCAGAAGTCGGAGTGGGGTCGCCTAACGGCAAGGGGCACTGGTAATAGAGAAAGCTAACCCACACGCAAACAATCAACCAAGTTCACTCACTAGTTATAGCAATTATTAACCTAGCAGCATGTGTGTGTAGACTACGATCGAGTTAAAAACAAAAGTGCTAATGTCAAAGCAGATTGTGGCGGTTTTTTCCCCCCAATCGCTAGCTCGCTTTGGAATCAAACGTAGTCCATACATGGGCGACTACTTCTAGTGCACTGCACTGATGTTTGCTTGTGGATACATAACATTTTTATGGAGCCTCGAAGTTTATAGTGCGCACCTTCTCAGGCTTCGGTCGCAATTTCACATGGCTGGTCCCGTTTGTGCATGGGTGGTTACAAGGCGCCACCTGCCGTGTGGAAACTTGTGTTGTGTTGTGATGTGCTGGTTCCAACGGACACAGCCGCGTGAAAAAAAAAATGTTTTTGTGTTTTTCTTGTTGCAAAGAGCACAAGCTGAAGCGAGTTTATTTTGGGGTCGGCGTGACTTAGTGGTACCATGTCTGCATCTCTAACTGCAGTTCACAAATAAACAAGCTTGTAATGTTTGGCACTCATAGAAGTAGAGCAGATGACGCATTAGTTTTAACGCATTAGTTTTAACAAGTGTGTTGCATATCCTTTACAGGACGTAGCAGTCGACTCCAGCATGTTTTGCCTGTTTCTGATTCCTGGGCAGTAGTTTGCCTTTGTTTCCGAGTGACCGGCACTCATTCAATTGTATGGAAACCAACGCAAGGCGGTCTGATATATATATATATATATATATATATATATATATATATATATATATATATATATAAATGTTTTGCGTATCCTTTTACAGGACTTAGCTGTCAACAGCAGCATCTTTCAGCTGTCTGTTGATCTCTTGGCAAGATTACGCTCAGTAGTTTGCCATTGCTTTCTGAGCGGCCGGCTCAGTATCCGCAAGTCACGTGCGGGGGTCGAACCACCTCAGTTCTCGCTCCGCTGCGAGACTCTGCGTGATAAACGGGATTACAGAGAGAAAGTGTTGTAACCCCACAGCCAGAGAGACCGGCATATATATATATATATATATATATATATATTTTTTTTTTTTTGCGTATCCCTTACGGGACGTTGCAGTCAACACCAGCATTTTCAGCTGCTGTTGATGTACTAGGCAAGTGTTACGTTCAGTAGTTTGCCATTGCTTTCTGAACGACCGGCCTCTATACCTTTTTCGAAAAAACCAGCACCGCCGTGTTTCGAACCCGGGTATACGGGCTCACAAACCGCGTTCGCAAGCCCTTCAGCCACAGAGACATATATATATATATATATATATATATATATATATATATATATATATATATATATATATATATATATATATATATATATGTGTGTGTGTGTGTGTGTGTGTGTGTGTGTGTGTGTGTGTGTGAGCATGGCCGAATGGGTAAGAACGCGTGTTCTTAAACAATTGTTGTGCTGCCGAGGTAAGCGATTCAACTCCTATACCGAACAGTTGGACTAAAATGTTGACCTGTCGTCCTTGACTTGGGTATGTAAAGTACAAGTACCTCTGAAGTCGGATTGGGTTCGTTTGATGGCGAGAGACACTGTTAATAAGGAAAGCTAATCCACACGCAAAATTCAGTTCATCACTACTATAAATAGTGTGTATGGACTACGCTTGAGTATATATATATATATATATATATATATATATATATATATATATATATATATATATATATATATATATATATATATATATATATATATATATTTATATATTTAAACATATCCTTTTACAGGATTTAGCTGTCAACACCAGCATCTTTCAGCTGTATGTTGATCTCTTGGCAAGATTACGCTCAGTAGTTTGCCATTGCTTTCTGAGCGGCCGGCTCAGTATCCCGCAAGTCACGAGCGGGGGTCGAACCGCCTCAGCTCACGCTCCGCTACGAGACTGCGTGATAAACGGGATTACAGAAAGAAATTGTTGTAACCCCACAGCCAGAGAGACCGGCTATATATATATATATATATATATATATATATATATATATATATATATATATATATATATATATATATATCCATCCATCCATCCCCTATCAAAGAAGTAAGGCGCCTCCTTCCCTCCGCTAGCCTACGCGACACCCTTGGGCAAGGTGGAGTACCCTTTTAGCCCCCCGATCAGGGTTACGTGAAACCATGAGTGCAGGTGGTGGATGAAGATGAAGAGCAGCCGACAGATAGTTGTAGGTTATGGTCTCCACCTTCACGGCGGTAGGCAGAGGATCTCTTTTTTGAGGCGACAATGCCTACGGTCACTGACCAGTATGGTCACTGCTCGGAAGGAAAGAAATGGCAAACTACCTTCTTTACAGATGCCAAGAAAATCATGTTGTGTGGACTCATCGATAATAAGAGAAACGGCGTAAATGGGTGCTCCATAGGAGCAGCCTCGCCCGGTAGGGATAGTCATGCGCACCAGGTGACTCCTGAAGAAATGATTTGGAGAACTTGGTGACAACTGGCACGATCGAGGGGAACAGACCAAGGGGAAGACCTAGAAGCAAGTACCTGGATGGCTTGGCCTTGTGGCATGGTCGAGACAGAAACAAGGAGCTGATCCACGACTCTGGTGATCGAGTGAGATGGCAGAACATGACCGCCCACGCTTACAGGCATGACACATGATGGATGGGTGGATGGATCCATCCATCATGTGCCATGACAGTAAGCGTGGGCGGTCATGTTCTGCCATCTCACTCGATCACCAGGGTCGTAGATCAGCTCCGTGTTCCTGTCTAGACCATGCCATGTGGCCAAGCCATCCAGGTGTTTACTTCTCTGTCTTCCCCTTGGTCTCTTCCCTTCGATCTTGCCAGTTGTCACCAAGTTCTCCAAATCATTTCTTCTCATAACATACGCAAACAATTTTGACTGTCAACGTCTAATGTCTCCAGTCAGCTTACGATCTTCATTTGTTTCTTGAAGGACTTGTTCATTTGTTTTTCTGTCTATATTAACGAGCACCTCTCATAACGAGTAATTCGCATAACGAGCAAAATAAATTGTAAAAAAAATGATTCGCTAAACGAGTGACGTTTCGCATAACGAGTGACGAGGGGAGGGAAAGTCCCGGATTGTGCGCCTACAGCAGCGAGCAAGATGACCTTCTTGAAGAATTTAAATTCATCAAGATCCAGTTTCTGCCTCCCAACACTACTATGGACCAGCAGGTTATGTCTAACTTTAAGAAGCTCTACACTAAAGAGCCCTTCGAGCGTTGTTTTGAGGTGACTGAAGGGATCAATCTCACTCTCAGAGAGTTTTGGAAATATCACTTCCACATCGTTGCCTGCCTCAAGATGATCGAAAAGGCGTGGGAAGGGGTTACCAAGAGAACCCTCACTTCTGCTTGGAAGAAGCTTTGGCCGAAGAGAGTTGTCGAATGTGACTTTGAGGGGTTTGAGACAGTACCTGTGGAGCCTGCAGTCAACACGATCGTGTCTTTAGCCAAGATCATGGGACTGGAGGTGGATAACAAAGATATCAATGAGCTTGTGGAAGAGCATAACCAAGAGCTGACCACCAAAGAGCTTATGGAATTACACTGTGTTTCACAACAAGAAGTTGTGGAGGAGAGTTTGTCCGAGGAGGAGGAGAAGGTAACAGCAAACCAGCAATCTTCTGGCGCAATAAGAGAAATGCTGGAAGCATGGTAAACTGTTACATCGTACATTGAGAACCGTCACCCTAATAAGGCAGTGGCTATGAGAACTACTAATTTATTTAATGATAATGCCGTGTCGCATTTCCACCAAATTCTGAAGCGTCGGCAAAAACAAATTTCTCTAGAAGGCTTTCTAGTAAAAAAGAATTATGTATGTGTTATAAATTGTAAATTAATAATTCCAATTTGTTTTTTCTACAAATCGAATTCTCATTCCAGGTTCGTTCATTCCGCGATAGAAGAGGAAGATGAATCACGCTCCTTAACAATGTATATATAATTTTCTTTGAATAAACGTTATACAAAATATTTTGAGTATTTTTTCGGCATGAAACGCATTATCGTATTTTACATTAATTTGTATGGGAAAAAACTGTTTCGCTTAACGAGTGTTTCGCATTACGAGTAAGATTCTGGAACGAATTTTGCTCGTTAAGCGAGGTTCCACTGAGCTATAGAGTCGCCGGTGTGTCAGAGTCGGGGGTCGTGGTCATGCTTTCAGCGACTTCACCTTCACGTGTGACGGCCTTGACAGTTGACCCACACCAGATACTGCTGATGAAGGAGTGAATTGCCTGACCTTCGCATATTCTAGCGCGAGACACAAGAAATGGAAAAGTCAGTCCCTCCCATGCCGTCTTTCCTTCCCAGACAATTCTCAAAGATCCCTAGCATTGTCAGGTCTGGTACCCATTTTATAAGGCTGATTCCACCCCAGAGCCGTACGTGTCGGCAGAACTAATCCTGCCCCCGCTGGGGATTGAACTCAGACCACCGAATCAGCAGGCTAGCGCTCTAACCTTTTATGTCACTGTAATAACCCCCCCCCCCCCCCCCCCCAAAAAAAAAAAAAAAAAAAAAACAATAAATAAATAAATCCCTGGACGCCTTGAAAATGTGGTTTTATAGAATAATGCTGAAAATTAATTGGACAGCCAAAATGAGCAACCAGGACGTTTTAAGGGAGGCTGAGTCGCAAAGACAACTTCTCACAAGCGTCAGAAAGAGGTAGTCTTCGTTTTTTGGCCACGTTATGAGAAGACAAACACTGGAACATATTGTGACAACCGGAAAGATTTGCGGACAGAGAGATAGAGGACGACAGCGTGAGAAGATTCTTGACAGTCTTGTGATATGGCACGGGAGTCAACACATGTATCCATGACGTCTGAGATCGTTGTTTGTGGAGAAGCATGATCGCCCACGCCAGCCGGCAAGGCATTCGGTGATGACTCCCAGAACTGTAATAACTGCTAAGCAGACACTTTTTAAAAATTTTAACCCTGACTCCGAAAATGTATGACTCAAATGTTTGCAAATATTTATCGTATTTGTGCGCGCCTTAGATAAGCCAAACGCTGGGAACAAAAATTATGGGGGAAATGTAGTTATACTTCTTTCCAGCAGTGGTATATGTCGCCAGCTCTGCAGAAAGTAAACAGGATGGCTCGTTTACAGGTAAGCTCGTGCAGAAGGAAGGAAGAAACACGAAACGGGGAAACGAAAGACACATGTGGAAATGATGAAGGTCAGATCAAACTCAGATCGTTTTGACGGGAGTAGGAAAGATGAAAGGGAAAAGAACATGCATTCACAAGCTCACGTACGCCAGTGTTGTTAGCGTAACACGTAGCTGATGCAGTTCATTATGGCCGTTCAGTGATGTTGAATTATGCGTGTCGAAAATGTTGTCTGAACATTCAATTTGTTTCTGGCACCTTCCTGTTTTGCTAGACCGTCGTTTTGTTCCGTTATGCTTTAAAATAGGGCATCATAACCAAAACCCATTGCGGTTAACAGGGATGGAATTATATCTCTCCTTAGTACAAAGCCTGGGCTGAATTGTAGAGACCATGTGTTGTCTATGCAGCATGATCAATCTCTCGGCCAGCCCAGTTTACTCCAGAGGAAAGGTAACACAAAACATCTGGAACAAGACAAGCTGCAGAAGCTGCTGGATCAGCAAAGCAATGCTCTAACTGTCCACCTGTCGGAGCTTCAATCCTAGACCAGTAATCGACCAAAGCTTAACATCCTTAACAATAATATAAACAGGTTACAAGACGATGGCATGATTATTGTAATTTCTATCACACTTTTACGGTTTTCATTTAAAGGCGCCTTGTAACTTCTGGAGATCCAATCCTCCGATCACCATGGAGCTTTCCGTGTTTGTTTATTTCATGTTGTCCTGTGTATTCTGTGCTCGTCATTATAGTCTGGGTGAGTGGCTAGAAAAACAGGGGCTGAGTGGTCTCGAGATATGGTGTCTGCCTCGAGTGCTGGAGGTTCCTGGTTCAAGCCCCGGTGAGGGCCGGGATTTTTTCACGTGGACTTCTAGTAACAAAATTTCCCCCGGTCTCTGGGTAGTGAGATCGGACGCGCGTGTGTATTGTTGCGCACGTAAGAAAAAATACCTTGGCAGTTGGAAATGGAAAAAGAGTAGCCTAACAAAATTTCGAGTTAAAAATCTGCCCAAAGTATTTCAGGATCCTCGCTGGTGCTACGGAGTTCGCGCACTGAGCTGAGATTCTCCGGACTCAGGTTTTAGTTAGGAGTAGAGCGGAGCACTAATCGGTTACACCCGTGCCGTGATGTTGATCCGTCGACTAAACTACACTAAACTAGACTTGAGTTAGGAGTAGAGCGGAGCACTTATGGGTTACACCCGTGTACCGTGATGTTGATCCGTCGACTAAACACGGAAACTGAGTGGCTAGAATGTCGGATTCTCCTTCGGGAGACTTGGGTTCGAATCCTCGGTTAGGTGTGGATATTTTTTTCTGTCGGGGACAAAAAGAAAATCCTAACCTGCAAGTTGGCTTCGACTGCACCGAATAGGCGGCCTTAATTATTCAGGCACAACCCCCCTTCCCCCCTCCCCCCTCCTTTTCCTACACCGCAAGGTGCTGTAGGCGGTAGATGACAGATGACAGTTATAGTGCTGCCCCAGATGCCACACGGGCACCCTCACAACGGCATGTGACTGACGTTTACACATTTGCATGTTCTGTTTGAGGACGTTGCGATCACCTCAAGTGATAGTTTGTTTGTTTGTTTTCCAATGTTTCTTCTTCAATTGCTCGCTTTGACCTCAAGCATAGTCCATACATATGCTACTACATCTTGTGCCCTGGACTGATTTGTGCGTGTGGATTATCTTTCCCCGTTACTAATGTCCCTCGCCATAGTGCGAACACACTCCGACGTCTGAGGCACTTGTAATTTACGTCCCCAAGTCAAGAACAAGAAGTCAAAATTTTAGTCCTACTGAACGTGTAGGAGTTGAACCCGCTACCTCGGTATCGGCGCACGGAATCTTAAAGAACGAGCGCATTTATCCATTCGGCCACGCTGACCAATCCCAGATTGGTTTTCTAGGCAAGTTAAAGTTCAGTCGTTTGCCGTTGTTTGAAAGAAAAGTCAACGTTTAAGTCAAACTGACCGGTGTGTGGAATGCACTCGATATCCCGCAGTCAGTGCACCGGTAATGTAAGCGCAATTAGCCCGGCGGCCACGCAGACCCCTTTGACTTATATAGCAAACACATTGCAGCAGAATAACCTCACTTATACTCCATTTGTCGCAGCATATGATACCACAACATCTAGCTTAAGAATGGAAGTGGAAGCGGTCAGTGCAGCTTTCCGCTGGATGGGGAATACGATACACACACACACATCGTGATTGTAACTGTCTCAGAAAACATTCTGAGTAGGGTGAGGACAGGCAAGCTTCGTACAGAGTGGCTTGCTTCGCTTCGGAAGTCACGACAAACATCGTCTGGATCTTTTCTCCGGGGCATGCTAGTGTGCTGGGGAATGAACAGGCAGACAGATTGGCTGGCGCTGCAAAACTTGGTGGAGTATTGATGCATGACAAGGCAGACGTGGTTGCGGCCTTGTGGGAGCACGTGTGCCTCAATGTAGATGGACTTTGGCTATGCCGTAATATAACATATTGAAAATCTACAAGAGGTATTTATCTTGGCTCATTAACAGTAACACCAACCAAGTCTCTCACGAAATGAATTAGATAATGAAATAACGACGTGGCTCCGGTGAAGATTTAACACCTTTTTATTCGGTGTTGCAGCATAAGAACATACAATTTCAGTGTCACTATAGAGCTCCCGTCCACCGGGACAACATCTATCTACGTATCCACAGTTAATATGGTTAATGCCGGACCTCCTTCACCTCAACGCCCAGCCTATTTCCATTCCACTGCTCTTTCGATCCTTGCCGTTACGTTCATGATAGATTCATCTAGGTTTTCGATCCACAGTTCTTAGCTCCATAGTTTCTTCTCAACAAATGCTTCTTCTTGCTATCCTACTTGAAGATCAAGTATGCTTGCATTCAAATATCCAATTGCCACATGAATTTTGAGCCACAATCGAAAAACACATCCAGTCTCGAAGATGGCACCACAGCGTATCTTTCTTTGTTGTCGTGTGACGTATCTCGTCTCCCTTAGTTTCCTTGTGCACTATCCACTTTGGTGCATACTTAGGAAAAATCCCTTTATCCTCTCTCTCTATCCTGTGTTGCTGTAATAGCTATATGGCAACGTGTACACCTCGGAGGAGCAAATGGATCATCATGGTCTGGTAAGAATGAGGCAGTGAAGAGTGACGAGGGGATCTGGCCGACACCCGACGCTCAGAGGAGGGGCGGGACGGACATATAATCAGATTGTTACTGGTATTATTAGTGTTGGGACTCTTCGCTGGCTGTTGAGGATGGGGCCGGAGCGCCTGTGGGAATGCCCCGAATGCTGTTATGTCGGTTCCTAGATCAATCTGTCAATCAATCAATCAAACAAATAACACGATGACACTTGTATGGTGATATATCGTCCTTCTGTCCAAATGGTAGGTCACATTTAGTGAAATATTAAACATGTGGTATTTCCTACCGTTTCAGTTCATCCAGCTTCATGTCTCTTGGTCTACCTCTGCCTCTTGTACCGCTTCTCTTTCCCGTCGTCACAATGTTTTCCAACGCCCCACTTCCCATTTTGTGTTTAACAAAACTATGGGGTGTTTGGATATGGTTAAGGACCACCATCAGTGTAAATAGTTATCTCTATAGATGCTCCTGTATCCCTTAAAGATAACACAAGGAGTATCGTAGCATAATACTTCTTGCTGTACAAGATAAAATCCTTCTGCACACTTTCTATTGTGATTAACCAGGCAATGCTAGTTCAGTAGTTTGCCATTGCTTTCTGAACGGCAGAAGCGTCATACCAGCGACATCACCCGCTGATGATTTGGAACCCTCGACTCAGTGTGTCGTACAATTATGAAACTGCGCGTCTCACTGTCCCCTCATCCAAAACTCTGTATATTCCATAATAATGTGAAGGAGATAAGTGGGAGAAGAAGATGAGGCAGCCCGAGAGATACAATGCTGGGTGGACTGTGATAGTGGCAAGGAGCAATATCATCAGCAGAATTGATCCAGAACACCGAGGACAGAGAGATACTATGCTGGGTGGACTGTGACGGTGGCATGGAGGAATGCAGAGTTGATCCAGAACACCGAGGACAGAGAGATACTATGCTGGGTGGACTGTGACGGTGGCATGGAGCAATATCATCAGCAGAATTGATCCAGTCATAAAGGACCGAGATCTATGGAGAGGCATGCGCGCCTATGCGTGTTGACAGGTCACATGATGATGATGATGTTAAGTGTGGAGGATCTTTGAGGTTACGGCGTCCTGGCTCAGGTTTGTGCGGACCTGGTTGGTTTAAAAGTGTGGTTGCTTCAATGTGTTGTTTATATCAATGCTAGGTTTAGGTGGTATATCGATTCCATCCAACCGTATGGGTCGTGCTCCATTTATCACTGTCATCAGTTTTATCCTGAAATCTGTGCGTGGAATTGCCTGTGTCAACATACAGAGAAATATATATTTTTTTTAAATTTGTACTTTTGAGCTTAAATATCACAGGAGAAACCGTAGAATATCGTGTGCCAAGAAGTAGAACATTTCTGAAATGCTACGAGACTTAAACATTAAAGAAAACTGGCTCTTACAGAATCTTGTCTCGGAAACTAAAGTACGTTGGCCTCATTAAACATTACAAATGCCAGTGTTGGAAGGCGTGGTTCCCGGAAGCAGAGGCAGGGGTGGAGGTGTAGGGACCAAGAGAGTCTCCGTGGCGAAGTGGTCAAGCTGGTTGACTCGGGCTCCGAAAGTTGTGGGTTCGATTCCGGGCGGCGTACTTCGGGTCACGAATGAAATTTTTTCGGAGACTCCCGTCGTCGCTAGAGCTACGGAGTTCGTGCTTTGTGCGATGCTTTCCGCGCTGCGGAAAGAAACTGAGCAAGATGGGTTAAAACCTGGTGCAATGAAGTCGACCCTGTCGACTTTTAAGCGACTTTTTTTTAAGAAGCAGAGGCATGAAGATAGACATAGGACATTGCAGACACCTTGGGCATGAGGCAAGGGGAGATGGCCAGAGATCGAGAGGTTTTTCGTCGCGCCATGATCAGAGCGGCGTTCTACAAATGACGACGCAAGATGCTGGTGTGAATGTTTAGAGTTAAGAAAATAATGGTGTCCTCGTCATTAATCCTAAGGCAATGGGTGGAGCTTCCAGCCCTCCGGGACAATAGCCACAACTCGGGGGACCTGTGTCCACTTAGCATATGTTTTAAAAAAAAAACCATGGGCAGTTTGAAAGTGGATAGAGCACCCCAAATACGCCGACGCCCAGCCTTAAAATACAACAAAAAGGTGAAGACAAAAATTCCCCAAAATAAATATGTACATCGTGAGTGATTTCAGTATATACACATTTGCATCCTCGCTATAACTACGGGGTTTTGCGGAGATTCATCTTGTGTGGTCTTTGGGGGAAGAAGGAGCACATTTGATGATAATCGTGTGCATTGACCGTGGTTCTTAACCAAAAGTAAACATCCCATAATGTTCTGAAACACACTGGACATATTTTTGTGAACAGCCAATTGCTGATAACCCGGCCATTTTCTTATCGAAGTGTAAGCTGAAACACGGTAGTAACGTGGCAAAACTTCATACTGATAACATGCTGAGCTGAAGCCTGTCGTCTCTTCTTGTGTGTACTGGGCGCAGCATGCCCTGGTTAAACTGCGTACATTCCCATTTGTCTTCTCTGTCATGTTTATTTGTCTTTCCTTGGCTAATACTCGACAGGACATTATATGTTGTGTTTAACACGACAGGCAGACGAACGGACAGACATACATTTAGAGAAGATAAAATCTCATCTCATCTCATCATGTTCCTCTTGTACCTTGCGGTGTCGAGGTGAAGTATAAACTTCGTGAGAGTGCCCGATTATGGGCTTCATGCATCGATATTCCCATGGACTCTGCTATTCCCTCCATCCAACGTTTACGTGGTCGGCCTCTTGCTTTGTTTCCATCTGGTCTGTACATCATTGCTTGTTGTGGTATGCTGTTGAATGGTAATCTGCTTGCATGGCCAAACCATTTGACTTGCTGCTTTCTAATAAAATCTAGCGCTGCTATAACCCCCACTTCTGTTCCCGTGCGTGTGTGTGTGCGTGTATCTGTGTGTGCGTGTGTGTGTATGCGGACTATACTCTTTATGTTCCACGCAACGTATTGTGTGATTGGCTCGTCCCTTTGAATGCCAACCATCATGTAGTGTAGATATCTTACGTTTTACAATCGGCCAGACGGGACGCAGAGGTGTTTCCAAGGCACCAGGGCCGGGTTATATACTGGCCAAGACCTATTGACGCGTCCTCGTCGAGTGTCCTGGGCAACAGGTCCCTTTGGGGTCCTGGCTAAAGTCAGTAGGATCGCCGATTCCTCCGAAGTCGGAGAGTGTCTGCCTGTACGGCGAGGAACCACCAGACTGCACACCAATAAGTCAGACATGGGACAACGGATACTCACGCAAAACTCAGGTCCTGTATGACATCACACTGATGTTGGAAAACAGGATGCCTTCATCCGACATACAGGACTTCGCGTTGGAGCTCAAGCCAACGAACACAAGCAAGCAAGCAAGCAACAATCGGCCAGACTATTCTAAAGAAATACAGCAGCCACGGTAATCACTCCCATTATATATTTAGCCTCTGTGAAAGTAATCATCTTTATTATCTGCCATGCTGATAAGCGTTTGCGGTCATATTTCGTCATCTCACACGATCACCAACGTTGTTAATCAGCTCCGTGTTCATGTCTCGACCATGCCATGTAGCCAAGCCATCCAGATATTTACTTCTCTGCCTAGCCCTTTTTCTTTTCCCCTCAATCGTTTCAGTTATCACCAATTTATCTAGTTTATTTATTCTCATACTGTGCCCAAAAGTCTTGACTGCCTACGTCTAATTTCTCTAATCAGTTTACAGATTTCATTTGTCTCTTGTAGGACTTGCTCACTAGTTTTTCTGTCTGTCCATGGTATTCTTTGCATTTTCTTGAGAAACCATATTCCACTTCATTTACTAGTGAAAGCAGTGCGTCCTCTAAAAGTACTGGAGAGTATGAGAAAGGACAATCTGGTCTCATATTTGACGAATGGAAACTCCCACCTGCCCCTCCAAGTGTTGGAGGACGAACAGTGCGGAGTTATGTGACAAACGCACTCTGGAGTTCCAATATCTACCGGTATAAGTGGACATCTCTGCAAATGAGCAGAGCAGGGCATTCACGTGTCTTGACAGTCGAAAATGTATAGTCAAGATAAGGAGTGGATATACCCCAGGGTGGATGCGGAAGTCAAGGGGAAATCACCAGGCTATCTTCCCAAGATGTTATTCATCAGAATAGTTCAGTCGGATCCATCCATCATGTGCCATGCCGGTAAGCGTGGGCGGTCATGTTCTGCCATCTCACCCGATCACCAGAGTCGTGGATCAGCTCCGTGTTTCTGTCTCGACTATGCCACAAGGCCAAGCCATCCAGGTACTTGCTTCTAGGTCTTCCCCTTGGTCTGTTCCCCTCGATCTTACCAGTTGTCACCAAATTCTCCAATCCATTTCTTCTCATAACATGTCCAAAAAATTTTGACTGTCTACGTCTAATTTCTCTAATCAATTTACGATCTTCATTTGTTTCTTGAAGGACTTGTTCATTGGTCTTTCTGGCTGTCCATGGTATTCTTTGCATTTTCCTCAGAAACCACATCTCTACAGCCATCAGATGTTTTTCAGCCTGACTGCTCATTGTCCACGCTTCACATCCATACAAAAGTACAGGCTCAATGTAGCATCTCAACACTCTCTTTCTCGTTTCAATTGACATCTTTTTATTGGTCAATATGTTTTTCATCTTGCTAAAGGCTACTTTTGCCATGGCGATTCTTATTCTAATCTCTTCAAGGCATCTCCCATCAGATGTTATTACTGTTCCGAGATAATTGTACCTGCTCACTTGTTGAAGAATATTCCCATTTACTTGTATATTACATTGTGGTATTTCGTCCTTCCTAGTGACGACCATAATCTGTGTCTTTTTACAATTTAATTCTAACCCTAGTTGTTCACTGTGTGTCACAATCGCATCTACTAAATTTTGCAGGTCCTGTTCATTGTCTGCAATCAAGACTGTATCATCTGCATATCTAATGTTATTGATGCATCGTCCCCCAATGTTGATTCCTTCCATATCTTCAATATTTCTGAAAATACTTTCACTGTACAGGGAAAACAGATCTGGAGACATTACACATCCCTGTCTCACACCCCTTTTAATAGGCTGATATTGGCTTACTTCATTATCAACTCTTATGGCAGCTTGTTGTTTCCAATATATGTTTTTTACAAGTCTAAGATCTTTTCCATCAATTTGTAGATCTTCAAGCATCCTTATCATGTTGACATGTCTCACTTTATCAAAAGCCTTTGTGTAGTCAATAAAGCAAAGGTGTAGATCTTTGTTTACTTCTATAGAACGTTCGATTATGTTTCTCAGTATATACACAGCATTTACTGTACCCTTGCCTTCCACAAACCCACATTGTTCTTCTCCTATTTCAGGTTGTATTTTCCTTCTAACTCTTTGCATGATAATTCTTAGCAAAATCTTCGTGATGTGACTCATTATACTAATTGTTCGATGTTGATCACATTCCAAGGCTCCTGATTTCTTTGGGATTGCAATAAATACAGAATCACATAACTCGTGAGGTATATTTCCAGTATCATATATTGTATTAAGCAGACTGGTAACATGATCTATTCCATATTCTTCTAAAGCATTAATCATTTCTATTGTGACGCTGTCTGAACTGGGGGTCTTGCCAGATTTCATATGGTTAAGAGCATTCTGAACCTCCATCTTCAAAATTGCTGGTCCTTCATTATTATTTTGAACATCATACTGTTCGTCTCTGTTGTCGTCATACAGGTTTTTCACGTAATCTGACCATTCATGTAATATCTGATCTTTTTCTATTATGACTCTTCCATCTTTTGTCTTTAGGCAGCCTGCTGATGTACGTGTTCTTTGATTAGTAAGCTCCTGAATTCTTTTGTGCATTAGGTTCGCATTGTTACTGTTGTGTTGTTTTTCAATTTCTCTGCAATTTTTCTCAAGCCATGTTTCTTTTGCCTCCTTACATAAGGTTCTCACTTTTCTGTGAATTTCTTCATATTTGGCAGGATTATTTTTGTTCTGTCTTCTTGTTTCCATTAGTTGTAAAATTTCTTCAGTCATCCATGTCTTACGGCCCACTTTCTTTACTTTTGGAATAGTTTTTTCTGCTGCGCAACTGATTGAATTCTTCATCGTTTCCCATTGATCATCTACATCTTGAAACAGGATCTCTAGATCAGACAATATATCAAATTTGTTCTTTACTTCTATGTTAAAATTATCTTGTATTTCTTTGTCAGTTTTCAATTTGCACCAGTCATATTTAGGGTTTCCTGCTGTATACTTGACTTTCTTTAACTTTACCCTGAATGTGCCTGTAATTAATCTGTGATCACTGTAACAGTCTGCATTTGGAACTGTTTTTACGACTGTTAACGCATTTCGAAACCTTTTGCTAATCAGGATGTAATCTATCTGGTTTTTAATCCTGCTGTCTGGACTCCTCCATGTCCATAATCTTCTAGGATGCTGTTTAAACCAGGTGTTTCCTACAACCATTTCTTGTTCTTTTGCCCATTCTACAAGTCTGTATCCTCTTTCATTTCTCTCTCCCAAACCATGATTGCCTACACTGCATCCATCGCCTTGCTGTCCTATTTTTGCGTTGAAATCACCCATTATGATATTTATTTCTGATTTTTTGCAGTTCTTCAAAGCAGACTCCACGTCATTATAAAATTCCTCTATGCTTTCTTCACTGCTTTCACTTGTTGGGGCATATACTTGAATGACATTTATTTTAAAAGGTCTTCCGTTTAATTTTACTAATAGGACTCTGTCTGACACAGCATGATATCCTTTGACAGAATTTGATGTTTGCTTATCTAATATAATGGCTACACCTCTTTGCTGTTCTTCTCCCCCAGAGTAAATAATCTTACAATCCTCTCCTGTCCTTATCCCTGCTCCTTTCGATCTCGTTTCCGATATTCCTAATATGTTAATCTTCTCTCTCTTCATTTCTTTTTTGATGTTTTCTAACTTTCCATCTGCATTCATTGTTCTAACGTTCCAAGTTCCTACTTTCAATGATATTAATCTGTTGCACCTAGTAGCCTGTTGACGGTCTGGAGTCACCTGGTGCGCATGACTATCCCTACCGGGCGAGGTTGCTCCTATGGAGCACCCATTTACGCCGTTTCTCTGATTATCGATGATTTCACACAACATGATTTTCTTGGCATGTGTAAAGAAGGTAGTTTGCCATTGCTTTCCTTCCTAGCAGTGACCATACTGGTCAGTGACCGTAGCCATTGTCTCCTCAAAAAAGAGATCCTCTGCCTACCGTCGTGAAGGTGGAGACCATAACCTACAACTATCTGTTGGCTGCTCTCCATCTTCATCCACCACCTGCACCCATGGCTTCACGTAACCCTGATCGGGAGGCTAAACGGGTACTCATGATTAAACTCTACTATATGCACCAGGAACAGTCTGTAGCCAGGAAGAAATACACATTCTCACGGTGAAATAGACAATGGTGACACCTCAAACCAAATCACAAGATGTCAAAATAATACTTGGGATTTTCAGCCAAGATGAGGAAATGAGGGAACGGAAGATGCACTTGGTGACTACGGTTTAGAAATAGGAAAGTAAAAAAAAAGAAAACATGATAAAATGGGCAAACATAAATGATGCGTTGATTGAACCCTGCTGATTTAAATAACATAAGAGACAGTTAAAGACACCGAAAAGCCAAAATAAGAAAATATTCAATGAAATTGACTACATCACTACAAACGCTAGTTTGTTACGTTGTGCTTCGAACAAAGGCGTAATGACAACAACCAAACTATTGATGGAGTTACACTTCTCCATAACACAAAGCCTGGGCTGAATTATAGAGACCATATGTTGCCCGTGCAGCATGATCTCTCTGCTCGGAGGAGTCGGTGGTCAGTCTTTCTCTAATGTAGCGAACAATGAGTACAAGCATCGAACCCCGTCCGATCGGGCTCACGCCATTCTCAGCTGTGCGTTCTAACCATCAGACCAACGCGCTCGCTGGAGATCTTCTATGACCTCCTTGTCTTATGTTTCACCCCAAAATACTCGGCAGAACCCTCCAGTGACCCACATTTCAAAGGCCCCATTTTGTCAACGCGGTTATCCTGTACATTATCTACAAGTCATAAATAACCATGATTTGGACTGTCTGGCGTGGCTTGATCTTTGTTTTTTAATGCTGCATATCCCATACAGGACGTTGCAGTCAACACCAGCATTTTTCAGCTGCTGTTGATGTACTAGGCAAGTGTTACGTTCAGTAGATTACCATTGCTTTCTGAACGACCGGCTGACATACCCCCGTAAGTTACCAGAGTGGCGCGAACCGCTACCGATTCTCGCAGCTGCTGTTTTCCCCACGTGAATATACGGGATTACGAACAATGTCGTCAACTACCTTGGCCAGGGAGACCGGTCTGCTATAAGCTTCAGTAAATACCTCGGGGTGACTGTCGAAACTGAATGTGTGCTATTTTTGTTTCGATAAAATCTTCATAACCTCTTGACGCAAAGTCGGGCTTTGAATATATAATGCAGCGTATAAAAAATACACGCTTTAAGACTCTTAGGCATATCGTAAATGAGTAATCGTCCATTTACAAGTTTTAAAGTGCATTGAGTATATGGTAAATGAGTAATCACCCCTTTACACGCATTATCAGATCTTAGTCAGATATGACTGTGCTACCGTATGACAGTAGATGGTACTACCTGCTTTCTGTCAGTGCCGAATGTTGGGCGGCGCTTACCAAACCCGACACCCCACATTGTGCCAACGGCTTCGGGCGGAAGAGCGCAATTGGGAGGATACTAGCCTTATCCTAGTGCGAGGAAATGCAACCCAAAGACAAAATAAGTCATGGCAGGGCAGACCAGGCCCTAAGCCTTGGTTGGCAGCTGGTCTAGGATCGAAGCTCCGACAGGCTGACAGTTAGAGCATTGCTTTGCTGATCCGGCAGCTTCTGCAGCTTGTCTTGTTCCAGATGTA
Organism: Cepaea hortensis; assembly: GCA_963921405.1. Taxonomy (NCBI): domain Eukaryota; kingdom Metazoa; phylum Mollusca; class Gastropoda; order Stylommatophora; family Helicidae; genus Cepaea; species Cepaea hortensis. The sequence continues at coordinate 59,988,303 of OY992891.1, forward strand.
TAGGTGTTAACTTTCCTCTGGAGTGAACTAGGCAGGCCGAGAGAGGGATCATGCTGCATGGGCAACACATGGTTTCTTTATTTTAGCCCAGGCTTTGTGCTATGGAGAGGCAATAACTCCATCCCTGGTCGTAACCGGTCTCGGAATCAAAGCGAGAGGCAACTGTTACGGGTTATAAGTCCTTGTCAGTTGGCGTAGACATGGGGAGCCACGCAATGCCTCTGACGGTGGGAGACACCTACAGGTGTCACTGATTAGCTACCGCCCGCCTCAAGCTGGGCAGCCCCCGGCCAATTGGGTGCTGATCCGCCACAACCTGCCTGCTTCAATGGGTGCTTGGGGCTAGGACAAAATCTGAATCGAAGGCTGTAAAACCAATGCACCAGGTACTAATAAAAAGAATAATAGAAACCTCAAGCTACGGCTTGCAACCTGGAACGTGAGAACCATGTGTCCAGGATTTTCCACTGACTTGACAAATATTGACGATGTGAGAAAAACGGCTGTGATTGATGCTGAACTCAATCGTCTTAACATTGATATTGCTGGCCTGCAGGAGACTCGCCTCGCTGAGGAAGGGTCACTCAGGGAAAACAATTACACCTTTTTTTGGAAGGGAAGATGGCAGGCAGAAAAAAGGCAACACGGTGTGGGCTTTGCAGTGAAGAATTCGCTACTGGGAATGATTGATATCCCAGCTGGAGGTAATGAAAGATTATTATCACTGCGCTTGGCAACCTCTTGTGGATTTGCCACCATTCTCACTGCATATGCACCGACACTCACTTCCTCTGATGATGTGAAGGATACGTTCTATGAGCAGCTAGACTCTGCGATCAAGGCAGTTCCAAAATCCGACTACATTTATATGCTCGGTGATTTCAATGCCCGTGTGGGCAAGGACTCGAGTTCATGGCCAGTGTGCCTTGGAAAATACAACATCGGTCACATGAATGATAATGGGCAAAGGCTGCTGGAGCATTGCACTAGAAATGACCTATGTATTACAAACTCCTTTTTTAAAACAAAAGAGATGCATAAGGTCACATGGAAACATCCAAGATCCGGCCATTGGCATCAGCTGGACTTCATTATCACACGGAGACAACATCTGAACCATACATCATTAACTCGAAGTTACCACAGTGCTGACTGTGATACAGATCATTCTTTGGTTGTTGCAAGGGTTAGACTGAAACCAAAGAGAATCTACACAGCTAAACACAAGTCTAGCCCCAGGATTAATATTATTAACACTCACGATCCTGGAAAGTGCTTTGAATCTCAACAGCAACTTGAGGACGCTTTCAATGATACATCAGAAAATTGTATAGTAAATGATAAATGGAGTAAACTTAAGGAAACTATTTATAAAACAGCGGTAGGGGTTTACGGCACTGTGGATCATAAGAGGCAGGACTGGTTTGCGGCAAACAGCCAGATACTGCAGCCCTTGATTGATAAAAAGAAGATAGCTCTCTTAAGAAACAAGGAAAGACCAACGCGTAACACTCTGAGTGAGCTGAAGCAAGCGAGGAAGGATGTACAAAAGGCTGCCAGGCAGTGTGCGAATGACTATTGGATCAAGTTATGTGAGTCCATTCAAATCGCAAGTGATAAGGGAAACATCAGAAGCATGTATGAAGGGATAAAGAAAGCCTGTGGTCCAACGATCAAAAGAAGTGCACCGCTGAAAACCTTGACTGGAGAAATCATCACTGATAAGAAACAGCAGATGGATAGATGGTTAGAGCACTATTTAGAGCTTTACTCAAGTGAGACCAAGCTGGCGGATGATGCCCTCGACGCCATAGAGGCCCTGCCAACTCTTGACCACCTGGACACACTTCCCACTATAACAGAAGTTAAGTGTGCTATAAATGAGCTTGCATCTGGCAAGGCTCCAGGTAAGGATGGGATTCCAATAGAGGTGATCAGGAGTGGGCAAGACACCCTCGCTCTACAGATCCACCAGCTAATAGAGCTATGCTGGCGAGAAGGACAAGTCCCACAGGATTTCAAAGATTCAAACATCATAACGCTGTACAAGAACAAGGGAGATCGGAGCGACTGCAACAACTATAGGGGTATCTCACTTCTGTGTATTGTTGGGAAAGTATTTGCCAGAATTGTCCTGCGCAGACTTCAAGTCCTGGGAGATCAAGTCTACCCCGAATCACAGTGCGGCTTCCGTCAGAACCGGTCTACCATTGATATGATATTCTCATTACGACAGATGCAAGAAAAATGCCGGGAACAAAATCAGCCACTGTTTATTGCCTTCATCGACCTCACAAAGGCATTCGATTTGGTCAGTCGTGAGGGTCTGTTCAAAGCACTAAAGAAGATTGGCTGTCCACCAACTCTTCTGTCCATTGTGGAATCGTTCCACACAGGCATGAAGGGTATAATCAAGTTTGATGGCTCAACTTCAGAAGAGTTTGAAATCAAGAGTGGAGTTAAGCAAGGTTGTGTACTAGCCCCCACCCTCTTTGGGATATACTTTTCACTTCTACTGAAATATGCCTTTCGTGATCAGAATGACGGTATATACATTCACTCACGCTCAGATGGTGGCCTCTATAATGCTCAGAGATTGAAGGCCAAGACCAAAATTAGCAGGGTACTAATCAGAGAGTTGCTTTTTGCGGATGATGCTGCGATTACGACCCACTCTGAGGAAGAATTACAACATCTACTATCTGCATTCTCCAATGCTTGTTCTGAATTTGGTTTAACAATTAACAAAAAGAAGACACAGATTATGTCACAAGGTGCACATGGTGTACCATCAATCTTTATTGACGACGCCGAACTGGAGATAGTAGACCATTTTACATATCTAGGATCAGAGGTAAATAGCAAATTATCCCTAGATCAGGAAATCAACATCAGGATTGGCAAGGCAGCAACAACAATGAACATGTTAGCAAAAAGAGTCTGGGAGAACAGGAAGCTTACTGCCAAAACAAAAGTCCTCGTCTACCAAGCCTGTGTCCTTAGTACTCTTCTTTATGGCAGTGAAACCTGGACAACTTACTCACGCCAAGAGAAACGTTTAAACAGCTTTCATATGCGGTGTCTGCGAAGAATACTTGGTATTAAGTGGCAAGACAAAATCACAAATACTGAAGTATTGGAAAGATCAGGTTGTGTGACGGTGTATTCCATGCTCAGTCTTCGTAGACTTAGATGGATAGGACACGTTAGGAGGATGGATGATGGTAGAATACCAAAGGACATCTTTGTTGGTGAATTACAGATGGGTAGGAGATCTCAAGGTCGGCCTCTACTACGATACAAAGATGTGTGTAAGCGGGACATGATTGATACAGGCATTGATAATGCACAATGGGAGCACGTCGCCGCTGAACGTGTTGCATGGAAGGCAACTATCAGAAATGGAATAAAGACAAAGGAGAAAATGATTGCAGATAAAGCACACACAGAGCGTGAGAGACGTAAGATGGTGCAAAATGGTGGAAATGACCATGTTTTCACATGCACCTACTGTGGGCAAACATTTGCAGCAAGAATTGGCCTTACCAGCCACACTCGCCACCGCCATGGATCGTAGTTATTGCCATATGACAGTTATTAAGCCTTTTTGAAGCACAATGTACCAAACTATCGTCTGTCAAGACGGAAAGGTGCCAATGACACACGCATTAAGACGCATTGAGTAGATGGTACGTGAGCAATCGTCCCTTTACATGCATTAAGGATAATTGGGCGTATGTTTTAGACTTTAGACAAATATTTGTATAGACCAATCGGTCATCGACGCGTGATGTAGTCAGTAAAACATCAGACGACATCACTTCTCATAACATTTCCTGGTATCCATGTTCGGCTGCCTCGACCCTGGAGCCTAGATCAATGTTACAAACTGGAGTCCACGGGGCATACGGTACTAGAGACATACTTGTGTGGACCAATCGATACTCAGTAGTTGACCTAGTCAGTACTACGCAGGTCGCATGTACTTCCCAACACATTTACTGGTATCCATTTCAATCTGGGTAGCCCTGGGAACCCAGATCAATTTTATAAATTCCGCCCCGATGCAGATTCGAATCCTTGACCATTGGGCCGGTAGGCGAGAGCCTATCCACTAGGCTATCACGGCTCCCGGTTTAATATTTGCTTGGTACAGCCATCACCCCATTGTTCAGCGGATAAAGGCTGGCTTCCCAAACGATTCAACATCCAAACTTGAGTGTTACACACCACTTAATAACCGTTGACGCTGGTGACAAACTTGGCCTGCTGCTGGGCGTATCCAAGTGACACGGATCTTAATTGTAAGCTTTCCTGACCCATATAAACCAACCACTGGACGTTCACGCGGTGTGGCTGAGTTCTGTGTATGGCTTGACACAGAAATGTCAGGATACAATGTGTCAGATAACCTTGGTGGCTCGATTCGTTGTGTTGATGTGTTTTCAAGCTTGGTTCTTGATGTGACTGTTGTGACAACAATGCGGACTAACTTGTTTCTGGTGTAGAAAGCACAGGTCTGTGATGTGTGTGTATTAGAGTTGCTTCAAATGATTAATTTCGGCACCATTGGAAATGATAAATAGAGCAGTTTGGCTGTTCACTTCAAGGTAGTGGTTGTTGTCTTTCACTTTATGCCGCTGGGCTTCGCGTAGAGGAATAGCGTCTTTATTCCCTCCAAAATCCGTGCACAGTATTGTCTAGGATCAAGAATGATTGAACTGCCTGTTCCGATATTAATTTCATTCATAACGGATGTGTTCATGTCATTCTAATGTTTACAATTGCATGTCATTTGCGGGAGGGTGCGACCAATCCCAGGTTGGTTTTTTCTATCCACTTTTACTTTTACGTTCAGTAGTTTGCCATTGCATTCCTAGCTATCGTTTACGTCCAACTGACCGGTGTAGGGAGCAGTCCCACTACACCGTCATCAGCGCTCCTGAAGTTAAAAACAGCCAGAGCTAGAGTAAAGGAACTCCGTCGGTTTCTAAAAGCAAACACGACGTATATGTATCCATCCATCATGTGCCATGCCGATAAGCGTTGACGGTCATGTTCTGCCATCTCACTCGATCACCAGAGTCGTGGATCAGCTCCGTGTTCCTGTCTGGACCATGCCACGTGGCCAAGCCATCCAGGTATTTCCTTCTCGATCTACCCCTTGGTCTCATCCCTTCGATCTTGCCAGTTGTCACCAAGTTCTCCAATTCATTTCTTCTCATAACATGTCCAAAAAATTTTAACTGTCTACGTCTAATGTCTCTAATCAGTTTACGATCTTCGTTTCTTGAAAGACTTTTTCATTGTTTTTTTTTTGTCTGTCCATGGTATTCTTTGCGTTTTCCTCAGAAACCACATTTCCACGGCCAGAAGATGTTTTTCAGCTTCACTACTCATTGTCCACGCTTCACATCCATACAAAAGTACAGGTTCTATGTAGCACTTCAACACGCTTTTTCTCGTTTCAATTGATATCTTTTTATAAGTCAGTATGTTTCTCATCTTGCAAAAGTCTACCTTCGCAATAGCAATTCTTGTTCTGATATCTTCAATGCATCATCCATCAGATGTTATGACTGTTCCGAGATAACTGTATCGATTCACTTGCTTAAGAATATGCCCAGTTACTGGTATATCACATTGAGGTATTTCCTTCTTCCCAATGACGACCATAATCTGTGTCTTCTTAATATTCAGTTCTAACCCTAGTTGTTCACTGTGTGCAACAACTGCATCTACTAAATTTTGCAGGTCCTGTTCATTGTCTGCAATCAAGACTGTATCATCTGCATATCTAATGTTTTTGATGTATTGTCCCCCAATGTTGATTCCTTCCATATATTCTATATTTCTTAAAATATTTTCATCGTACAGTGACAAAAGATCTGGTGACATTACACATCCCTGTCTCACACCTCTTTTAATAGGCTGATATTGGCCTACATCGTTGTCAATTCTGATGGCAGCTTGTTGTTTCAAATATATGTTTTTCACAAGCCTAAGGTCTTTTCCATCAATTTGTAGATCTTCAAGCATCCTTATCATATCGACATGTCTCACATTATCGAAAGCTTTTGTGTAGTCAATAAAGCAAAGATATAGATCTTTGTTTACTTCTATAGAACATTTCAATTACAATTACTGTTCTCAGTATATACACCGCATTTACTGTGTCCTTTTCTTCTACAAACCAACATCGTTCTTCTCCTATTTCGGGTTGTATTTTCTTCCTATCTTTTTGCATGATAATTCTCAGCAGAATCTTCGTGATGTGGCTCATTATACTAATTGTTCGATGTTGATCGCATTCCAAGGCTCCTGATTTCTTCGGGATTACAATAAATATAGAAATTCATATAACACACACACGCACACACACTCACACACACACACACACACTATATATATATATATATATATATATATATATATATATATATATATATATATATATATATATATATATATATATATGGGGCGTTCATTTTAAATCCGTTCGTGCCGCACCGCGCGTAATTGCATACGTTGAACATGACCATGTCATAGTCTCCGGGAAGGTCAACCCGGTCAACAAATGCCCGCAGAAGTCGGATGTGTCGGCCTAACGGCGCAAGAACACAGCTCTGCTGTAAACAGGCACAACGCAGTCACATCCGAAAAAAAAAAATCCGGATGAACGCAGAAGAAGAAGAAGAAGAAGAAGATGTCATAGTCATGTGATAAGTACTAACCAATGAATAAAAGAGCACGTGCTTAGCGTCCCATGATGTATAAGTTCTGTTTCTGATCGTTGAGAAAATGGCCAGGTTGATCCAAAATCCGTCCAAAGAAGCTCACAGAGCGGTGATTAAGTTTCTTTCATTTGAGGGATGTCGACCAGTAGACATTCATCGAAGAAAGCAGGCAGCGTACGGTAACAAATATGTGTCGAAGACAACAGTGACAGACTTGGCACGAATGTTTCGGAAAGGACGTCAGTTCACGACAATTCTTCCATGGCCGGGTCAAGCGCATATTGATGCAACAGAAAAAAAACATCACCAAAATCGATGCAGCAGTACAGATGAACCGTTGTCGAAGCATACATTCGCTAGCGAAAGAATTTGATGTGTCAATTGTGACAATTCAAAAGATCGTTCATAAGAAACTGCAATATCGGAAGGTGTGTTCACAGTGGGTACCACGGATATTGACCGACCACCAAAAAGAGGAATGTATGGGATGATGGTTGAACCACTTTACCGCGCTACAGAGTGGAGGGTGATGCATTTCTCTTCCGCACAGCGATGAAACATGGTGTCACCACTTTGAGCCGAGCAGCAAAAGAGAGAGCATGAAATGGAAGCCTGCTGGATCACCAAAAGCCCAAAAAAATTCAAGTTACATGTTTCCGCTGGTAAGGTTATGCTGAGCGCATTGTTTGACCATGAAGGGCTATTGTTGGCCGACTTTAAAGAACTTGGTGTCAACATCAACTCTACCCACTACTTGCAAACACTAGACAAGCTGCAACAGCCATCAAGAATAAACGACCCGGCATGCTTTCTCGCTGTGTGATTTTGTGGCACGATAATGCTCGTCCGCATGTCAAAAAGATTGTGCAGGAAGCTTTAGCAAGGAAGAAGTGGGAAATTCTACAACATCCAGCCTATAGTCCTGATTTGTCACCATGTGATTTTCATTTGTTCGGACCTCTAAAAAAAAAAGCTGTCAAGGGGTAACGATTTCACACAGATGCAGACGTAATGAACGCGGTAAACACTTGATTCAGTGAGCAACCACAATCCTTTTTTGCGGACGGCATTCGCCGCCTACCTTAGCAATGGGATGCTTGCCTGAATGCCTACGGCGACTTCTTCTGACCAACCCATGGTGCATAATTCATTCAAAATGAATGCTTTGTTTAATTCTACCACATCTGTTAATTTTTCTTTCATGCTTTTGTAATAAAACCATTGGAACGGGTTTCAAATGAAAGTCCCTAATATATATGCATGGCACAGAAGAAATTCCGGCTGCTTGCCCTGCGTTCCGATATGGGCTCGTTTTCGGACTCTCATTCGGTTCACGAGTGTACATTTTTCGAAGATTCCTGGGGGAGGGATCGTCTGCTCTGGATTTACATAGTTTGTGCTCTGAGCGACGTTTTTGACAAGCCGTTTTGTGGAAATAGACCGAACCGTATGGGATAAACATCGGAGTAATGAGGTAAAAACGCTTACCTTTAAAGCCATTTTAGACATTTAAGTGAAACACTGACCACAGTTGGCCGCCCAGTGCTGGTTGGGCTAACAAACGGGGCTAACACCATATACCCTAGGCGCCTCGGGGCTTTACAATGGGTCCTTAACTAATGTAGTAGTAGAAATCAATATCATTGTGTCTGCCGGGTTTTTTAGCATGGTTACCCGAGAGTTGAACCCGCGCCATCTCGTTAGCGGGTTAATATCCATACAAGTCCTGCTGCACCTGTCGAGTATATGTCCTGAAACCCTACACATATGTGCTAGGTGTGTGAGTATATGTCCTGAAACCCTACACATATGTGCTAGGTGTGTGAGTATATGTCCTGAAACCCTACACATATGTGCTAGGTGTGTGAATATATGTCCTGAAACCCTACACATATGTGCTAGGTGTGTGAGTATATGTCCTGAAACCCTACACATATGTGCTAGGAGTGTGAGTATATGTCCTGAAACCCTACACATATGTGCTAGGTGTGTGAGTATATGTCCTGAAACCCTACACATATGTGCTAGGTGTGTGAGTATATGTCCTGAAACCCTACACATATGTGCTAGTAATGTGAGTATATGTCCTGAAAATGTGCTAGGAGTGTGAGTATATGTCCTGAAACCCTACACATATGTGCTAGGTGTGTGAGTATATGTCCTGAAACCCTACACATATGTGCTAGGTGTGTGAATATATGTCCTGAAACCCTACACATATGTGCTAGGTGTGTGAGTATATGTCCTGAAACCCTACACATATGTGCTAGGGGTGTGAGTATATGTCCTGAAACCCTACACATATGTGCTAGGTGTGTGAGTATATGTCCTGAAACCCTACACATATGTGCTAGGTGTGTGAGTATATGTCCTGAAACCCTACACATATGTGCTAGTAATGTGAGTATATGTCCTGAAAATGTGCTAGGAGTGTGAGTATATGTCCTGAAACCCTACACATATGTGCTAGGTGTGTTAGTATATGTCCTGAAACCCTACACATATGTGCTAGGAGTGTGAGTATATGTCCTGAAACCCTACACATATGTGCTAGGTGTGTGAGTATATGTCCTGAAACCCTACACATATGTGCTAGGGGTGTGAGTATATGTCCTGAAACCCTACACATATGTGCTAGGAGTGTGAGTATATGTCCTGAAACCCTACACATATGTGCTAGGTGTGTGAGTATATGTCCTGAAACCCTACACATATGTGCTAGGAGTGTGAGTATATGTCCTGAAACCCTACACATATGTGCTAGGAGTGTGAGTATATGTCCTGAAACCCTACACATATGTGCTAGGAGTGTGAGTATATGTCCTGAAACCCTACACATATGTGCTAGGTGTGTGAGTATATGTCCTGAAACCCTACACATATGTGCTAGGAGTGTGAGTATATGTCCTGAAACCCTACACATATGTGCTAGGAGTGTGAGTATATGTCCTGAAACCCTACACATATGTGCTAGGAGTGTGAGTATATGTCCTGAAACCCTACACATATGTGCTAGGAGTGTGAGTATATGTCCTGAAACCCTACACATATGTGCTAGGTGTGTGAGTATATGTCCTGAAACCCTACACATATGTGCTAGGAGTGTGAGTATATGTCCTGAAACCCTACACATATGTGCTAGGTGTGTGAGTATATGTCCTGAAACCCTACACATATGTGCTAGGAGTGTGAGTATATGTCCTGAAACCCTACACATATGTGGTAGGTGTGTGAGTATATGTCCTGAAACCCTACACATATGTGCTAGGTGTGTGAGTGCTACTGGTCAGTTACAGTTAAACACATACGTACATAAGTTGTCGTCATCATGTAGCAGCCCTTTGCAGGAAGTCGCTCTCATCACGGAGCGCCGAAGTTTCTCCATCTTTGGCCAGTTCCTCTGCCTCGTGCACCTTCATGCCTCACCTGTCTGCAGTTCCCTGTGTCCACCTTTGTGGCGGGACAGCCCCGGCAGCATCATAATTACACAAGTTAAAAAGGAATTAAAGAGCCCACATTATTTTTCTATCATTCTCTAAAAGCATAAACGTCCACCAGAAAATGATAGAAATGCAATAAACTTGAAAACAAGAGGAAAATACATTTTGACCACGCACGCCCCATCATTTCTGTAATGCTAGGTCTGAGAAAGCTTTGATGTCCAGATCAAAGTTAAAACCCAGACACCACGGCACCAGTCGGGGCGGGCGCTATCAAAGGTTGAAAACTCATTGTTTTCAGTACAAGGGACGAGAAAGACAAAGTGTGAAATCTAGGCTGGGGCCGACGGCGTTGATACATCGCGGAGCCAGTCAGTTGAGATTGACGTGTTAGTTTACAAGCCTGCGGTTGGAATAGACACCTAACACCTTAGTTCAACAGAACCCCGTGTGATCCAAAAACGGCAATTTAATGCAGGCCTAACACCTATCTAAAAGTCCAGACTTTGTGGAGCCGGGACGTCTGTAATTGCCACCACAAAGGAGCAATTAGGACCAGATGCTTAACACCTCTCCCCAATACTACGGGGCAAAGTAGAAACACATGGCTGACACATTCATGCCAGCAACCGGGAAGGCTGGTGTTACCAGCCTATTGGAATGTAATGACGCAACTGCATTGCCGCCAAAGCAGGTTTCATTGTTTCAGGCGTGGGGGGCATCGGTCAATTTGATTGACAGATGAAACTACCCTTCACAGGAAAGGAGGAGGGGTGAAAAGAATTTGGCACTTAATCCATCTAGGTAAATCATCTTACATGGAAAAATAGGTGGAGCTAACAGGAACTTGGACATATTAATTAACCAACCTGGAAACTAGCCAGGAATTGACTAGAATAAAACTACATGCATGGCCAGCAAGACTTCAGACGCAAATTCACAATAGCATTCTTAGGATACCTACTGGAGAAATATTAACATTTCGTTCTGTTGGACTTCGGTACGAAGTCGTATGACAGGATTTCCTAGCTATAACCCAGGTAAGACCATTACTCTGATTAGTTGTCTGCTAGTCTGAAGGCTTGTGTAGTTTCGTGTTCTGCATATTCTCCCAAACTTTACACTGGTGGATTTTCTTTGTACTTAATGTTCCAGTTCTAGCTTTACGATTTCACTGAGAACTATTTTCTTCTTTCATTCACCACTTGGTTGTCTGATTTGTTGTATGTGATAATTTGGAGAAATCCATTATCCAAGCTACATGAGCGTGTGGCTTATGCATGTACAGGAGATACATTTAGATTCATCCTGTATGATGTTAAACATTGGAGAGACTGACTACTTAGGAGAAATTCCTGAGAGCTCCCAGTCTCTTGATAGCGTCCAAATTAACGTTGATTATTTGGACCAACACTTTGAGTGCCTACCAAGATTGTGGTGAAACCACTTGGTTTGAGGAATGGCACCAGTTCACCTTGTCTGCATGATGTCTGCATGAGGACAGACATGACTTAGGACATTCAATATCCCAGACAGATTCAGGGAAGGCATTTAATGTTCGACAGGACTGTGCGACCAGCCCTTCCGACAAGACAGTATGAATGAATCAGAAAGGGAAAGAGTAAGTGAGGTGAACTTATATGGGAAACACTCCATTACACAAATGTATATGAATAGGTATGTTTTGAGCTATAGATGTTCTAAATAGTTTTATTAATATATACATATATATTTATTTATTTAGAACTGATATATGTTTATGTAACATGCCATCATCTATCATCATACCATCATATATTATGACTTGAATGTATGTTTATATGAATGTATAGACATATGTGTTTGAGATGTGTAGACGTAGATACTACCCATCTCCGTTCGTTTCATTCCAGATCTCGTAGGAGCAATGGACAGTCAACAACCCATATCAGGAAGTGACTTAGCCTTGTGAGGGACCAATTTGGACTCCTTCAATCTGACAGTGAACTGCGTCTCACTGGGGGAAGCAGGACCTATGTGCTTCTGAGCTTTTCAGCCAGATGAGTTACGTATACCATAATATAATCATCATCATCATATGATCATCAATAGCAATAATAAACACAGTTGTTGTATTTTAAAACTCAATTTGTCCGTATAATTCTAAATGTTTATAAATGTTTGTGTAGCTTAATCAAGTACACACATTATTGTATCATTTAGTGGGGGTTCGCACATATTATCCAGAAGTGGGAATCTATGTCCGGGAGGTATCTTGCCTATGCAGTCATAAGTAACCAGATTACGTTGCATGTCTTAACTCCTCCTTTCTCACTTCTGGTGATACCAAGTACAGCCAAAACTATATAGATATATTCTATCTTCAACGAGCCACTTCTTGGCTGTTTTCTTGAGTATCAGGGACAGTGTCTTAAATCAGCATAAAAGACATTAGTTCCACGTTTTCTCTCTGGGATCTGGGTGGTAACTAGTCCCTTCTGACAGAGTTAGGGGATCTTAAACTGCATCCAGAACTAAACACCAGTAGAAGAAAATGATTTTGGCTGAGTGGTTGCCCATTTGGGACCTACCCCCAGCCAGTTGGTGACATATTGGGACGGCTCGTCCGCTATAGAATCCGGGAGTAAACCCTAGAGCCTATTGGTCTGCTCGCCCGCTATAGAATACGGGAGTAAACCCTAGAAAACTTGGTTCGCTCGCAAGGAACGAACCTATTTCAAATCTGTTAGTCTGGTATTATTCCGGTCTTGCCCATGGATAGAACCTAGGTAATTCTCACTTACATTCTTAGCAGCATTAGTTAGTTATAATTTATTTCTAATGTAATAGCTTGCTTGATTGTAGGCAAGATTTTGACACATCAGGACTTCTCATCCATGATAGAATCAGAGAATAAATTCTAGACTATTGATTTTCATAAACCATTCTTTCATTCTTCACCCATTACATTTGCTAAGTATTAACTTAGGAATTTGTTTCTAGGGAAGTCTGTAGAATTTAAATAACTTGTTAAAAAGTTAATAATGGATAATATCATATGAGTTAATTTACATCATTCACCACTGTAGAATTAATAATCACATTAATTAGTGATATTAATTAGTTTATTGATGATTTACGTGATGATTTTTTGATTACATGCTTTATCATTTGATTTAATCATGAATAATTTGATAATGCTTAGTTAATTCAGTGTATGACGGACTGCTTTGCATCAACTTTCTCACTCTAATTCACTACTATCATTCTCATAGCAGTGTCTGTTCCTCTTGTCACTATCCTGCTCTAGCATAAATCTGACTAGCTCTCTGTAGGGTAATAATATAATTACTTACCTGAGTTTAAGCTGAGAAGAGATCATGGATGCACGCACAGATTTCTTAGAGTCCGCTAGAGGATGGGGCATAAGGCTCGGCTTAGTAGGAGAGAAGCTAGAACTATTTATTAGAGAAGAAATGGATTGGTGGGACAAAGAAGATGAGCAGATGATGAAAAGAGTTGCAGAATTAGAAGCAGATATGCGTCACAAAGCTGAAGAAGATGAGATGAAGAAGAAGCAAATTGAAATACTGAACGTGGAGGAATCTACCAGCTCGATTGAGGAAAAGCCAATCACTCAAGCCGAAACTCTGATAGAAAGCGGGGAAGCTGACCGTCACAAAGAAGAGGCATGCATTCCTTCGCAAATCCCCATGGCTCAGAAAAACAAAAACTTGCGCACAGAAAGGCAGATGCTTCCCTCGCCTATTCCTAAAAATATTAAAAATAAACGGAATAGGAATAAATGTACCAAGCGTTCAGTAAACAGTCACAAACGTGATAAATGTTTACACCGCAATGAAAGCGGATTAGCTGGCTTGGCAACCCAGCAATCTCAGGAGCTTCCTAAGACTTCCCAAAGGAGAAAAATCCAGGAGGAGGAGGACCTGAGGAAAACTATTAAAGAGATCGAAGGCGAGACCTTACCCGACTCTTTTATTCCCTTCAGTTCAGAGAAACTAGGAGTGGAAATGAATTCAACTGAGACCGGAATGGATGTAAAACAGGATTCCATTGTTTCTCACGGTGTGGCCACACAAGATGAAATAATTATCAGTTTGAATTACTTATCTCTGGTGGGATATGGCATTGAAAATGACATCCCACAACATTCACTTCTATTGGATTTGGAACAAGAAAACCAGACCAGGGAGAGAATACCTCAATTGGACTTGGCACAAGAGAGCCCAGCCATGGAGGACAAACAAGACACGGAGGAGAATTCTTACGATGTCAGTATCTTGGAGTCTTTCGAAAAGGAAACTCAAGATACACAAAGCATTCATGTAGGTTATACCACGGACTCTGATTCAGGGACGATAAACATGTCTGCTAACAACAAAGAAGAAAATACTTCGTTGGACAGGATGAAGGTAATGCCTATCATCAACACAGCTGAAGCTAACAGGGGATCACAAATGATGGACTCTGCAGCGGAACAAAACCGGAGCGGTTGGTATACTCAACACTCAGGACCTTGTTTACCTTTCACTTCAACCAATGTTGGATGGGGAGAACAGCTGTTTATGTATACTTCTACAAGGAGTGATACAAATTCACAGTTCTTGGGGAACAACATGATTTCTCAAAGCTGGACAACTTCTACTAGCCTTATACTTTCAAACACAGATTCAAAATGGAACTCTGTTGAAGAGGAACGCACCTGGATAAATAATTATCGAAGGAAGAAAACTCTTAAATCAAGAGGTAGTAAAATGACATCCTACCAAGAAAGAGGCAAGTACGAGTTGAATGCACATCATAAAATTATGATGTTTAGCAAATTTCCTGCCAAAAGGAGGAGATTAAAGGATTTTATTATGATCTTTGGCCGACGGAGGAAAAGAAAATGGAGCAACAGTACTGCGACCAATTCTTTTAAGAAAACACTGATGGCACTTCCTCTGCTTATAGGACAAGGGCCAGAAATTGAGTGGAAAATAACAGTCTCTCTGCGGCGCCGGAGAATCTTGTTATACATTTTGCAATTTCCCGGCTGGGAAAAAGTAAAACCTCCAGAGGACAGGACATTACCGATCAATAGCCTGGAAATCCGACACAACACCAGGAGCAAAGATTTGCAAGATTTATCCTGGGAGAATGGACATGGGATATTTCTTTTGACTCATAGAACATCCCACTGCCACAAAGAATATTGGGAATCCAGACTTGGAGGCAGTTGGAGAACGGAGAGAACTTAGATACATTCTTGAATGCTGCCGAGGCTCTGTTATAGGCTTCATTAATGAACCTACTTAAATTGGAGAGCTATGTGGCGGGACAGCCCCGGCAGCATCATAATTACACAAGTTAAAAAGGAATTAAAGAGCCCACATTATTTTTCTATCATTCTCTAAAAGCATAAACGTCCACCAGAAAATGATAGAAATGCAATAAACTTGAAAACAAGAGGAAAATACATTTTGACCACGCACGCCCCATCATTTCTGTAATGCTAGGTCTGAGAAAGCTTTGATGTCCAGATCAAAGTTAAAACCCAGACACCACGGCACCAGTCGGGGCGGGCGCTATCAAAGGTTGAAAACTCATTGTTTTCAGTACAAGGGACGAGAAAGACAAAGTGTGAAATCTAGGCTGGGGCCGACGGCGTTGATACATCGCGGAGCCAGTCAGTTGAGATTGACGTGTTAGTTTACAAGCCTGCGGTTGGAATAGACACCTAACACCTTAGTTCAACAGAACCCCGTGTGATCCAAAAACGGCAATTTAATGCAGGCCTAACACCTATCTAAAAGTCCAGACTTTGTGGAGCCGGGACGTCTGTAATTGCCACCACAAAGGAGCAATTAGGACCAGATGCTTAACACCTCTCCCCAATACTACGGGGCAAAGTAGAAACACATGGCTGACACATTCATGCCAGCAACCGGGAAGGCTGGTGTTACCAGCCTATTGGAATGTAATGACGCAACTGCATTGCCGCCAAAGCAGGTTTCATTGTTTCAGGCGTGGGGGGCATCGGTCAATTTGATTGACAGATGAAACTACCCTTCACAGGAAAGGAGGAGGGGTGAAAAGAATTTGGCACTTAATCCATCTAGGTAAATCATCTTACATGGAAAAATAGGTGGAGCTAACAGGAACTTGGACATATTAATTAACCAACCTGGAAACTAGCCAGGAATTGACTAGAATAAAACTACATGCATGGCCAGCAAGACTTCAGACGCAAATTCACAATAGCATTCTTAGGATACCTACTGGAGAAATATTAACATTTCGTTCTGTTGGACTTCGGTACGAAGTCGTATGACAGGATTTCCTAGCTATAACCCAGGTAAGACCATTACTCTGATTAGTTGTCTGCTAGTCTGAAGGCTTGTGTAGTTTCGTGTTCTGCATATTCTCCCAAACTTTACACTGGTGGATTTTCTTTGTACTTAATGTTCCAGTTCTAGCTTTACGATTTCACTGAGAACTATTTTCTTCTTTCATTCACCACTTGGTTGTCTGATTTGTTGTATGTGATAATTTGGAGAAATCCATTATCCAAGCTACATGAGCGTGTGGCTTATGCATGTACAGGAGATACATTTAGATTCATCCTGTATGATGTTAAACATTGGAGAGACTGACTACTTAGGAGAAATTCCTGAGAGCTCCCAGTCTCTTGATAGCGTCCAAATTAACGTTGATTATTTGGACCAACACTTTGAGTGCCTACCAAGATTGTGGTGAAACCACTTGGTTTGAGGAATGGCACCAGTTCACCTTGTCTGCATGATGTCTGCATGAGGACAGACATGACTTAGGACATTCAATATCCCAGACAGATTCAGGGAAGGCATTTAATGTTCGACAGGACTGTGCGACCAGCCCTTCCGACAAGACAGTATGAATGAATCAGAAAGGGAAAGAGTAAGTGAGGTGAACTTATATGGGAAACACTCCATTACACAAATGTATATGAATAGGTATGTTTTGAGCTATAGATGTTCTAAATAGTTTTATTAATATATACATATATATTTATTTATTTAGAACTGATATATGTTTATGTAACATGCCATCATCTATCATCATACCATCATATATTATGACTTGAATGTATGTTTATATGAATGTATAGACATATGTGTTTGAGATGTGTAGACGTAGATACTACCCATCTCCGTTCGTTTCATTCCAGATCTCGTAGGAGCAATGGACAGTCAACAACCCATATCAGGAAGTGACTTAGCCTTGTGAGGGACCAATTTGGACTCCTTCAATCTGACAGTGAACTGCGTCTCACTGGGGGAAGCAGGACCTATGTGCTTCTGAGCTTTTCAGCCAGATGAGTTACGTATACCATAATATAATCATCATCATCATATGATCATCAATAGCAATAATAAACACAGTTGTTGTATTTTAAAACTCAATTTGTCCGTATAATTCTAAATGTTTATAAATGTTTGTGTAGCTTAATCAAGTACACACATTATTGTATCATTTAGTGGGGGTTCGCACATATTATCCAGAAGTGGGAATCTATGTCCGGGAGGTATCTTGCCTATGCAGTCATAAGTAACCAGATTACGTTGCATGTCTTAACTCCTCCTTTCTCACTTCTGGTGATACCAAGTACAGCCAAAACTATATAGATATATTCTATCTTCAACGAGCCACTTCTTGGCTGTTTTCTTGAGTATCAGGGACAGTGTCTTAAATCAGCATAAAAGACATTAGTTCCACGTTTTCTCTCTGGGATCTGGGTGGTAACTAGTCCCTTCTGACAGAGTTAGGGGATCTTAAACTGCATCCAGAACTAAACACCAGTAGAAGAAAATGATTTTGGCTGAGTGGTTGCCCATCTGGGACCTACCCCCAGCCAGTTGGTGACAACCTTCATGCCTCACCTGTCTGCAGTTTCCTGTGTCCACCTTCATGCCTCACCTGTCTGCAGTTCCCTGTGTCCACCTTCATGCCTCACCTGTCTGCAGTTCCCTGTGTCCACCTTCATGCCTCACATGTCTGCAGTTCCCTGTGGCCACCTTCATGCCTCACCTGTCTGCAGTTTCCTGTGGCCACCTTCATGCCTCACCTGTCTGGAGTTTCCTTCGTCCACCTACGTGCTGGCTGACCTCTGACCCTTATTTCGGGAACTATGTATCCCATCACTGTAAATATCTGCTACTGGCAAAGTTAAATAAATTTAAATAAGTGATGCCGATAAAGGTATCCTTTAAAGCAAATAAATTAGTGTTGTCGGCACATTTATCCATGTACACATACATAAATCAATACTGCTGGCATGATTATCCACGAGAGCACAAACACCCTAATGCTATTAGCAAATTTATCTGTTAAAAACAAGTAAATTGTGCTAATGGTAAAACTATCGATTAAAAGCAAAATAGATTATTGCTACTGACAAAATTATATCTTAAAAAATAAATAAATAAATGAGACCTCAAGGTGATCATTAAAATTAATAAATAAATAAGTGATATTGGCAAAGTTATCAATTAAAACATTAACAGAACAAATACTTTCTAATTATCCAATTAAAATTATCCAATAAAAACGTAAATAAATAAACATGCAATGATCTCACAACGTCATATGCCATGCCGATAAGCTGAAGTAGTCATGAATCGCCGTCTCACACAAGTACGTCTTGGATGTCTATATATTTTTCCTGATTATACTAAGTATCCAATCCATCCAGGTGTTTATTAATTTGTCCTCCCCATGTTCTTTATCCATCAAGTTTCTTGGTTATTGTCTCCTCATAAAATGCCCAAACAATCTTGTCTGTCTACATCTAATTTCGTTGATCAATGTATGGTTTCTATCTGTTTCTTAGAGAAATGCCTCGCTCATTTTTCTTGCCCAAAAGATCATGGCTGTCTACGTCTACTTTCGTTGATCAATTTACAGTTTCTGTCTATTTCTTGAAGAAGTGCCTCATTAATTTTTCTGTCCGTCCGCATTATTCTTTGCATTTTCCTCAGACACTAGATTTCCGCTATCAGTAGATGGTTCCCAGCTTGCCTACTCATTGTCCAAGTTTCACATTTAATAATTTAATTGTCCCGAAGCAGTGGCTGGCTGAGTGGCTAGAATGTCCGATTCTCCTTCGGGAGACCCGGTTCGAATCCTCGGTAAGGTATGGAGATTTTTTTTCTGTCGGGGGCAAAAAGAAAACTCTAACCTGCACAGTTCGCGGCGACTGCACTAGCCAGGAGGCCTTAATTCCTCAGGCTCAAAGACCCCCCCCCCCCCCCTGCCATACACCGCAAGGTACTATATTGGCAGTCAATGACAGTGACACAAGCAGTTTCCTGCTTTGGGTCTGTGATTTGAAAGGACCATCACATTTTGTAGGCCTGAGTGCACGGAGAAATAGGTGGTCAATCGTTCCCTCACTTAGGCCAGCGACGAGTCCAGGTGTCGAACCGTACTCGTGATGTGATCAGCTCAGTTCGCTAGCATTTTCGCTAACGCGCCCGCATACAGCAAAATATATGTTATAAGGCTCTTCAACACTCTTTTCCTTATTACAGTTGGCAGCTTTCTATTGGCCATATGATTTCCATCTTGCTAAGAGCTACTTTTACCATGGCGATTCTTGTTCTAAAAACTACAATGCATCCTCCATCAGATGTTACAGCCGTACCGAGATAACTGTACCGAGATAACTGTACCGATTCACCTGTTTTAGAATTCCCCCCTCTCCCCGGGAAGGTTACCCCGGCCAACAAATGCCCGCAGAAGTCGAATGTGTCGGCCTAACGGCGCAAGAACGCAGCTCTACTGTAAACAGGCACGACGCAATCACATCCTAAAAAACTCTCCGGATGAACGCAGAAGAAGGGGAAGAATCTTCCCAATTATTTGGATGTTACATTGTGGTGTTTCAGCTTTCTCCGTTAATCTCGAATACTCTCGTAGTCAACGTGAGCGGACGAGAATTAGAAGTGGTTCGAGTCACGCTAGTGACTTATGAGAGTATGGAGCCGGTCGCTCAGAAAGTCGTGGCGTGCTGATGAGCGTAATTTAGCCTAGGAATCAACATACAGCTGAAAGATGCTGGTGTTGACCGCAATATCCTGAAACAGGATGGAAACGCGGGGGGAAAAAATTGTGGTGTTTCATTCTTCAAGCATATGGCCATAATTTATGTTTTCTTAAAATTAAATTCTAAATCTAGTTCATCATCATTGGCACCTTGCCGTCTTGACAGACTAAATCTAGTTATCCTGTACAATAATAGCGTTCATCATCTTTATATTCCATATTCCATGACATAACGGATTATCAAAAATCGAGGTTAATTAATTTTATACTATTAGAAAAGAAAGCAGTGGCAAACTATTGCACTAACATTGACTAGTAAATCGCAAACATGGAAACCACTGGGATTGATTGCAACGTCGTGTAATAGACGGACATGCAACTAACGCTTGGAGCGCCTCGGAATATATTATCGCGATCAACATCACTGTACGCGCCCAGCCCTCAGGTGCAGCCGCCATCTTGGAGTATATCAACTCACTGTTCCCTTGAAGAGTTAGTTGTAATGTGTCATCTCGCTCTTGTAGATCGCATTGGCGTGGCTTGGCCAGACTTCACTCAAAATTCGTCTAATCAAATTAACATTAGAGACTCGCCGCTATCGGCCAGCTGGGTCCGTATTGCATTAACGATATCGACCCTGCCCATGCTTCTTCCTGCGGGTATTGATGCATTATTTGCCAGCTGACAGCGAGTTCAATGTCCTCTACGCCGGCGTGTCCTAGTGAAAACATCCAAGTAAGTGATATCAGGCGTGACTTGTGTATTCTGCCTACCCATTCAGCATGGAGACTGCCGTTCGCAATTTTCGGATATGATTATCCCGCAGACGGCTTCCTGTCCAGCTGCCCAGCGAGCTGTCAGGAGGCAGCAATGATCTCCATAGCCATGCTTGATGAAATTGTCTTGTTTGCTCCTCTAACCTCTTTGACTGTCTTCCCCATTCATTGTGCTGTGTATGCCCACGATAACCTTAACCCGCGCTTCACCAATCGGTCTGTCAGTATATGAAATCTCTAGACCAGTGGTTCTCAACCTTTTTTGGCCCATGCACCCCTTCACGATATAAGCAGAATGTCATCCCCCCTCCTACTTTCGTATTTCCTCCCTATAGCACACGCCCCCCCCCCCCAACTTTTACACAGTATACGTAAAAATGGACGCTAAATTTAATAACACATACTAGAATAAGTCTAGACGTCTACATAAAACGTGATTTTCGGGTCTACTTACGTTATAAAATGAATTTCAGAAGGACGAGAAGTACAGAAGTAAAGTATAGAGGGAAAAGCAATATCACGTAATAGGTATTAACGCCATCTTGAAGTAATCTTAATTCTTTCCTACCCTTCCCCCCCCCCCCCACCCACCGGAAATCCTAAAATTCCCCCCTAGGGGGGAATTCCCCACCGGCTGAGAACCACTGCTTTAGACACAATCTCAAGTGGCTGATTGTTTAGATAAAACTCATAAATACTCACGATAGGAGAAAAACGTCCGGGAGTCATGACCTAGGCGGGCCCGCCCCCTGAGAGTGTGAAGATAGTAAAGGGACCGAAACATTCGGCGAGGGGGGGGGGGCACTTCAGGTGTGCAGAGGCCTCCTGTCGTGCTTGCCCCCGGGCGCATATTTCACCATCAATGTGTGAAGCTTAAGTTGACCTGCCTTATAGTAAAGTAGGGAACCACATTTCATGCCATGAGGCCTATTTGGCATACGTTGCTAGTTGCATGTTTAGACCAATCGGGCACTCGATTGGTGATGTAATCAATATGGTGCCTTGAGCTTTTACTTCCTATAACATTTCCTGCCCACCATTTTAGACCTTATCGACCTGGCTGTCTAGGTCAGTGAAAACAATATCCCCGTCTTAAAGAGCAATCGGCCGACTCCGTGGCGAACCGGACGCGGTTCGTAATCCCGCTTACTCGCGTTCGAAACACAGCTGCGCGCGATTTGGCCACAGATCGAGTTGCGCTGGGTTTTAACGAATTGGTATGGGGGGGGGGGGGGGGGGCGGTCGTTCAGAAAGCAATGGCAAACTACTGAACGTAAAACTTGCCAAAAGATCATAACAGCAGTAAAATGCTGGTGTTGACAACGATGTCTTGTAAAGGATATGCCGAAAAAAGAAGATATAAATCGAACACGTGACCACAGTGGCTGCGTGCTAGCCAATGAGCAACTGCGGCTCCCGGGTATATGCTGCTAGACCAATCATCACTCGATGGGTCATGTGACCAGTATCCCGCTGGTTCTCTGTTAAACAGTTGCGCACGTGCTTCGCAGTACGTTGCGATCAACCCCACACTGATTTTATAGACATGTATTCAGTGGTTTGCCGTTGCTTTCCGGACAAGACGAGAACGGTTAAGTCCAACCTAATGCCGGTTTCAGGATTTAACCGCCCGCCTAGTCATTAGCGCATCAAAGAGCTCTGATCATTTCGACCACGTCGACCCGACGCCTTTACTTCATAGAAAATGTCATGTTAAACCAGTGGTTCTCAACCGGTGGGGAATTCCCCCCCCCCCCCCAGGGGGGAATTTTGGGGTTTCCAGGGGGTTAATTAAGATTATTTCTAGATTGCGTTGATACAAGAACCGATTACTTGACATTGTTTTTCTCTTCATACTTTACGGTTCTGTACGTATCGTCCTTCTGAATTTCATTTTATAACGTAAGTAGATCCGCAAATCACGTTTTATGTAGATGTCTAGACTTGTTTTAGTATGTGCTATTAAATTTACCTTAAATTATTACGTATACTGTGTAGGGGCAGGGGGAATTTTTAGGGAGGAAATAAGAAAGTGGGGGGGGGGGGGGGGGAATGACGTTCTAAAAATATTGTGAGGGGGGAATGACGTCCTAAAAATATGGTAAAGGGGGGAACGGACCAAAAAAGGTTGAGAACCACTGTGTTAAACATTCTGAGTTGGATCCGCCCGGGGGCCTAAGAAACAAAATGCCCTGCCTCTAGATTTTACCTGATCTGTCCTACTTAAGTGACTGCCCGTGGGGTTGTTAAGCCGGATTATCTGGCGCGCACACGTGTACAATGTTAAATGGGGCGCCAGGTGAATTATCCGTATATTTTAGTTTTTGTTTTTGTGATGGAAGGTTTCATTACAGGTGGTAAAAAGGCCAGGGGATCGCTTCATTGCAACGGGTTGTATCATATATCACTCGTCTCTCAACTCCCCTGCTGCATTGGCCAACAGTTTTATTCTCAGTAGAATTTTATAGAAAGTTTACTTTGTATCAACGAGTGGGATTTATTTTAGCGTCCAATTTACATCCTGAACTTTACACATATGTTATAGGATTACATTTCTGTTGGCAAACTTACACATGAATCATCTTTCCCCTAGGATACTGAAATGTTGTGTTATATATGACGGAAACACAATTCCAGTTAGTGTTTGAAAACAAGGTGAGTTGTGCTTGCTTATTATATTCTGTGGTTACATGCAAATATGAACTCTCAGTTGGTAAGGACCTGACATACTCTTCAAGAATGTCGTTAGAAATATACCGCCGGGTCTTAATTCATTCATTCAGTAGCATGTCTGTTGCAGAACCTCGCATATTTCATTATTTTACGTTTTTGTTTTCGAAAGTGTTGTTAGAGATGTTATAAAGGCCAGAGTGTAGATTAATTGTACCGGGTGTTATCTTGTATGACTCGGTTGGTTTCAACTCCCTGGCTGCATCGACCAAAGGCTTTTTTCTAAATGTTATAGAAAGTATACTTTGTATCAACCAGTGGGAGTTTTTTAGCGTCCAGTTTACATCCTAAATTTTACATATATGTTAAAAGATTACATTTCCCTTGGCAAACTTACACATGAATCAACTTTCCTGGAGGATATTGAAATGTTGTGTTATATAGGACCAAAACACAACTTCAGCTAGTGTTTGAATACGAGTAAGTTGTTCTTACTTATTAAATTTTTTTTAGTACGCGTAAACACGAACTCTCGGTTACGTAAGGACCTGACGTACTCTTCAAGAATGGCGTTAGAAATACACCCCATCAACCCATTGAGATAGCACCATAGGTCTCATAATTTATATTAAACCAGCATAGGTCAAATAACAAACACACAAACACGTCGGACCGTAAATGCTGTGTCGAGTATATTAACAAACATTTAAAGAAGAGAAATGATTGGTCGGTTCTAATGCTGTACACATATTACACAGGAGATCATTTTGGGGACCAGTTGAGGCCACTGAAACAGTTACATAAATAAACACACGTAGTATTGTTTGACGCTCACAGAAGGAGAGGAAAGAAGTACATACTAGAGGACACACTGTCCGTATTCCATAGTTGTCATCATCATCATGTGCCATGCCGGTAAGCGTGGGCGGTCATGTGTTGCCATCTCACTCGATCACCAGAGTCGTGGATCAGCTCTGTGTTTCTGTCTCGACCATACCACGAGGCCAAGCCATCCAGGTATTTGCTTCTAGGACTTCCTCTTGGTCTGTTCTCTTCGATCTTACCAGTTGTCACCAAGTTCTCCAATTCATTTCTTCTCATAACATGCCCAAACAATTTTGACTGTCTGCGTCTAATATCTCTAATCAGTTCACGATCTTCATTTGTTTCTTGAAGGACCTGTTCATTGGTCTTTCTGGCTGTCCATGGTATTCTTTGCATTTTCCTCAGAAACCACATTTCTACAGCCATCAGATGTTTTTCAGCTTGACTGCTCATTGTCCAAGCTTCACATCCATATAAAAGTACAGGTTCTATGTAGCACCTCAACACTCTTTTTCTCGTTTCAATTGACATCTTTTTATTGGTCAGTATGTTTTTCATCTTGCTAAAGGCTACCTTAGACATGGCCATTCTTGTTCTAATCTCTTCAAGGCGTCTCCCATCAGATGTTATTACTGTTCCGAGATAATTGTACCTATTCACTTGTTGAAGAATATTCCCATTTACTTGTATATTACATTGTGGTATTTCGTTCTTCCTAGTGACGACCATAATCTGTGTCTTTTTACAATTTAATTCTAACCCTAGTTGTTCACTGTGTGTAACAATCGCATCTACTAAATTTTGCAGGTCCTGTTCATTGTCTGCAATCAAGACTGTATCGTCTGCGTATCTAATGTTATTGATGCATCGTCCCCCAATGTTGATTCCTTCCATATCTTCTATATTTCTGAAAATATTTTCACTGTAAAGGGAAAACAGATCTGGAGACATTACACATCCCTGTCTCACACCTCTCTTGATAGGCTGATATTGGCCTACTTTATTATCAACTCTTATGGCAGCTTGTTGTTTCCAATATATGTTTTTTACAAGTCTAAGGTCTTTTCCATCAATTTGTAGATCTTCAAGCATCCTTATCATGTCGACATGTCTCACTTTATCGAAAGCCTTTTTGTAGTCAATAAAGCAAAGGTGTAGATCTTTGTTTACTTCTATAGATCGTTCAATTACGGTTCTCAGTAAATATACAGCATTTACTGTACCCTTTCCTTCTACAAACCCACATTGTTCTTCTCCTATTTCAGGTTGTATTTTCCTCCTAATTCTTTGCATGATAATTCTTAGCAAAATCTTCGTGATGTGACTCATTATACCAATTGTTCGATGTTGATCACATTCCAAGGCTCCTGATTTCTTTGGGATTGCAATAAATACAGAGTTACACAATTCATGAGGTATATTTCCAGTATCATATATTGTATTAAGCAGACTGGTAACTTTATCTATTCCATATTCTTCTAAAGCATTAATCATTTCTGTTGCAACACTGTCTGAACCGGGGGTCTTGCCAGATTTCATATGGTTAAGAGCATTCTGAACCTCCATCTTCAGAATTGCTGGCCCTTCATTATTATTTTGAACATCGTAGTGTTCGTCTCTGTTGTCGTCATAAAGGTTTTTCACGTAATCTGACCATACATGTAAGATCTGATCTTCTTCTATTATGACTCTTCCATCTTTTGTCTTTAGGCAGCCTGCTGATGTACGTGTTGTTTGATTAGTAAGCTCCTGGATTCTTTTGTGCATTAATTTCGCATTTTTACTGTTGTGTTGTTTTTCAATTTCTTCGCAATTTTTCTCAAGCCATGTTTCTTTTCCCTCCTTACATAAGGTTCTGACTTTTCTGTGAATTTCTTCATATTTAGCAGGATAATTTTTGTTCTGTCTTCTTGTTTCCATTAGTTGTAAAATTTCTTCAGTCATCCATGTCTTACGGCCCACTTTCTTTAATTTTGGAATAGTTTTTTCTGCTGCACAACTGATTGAATTCTTCAGCATTTCCCATTGATCATCTACATCTTGAAATAGGATCTCTAGATCAGACAATAAATCAAATTTGTTCTTTACTTCTATGTTAAAATTATATTTCTTTGTCAGTTTTCAATTTGCACAAGTTGTAGGTTCATTTGTATGATAGACATGACTAATGAAGACACTTCTTCTTAGTGTCTAGTTGGTCATGCGTCGAAGTACACTTGTTCCTGCGGCGAGGCGCTGTCGCCATTTGGAGGTGACAGGTTCGAATCCCAGTCGGTAACTATAGCTTTCAAATTTTACGTTGTCTTGTGCGTCCTCTAGTCTTTACATTTTTCCTCTCCTTCTGTGAGCGCCAAACAATACTACGTATGTTTATTTATGTAACTTCGTTAGTATTGGTGCTGTTTGCCCAATGAGTTGGTTTGCCTTATTGCATCTATTTTCGATCTCGTCTTCTGATTTGCAATTTGATGATATTATACTTCCCAAGTACTTGAAGCTCTTTACGTGTTTCATGGAGTGTTCTTTCAGATGAATTGTTGTTGTTTTTCTTCTTTGGTTATAGTCATTACCTCTGTTTTATTGGTGCTAATTTGTATGTTATGTGCATATCACACTTCGTTTAGACTGTTAAATATGGTCTTGTAATTCTGCTTCTAATTTTCCTATTAGTGCTTGATCGTCCGCAAATAGGAGTTCTTTAATGGTGTAATTTGCCTTTGGTTCTTCTTGTGTGGTCTGTTCATCATGCGGTGTTCTTGCTGTTTTTGTGTGGCTTATTTCTTTACATATGCTGTCTATACAGATTATGAACAAGAGAGGGGACAGGACACAACCTTGTCGTACTCCGGATCTTATTTTGAAGGGTTCTGAGTGTCCTCCATTTGTTCTCAATATGCATTCACTGTTGTTGTATAAGCTTCTACATAAATTTGTTAGATTTTTCAGATTATATGTCTTAGTTTTTCTACGAGCAGTAGAACTTGGGAACATGTGACATAAAACACTTCATTAATTGTATGAAACGATGAGGCTTTGAAAATGTTACATAAAAACTCCACTAAATCAACATTGGGGTCTACATCTGATATAAAGCGACGCTGAGACTGGCTTTTGGTAACGTCGCCTAATCATGTCACTTCGTTGTATTTTATTATCATACATTAACTTCTTAAAGTTTCAAAGCCTGGCTCTTTGCGTGTTCCATGCTTCTGATCCATTGGATTCGTACACACTTAAAACTTGGCTCCAAATTTAGTATAGGATTCGATTCATTTGGATAACGGTAGAGGTAGTCACATCATAGATAATGCTTTGGGGCGTGAAGTGTTGGATGCTCGCATATTACTCAGTCAGGACATATTCTTCTTCATCATTCACGTTCATACGTCAATGTGAAATAATTCAACGAACACAGCAGCCAACTTAAGCTTATTGACATCTCCATTAACTGATGCACCGCAGAAGGATAATATATCGCCTAATACGACTTCCCATTTGGACAGAAGGACGATATATTGCCATACTATTGTGATTGTTTTATTTGTTTTGTTTCTTGGCATCTTCCGCAATTTAAATGCTCAGGGAACGGAAATTTACATTATAATACTTGTTCATTTGATTGTGCACCGTATTTGGTTCATAATAATTTTTGTTTGACACTGAATCAGTTCAGTTTGTCTTTAAATGAAGCGGAAGTGAGCAAAAATACTCTTTACTGTTCTGCGTATCTTGGACACCCCTGCAACAAATGTGTATCTGTCATTTTACCACTTCCACAGTTGCATTTTCGGTATCTCCTGTCTTTAGTTTATTAAACGGGTGGAGTTTCAGTCTGTTGTGTCACGTGCGGATACTTAAGAGTGTTACTTGTTCTTTACGGTTGAGATTGTAGGATTTGTCATTGGTACATCTATCTGCATGGTAATATCTGTCGCTGGTATATCTTGATTATTTGGTTGTTTCGGGATTTGAAATTTAAATATTGAGCACAACCCACTACTGGCAACGCTGATCGAACTCTAGCATGAACCTAAGGCCTATCCACGTCAATATGGAAGCACTATACTCGAGTTTCGCTCTCGTTTGAGCTCGTCTGTAGTGCATATCCCTGACCGGATCCGGAAACAAGCCCCGGATCACTGGCGTGTGAAGCGGGTGTGTAACCACGCGGCACACGCTGGGCACGCCAAATTATCATAACAGAACATTACAACGTCACCCGTCGTATATATCTGTCTGGTAGCTTGGGTGCTGTGATTCCCATTTTGTTCTATAAATGCTTCTTACAAATTTATTGGCCTCATCGTAGGCTCTCTCTGCATCAGGCTGGGGTAGTCTTCCGCCTTCCTTTGCCAGTCTGTCGGCTTCTTCATTCCAAGGTGTGAAGGGCAACGCGCGACATATAAGGGCAGGTGGCTAGTTTCCTTCCTCATCCCCTTGTCTTATTGCATCGACGACCGCCTGTGACCCTGTTAAACCAGGTGTGTACAGTTTCAACATATCGACATATGTCTCACTGCATTAATTAGATAGTCACATATTGTAATTCTTCTTAGCACTGTAAACGGACCTTGTCAGCTTGAATACAGAAACTTCTGTCTACTTCTACTTCTGTCTACTTCACGCCTACTTCTGCCTACTTCAAGCCTACTTCTGTCTACTTCAAGCCTACTTCTTCTGTCTACTTCACGCCGATTTCTTTTACTTCTGTCTACTTCTACTTCTGTCTACTTCTACTTCT
The DNA here is from genome assembly GCA_963921405.1 of Cepaea hortensis. Lineage (NCBI taxonomy): Eukaryota > Metazoa > Mollusca > Gastropoda > Stylommatophora > Helicidae > Cepaea > Cepaea hortensis. Next base: position 60,017,557 of record OY992891.1, read on the forward strand.
GTCCACTTCTACTTCCTTCTACTTCGCGTCTACTTCACGCTGCCTTCCTTCTACTTCTGTCTACTCCACGCTGCCTTCCTTATACTTCTGTCTGCTTCACTCCTAATTCCCTCTACTTCACGTCTTCTTCACGAGAACTTCTTTTATTTTTGTCAACTTCACGCCTACTTTCCATCAGTGACCATGTCTGTAATGTATTTTGGCGAAAATATGATTTAAAACAATGTATTCCCTTAGTGAATTTATACACTGAAGCCACAAACAATGCGGTGCACGATTTATTGCCTGACATATTTCGCCG
>OY992891.1:60020357-60351527 GCA_963921405.1 Cepaea hortensis
TACGACTCCAGGCGTGGGAAAGTGGACATTTAGTTACGACTCCATGCGTGGGAAAGTGGACATTTAGTTACGACTCCAGGCGTGGGAAAGTGGACATTTAGTTACGACTCCAGGCGTGGGAAAGTGGACATTTAGTTACGACTCCAGGTGTGGGAAAGTGGACATTTAGTTACGACTCCAGGCGTGGGAAAGTGGACATTTAGTTACGACTCCAGGCGTGGGAAGGTGGACATTTAATTACGGCTCCAGGCGTGAGAAAGTGGATATTCAGTTACGGCTCTAGGCGTGGGAAAGTGGTTATTCAGTTACAGCTCTATGCGTGGGAAAGTGGACAGATAGTTACGACTCTAGGCGTGGGAAACGGACATTTGGTTACCGTTCTAGGCGTGGAAAAGTGGACACTCAGTTAAGGTTCTAGGTGTGGACAAGTGGACATTCAGTTACGGTTCTAGGCGTGGAAAATGGACATTCAGTTACGGTTCGAGGCTCGATCCAGCCTCATGACATGGGTACCAGAAAAAGTGACAAGGAAGAGTCCCTGCACATCAGTTATTCCAATGAATACGATATTACAAGTCCTCCGATGTAACCGCCATCCCGAAGTATTGCTGTGCACTGTTCCCATAATGAGTTTGTTCTGTTATCTTCTCTCTTTCGATCGAAGGCGGCATTGTCATGCCTAACCAGGCTTGACCCTCAGTTCACGTCATCGGGCTGGCGTCAGAGTCTCGCAAGTGTACGCCTACCGAGTCCAGTATGTCGTGGAACTCTGAAACGCGTTCACTGCCCCTCCGCCACAGCACCACCAAATTAGCATTTAAAGTTACTTGCATATCATTTTCAGGACGTCGCGGTCAACCCTATAATTTTTTGGCTGTTTGTGATTTCTTGGCAAGTTTCCGTTCAGTGGTTTACCATTGATTTCTGAACGACCGGCACTCATACTATTTTATAAAAACCAACGAAAAATTGGTCTGCTGCCAAGTCGCCCACGGCTGTGTTTCGAACGCGGTATGCGGGATTATGAACTGTGTCTGTAACCCCTTCGCCACAGTATGTCTGGGAATTCTGAAACGCGTTCATTGCCCCTGAACCGCAACGCCGATCAATTAGTAGTACGGAAAGACAAAATCCTATAGCATAAAATCAGTGTGTGGCGTCTGAAACACACAGCGGCTGGATTGGAGTGCGTATAGCAGTTACCGCCAGATTGTTAAAGTCCCCTAGCAGACGCCTGCTCTGGGTTTGTGTAGTGTTAGCTTCTTCACATTTTTCGATCTGAGTCTGCGCAGAAACAGGTGGCCAGTCCTTCCCTCCAGTACCTAACGTCGAGATGTGGTATCGAACCGCGGTCCGTCCGAGGTCTTGCCATTGTCAGCGTAACGTACCGCCAGACAGTGGGTATCAGTTGGGCAACCCGCAAGTCTGCATGGCCGAATGGGTAAGAACGCGTGTTCTTAACATCCGGTGTGCTATGCCGAGGTAAGCGGTTCAACCCCGCTTAAATTGTTGACCTGTCGTCCTAGACTTGAGGACGTTAATTACTAGTACCTCTGAACTGGGAGTGGGTTCCCTGATGGCGAGGGGCACTTAATAGGGAAAGCTAATCCACAGGCAAAATTCAGTCCATCACTACTATAAATAGTGTGTATCGACTACGCTTGAGTTCAAAGGGGGCAAGCGCAAAAATAATTAAAAAGTGGGCAACCCTTTGAGGCCACTGAGACAGTTCACAAATAAACACACACGCATTGTTTGGTACTGATAGAAGAGGTTGAAAGAATTAGGGACTAGAGAACGCACTAGACAATATACAAATTGAAATCTATAGTTGCCGACCGGGATTCGAACCTGTAACTTCCAAATGACGACAGCGCCTCGCTGCAGGGACAAGGGTACTTCGACGTATGAATAACTAAACACCCCAAACAGGTGTCTTCATTGGTCAGGTCTGTCATCCACATGAACCCACAACTATAGAATGTGGACATAATTCGTATATAACCATTGAAATGACACCATAGGTCTCAACATTTTATATTAAACCACCATCATCATCAAGTGTCATGCCGGCGTAGGCGTTCATGACACTCCACATATCTCGGTCTTTGGTTCTGTGGATCAACTCTGCTGATGATATTCCCCCAATCCACCTGCCCAATCCATCCAGCATCATTTCTCTTGTTCTACCTCCGTCTCTCTTGCCCTCGATCTTTCCAGTTGTCACGATGTTCTCCAATGCCTCTCTTCTCATCAAATGACCAAAGAAAGCTGTTTGTCTCTTTCTTACTGTCGTATGTAATGTTCTAGTTTCATTAACCTTTTTCAGGCAGTCGTCATTAGTTACTCTGGCAATCCAAGGAATTCGAAAAATTTGTTTCAGGAACCACATCTCTGTTGCTTCCAAGTTCTTCCTAATTTGTTCATTTACATTCCAAGATTCACCGCCATACAGAAAAACAGGTTCTATTATAGCACTTCAGCACTCTCTATCTTACATTCAATGATAGTGACTTATTGCATAAGATACTGTTCATTTTCTGAAATGCAGTCTCAGAATTGTAAATTAAGCCAGCATAGGTCAAATAAGAAACACATCAGACCATAATGCAGTGTCTAGAATAGTGTCGAGCATATAAAGAAGAGAAATGATTGGTCAATTCCAATGTTGAACCAGTATTACACATAAATATCAATTGGGAAACCATTTGCAGACACTATGTTTAGTGCGTCCTCTGGTCTCTAATCCTTTCCCATACTTCAAGGAGCGCCAAACAATATGTCTGTATTTATGGACCCTCAGACAATGAGTGCTCTTCAAACAGCAATAACACCCGGGTACCACGGGGAAATAACAGCAGATCGCCTCCGTAGAGGATGGATGAATGGTGTAGTGAGGGTCACAGACACTAGGATCTTAAGAAACATATTAGAGCTCCTTCTAAAACTCATTTTCATATTCTGATCAAGCAACACTGTGAAGGGTGGCATATATTTTTGTCGCCAGCATTCGACTGTTCTCTGTGTGTTTTATTTTATTACAAATATGAAGGGGAAGGAAGTGGAGGACGAGAGGAAGACCAAGCGTAGGAGATGATCAGCCAGAAGGGAAAACCCTACAGTAGTTAGGGAGTATCTATTTCGATGGGAATACACCGCTTGCCTCGCGCTCTGAAGGTTGTGGGTTCGATTCCGGGCTACGCCGTTCGGTTAACAAGTGCAATTGTATCGGAGACTCCAGGGGGTTGTCGCTGGAGCTACGGAGTTCGTGTGCGTGCTTTATCCGACGCTTCCGTCAGGCTGCTCTGCGGAAATAGACCGAGCCATATTAGATAAAACTCGGTGCAATGAAGTCGACCTTCTTGTCTTTCTTTACAGTAATTAACCCGGATATATGACGTTTTGTTTCTGTGTTGGTGGCGCTTGTAAGCCATCCTGCGCAGTTTCATCCAGAAGAGAACATTAATTACACAGCCAAAGCCTAGGTAATCCTATTTCTAATCGATCTCCTTGGGAGACAGAATAGACTAGATCAGTGGTTCTCAACCTTTTTTGGTCCGTTCCCCCCTTCACCATATTTTTAGGACGTCATTCCCCCCCCCCTCACCATATTTTTAGGACATCATTCCCCCCTTACCTTATTTTTAGAACGTCATTCCCCCCCCCCTTTTTTTTGTATTTCCTCCCTAAAAATTTCCCCCTGCCCCTAACACAGTATACGTAATAATTTAAGCTAAATTTAATAGCACATACTAAAACAAGTCTAGACATGTACATAAAATGTGATTTGCGGATCTACTTACATTATAAAATGAATTTCAGAAGGGTAATGCGTACAGAAGCGTAAAGTATGAAAGGAAAAACAAGATCAAGTAATCGGTTCTTGTATTAACGCGATCTTGAAATAATCTTCATTCCCCCCCCCCCTGGAAACCCCAAAATTCCCCCCTGGGGGGGGGGAATTCCCCACCGGTTGAGAACCACTGGACTAGATAGTAAGATACGTATGATGCATTCAAGCTGTGTACACTCCTGCAGTTATTTTACTCTCGAAAACCTATAGTAGAATTAATTGAAGACATCTTTTGGGGGCAAAAGCAGGCATATTAAAACTGTATACGGTACAAATAAATCAATCAGGTGCCGTCTCCACAATGAAGATTAGCTGCAATGCATCTCCAACACTGTCTGTCTCTCTCGCCTTGACTGTACATTTGGTCAGACTACTGTTCCACTATCTCTTGATGTTAGCTTCCCACTTCTATCGTTGTCTACCTCTTGTTCGCATGCCTTCAACCTTACCTTCCAGTATGGTTTTTATAAGAGTGTTATGTCTTTTAACGTGGCAAAAATAAACCAAGTTATATCAAATATATCTCCATATTCCAAATGGAGCAATGCCGGAATTCAACAGAGTAGGCTTAAGAGTGACTGATTGTGTCACAAGGATGTCGTTTTTTTTTAAAGCTCAACTCAACTCAAATGCTTGCTTGCTTGCTTGTGTTCGTTGGCTTGAGCTCCAACGCAAAGTCCTGTATGTCGGATGAAGGCATCCTGTTGTCCAACATCAGTGTGATGTCATACAGGACCTGAGTTTTGCGTGAGTATCCGTTGTCCCATGTCTGGCTTATTGGTGTGCAGACTGGTGGTTCCTCGCCGTACAGGCAGACACTCTCCGACTTCGGAGGAACTCTACTCAAATCTTGTTTAAATTATTCTAGCTAATAGCATTAGCGCGGTTGGACGAGAACATTATATTCAACAATACGAAAGAGACAAACATCTTTCTTTGGTCATGTGGCGAGAAAAGAGGCATTGAAGAACATCATGACGACTGGAAAGATCAAGGGGAAGAGAGGGAGAGGCAGAGGCAGACCAAGAGAAATGAAAATGATGCTGGATGGTGGCATTGAGGAATGTCGCCAGCAGAGTCGATCAACAACACCAAGGACCGTAATCTGTGGAGAGACATGAACGCCCACGCCAGCTGGCAATGTCCTTGATGATGATGATGACCATCGGACGAGAGTTCGGCTCCAGAACTCACTCGTTCACTACGTGACCGAAAGATTACTATTCTTCCGTGCATTCAGCAATACAAAAATATGAGGTTCTAATACTTCATATACGATTGGTCGGTTTCTGGCACGTGACTTGTGAGCCATTAATCAAGTACGACTAATGGGAGCATCAGCCTTAATAAGAGCTTTCTCTCCATCTCCCTCCCCGCCCCATCAGATACCATCTGTCGTTTGCGTGTCATATTTATGGTTTCGTAATTAGATATTGTTGATTTATTTTCCATAAACATTCAGTGAATGAATCACTAAACAACGAGGAGTAGAATCATTATTCATGTCATTAGTCGCGGTTCCAACTTCACGGCAACGGGTCGTCTCCATTATGCCCATTCCTGTACCAGTGAATATCACACAAAATGCTCCTCACTGCCCAATGTGAAAAGTGGAACAAACAGGAGTCTCGACAAACCAACAGCGCGCACAGGTATACAATGCATAATGCCACCTCCAGCAGAATGCCAACACAAAAGTCCTCCTCGAAAAATAGTTCACCGTCGATGGAAACGGCAGTCACTAGAAAACCTGTAGCCACACATTACTGCACGAGGCAACCCAGTTAGTTCTGTGACAAAGCCGGCCTCCATTATTCTGAACATGCGGATCACACGACAAACAACAGCGGGCAGATGAAAAAGCATTTCACACGAAATTCATAGCTCACAGTGTCGCGCCACGCACTCATCTCAGTAGCAGGGAGACGGAACCATGTACTCTCGGTCCAACATGAGGAAAATGCGAATACAAACGGTAGCCACAAGCATAAACTGCCCCAGAGGCCTTAACCGTTTAAATGTCTATCCTCCATGTTTTGGACCGGAAGTCAAAGAGTAGAAGTAGGAGTAGAATCGGTCAGCTTTACTATAACAAGTAACAAAATGGATTTTGCTGTCAAGGCCTTCGCCAGCACACAAACAACAAACACACCCCGTTACAACCACATTCAGAATAAACTCTACCTGAATATATATATATATATATATATATATATATATATATATATATATATATATATATATATATATATATATATATATATATATATATATAGTTGACAGTTTTGACAGTTTATATATATATATATATATATATATATATATATATATATATATATATATATATATATATATATATATATATATATAATTACTCATTTGTTTTCTTGTTGTGGCTTTGACACGTGTGTTGTCGAATACTGTGTAACTCCACAACATTCAGGACGGCTTTTTATAATAAAAGGACTTAAGTTATTGAAGCTATTTTCAAATCAGAAGCTCCGAATGAGATATAACGTAATCTTTTGCAAGATAAAAATAAATCTTCACCAATAAAAATATGTCAGATGCTGTGACAAAAGGAGTGTTGAAATGCTGTTTAGAGTTTATCGTGTTGTATGTGTGTGCAATATGGACAATAAGCAGACAAGTTGAGAAACGTGCAAAGAATGCCATGGACGGGCACAGAAAAAGAAAAAGAATAATAAACACGCCCAAACCACACATTAACTGCTTCAGTGCTAAACAAAAAGTCCGTTTAGTCCAAACCTGGTGCACAATCAAATCAACAAGTATTATAATATAAATTTCCGTTAACTAAACATTGAAACTGTGGAAGATAGCACGAAACAAAACAAATAACACGTTGACCCTTGTATGGCAATATTTCGTCCTTCTGTTGAAACGAGAGGTCCCATTTGGCGATATATTATCCATCGATACTGAATCAGTTAGGTAGAATAATGAGGTGTAGGCAGTCAAGACTGCTCGGGTATGTTATAAGGACGCGCATGGGAATCTGCTTTCTTGTCCGGCGTGAAGGAGATGAAAGTCAAGCATGAACATTTTCTCTAGAGCACAAGATGCTTGGTTAATCCACACAGAACTGGTAATACACACAGAACTGGTAATCCACACAGAACTGGTAATCCACACAGAACTGTTACAGTCAGCCGCTATACGCTGGCGGAGATGTTCAAGGAAGAAATCGGAGCACCCATGGAGTTGTCTGGAGTGCAGTGGCGTTGATCTTCACTATCACTGATCACTATGATGAGAAATAAACATCACAGCGAGATGGGTGCCTGTATAACGTGTCGTTATACAGATAATGAAACAGTCATGGTCCTAGGTAGGTGTCTGGATGACGTGTCGTAATACAGACAATGAAACAGACTTAATCCGAGATGGGTGCCTGGATGACGTGTCGTAATACAGACAATGAAACAGACATAATCCGAGATGGGTGCCTGGATGACGTGTCGTAATACAGACAATGAAACAGACATGATCTGAGATGGGTGCCTGGATGACGTGTCGTAATACAGACAATGAAAAAGACATGATCCGAGATATGTGTCTGGATGACGTGTCGTAATACAGACAATGAAGCAGACATAATCCGAGATGGGTGCCTGGATGACGTGTCGTAATACAGACAATGAAACAGACATGATCCGAGATATGTGTCTCGATGACGTGTCGTAATACAGACAATGAAACAGACATGGTCTGAGATAGATGCCTGTATGACGTGGCGTAATACAGACAATGAAACACATGATCCGAGATGGTTGTCTAGAAGACATGTCGTAACACAGACAATGAAACACATAATCCGAGACTCGTGTCTTCACTAATCACTGATGACTTTGGGGAGAAATAGACTTCACAGCGAAATAAATAGATGCTTGGATTTCATGTCGTAATACAGACAATGAAACAGACATATTCCTAGACTCGTTTCCTTTCGGAATTTTCTCGAAGACACCTGAGGGTAGTTCGTTTATGCTACGGAATTCGTGCTCTGTGCGACGCTTTCAGCAGACCGCTCTGAGGAAAGAGACCGAGCCACATGGGATAAAACCATTGTAATGATGTCGAGAAAATAGGAATAAAATACAAACATTCATTAATTAGTGCCTGCACAAAACGGAAGGAATAATACGGTATGACAGAATCAACAATGTGGAGCTCATGGAGAGAACTAGACAAATAGCAATGAAACAAGTGATGAAGATGAGACGCGGATTGTACATACATGGAGACAACCTGAGAATAATATAACTAGAAAGATCTTTGTTTGGAATCCACAGGGCAAAAGAAACAGGGAGAGCCCTAAAAACACATAGAGATGAGAATTAGAAACAGAAATGAATTATATGGGGAGGATATGGTCAGAGCATTATGGGATAACTAAGGATAAGATGTCTTGGTGAGAGCTGGTTAAGGGCCTATCTCTCCGTTTGGAATAAAAGCCGAAAGAAGAATAAGGAGAAGAGTGATGGGAAAAGGCGACGAAGGTGATGACGAAGAAAGAAAAGAATTGTTAAAATAAATAAATGTAATTGAAAAGAAAATTAAAACAGTTCTTTGGTTGCCTCTGGTGTAAATACGATGAGAGATGCTTCAAGTCGTTCCTCGTACTCCGTAGGCAAGTGTCAATTAAAAGTTTAAACATGTTATCTTTTCAAACGACATCATGGACAAATACAAGCTGAAATCTTGCAATTTCCTGGCCACGGTAAGCTTTCTTGAAAATAGAACAAATATTCACGGGAATTCAAATGTTTGTGATAGAAGCTACTTAAAGGCCGGGGGTAATCATTAACTCGAAACATGCCGAAGAAACACAGAATAAACGGAGTCTTAGAGGCCTCATCCAACTTTAAGAGTAAGGCGTATTTTGGAGTCTTTTGAAGGCTGATAGGATATTACAGTAACTTCGACTGATAGGAAAGTTCAGTAACTTCGACTGATAGGAAAGTTCAGTAACTTCGGCTTATAGGAAGGTGCACTAACTTCGAATGATAGGAAGGTGCAGTAAATTCGACTGATAGGAAGGTGCAGTAACTTCGGCTCATAAGAAAGTGCCGTAACTTTGACTGATAGGAAAGTGCAGTAACTTCGACTGAAAGGAAAGTGTAGTAACTTCGGCTCATAGGAAAGTGCAGTAATTTTGACTGATAGGAAAGTGAGAGAGAGAACGCTCACACCCTGTTGTGTAAATAAAGCAGCGAGAGTGATTCTCTTGTCCCGTAATATGTTTGTTGCCGGGAAAATGGGTGATTACACATTCTCTTGTATGAATACCACTGAGAGAGAGAGAGAGAGAGAGAGAGAGAGAGAGAGAGAGAGAGAGAGAGAGAGAGAGAGAGAGAGAGAGAGAGAGAGAGAGAGAGAGAATTCTTCAGGTTCAAGACACCCCCCCCCCCTTCCCCCCACCCCTTCCCCCACCCATCCATCCTGTCATACACTGTAAGATGACAGTTTTGATAGACACTCAAGATTATTGGGAACTGCGGTCGGGCAGTGGCTAGTGGTCATGGGCTCCATCATCATCGGGGAGGATTCACATCTTTAAGATCGACTTCTCCCAGGTTGACCTAGTCTAAACTGGGTGCCAGGATCTGTCTTGGTGAAGTAAAAGCGACCGGCGTGTTATTGCCCACATCAGCCACCTAGTGTCGGTTGGTCTATACAAATGTGGGCCCAGCACCATGTGCCCATTGCCACGTAAAGCGTGTACAAGGGACGTCTACTTGTTTTACTTATCCAGACTTTATGCCACGTTATGAAATAAACGTGGTAACAACTGACAAACTCGATAGGAAATACGCCAGAGGAAGTTTGTTTGTTTGTTTAGTCGACGGATCAACATCTCGGCACACGGGTGTAACCCATAAGTGCTCCGTTCTCCTCCTAACTCAAGCCTGAGTCTGGAGAATCTCAGCTCAGTGCACGAACTCAGTAGCACCGGCGAGGATCCTGAAATACTTTGGGTAGATTTTTAACTCGAAATTGTGCCCGGGCAACGCCGTTAGGCTAATCTTTTTCGATTTACAACTGCCAAGGGATTTTTTACGTGCGCAACAATACACACGAGCGTCCGATCTCACTACCCAGAGACCAGGGGAAATTTTGCAGCAGACCCTTTGCGTTGGTTTTTACGAAATGGTATGGGTGCCGGTCGTTCAGAAAGTAATGGTAAACTACTGAACGAATCTTGCCAAGAGACCACAACAGCAAAAATTGCTGGTGTTGACTGCCATGTCCTGTAAACGATATGCAATTAACTTTAACTTTTATGTAGCGTAGTTTTCTTATGCAGTTCCTTTTAACTTGTTATAAAATACATGCCGGCTACCATATCTTTTGCTGTTGCGCTCGCTCTCTTTTGAACTCATACGCTTTACTTCTAATTGCACTAGACTTAATTTTGCGTGTGGATTATCTTTCCCTATTACCAGTGTCCCTCGTCATCAGGCGAACCCACTCCGACTTCAGAGGTACTTGTAATTTACGTCCCAAAGTCAGGGAGGAAAACTCAACATTTCAGCCCAACTGTCCGGTGTAGGGGTGCCCTTACCTCAGCATCAGCACACTAAGTGTGTAAGAACGCGCATTCTTATCCATTCGGCAATACTAACCTCTTGTTACCATATCTTCTTCTTCTTCTTCTTCTTCTTCTTCTTCTTCTTCTTCTTCTTCTTCTTCTTCTTCTTCTTCCCCTTCTTCTTTTTCTTCTTCTTCTTCTTCTGCGTTCATCCGGAGAGTTTTTCGGAAGTGATTGCGTTGTGCCTGTTTACAGCAGAGCTGCGTTCTTGCGCAGTTAGGCCGACACATCCGACTTCTGCGGGCATTTGTTGACCGGGTTAACCTACCCGGGGTTGCTACCATTTTAACAACTGTTAAGTCATTACTGTGACACACCCCTACTTCGCATTTCCCGCCAGCCACTTTTGTTAGGTCCACACCTATTTTTTGTTTGGTATTGAATCCGTTAATTGTCTATATCTGCAATATTGCCTCTTGTATAGTCTTCACTGTGGTGATTGCATCAAAAGTTCAGACACGAAAATCAGCTCTCTGGTTATCACTAAATCTGCTGCATACATGTGTTTGCCAAGTTGTATTAAAGTATGACACCGCTTGTTAGTTTATCAGAGCCAGCTGCTGTATCATATTTACTTGCTACACGGATGCAGCATATCTAGGGTATTGACAGATAGCGACTGTTTTGTTTAAAGATTGAGTACAACCCACAACTGGCAACGCTGATTATATTCCGGTACTAACCTAAGGCCTTGTCCACGTTAATCTAGAAGCACTAGCCTCGTGTTTCGCTCTCGTGTGAGCTCGTCAGTAGTGCATATCCTTGACCGGACCCGGAAACAAACCCAGGATGACTGGCGTGTGACGCGGGTGTGTAACCACTAGACCACGTGGTACACGCTAATATCACAACGTCAGGCATCGTAGGTTGTAGCTCAAAATTTACCCGACCGCCGCGATTGACATCCGTCATTCGATGTGGCCCCGAATGATCAGGTCTTCTCGGATGGCAAGGTACACCAGGCCGCCTTAAGTTCAGCGAGCAATAAATAATCAAATTGATTTATTTGGTTGTTTCAGGATTTGAGATTTAAAGATTGAACACAACCCACAACTGGCAACGCCGATCGTATTCCGGTACGAACCTAAGGTCTTGTCCGCGTCAGTCTGGACTGTTTTGTTAGTTAGTTAGTTAGTCGCGCTTCCAACCTTACAGCAACGGGTCGTCCCCATTTTGCTCCGTTCCTGTGCCAGTGAATATGACACAAAACGCCTCCCACTGCCCAATGTGAAAAGTGGAAAAGACAGGAGTCTCGACAAACAACAGTCCGCACAGATTCACTGCGCATAATGCCGCCGCCAGAATGTCAACACAATAGTCCCCCACGAAACATCCAGTTCATCTCTGATGGACTCGGCAGTCTGGATGTTTCCTAGATGTTCATCCACACAGTACCAAAAAAAATATAGTTCATCGTTGATGGCAGTGGCAGTCAACCAGAAGCCAGCAGCCACGCATTTCTGCATAAGGCAAAAACCGGTCAACTCTGGTACATAGCCAGCTGCCACCACTCCGAACATGCAGTCACGTTCCAAAACACCTCGGGCAGATTCTGAAGCATTTCACACGAAACTCACAGCTCACAGTGTCGCGCCACGCACTCACTCAGTAGCAGGGCGACGAAACCATCAAAACTTCCCGTGTGTTGCCGGGGCCCATAAGGGAAGCAAAGAATAGCAACACTGTAGCGTACCACGCATGTCGTAAGAGGCGACTAAGGACTGTTTTGTTGTTCACACAGACGGCATAAATAAAATATTATCCGATTTCTTGCCAGTCATTATCCCTGCATCTCGTCAGTTTGATTTATTATGTGCAGTCCGTCATAGCGAAAATTAGAAATTGATAAATCATTCTTAAATCGTAGGAAATATTGTTTATATGTGTTATTATAGCAGTTAACTTATTCTGTGCTAAACAACACGTAAGTTTGGACCCAATAAAACTGGAATATGGGAATGGGAAGTAGGGGCGTGTCACAGTTATAGCTTAAAAGTTGTTAATATGGTAACTGTTTCCGGATCCGGTCAGGGATATGCACTACTGATGAGCTCAAATGAGGGCGAAACTCGAGTATAGTGCTTCCATATTGACGTGGATTGGCCTTAGGTTCATATCAGAATGTGATCGGCATTGCCAGTAGTGGGTTGTGCTCAATATTTAAATATGGTAACAGTTAGTTAGTTGCATATCCTTTACAGGACGCTGCAGTCAACACCAGCATTTTATGGCTGTTCGTGATTTTTTTGGCAAATTTACCGTCAGTAGTTTGCCATTGCTTTCTGAACGACCAGCACTTATACCTTTGTATGGAAAACCAACGCTAGGCGGCCTGTTTCCAAATCGCCTGCAGCTGTGTTTAGAACGCGGTATGCGGGATTACGAATTGCGTTGGTAACCCCTGCCTCGCAGAGCTGGCAATATGGTAGCAAACATGTTGTGTTATAATGGAATGACAAAATGTTGGCGATATATAAACCTGTGGCAGATAGTTGACATCGCTGGAGGCGATTAATCATCCCATGTCACTTAATCAGTGAATAGATAATGGGGCGACCCTTTGCCGTGAAGATGGAACTTCGTCTAACTAATTAATCACTTAATACGCACGGCCAAGGATAAGTAGACACGCATGCAGACAGAGAGATAAGCCGATAAGCACAAGCGCCTCGGGGCGTGTTAGATATATTATGTTAGCCCTATATTTATAAACGCCATCGACAGTCGATGGATAACGTGGTAAATCGCATGCCGGCAGCATTTACTCCCAACGATATTTCCCGGAACATTTTAGACTGGGTTCAGCTAGGAGCCCAGGTACATTTGTAAACAATACACCTCGTTGGGGACTTGAACACATAATAGCCGGGCCAACAGGTAAGTGTTCTGACCGCCGCGGCTGCCAGTTAGACGGGGCAGATAGCCGTAACTGTTTGAAATATGCGACAGACATGTTTACACTGTAATTGAATTGTCTACCACGGTAATTTTAAACTGACTATCGTCTTTCTGTTTGCACAAGGTTTATCTAATTACTTTAGTTTATGTTGTGTAATTTCTGCAGTATGTACCCGGCGAGATGCAGCGATATATGCCAAGCCATAAATCGCGCAATCTATTGTTTGCGTCTTTGTTATTCAAATTCACAACGGGAAAACTGTTGAATTGTAATTGTGCCATTTGAATTCCATTGCCATGAGGGTATCTGAAATAAAATGGTGTTTCCTCAAGCCGTTTCCTGATGTGGGTCTGTCATGTGAGGTCGTCGTCACATTGTGTAGGTCTGAGAGTGTGGAGGAGTAGAAGGTCGACCTTTCCCTCACTGTAGCCAGCAATGAGCCCAGGCCTCGAACCCGCGTCCGACCGTGCTCACGACATTACCGGTGAAGTCTGCTATCAACATCGGTAGCTCGCACGCTTGAATGTCTATGAACCATACAGCAAGGCAGTGAATACAATACTCGTATACACCTTATATGTACACCTCGTACACGCCTCGTATACACCACGTACACACTTCGTTTACATCTTGTTCCAGCCTATTGTGTGGATAATAGAAATTCGTCTGTGTTAAGCTCTCTCCTGAGTTGCATTTTAATGTTCTCTGTATATTTAGCAGACACCATCAAGCTCTTACTTCTGTAAGATGTTCAAAGAGAGAGGGGAGGAGGTGGGTGGAGGGGAAGCGATAAGTTAGTTGCGTATCCTACTTTCCAACATACCTACCTAAAGGCCTACTTTACATACCCCCCAGCCTACAGGTCTACCTTATGCCTTCTACAAACCTTCCTATCTACAGGCTTACCTGTATGCCTTCTACATTCATCCCTGCCTATCTATCTACCTACCGCCCTACCTGTCTGCTTGCCTCCTTGCCTATCGTAACCAACCAACCGACGAAAATACCTATTCACCTATGCGTATACGATTATTTGCCACTGCGCGTGCGCGTTCGTCTATCCATGGTCGCGTATATTAAAATATACAGTCACCCCTTTTCTCGATCCTGTAGGACGTTACAATCTACCCTAGCATTTGTTAACGCTGTGGCCCACGCTTAGTTCAAAGCGTGCGAGCAAACTAGGCAATCTTTATGTTCAGTGGTGTATCATTGCTTTCTGATTGGCCGACTTTCCTCCCACAGAAATCAACGCAAAGCGATCTGCTCCCAAATCGTCTGCGGCTGAGTTCGAAACCTCGACGCCTGGAATTTCCCCTAATTTTGAAACTGCATTCACTATACCCTAAGTCACAGATGCCGGGGGAAGGGGTGGGACGGGGAGGGGGGGGGATGGAGCGAATTAACGACCAAATGCTTGACTTTCAAAGGAATCATATATACCCACCTTGTAAAGATAAAATTATTGCCAGAATTATTCAGCGTGCACAGGCTAAATCAGTGGTTATCAACCGGTGGGTGAGGGACCCCCACCCCCGGGGGGAGGGGGATTTATAGGGTTTCCTGGGGGGGGGGTGGATATTATTTCAAGATCACGTTAATACAAGAACCGATTACTTGATATTGTTTTTCCCTTCATACTTTACGGTTCTGTACTTCTCGCCCTGCTGAAATTCGTTTTATAATGTAAGTAGACCCGCAAATCACGTTTTATGTAGACGTCTAGACTTGTTCTAGTATGTGTTATTAAATTTAGCTTCCATTTTTACGTATACTGTGTAGAGGCGGGTGGGGGAATTTATAGGGAGGCAATACGAAAGGGGGGAGGGATGAGATTCTGAACACATGGTGAAGGGGTTATGGGTCAAATAAGGTTGAGAACCACTGGGCTAAACGCAAGAACAAAAGATGCAACCACACATGACATGTTGGTTGGTACACACCAATCACATAAGTCGCGATAGCCTGGGATAAAAATAGTTTTTAATTTGTTTTTTGTTTGCGCTCGCTCGCTTTGAACTCAAACGTAGTCCGTACACGCTACTTTCAGTAGCACTGGACTGGGTTTTGCATGTGAATAGAAAGAGTTAAACCCGGGGTCTGTTTTAATTGTCTTTACATAGCCCCATGGGCCACAGCTGTGCCGTAACCGGTCGTTCTAGCTTTACACATTATCAATGCTATCTTAAAACAAATATATGCATATACTTTCGTATATCAGTCGCAAACGTTTCCTGGTATGAAGGGATCGATCCGTTTTCTTCTAATGACAAACGGATTGTTCAAACAGCTTATTCATTATGCGTACTCTTTATTCTCGTAGCGTATTTTATACGCACTTTTCATCACTCAATACGTTTAAATACACACAGCGAATTAAACATTCTATAATCAAGTTTCTTTGTGTCTAGACTGCCATTGTGATGGTTTACGTAGGAGGCTTGTGTTATGTCTGTACATTGAACTCACGGTGTGAATGGCTTACATTCGATTAGCAATTGTTTTCTGTACATTCAACTCACGTTGTGAATGCCTTACATTCGATTTGCAAATGTGTTCAGTCGGGTTTTCTGCTTCTTTGTTGATTTCAGTGTTCAATTTCGTCTTTGTATTTGTTTTTGTTCCATTTTTTATGCTATGGTTTGTGTGAATGTCTGTAGTTTTCCTTTCATAATTTGAGTTTAAAAAAATTAATTATGTCTGTCTGTCTGTCTGTCTGTCTGTCTGTCTGTCTGTCTGTCTGTCTGTCTGTCTGTCTGTCTGTCTGTCTGTCTGTCTGTCTGTCTGTCTGTCTGTCTGTCTGTCTGTCTGTCTGTCTGTCTGTCTGTCTGTCTGTCTGTCTGTCTGTCTGTCTGTCTGTCTGTCTGTCTGTCTGTCTGTCTGTCTGTCTGTCTGTCTGTCTGTCTGTCTGTCTGTCTGTCTGTCTGTCTGTCTGTCTGTCTGTCTGTCTGTCTGTCTGTCTGTCTGTCTGTCTGTCTGTCTGTCTGTCTGTCTGTCTGTCTGTCTGTCTGTCTGTCTGTCTGTCTGTCTGTCTGTCTGTCTGTCTGTCTGTCTGTCTGTCTGTCTGTCTGTCTGTCTGTCTGTCTGTCTGTCTGTCTGTCTGTCTGTCTGTCTGTCTGTCTGTCTGTCTGTCTGTCTGTCTGTCTGTCTGTCTGTCTGTCTGTCTGTCTGTCTGTCTGTCTGTCTGTCTGTCTGTCTGTCTGTCTGTCTGTCTGTCTGTCTGTCTGTCTGTCTGTCTGTCTGTCTGTCTGTCTGTCTGTCTGTCTGTCTGTCTGTCTGTCTGTCTGTCTGTCTGTCTGTCTGTCTGTCTGTCTGTCTGTCCACCTGAACGTATTTCTCTCTGCCTATACATCTTCCTTATTTGACCCAGTCCTGGGTCAACACATAAAATATGCGTATTGTTTATTCATTACTTACAGTAGACACACATTGTCAGACAATCTATGTTGTCGAGTATCCCGTCCCTTAACCGCGGACAAAGATTGTCACGGAAACGTTTGATTGTTGTGGTAATTTTCCGATAAGCTGCATAATGACATCTGGTGTTTGCCCGTTGCTTTACAAGAAATAAACACAAGCAGAAGCAACACAATGCTAATGAGAACAATTATACATAGTTAGTTAGTCGCGATTCCAGCTTCACTGCAAAGGGTCGCCACATTATTCTCCGTTCATGTTTAGTTTAGGCGACGGATCAACATCACGGCACACGGGTGCAACCCATAAGTGCTCCGTTATACTCCTAACTCGAGCCTGAGTCCAGAGAATCTCAGCTCAGTGCACGAACTCCGTAGCACCGGCGAGGATCCTGAAATATTTTGGGTAGATTTTTAACACGATATTTTGCCCGGGCAGCACCGTTAGGCTACTCTTTTTCTATTTCGAACTGCCAAGGGATTTTTTACGTGAACAATAATACACACGGGCGTCCGATCTCACTACCCAGAGACCAGGGGAAATTGTTGTTACTAGAAGTCCACGTGAAAAAAATCCCAGTCCACACCGGGGCTTGAACCCGGCACCTCCAGTACTCGACACCATACCTTGGGACCACTCATCCCCCAGTTCTATGCAGCCAGTTTGGGAGGACTGATAAAACAATGGGATAAGTGCATCAATGTTGGTGGAAATTATGTTGAGAAATAAAGGGACAATGTATGTATACAAATAAACTGGTTTCACGTTGTTATCATGTGTAGTTATTTTTCTACAACCATTTGTGACTTACTTATTGACTTACCCTCGTAGACCCCCCCCCCCCCACCAGGCTGCAAGGCAGGCGTTGTTGTCACTGCGCTACCATGGCTTCTATTAATGTATGTAAAGTCAAGGACAGTATGTAAAGTCAAGGTCATAGTTCACACGCCATGATGAATATTGGGCATATGGTGCTAGCTTCTATTTCTGTTGACCAATCGGCACTCGATGGTTGATGTGGCCAATTAACGCAGCCCCTATTGTATTGACCAATCGACACTCTAGGGATAATGTGACTAAAATAACACTAGCCCCTATTTTACTGACCAATCGGCACACTAGGGATAATGTTAACAAAATAAGGTCAGCCCCTATTTTATTGACCAATCGACACTCTAGGCATAATGTGACCAAAATAATGATAGCCCCTATTTTATTGACCAATCGGCACTCGAGGCATAATGTGACAAAAATAACGCTAGCCCCCTATTTCTATTGACCAATCGACACTCAAGGGATAATGTGACCAAAATAACGCCAGCCCCTATTTCTATTGACCAATCGCTACTCGAGGCATGATGTGGCCAAAATAACGCCAGCCCCTATTTCTATTGACCAATCGCCACTCGAGGCATGATGTGGCCACAATAACGCCAGCCCCTATTTCTATTGACCAATCGGCACTCCAGGAATGATGTGGCCAAAATAATGCCAGCCCCTATTTCTATTGACCAATCGGCACTCGAGGCATGATGTGGCCACAATAACGCCAGCCCCTATTTATATTGACCAATCGGCACTCGAGGCATGATGTGGCCACAATAACGCCAGCCCCTATTTCTATTGACCAATCGGCACTCGAGGAATGATGTGGCCAAAATAACGCCAGCCCCTATGTCTATTAACCAATCGGCACTCGAGGAATGATTTGGCCAGTACCACGCCGGCCGTCTTCACCTCCCAAGACATCTCCTGGTACCCATTTTAGGCTGGGTCGACCTGAAAGCCCAGGTCATTTGTAACAATCGACCTTAATCTGGACTCGAACCCACGATCACCGGGCCAGAAGGCAAGCGTGCTTGTCACTGCGCCACCACAGCTGCCTGTTAATGTATGTTCAACGCTTGCTGCAAAGTCATTTTCATGACGTCGCTATCAACCCGATCATATATTGAATATTTGTGATTTAATAGACATTTTTACGTCAAGTAGTTTGCCATTGCTTTCTAAACGACCGATGTCTCATACTGTCGAAATCAACGCAATCAATCTTGCCAGTTGTCACCAAGTTCTTCAATTTATTTCTTCTCATAACATGTCCAAATATTTGTTACTGTCTACGTCTAATTTCCCTAATCAGTTTACGATTTTCGTTTGTTTCTTGTAGGACTTGGTCATTGGTTTTTCTCTCTGTCCATGGTATTCTTTGCAATTTCCTCATAAACCACATTTCAACAGCCATCAGATGTTTTTCAGCTTGTCTGCTCATTGTCCACGCTTTACATCCATACAAAAGTATAGGTTCTATGTAGCAGCTCAACATTCTTTTTTCTGGATGAAATTAACATATCTTTATTGGTCAGTATATTACCAGGTGCGCTTAATTAAAAGTTATTAAAGGGATGAACACAAACGTCACGTCAGGATATAAAGTGTTTTAGAACACACATTAATGACACTGAGACTGGGTGGAAAATTATTGTGAGTCGTAGATTTTGGTCGCTAAAGTATGAAATAGAGATAGCAGGGACAATTCTTCACCAAGTGGATAGTTTTAAATATCTAGTGACATTTATAACATCAGATGGAAGATGCACAACAGAGATCAAGAGCAGAATAGTGCAAGCAAAGACTGCATTTCAAAAAATGAAGAATATCTTATGCAATAAGTCGCTGTCATTGAATGTAAGAAAGAGTGCTGAGGTGCTATTTAGAACCTGTTTTGCTGTATGGCTGTGAATCTTGGAATATAAATGAACACATTAGGAAGATATTAGAAGCAACAGAGATGTGGTTCCTTAGACGGATGTTGCGAATTCTTTGGTCTGCCAAAGTAACTAACGACAAATACCTTAAAGAGGCTGGCGAAACTAGAACATTATATACAACAATAAGAAAGAGACAAACAGCTTTTTTGGTCATGTGATGAGAAGAGAGGCGTCGGAGAACATCGTGACAACTGGAAAGATCGAGGGGAAGAGAGGCAGAGGCAGACCAGAGAAATGATGCTGGATGGATTGCGACGGTGGCATGGAGGAATATTAACGACAGAGTTGATCGAGAAAACCAAGGACAGAGATCTGTGGAGAGTCATGAATGCCTACGCCAGTCGGTACGGCACTTGATGATGATGAAAGTGTCTTAACTGCCAAGTTGGTGTATGTTATTATGGATTTAAGAATTGGGCACGAAGGTCCGTCTGACATTCTGCCCTGCTTATTTCTTTGCTCTCATACATTATTTCATTCAAACATCACTTATGAAGCTAATTTTAGGCAACAGAAACAGTATGCATTCTAAACGCATGGAAAATGCGCAATAATCAATAATACATGACTCACTTACACTAATTTTCGACATGGCAATTATAATTAGCTAAGGTAGGTGTAACGTACCACAGTTAGGGGAATGTTTATTATACTAATTCCCTTCCCTTAAGATAATAATAATTATTGTGGTATTTTTTAAGGGGGCACGTAGTCTGTGTTCAAATAGGTTGCAATTGTATGTATAGAGACTGGATTGTATGTAAAAGGATGTATTTGATTTCTTGTGAAAGATTGTTCCACAACTGAGCTGCAGAGTATACACTAAGCTTGTTTTGTATATGTATTTCTTAGGTTTAGGGACACGAAGTATGTTTAGTCATTAGCTATGTTTCGCAGTAAAATATCTATAAGTTCACAGTAAAGTGACATTTGAAACGTGTTGTCGCTAAGTCCAGTCATTATAATCAGGCAGTGTATTGCAGTGTAGCGATAAATGTGCGTTTCTTCCTCTTCTTCGTTCGTCTGTCGAGTGAGTTATGTCACGCCTAGCTATGCACCTCAAAGATCGGCCTGTCCGACTTCAGTACGCATGTCGTTAATAGATTCAGTACCAAACAACACATAGGTTTGTATCAAACAACAATGGAGAGCGTAAAATGAGAGATATGCGGTGTTTCACAGTTATAACTTAAAAGTTGTTAATATGGTAGTAGATGCTGTATTATAACGCAATGATAACGTTTAGGCGATATACACGCCCATGGCAGATACGGGTAGTCGCCTAAGACGATTAATCATCCCATGACACTTAATCAGTTAACGTCTACTTCATGTAGACATATGCCATTCAAGGTAACCGGTTGTGTTTCTCGTGGGTATAATTTCTTTCCTTACAATTCTACCAGGGCTGTGCCCTTACGGCCTGCTCTGCAGTTTCCACCTGCTCTGGGGTTTTTTAAACGTGTATAATTTGCACACGTCACCTCCTGTTTTCGCCCTTATCCGAGAAGACGAGGTGTCCGATTTCACTATCGAAGAGACCAAGTGGCGTGTGGCGTCATTAGATTCTACAAATTCTTGGGAATATTCCCAGCCCTCTATGTGGATCGAACATAGCTATAAGAAGTTTATAAGAAGTTAGTTAGTTGCATATCCTTTTACAGGACGTCGCCGACAACCTCAGCATTTTAGGCTGTTCGTGATTTCTTGGCCGGTTTACGTTCAGTAGTTTGCCATTGCTTTCTGATCGACCGGCACTCATACCATGTCGTTAAAAAAAAACAACGCAAGGCGGCCTACTGCCAACTCGCTCGCAGCTGTGTTACGACCACGGTATGCGAGATTACGAACTGCGTCCGTAATCCCTTCGCCACGGAAGTAGATATATCTTAACATGGGCACTACAACATTCTGTAGGAGGTTAGTTGGTTACGAATCCGCTAGAAGACTGAGCTGTAACTTTTATAACCGATGTACTGGAGTTCAAGTCGCTTGGGTTCTGAAAAGGGCTGGCATCTATCCACATTAAGCTGGTGTAGAGACTTTTCTCCCGACCTCGTACCAAGAGACTTTTCTCCCGACCTCGTACTAAGAGACTTTTCTCCCGACCTCGTACCAAGAGACTTTTCTCCCGACCTCGTACCAAGAGACTTTTCTCCCGACCTCGTACTAAGAGACTTTTCTCCCGATCTCATACCAAGAGACTTTTCTCCCGACCTCATACCAACAGACTTTTCTCCCGAGCTCATACCAACAGACTTTTCTCCCGACCTTGTACCAAGAGACTTTTCTCCCGACCTTGTACCAAGAGACTTTTCTCCCGACCTCGTACCAAGAAACTTTTCTCCCGACCTCGTGCCAAGAGACTTTTCTCCCGACCTCATACCAAGAGACTTTTCTCCCGACCTCGTACCAAGAGACTTTTCTCCCGATCTCGTACCAAGAGACTTTTTTCCTGATCTCGTACCAAGAGACTTTTCTCTCGATCTCGTACCAACAGACTTTTCTCCCGACCTCGTACCAAGATACTTTTCTCCCGACCTCGTACCAAGATACTTTTCTCCCGACCTCGTACCAATAGACTTTTCTCACGACCTCGTACAAAGAGACTTTTCTCCCGACCACGTACCAGAAGACTTTTCTCCCGAGATCGTACCAAGAGACTTTTCTCCCGACCTTGTACCAAGAGACTTTTCTCTCGACCTTGTATCAAGAGACTTTTCTCCCGACCTCGTACCAAGAGACTTTTCTCCCGAGTTCGTACCAATAGACTTTTCTCCCTACCTCGTACCAAAAGACTTTTCTCCCGACCTCGTACCAAAGGACCATCTACACGGGACTGCAGTCAGGGCTCTCCTTCTGATCTCTAAGCTCAAGTGCCAACAGGTTGACATATTCCCCAGCAGGTTGACATATCCCCAACAGATTGACATATTCCCGAACAGGTTGACATATTCCCCAGCAGGTTGACATATTCCCCAACAGGTTGAAATATTCCTCAGCAGGTTGACATATTCCCCAGCAGGTTGACATATTCCCCAGAAGGTTGACATATTCCCCAACAGGTTGAAATATTCCCCAGCGGGTTGACATATTCCCCAGCGGGTTGACATATTCCCCAACAGGTTGACATATTCCCCAACAGGATGACATATTCCGCAATATCGCTGTCATCCTCTTTCTCTGTAATTTCACACCTTCAGAAAGACATATTTGATGTGTAACCACGTCCTGATTCAGCGCCTCACATATGGGCCTGGCTGGGTTGGTAATTTACTGGCCATGTCAACTATCGATGCTACCTGAACAAGAAGGTTTCAGCCCAAGATATCCCCCGCACACAGCAGTGTCACGCAAACGAGGTCCCTTATCTGTCTATTTCATTGTCACTTCGGTCCTGAAAAATGTCTTTAAATGGTTTGGCTTAACACACTGGTTATTCACTGATCGCATTACATACACACTTTCCATTTTGTGCCTTTTATATTTGCGTTTTTCTATGTGATTACGATATCAGCCCAACACATTCCCCGTACATAGCAGTGTCACGAAAACGAGGTCCCTTATCTGTCTATTTCATTGTCACTTCAGTACTGAAAAATGTCGGAAAATTGTTTGGCTTCAGGACTCTACAACGGTTATTCATTAATCGCATTACACGCGAGCTTTCCATTTGGCGCCTGTTCTATTTACGTATTTACGTTCTATTTGCGTGTATCTCCCAATGAGTTACAATCTGTCGCATTGCAGTTTCCTGCTTTGGTCTGCGATGTGATAGGGCCATCACAGTTTGTAGACCACAATGCACTGAGGAATAGCTGGCCAATTGTCCCCTCACTTTCGCAGGCGATAAGCCCAGGCGTTGAACCACCGTCCGACCGTAGTCATATAACTATCAGTAGAGCTCGCTATCAACTTCGCTAACTCTTCCGCTTTTTATGGGTTAATTTCTGCTCAAATTAAGGGCCGCCTGAAGTTAGATAACTGGCAGTTTCTTGGATTCCATAAGTACATCATCATTATCATCAAGTGTCTTGGCGGCTGGCATGTGCGATCATGCTTCTCCATATCTTACTGTGTATCCTAGAGAGACGACAGTGGGAGATAAACTCTATGGACCGCTGTGTGAACTGAAAAAGACAGTTCAATTCATACAAGAGACAGCATTGCAGCTATAGACATATTTCAAGCGAACGAAAGAAGAAGAAGAATTTCGTGTGTTGACTTCCTTCCGTGTCATGACGTAAAAATGTCAAACATTTTCTCTCACTGTTATCCTGTTTCTCACTTACCACAAATTTGTTCAGTTTAGTTTAGTTTAGATTAGTCGATGGATCAACATCACGGCACACGGGTGTAACCCATAAGTGCTCCGTTCTCCTCCTAACTCAAACCTGAGTTTGGAGAAACTCAGCTCAGTGCACGAACTCCGTAGCACGGGCGAGGATCCTGAAATATGATTTTTTAGTTTTCACACCATGTTCCAGTTTTTGCTTTCTCATAATGCTGCCAAATAATGATGACTGTCTGTTTCTAATATTTGTGATAAGTTGTCTTTGCGACTTAGCCTCCCTGAAAATGCCCAGATGACTTATTCTTGCTCTCCCAGAAATTGTCAGCATTCTTCTATAAAACATGTCCTTGGTATCTAGGGATTTCGCACAGGACATATATAATTCAAGGTTTATCAACGTACACAGACATAAACATGAGCAAAGACACACACTCAAGCATATAAACAGACGGTGTGCTGATGGCATGGTAGCGGGTTAAACCCCTACACCCGTCAGTTGAACTAAAGTTTTGGCTTCTTATGGTTGACTTGGGGACGTAAAATACAAGTACCTCAGAAGTCGGAGTGATTTCGCCTGATGTCAAGGGAGACTGTGTGACTACTTGTGTGACTACTTGTGTGACTACTTGTGTGACTATTTTAGTTCACAGCGAGCGGGCAAAAATAAACAGACAAACAGACATCTTAAAAGATAGACAAACAGACACAGAGGAAGACAGGCACAGGCATAGAGAAAGACACACACAGGCATAGAGAAAGACACACACAGGCATAGAGAAAGACAGACGTAGGGAAAGATAGACAATCAGACACAGAGAAAGACCGACACAAATATAGAGAAAGACAGACAAACAGACGTCGGGACAGACAAACAGACACAGAGAAAGACAGACAAACAGACATAAGGAAAGGACGAACGAATGAACTTTATTTTCAAAGGGTCACAAATTGGGCACGCAGGTCCGTCTTTCATTCGGCGCTTGTAATCACTTATCTTTAGTTCATGAAAAGTGCATGACACATTCACATAGGAAAGGTGGAAAAAAACCACTGTAAAATGAATGTTGTAAACATAAACAGTGAATATTACCATGCTATAAGACAGTCAGGCACATGCGCCCGCACATTCGTAAAAACATACATACCTGCATACATACTTACATCATTTGCACAAACTCACAAAAGATAGACAATCAGACACAGAGAAAGACGGACACAGATATAGAGAAAGACAGACAAATATACATAAAGAACGACAAACAGACATAAAGACAGACTGACAAAGAGACATAGAGAAAGACTGACAAAGAGACATAGAGAAGGACATACATATACAGAGAAAGACAGACAAAGAGGCACAAACAACTAAGATAATCCTCAAACCGTTGTGTCTTCCACAGAAAGCAAAAGTCCACGGGCCTAACCCAGACACAAGATGCACAACTCCACGTGCACGCGACCTCGTTGCCTGGCAACACTGATGGTGGCGGCTGTGGCCGGTTTCTTCATCTGCTACTACACCATCCAAGAGGGTCTGATATCTGTCATGTCTGAGCGAGCCGCGGCCTTCCTGGGCAACACGTCTCTCATGTCCAGGCACGTCCCTGATTCCTCCCTGGGACTTTCACAATCCTTATACATCGGACACACACCCGGCGCGGGGGGAGCTTTGTCGCAACACGTTTTCGCTGCTCCCGGACAACAGGCCCAAGTCCTGAAGCATATAGCCAGCATGCATAAGCTGTCCGGTGTGGATTGCTCTGCTATATTTAACGATTCCCAGAGCGATATAGAAAAGGCTAAAAAGATAGCTAAAAATATATCATCTCCTCTAAATGATTCCGCATACTTGGCATTAACTGTCGACTGCAGGACGTTTGTGGCGTCTCGTGGCTACATTCTATCGCCTCTAACCAAGGAGGAGGAGGACTTCCCTCTGGCTTTCTCGATGCTGGTATTCAAGGAAACTGAGATGGTGGAAAGACTCCTGAGGGCCATTTACCGCCCACAGAATTATTATTGTATTCACGTGGACAAGAAGTCACCGGACTCCTTCTACAGGTCCGTGGCGGCCATTGTCAAGTGCTTTTCTAATGTGTTCATTGTCAATAAAAGGATAGACGTTCAGTGGGGGTGGTTTAGTGTGCTGGAGCCGGAGATTCGGTGCATGGAAGAGCTATGGAGATACCCGAAGTGGAAGTATTTCTTCACTCTGACAGGCCAAGAGTTTCCGTTGAAGACCAACTTTGAACTTGTGAAAATTCTGACTGCTTATGACGGGGCTAACGACATCGAGGGAACAATAAAAAGGTCAGTTAAAGAATGAAAGTATAGATTGTTCTGTTTTATTACGTGCGCTGTTCTTTTATTGTGAAGGGACTAACGACATCCAGATAACAATAAAGAGGTCAGTTGAACAACGAAAGTATAGATTGAGTTGACTTAAGTTGAGCTAAAAATCGACATCACTGCACTCAGAACTTTCTCATACGCGCTGTTGCCTTGTTCAACAGCCAGCAAAGAGTCATACTGCTAATCGTTCCAACTACCATCTGATTGAAAGTTCTCCTGGTCTTCCCTCTCAGTTTTGAGATTCGTTCAGAACCCCTGCCGATCTCCCACCATATCATTCTCTCCGCATACGGGTTCTTAGTCTGTTCCACTGCAGTCTCCCCACAGGCGTACGACCACCTCTCCCTTATCCATAGGTAATCTACCACCGAGAGGTGCATTTCCTGCCAGTCTATCAGTCTGTTCATTCTTCCCCCCCCCCTCTCCCCCCCCCCCGAAAATCCATACAATTCTCACACTCACATTGTTTGACCTCTGAAACGAGGCAAGCCATTCCACACGAAACATTCCTTTCTCCGCCTTACTAAGCATACTCCGCGAGTCCGTAATGAATGCCATGTGTGTTGCAGCGGTCTCCTCCAACCATTGGAAGGCTGCTATTACTGCTTCCGCCTCCATTCTCATGCCGGGGGTCGTAATCTCATATGCCACTCTCCTGTTTCAAGCATCGCCCATTAACCTTCGCCATGAAACCCCAGCCGCTACGTCTGTTTCTCGCCACTGGCCCATCAGTATAGATCACTATGTCGCCTTTATGTGTGTTGCCCTGGATCAGTTGCAAGTATAGGTTACTCTGTTTCATTAAATGCACTATTGTTTAGTTATTACGGGGCTAACGATATTGAAGGAACTACCCAAAAAAGAAATGTAAGTGAACATATTCAGTTCCAAATGAAATGTAGGGGTGTGTCACAGTTATGACTTACAAGTTGTGAATATGGTAGCAGACATGGTGTATTATATATCAAATTAAAGGGGGTTGCTCAGGGAAAACAATTGTATATAAGCCCCTGGCAGATACGGAAAGTCGCTTAAGACGATTAATCATCCCATGGCAGTGAATCAGTTCAAGAATGAAAGTATTGATTGTTCAGCTGCATTACGTGCACTATAGTTTCATTATAGAGAAACCCTGCGTAGAATCATCATCAGAGAAGGCTCATTCAACGGCCAAATAAACATCCAAGATCTACAACAGGTGGCAGCGAATCGCCAGGCATGGAGAACCATGACTTCTGCCCTATGCGCCGCCTTGGGAGCAAGAGGAAAGACTAACTAAGTTTCATTATGAGCTATAGTTTAAACAAGTTGAAATGTCTGGACTTAACATCAATGGAAGAATCATAAACAATCTTAGGTATGCTGACGATACCGTGTTACTAGCAGAAAGTGAGCAAGAGTTACAAGACCTAGTGAAACAAGCAAATAGGCACAGTGCAGAATGTGGCTTAGATATTAACATCCAAAAAACAAAAAGCCAAACTATGATAATTAGCAGTGAAAAGGAAAGGTCATCAATGAACACCGCAGTAAACGAGGAGATACTAGAACAAGTAACAAGTTTCTCCTATCTTAGATACATAATAACATATGATGGCAGAAGTGAAATAGAAATCAAAAAGAGAATAGGGATGGCCAAAAATGCTTTCAACAGCATGAAATCAGTATTAACATCTAGAGAGATTAATAACGCATTAAAAATAAGAATTGGCAAATGTTACGTATATTCAACACTATTGTATGGCGCGGAAGTCTGGACATTGAACAAGCAACTAGAAAGTCGCATAGAAGCCCTGGAGATGTGGATGTACAGACGAATATATCGTATTTCATGGAACAAAAACAATTAAATGCAGAGATTCTAGAAAAACTGGGAATGAAGAGAGAGTTGATGAAAGAAATAAAGAGGAGGCGAGTTAAATATTTCAGCCATGTTAAAGACATGATACTCTTATAAAAACTATACTGGAGGGAAAGGTTGAGGGCAAGCGATCAAGAGGTAGACAACGATACAAGTGGGAGGATAACATCAAGAGATGGGCGAACACCAGCCTGACAGAATGTACATTCAAGGCAAGAGACTGACAGTGTTGGAGATCCATTGCAGTCAATCTTCATTGTGGAGACGGCACCTGATTGATTGATGAGCTATAGGTAATGATACCGAGAGCACAATTACGAGGCGGGTTGTAACATCACATTTGTCTGTATTATCTAAATTGGCGAAGAAATTGTGGAAGGAAACGATCCAAACCATGCAGTATGTACATTACGAACACTAATGTACACGAACACGAACACATAATAGAAAGATCAATAGAGACACAGAAAGGCATATATGTGTGCTTCATATCAAGGCATTTGACAAAGTAAAACACAATAGACTAATTAAAATGTTGGAAAATATTAACGTTGATGGGAAAGATCTCATAATAATAATTTTTAGAAAAAACATATTTACTGAACCAAGTAGCAGCAATTAAAACGGGAAATAAAGAGGGTAATTATGAACAAATAAAGATTGGAGTACCACAGGGATGTGTTTTGTCAACGGATCTTTTCTCTCTTTATAGCGAAGTAATCATGAGAGAGATCAAAGAGAAGCCGGGATGACTAATCGGAGGTTATAATATGAACAATATACGCTATGCAGATGACACGGTATTGGTGGCAGATAATACAAAAGATCTATAACAATTGTTGGACATTGTAGTAACGGAGAGTGCAAAGATAGGACTCTCCTTGAATATCAAAAAAAAAAACAACAGTAACAATGGTGATCATCATCATCATCAAGTGCCGTGCCGGCTGGCGTAGGCGTTCATGGCTCTCCGCAGATCTCGGTCTTTGGTGTTCTGGATCAACTCTGCTGATGATATTCCTCCATGCCACCGTCTGAATCCGTCCAGCATCATTTCTCTTGGTCTGCCTCTGCCTCTCTTCCCCTCGATCTTTCCAGTTGTCAAGATGTTCTCCATGCCTCTCTTCTCATCACATGACCAAAGAAAGCTGTTTGTCTCATTCTTATAGTTGTATATAGTATTCTAGTTTCATTAGCCTCTTTCAGGCAGTCGTTGTTAGTTACTCTGGCAGTCCAAGGAATTCGCAACATTCGTCTTAAAAACCACATCTCTGTTGCTAAGTTCTTCCTAATTTGTTCATTTACATTCCAAGATTCGCTGCCATACTGCAAAACTGGTTCTATATAGCATTTTAGCACTCTCTTTCTTACATTCATTGATAGCGACTTATTGCATAAGATACTCTTCATTTTCTGAAATGCGGCTTTTGCCTGCCCTATTCTGCTCTTAATCTCTGTTGTACATCTTCCATCTGATGTTATAAGTGCCCCTAGGTATTTAGTTTAGTTTAGTTTAGTCGTTGCATCAACATCACGGCACACGGTTTAACCCATAAGTGCTCCGTTTTCCTCCTAACTCAAACCTGAGTCTTGAGAAACTCAGCTCAATGCACGAACTCCGTTGCATCGGTGATGATCCTGAAATACTTTGGTTAGATTTTTAACTCGAAATTTTGCCTGGGCAGCGCCATTAGGCTACTCTTTTTCGATTTCAAACTGCCAAGGGATTTTTTACGTGCGCAACAATACACACGGGCGTCCGATCTCACTACCCAGAGACCAGGGGAAATTTTATTACTGGAAGTCCAGGTGGATGTTTAAAAAATTATCCACTTGGTTGAGAATTTCCCCTTCTATTTCTATGTCACATTTTGGTGTCCCCATTTTCTTTGATATCATCATTGTTACTGTTTTCTTGATATTCAAGGAGAGTCCTTTCTGTGCACTCTCTGATACTACAATGTCCAATAATTGTTGTAGGTCTGTTGCATTATCCGCCACCAATACTGTGTCATCTGCATAGCGTATATTGTTTATATTATATCCTTCGATTAGTATTCCTGGCTTCTCTTTGATCTCTCTCATTATTACTTCGCTATATAGGGAGAAGAGATCGGGTGACAAGACACACCCCTGTCGTACTCCTAGCTTTATCTGTTCGTAACTACCCTCTTTATTTCTCATTGTTAGTTAGTTAGTTAGTCGACAGATCATCCTCGTTGCACATCGAACCATTCAGTCCATAAGTGCTCGGATCCCCTCCTCAGCAAATCCCGCAGCGTGTAGCGGCTAACGACGCCAGTTCTGTGTTGGTTTATCAATCTTCTTTGGCTTCCTGCGTAGTGTTCTTGTTTGGCCACCCATCTTTTAATTTGCTGCTCTCGCAGTCTGGCCATTGTTGTAGATTCACAGTCATCACTTGGTTCTCGCAAAAGTCTCACTTCACGTAGAGCATTCAGAATGTCAGCCTGGTCCATGGCGCGTCCGCCCTCCACAGTAGCCTCACCTGCGAGCTTGTCAGCCCGCTCATTTCCTTGTACTCCCGCATGCCCTGGCAAGAAGATGAAACTAATCTTTGCAAGCCGAGACCGCTTCAGAGGCAGCAACCATTCTCTTCGGATCGACCCCTCCTCTATCCTCTTGATCATGTTCATTGAGTCGCTAAGGAAACAAGCCCTAGTGAATGTCTGTGTCTCGAGCCATGTTATTGCTTTACTTACTGCCATGACTTCCATGGTCAGGCTACTTGTGGTTTCAGTGAAAGCACCAGAGTCCTCCTTCACAATTCTCCCTCCGGCCCGAGCTGTAAAGGCCCATGAGCTTCTCACATGTCGGACGACCGACCCATCTGTGTAGATGACCGCGTCACCGTCTAGCGAATTCTCGAAAATCAACGCTTGTACTTCAGCCTCAACCGCAGCCGAATTTTCTTGTCTGCATTTTCTATCTAGTTGGATGCAAACTGAAAAGGATGTGCAGAAGTCTGTTGGCACTTGCACCCACTCCTCGCCAGGTTCTAAGTCCTCAAGTGAACACACCTGTTGAAGAATGTCTTCGGCTTGACCCATCCACGACCGTCCTCTTTTTAACCTGCTGCCCTTCACCTTCCTAATTTCACTATGCAGTGGATGTTGTGTGTTTGCGTTAATTCTGAGGTAGGCGCGTGCCCTGCAAACTTGTATTCTCTCTTCAATGGTTGGAAAATCAAGAAAGTAGCGCATCGCCCTGCATGCTGTATCTCTTGTACATCCAAGAATAATGCGCATAGCTTCATTCTGTATCCTTTCCATCCTTTCTATCTGCTTATGGCTGAGAGTCAAGATTGCCATTGCATACTCCAAAACAGACATGACCAGCCCCTCGTACAGAAGACATAGATGGCGCTGCTCACAGTTTGCTGCCGCCATCACCCGCATCGCTGCCAAACCCCGCTTGGCCTTTCTCATTGTTTTCTCATTTCTCATTGTAATTGCTGCTACTTGGTTCCAGTATATATTCTTTATTATTCCTACATCTTTCCCATCAATGTTGATATCTTCCAACATTTTAATCAGTTCATCATGTTTTACTTTATCAAATGCCTTAGTATAATCTATGAAGCATAAATATATGCCTCTCTGTTTCTCTGTTGACAATGGTTATATCAAAGAAAAATGTAACATCAAAATGTGAAATGGAAATAGAAGGGGACATTCTTAACCACGTGGATAATTGTAAATACCAAGGGGCGTTTACAACATTAGATGGAAGGTGCACAACAGAGATTAAGAGCAAAATACGGCAAGCAAAAGCTGCATTTCAGAAAATTAAAAGTATGATATGCAATAAGTCACTATCATTGAATGTAAGAAAGAGAGTGCTGAAGTGATATAGAGTCTGTTTTGCTGTATGACAGTAAATCTTGGAATGTAAATGAGCAAATTAGGAAGAATGTGGAGGCAACAGAGATGTGGTTCCTAAGACGAATGTTGCGAATTCCTTAGACTGCTAGAGTAACTAACGACGATTGCCTGAAAGAGGCTGCGGCTAATGAAACTGCAGAGAGTAAATTATCTTTAACTCATTCTGTGATCCAGTCTCTTGCTGCAGAGAGTAAATTATCCGTGACCCAGTTTCTTGCTGCAGAGAATACATTATCCGTGACCCAGTTTCTTGCTGCAGAGAGTAAATTATCCGTGACCCAGTTTCTTGCTGCAGAGAATACATTATCCGTGACCCAGTTTCTTGCTGCAGAGAGTAAATTATATGTGACCCAGTCTCTTGCTGCAGGGAGTAAATTATCTGTAACCCATTCTGTTATCCAGTCTCTTGCTGCTATTATACGGGATCCAGTCTCTTGCTGCAGAGAGTAAATTACCCGTGACCCACTCTCTTGCTGCAGGGAGTAAATTATCTGTGACCCAGTCTCTTGCTGCAGAAAGTAAATCATATCATGGATGCTAGTCACGTGATAGAGAGTCGCGATGGTGTAGTGGTTCGACGCTCGACTGCTGGCCCGGTGGTCAGGAGTTCGAAGCCACATCGGGACGAATATATACAACTCCAGGTCGACCCAGCCTAAAATGTGTACTGGTAATGTCTTGGGGAGCAATAGCGGCCGGTGGGATACTGAACACATCACCTGCCGATTGCTGATTGGTCTATATAAAATATGGGTCAAACACCATATATCCTATGCTCCTTTTTTTCCGCATATACTTTACAGGACATCGCTGTCAACAGCAGCATCTTTCAGCTGTCTGTTGATTTCTTGGCAAGATTACGCTCAGTAGTTTGCCATTACTTTCTGAGCGGCCGGCTCAGTTATCCCGCAAGTCACCAGCGGGGGTAGAACCGCTCCCAGTTCTCGCCCGCTACGAGACTCTGCGTGGATAAACGGGATTACGGAGAAAGTGTTGTAACCCCTCGGCCAGAGAGACTCATGCTCTTTAGAGCGGGTAAAATGTCCTTTACTTGCTTGTGCTTGTTACCAGATACCAGTTACGCGATTTCAGTTACATTGTATTTGTTACATGTTCACTATTGACTATTTCAGGGCCAATAAAGACAGATTTCGGACGAAACCACCTCTAGGGATCCGTGCAGTGAAAGGATCTGTGCATATTACAGTCAACAGGTCTGGCTGAGTAAAGTAACGACAAAACTATGTCTTGTCTACCTTCCCGCCTGTGTGTATGTGTCGTGTGTAAATATCTTTATGTTTGTGCTTGGGTGTATTTGTGTATACATCTCCTAGTTATCTGTGTTTATGTATGGCAATGTGTCTTCTTCTTCTTCTTCTTCTTCTTCTTCTTCTTCTTCTTCTTCTTCTTCTTCTTCTTCCTCTTCCTTCTTTTCCTCCCCCTCCTTCTCCTACTCTTCTTCTTGCTCCTCCACCTCCTTCGTCGTCGTCAGTTGCCTCAAGTTTGTTTTCATCACATTTGTTGTCCATGTTCGTCTTTAAGCATAGTTTCAAGAGACATTTGGCTGTCTCGGTATAGTTACTTCATTTGTACCCATTCTGTCCGCTGTCCCATCCAACCTAACCTACGGAGAATTATCCCATGCATAGCGTTTGAATCTCAGGGTAATGCAGGAACCGCACATTGTCATTCCCTGTCGTCCAAAGAAGCTTCCATTAAATGCTGTACCGAGACATGTCTGTGTTCAATCTAAGATTCGTTACGACTTTCTTAGCTTCACTTCCCTACGTTGAACCTTCCGTTCATCACGGATATCACTTTTACGGACTCGTAGAAGGCAAGGGTACAGTAAATGCTGTGCATATACTGAGAACAGTAATTGAACGTTCTATAGAAGTAAACAGAGGTCTATACCTTTGCTTTATTGACCACACAAAGGCTTTCGATAAAGTGAGACATGTCGACATGATAAGGATACTTGAAGATCTACTAATTGATGGAAGAGACCTTAAACTTGTAAAAAACATATATTGGAAACAACAAGCTGCCATAAGAATTGATAATGAAGTAGATCAATAGCAGTCTATTAAAAGAGGTGTGAGATAGGGATGTGTGATGTCTCCAGATCTTTTTTCCCTGTACAGTGAAAATATTTTCAGAAATATAGAAGATATGGCAGGAATCATCATTGGGGGACGATACATCAATCACATTAGATATGCAGATGATACAGTCTTGATTGTGGACAATGAACATGATCTGCAACATTTAGTAGAAGCGGTTGTTGCACAGTGGAGACGGATTGTATCTGCAGCAAAGAACCTCAATGGCTCGGAACGCTGAAGAAGAAGAGGAAGAAGAAGAAGACGAAGAAGAAGAAGAAGAAGAAGAAGAAGAAGAAGAAGAAGAAGAAGAAGAAGAAGAAGAAGAAGAAGAAGAAGAAGAAGAAGAAGGTTGTTGCACACAGTCAACAACTAGGGTTAGAATTGAATTGTAAGAAGACATAGATTATGGTCGTCACTAGGAAGAAGGAAATACCACAGTGTAATATACAAGTAAATGGGCACATTCTTAAACATGTGAATCGACACTGTTATCTCGGAACAGTCATAACATCTGATGGGAGATGCCTTGAAGAGATTAGAACAAGAATTGCCATTGCGAGATCAAGAACATACTGGCCAATAAAAATATATCAATTGGAACGAGAAAAAGAGTGTTGAAGTGCTACATAGAACCTGTACTTTTGTATGGATGTGAAGCGTGGACAATGAACAGACAAGCTGAAAAACATCTGATGGCTGTGAAAATTTGGTTTCTGAGGAAAATGCAAAGAGTACCATGGACAGACAGAAAAACCAATGAACAAGTCCTTCAAGAAACAAATGAAGATCGTAAACTGATTACAGACATTAGACGTAGACAGTCAAAATATTTTTGGCATGTTATGAGAAGAAATGGATTGGAGAACTTGGTAATAACTGGCAAGATCGAAGGGAAGAGACCAAGGGGAAGACCGAGAGGAAAATACCTGGAGGATTTGTCCACGTGGCATGGTCGAGACAGGAACACGGAGCTGATCCACGACTCTGGTGATCGAGTGAGATGGCGAAATATGACCGCCCACGCTTATCGGCACGGCACATGATAGATGGAGGATGCAATCTGTAGTTTTCCTAAGATTTCGCTGACTTCTCTACAAGAGCACAAGGTAGTTTTGACAGTTAAATATAATGTACTGTTTGTTTACTGATCAGAATCTTTGTTAGTGACTTTGCATTGTGGTCATGGAGAGCATTGTATTCCTGGCAGAGCACTACGTCTCGAAAAGCATACATTAAAATTTATTTTCCTGTTGAGTTCCTAGAAGGTGAAATTGCAGTGGAGAATACCCCGAGAGCAAACAGAGCGGTGTGTGGGTATAGACTTCTCAACACAGAAAATTGAGAATATTCCGTTGGGTACGGTTATAGGATCTCCCTGACCTAGGGGTCAAACGACTTTCTCCGTAATCCCATTTATCCACGTAGGGTAACGCAGCGCGCGAGAATTTGTAGCGGTTCTCGTCGCGTTGGTCACTTACGGGATAAGTGAGCAGGCCGCTCAGAAAGCAATGGCAAACTACTGAGCGTAATCTTGCCAAGAAATCAACAAACAGCGGTAAAATGTTGGTGTTGACAGCGATGTCCTGTAAAGGATATGCGGGGGGAAAAAAGGTTAAAGGCGAAAGTATCAACTTGCGCCGCGTCTGACACCATCTGGCTGGGCCTCTCTCAGCACTACGTTAATCTTTCCGCCGAGAGTATGACACAAAGCTCGAATTCCTTATTTCCAGCGATGACCACCCCACCTCCCCCGAGGGTCTCCTGGGAAAAAGAAACTACACTCGTGGGCGGAACGACGCAAAAATAAACGCTCGACCTTCAAAGCGAGATGCTGGCGGTTGTACCACTTAACGACAAAGACACCCTTCTCCCCTCCCCCCACTTTCCCCTCTTTGGTTAATGAGTAATGAGACATGTTTATATTATGAGACAATTCTTATTTGTAGAACATGGCATACATAGCACAGTCCTTTCATTCTCTTTGTGGGACACTCATGTAATGGTTATTCAACAACACTTCTTATTTTAGAACATGGCATAACACAGGATGTTGAACTGTTTGTAGGACACGATTCAAGGGGCATGTAATAACGATTCTTATTTATCGAACAT
This sequence comes from Cepaea hortensis, assembly GCA_963921405.1. Taxonomy (NCBI): domain Eukaryota; kingdom Metazoa; phylum Mollusca; class Gastropoda; order Stylommatophora; family Helicidae; genus Cepaea; species Cepaea hortensis. The sequence goes on from OY992891.1 coordinate 60,056,537, forward strand.
GGCATAGCAGATTGTCATTTAGCAGATTGTCATTTAGCAGACTGTAATTTAGCAGGGTTATTTCTCACTCAAGATTTGAGAGTGAGCTGATGACTGCCAGGCTTTGCCTCTCCGTGAGTTCAAGACATCTCTGTTAGGCCAGGCGTTCATGATATCATTGATATCCCTGTCTACGCAACAAGCCGGCCTTATCTACACACACCGCCTCCATGTCTTTTTCCTTGTCTGTGTGCGAGGATGTATGAGTGCATGTGGGTAAGTGGTTATGCGTGTGATTTTGCATGCGTGTGTGTATGTATCCATGACACGAATATCCTACTCATTCCCCTGACTAGAACCACGCGATCGGCACCGAAATGGCAGCGGTTCAAGGACGCTGGTGAGGTCACTACAAATACGACAGTGGCTCATCGTGTGTTGTACTATATATTGTTTAGTGCATGCAATGCTTATTGTTCTAAACGTATACTGCACGGTATAGCCTACTGTGCATTGCTCAGTGCCTGTAATATACGTGTATACTACTCGTAGGTTTAACTATATATTTTTAGCCGGGTTTCAGGGATATTTCCAATTGTATAAACAATTTATTGCCTGGTAGAAACCACTGTAGCTCGTCAGGTGCATATCACAGAGTAAGTATCAACATAAAAGATAGTAGCGTAACGAATACTTTTACCCGAAATAAACAAAACACATTGTCATAAGTTTCAAGGTCCCTAAGGGTTGTTTTAAAGAGTAAATGAGTGAGTGATTGGGTGAGAGAGAGTGTGTGAGTCAGTGAGTGAATGACTGAGAGTGAGTGAGTAAGAGAGAGAGAGAGAGAGAGAGAGTAAGCGAGTGAGAGAGAGCGAGAGGGTGTGTATGTGAGTGAGTGAGTAAGTGAGAGTGAATGAGTTAGTGAGTGAGAGAGTGTGTGAGTGAGTGAGTGTGAATAAGTGAGAGAAAGTGAGTGAGTGTTGAGAGTGTGTGAGCGAGAGTGAGTTAGTGAGTGCGCGTGAGTGTGAATGAGCGAGGTAGTGAGTGTAGGTTTATTTATTTATCAAGGCCCATAATGGAAGCAAAGAATATCACCACTCTAACCAACCATGCATGTCGTAAGAGACACGTAAGGAGCGTGGCGCGGGACTGGCTTTCTCATCTCATAGACAACTTTAGCTGAAAGATCGCACCAATCATGAACATGTCTACAAAGGACACTTGGCTGGGTCACGTGGTCAGCATCTCACTGGTCCCTTGTACTCCACGCCACTCTGTGGCGCAATTTGTAATCACGCATGTCGCGTTTGGAAACACAGCTGAGGCGATTTGTCAGCAGTGTAAGATACATGGAATATAGTTGTGTAAGATACATGGAATATAGTTGTGTAAGATACACGGTATATAGCTGTGTGCGTTGCTTTTCATACAATGGTATGAGTGCCATTAGTTCAGAAAGCAATGACAAATTACTTAACTTAAGTTTGCCAAGAAACACAAAAAAGTTAGTTGCATATCATTTACAGGACGTCACAGTCAACCCCAGCATGTTTTGGCTGTTTGTGATCTCTTGGCAAGTTTACGTTCAGTAGTTTGCCATTACTTTCTGAACGACCGGCACCCATACCATTTTATAAAAAACCCAATGCAAGACGATCTGCTGCCATATCGATCGCGGCTGTGTTTCGAAGGCGGTATGCGGGACTACGAACTGCGTCCGTAACACCTTCGCTGTGGAGCCGGCAGAAACCACAAGCAATAAATAAATACTGGGGTTGACAGCACGCCCTGTAAAGGATATGCAACTAACATTTCAACAACCTAGAAATTCAGTTCAATGATAAATATCTCCAGCTGAGGGCTAGTGGCGTGCAAAGGGGGGTGCGACGGCCCCGGGCATCCAGCCGGGAGGGGGGCATCCAATTAGGCAGAGGGGGCAGCACAGTGCAGTGGGGGGGGGGAAGGAATGAATGAGGTAAAGAACAATTTAGGGGCATCCAATCAAGGGGTTGGCCCCGGGCATCAAAGAACCTCTGCACGCCACTGCTGAGGGCCAATGCTCCAGTCCGAGACACAAGGCAGACGATAAAGAAGGCAATCAGGATACTACATTCGCCTGGAGCAGACGTTAGGTAAAAAGATCTAGCTTCATCTGTTTACCACTTATTTTGTTGCATTTTTGCAGGGATTTTGTTGGCTACATACTACACAACAAAACAGCCAAGGCACTGATGCACTGGGCTGAGACCAACACATCGGTTCCTGATGAAACATTCTTTGCCTCACTCAACCATAACCCCCAGTTAGGAATCAGAGGCTCATACAAAGGTATCTATTTCTGGTTTATTATCATGCTTTAGGTGTGTAAGATACACGGTATATAGATGTGTTAGATATATGGTTATGTAGCTGTGTAAGATACACGGTGTATAGCTGTTTAAGATACAAGGGTATATAGCTGTATAAGATACAAGGGCATAAAGCTGTATAAGATACTAGGGCAGTGGTTCTCAACCGGTGGGGAATCCCCCCCCCTCCTCCCCAGTGGGAATTTTAGGGTTTCCAAGGGGGTGGGAGGGGGGGGGGGAATTAAGATTATATCAAGATCGCATTAATACAAGAACCGATCACTTGATATTGTTTTTCCCTTCATAATTTATGGTTCTGTATGTCTCACCCGTCTGAAATTCATTTTATAATGTAAGTAGACCCGCAAATCACGTTTTATGTAGACGTCTAGACTTGTTTTAGTATGTGCTATTAAATTTAGCTTCCATTATTACGTATACTGTGTAGGGGCGGGGGATGTTTAAGGTGGAAATACGAACGGGGGGGGGGGTGACATTCTGAAAATATGATGAAGGGGGGCATGGGCCAAAAAAGGTTGAGAACCACTGTACTAGGGGGTTGTGTGTGTATATATATATATATATATATATATATATATATATATATATATATATATATATATATATATATATATATATAAGATACAAGGGTATATATCTGTATAAGATACAAGGTCGGTCGGTCTCCGTGGCCAAAGGCTTGCGAACGTGGTTCGTGAGCCGCTTACCAGGCGTTCGAAACTCAGCTGCGACCGATTTATGCAGCAGACCGTGTCGCGTTGTGTTATAACGTGTTGGTATGGGAGCCGGTCGTTCAGAAAGCAATACTGAACGTAAAACTTGCCTAGTACATCAACAGCAGCTGAAAATGCTGGTGTTGACTGCAACGTCCTGTAAGGGATATGCCACATTTAAAAAAAAAAGATACAAGGGTATATATCTGTATAAGATACAAGGGTATATATCTGTGTAAGATACAAGGTATATAGCCGTGTAAGATACATGGTATATAGCTGTGTAAGATACAAGGTATATAGCTGTGTAAGATACAAGGTATATAGCTGTGTAAGATACATGGAATATAGTTGTGTAAGATACATGGTATATAGCTGTGTAAGATACAAGGTATATAGCTGTGTAAGATACATGGAATATAGTTGTGTAAGATACAAGGTATATAGCTGTGTAAGATACAAGGTATATAGCTGTGTAAGATACAAGGGCATATAGCTGTGTAAGATACATGGTATATAGCTGTGTAAGATACAAGGTATATAGCTGTGTAAGATACAAGGTATATAGCTGTGTAAGATACATGGAATATAGTCGTGTAAGATACAAGGTATATAGCCGTGTAAGATACAAGGGTATATAGCTGTGTAAGATACATGGAATATAGTTGTGTAAGATACAAGGTATATAGCTGTGTAAGATACATGGAATATAGTTGTGTAAGATACAAGGTATATAGCTGTGTAAGATACATGGTATATAGTCGTGTAAGATACGTGGTATATAGCTGTGTAAGATACAAGGTATATAGCCGTGTAAGATACATGGTATATAGCTGTGTAAGATACAAGGTATATAGCTATGTAAGATACATGGAATATAGTTGTGTGAGATACAAGGTATATAGTCGTGTAAGATACAAGGGTATATAGCCGTGTAAGATACATGGTATATAGCTGTGTAAGATACAAGATATATAGCTGTGTAAGATACATGGAATATAGTTGTGTAAGATGCAAGGTATATAGCTGTGTAAGATACATGGAATATAGTTGTGTAAGATACAAGGTATATAGTTGTGTAAGATACAAGGTATATAGCTGTGTAAGATACATGGAATATAGTTGTGTAAGATACAAGGTATATAGCTGTGTAAGATACATGGTATATAGTCGTGTAAGATACAAGGTATATAGCTGTGTAAGATACATGGAATATAGTTGTGTAAGATACAAGGTATATAGCTGTGTAAGATACATGGTATATAGTCGTGTAAGTTACATGGTATATAGCTGTGTAAGATACAAAGTATATAGCCGTGTAAGATACATGGTATATAGCCGTGTAAGATACATGGTATATAGCTGTGTAAGATACATGGAATATAGTTGTGTAAGATACAAGGTATATAGTCGTGTAAGGTACAAGGGTATATAGCCGTGTAAGATGCATGGTATATAGCTGTGTAAGATACAAGGTATATAGCTGTGTAAGTTACATGGAATATAGTTGTGTAAGATACAAGGTATATAGTCGTGTAAGATACAAGGTATATAGCTGTGTAAGATACATGGAATATAGTTGTGTAAGATACAAGGTATATAGCTGTGTAAGATACATGGAATATAGTTGTGTAAGATACAAGGTATATAGCTGTGTAAGATACATGGAATATAGTTGTGTAAGATACAAGGTATATAGCTGTGTAAGATACATGGTATATAGTCGTGTAAGATACAAGGTATATAGCTGTGTAAGATACATGGAATATAGTTGTGTAAGATACAAGGTATATAGCTGTGTAAGATACATGGTATATAGTCGTGTAAGATACATGGAATATAGTTGTGTAAGATACAAGGTATATAGCTGTGTAAGATACAAGGTATATAGCTGTGTAAGATACATGGAATATAGTTGTGTAATATACAAGGTATATAGCTGTGTAAGATACATGGTATATAGTCGTGTAAGATACAAGGTATATAGCTGTGTAAGATACATGGAATATAGTTGTGTAAGATACAAGGTATATAGCCGTGTAAGATACATGGTATATAGCTGTGTAAGATACAAGGTATATAGCTATGTAAGATACATGGAATATAGTTGTGTAAGATACAAGGTATATAGTCGTGTAAGATACAAGGGTATATAGCCGTGTAAGATACATGGTATATAGCTGTGTAAGATACAAGGTATATAGCTGTGTAAGATACATGGAATATAGTTGTGTAAGATACAAGGTATATAGTCGTGTAAGATACAAGGTATATAGCTGTGTAAGATACATGGAATATAGTTGTGTAAGATACAAGGTATATAGCTGTGTAAGATACATGGTATATAGTCGTGTAAGATACAAGGTATATAGCTGTGTAAGATACATGGTATATAGTCGTGTAAGATACAAGGTATATAGCTGTGTAAGATACATGGAATATAGTTGTGTAAGATACAAGGTATATAGCCGTGTAAGATACATGGTATATAGCTGTGTAAGATACAAGGTATATAGCTATGTAAGATACATGGAATATAGTTGTGTAAGATACAAGGTATATAGTCGTGTAAGATACAAGGGTATATAGCCGTGTAAGATACATGGTATATAGCTGTGTAAGATACAAGGTATATAGCTGTGTAAGATACATGGAATATAGTTGTGTAAGATACAAGGTATATAGTCGTGTAAGATACAAGGTATATAGCTGTGTAAGATACATGGAATATAGTTGTGTAAGATACAAGGTATATAGCTGTGTAAGATACATGGTATATAGTCGTGTAAGATACAAGGTATATAGCTGTGTAAGATACATGGAATATAGTTGTGTAAGATACAAGGTATATAGCTGTGTAAGATACATGGTATATAGTCGTGTAAGATACATGGTATATAGCTGTGTAAGATACAAGGTATATAGCCGTGTAAGATACATGGTATATAGCTGTGTAAGATACAAGGTATATAGCTATGTAAGATACATGGAATATAGTTGTGTGAGATACAAGGTATATAGTCGTGTAAGATACAAGGGTATATAGCCGTGTAAGATACATGGTATATAGCTGTGTAAGATACAAGGTATATAGTCGTGTAAGGTACAAGGGTATATAGCCGTGTAAGATACATGGTATATAGCTGTGTAAGATACAAGGTATATAGCTGTGTAAGATACATGGAATATAGATGTGTAAGATACAAGGTATATAGTCGTGTAAGATACAAGGTATATAGCTGTGTAAGATACATGGAATATAGTTGTGTAAGATACAAGGTATATAGCTGTGTAAGATACATGGAATATAGTTGTGTAAGATACAAGGTATATAGCTGTGTAAGATACATGGAATATAGTTGTGTAAGATACAAGGTATATAGTCGTGTAAGATACAAGGGTATATAGTCGTGTAAGATACAAGGTATATAGCTGTGTAAGATACATGGAATATAGTTGTGTAAGATACAAGGTATATAGCTGTGTAAGATACATGGTATATAGTCATGTAAGATACAAGGTATATAGCTGTGTAAGATACAAGGTATATAGCTGTGTAAGATACAAGGTCCTGACGAATATTCACCGAAGTGAGAAAATCGGTTGTGATTGATGGCGAACTCAATCGTCTCAACATTGATATTGCTGACCTACAGGAGACTTGCCTCGCTGAGAAAGGGTCACTCAGGGAAACTGTTACACCTTTTTTTTTGAAAGATAGAGGACAGGAAGTTAACAGACAACATGGAGTGGGCTTTGCAGTGAAGAATTCACTATTGGGAATGATTGAATTTCCTGCTGGCGGAAATGGAAGACTATTATCCCTGCCCTTGGCAACCACTTGTGGTTTTGCCACATTATCACTGCATATACACCGACACATACTTCCTCTGATGATGTGAAGGATTTATTCTATGAGGAGTTCGACTCTGTGATCAATGCAGTACCAAAATCTGACAACATGTATATACTCGGTGAGTATAATGCTCGTGTGGACAAGGACTCGAGTTCATGGCCAGTGTGCCTTGAAAAATACAACATCGGTCGCATGAATGACAATGGGCAAAGGCTGCTGGAGCATTGCACCATAAACAACCTATGTATTACAATCTCCTTTCTTAAAATAAAAGAGCGGCATAAGCTCACGTGGAAACACCCAAGATCTGGCCATTGGCATCAGCTAGACTTCATCATCACATGGAGACAACATTTGAACCAAACATCATTAATTCGAAGTTCCACAGTGCTGACTGTGATACTGATCAGTCTTTAGTTGTTGCAAGGGTTAGATTAAGACCAAAGAGAATCTACACGGCTAAATACAAATCTAGCCCCAGGATTAATACTATTAACACACAATATCCTGATAAGTGCTTTGAGTTCCAGCAGCAATTTGAAGATGCTTTCACTGACGCATCAGAGAATTGTACAGCAAGTGAAAAGTTAGGTAAACTTAAGGAAACTCTTTATTAAATGGCTGTAAGGGTTTGTGACAATATGGATCATAAGAGGCTGGACTGGTTTGCCGCAAACAGCCAGACACTGCAACCCCTGAATGATAAAAAGAAGATAGCTCTCTTAAGAAACAGGGAAAGAACAACGCGAAACACTCTCAATGAGCTGAAGCAAGCTAGGAAGGATGTGCAAAAGGCTGCAAAACAGTGTGCAAATGGCTAGTGGGTCAAGTTATGTGAGTCCATTCAAATCGCAAGCGTTAAGGGAAATATCAGAAGCATGTATGAAGGGATAAAGAAAGCCTGTGGTCCAATGATCAAAAGAAGAGCACCCCTGAAAACCTTGACTAGAGAAATCACTAATAAGGAACACCAGATGGATAGGTGGGTAGAGCACTATTTGAAGACTTACTCAAGAGAGACCAAACTAGTGGATGATCCCCTCAACACCATAGAGGCCTTGTCAACTCTTGACCATCTGGACACACTTCCCACCATAACAGAAGTTAAGTGTGCTATAAATGAACTTTCATGTGGCAAGGGTCTAGGTAAGGATGGGATTCCAATAGAGATTATCAGAAGTGGGTAAGACACACTCATTCTACAGATCCACCAGATAATAGAGCTATGCTGGCGAGAAGGATAAGTCCCACAGGATTTCAAAGATTCAAACATCATAACGCTGAACAAGAACAAGGGAGATCGGAGCGACTGTAACAACTATAGGGGTATCTCACTTCTGTGTATTGTTGGGAAAGTATTTGCCAGAATTGTTCTGCTCAGACTTCAAGTCCTGGGAGATCAAGTCTACCCCGAACCACAGTGTGGCTTTCGGCTGAACCAGCCTACCATTGATATGCTATTCTCATTATGACAAACGCAAGAAAAATGCCGTGAACAGAATCAACCACTGTTTATTGCCTTCATCGACCTCACAAAGGCATTTGATTTGATTAGTCGTGAGGGTCTGATCGAGGCACTAGAGAAGATTGGCTGACCACCAACTCTTCTGTCTATTGTGGAATCGTTCCACACAGGCATGAAGGGTATAATCAAGTTTGATGGTGCAGCTTCTGAAGAGTTTGAAATCAAGAGTAGAGTTAAGCAAGGTTGTGTACTTACCTCTACCCTCTTTGGAATATACTTTTCACTTCTACTGAAATATGCCTTTCGTGATCAGGATGGTGGTATATACATTCACTCACGTTCAGATGGCGTCCTCTACAATGCTCAGAGATTGAAGGCCAAGACCAAAATTAGGAGGGTAATGATCAGAGAGTTGCTTTTTTGCAGATGATGCTGCGATTACGACCCACTCTGAGGAAGAATTACATCTACTATCTGCATTCTCCAATGCTTGTTCTGAATTTGGTTTAACAAATAGCAAAAAGAAGACACAGTTGTCTCTTAAAAGTCGACAGGTTCGGCTTCATTGCACCGGCTTTAATCCCATAAGGCTCGGTCTCTTTCTGCAGCGCGGAAAGTGTCGTACAAAGCACAAACTCCATGGCTCTAGCGACGACCCACAGGAGTTTCCGAAAAATTTCACTCGTGAACCGAAGGATGCGGCCAAACCCACAAACCATCAAACCCACAAACTTCGGAGCCCGAGTCAAACGGCTTGACCACGGAGACTCCCACACAAAGAAGAGAGAAATAGAGACAGAAATGAATAATACAAAGAACACATGGACAGACCTGCACGGGATAGCTAAGGACAGAACAGCTTAGCCTGAGTTGGTTGGGGACCTATTCCCCAGTGGGGGAAACAGGGCGACAGAAGAAGAAAAAGAAAGAAGAGAATATACGGATGGTGCTGAATTATGCAGTTACAATGAAACAAGAAATGTACCAGTGTTTCGAGAGGGTTCCTTCTCTTGTCTTCAGACTCGAACCATTTTACATGAGCATAAAATCTAAAACATATTAGGCAAAAGTAAGAACTCACTAGTTTCCATTTTGTTCATGATTTGAACACTCCCTGTGACATGCCTAGTGATTATCATCATATACCAGCACGTTTGATGGGAGGCATGGTTTCTGGAGGAAGAGGCAGGAGTTGCCCAGTGTGGAGATGAAGCATTGCAGACATCTTGTGCATGAAAATGCCTGAGGCAGAACAAGTAAAGAATTTAGAACCTCATCAGTGCGTGCTGATGAGAGCTATGTTTTGTAAAGTACCAAGCACATGATGATGATGATAACTGTTTATTTGATTATTAGTATCCAGCTTCTTCTTTGGCTTCATTGATATCCTCACTTTCATGCTATTCTTTATCTCTAGGAGTACCTGAAACTAATGACTCAGACAAGCCTTTTCTGACTCGCTACAAAAACTGGGGTGGAACTAAGTGTGCCGGTGGAGTCTATGTTAGGGCAATATGTATTCTCACATTGGGTAAGTTTATTGTTACTTTTTATTTCCATAGATATACATGTAGATTGATATCTGAAAGTATGTAAATATGAGGAGGAGGAAGAAGAAGAAGAAGAAGAAGAAGAAGAAGAAGAAGAAGAAGAAGAAGAAGAAGAAGAAGAAGAAGAAGAAGAAGAAGAAGAAGAAGAAGAAGAAGAAGAAGAAGAAGAAGAAGAAGAAGAAGAAGAAGAAGAAGAAGAAGAAGAAGAAGAAGAAGAAGAAAGAGTAGGAGAAAGAGGATTTATTAATAACTCCTATTGTTTTTTTAAACAATGTCAGTTAGTTAGTTAGTCGACAGATCATCCTCATTGCACATCGAACCATTCTGTCCATAAGTGCTCGGATCGCCTCCTCAGCAAATCCTGCAGCGTGTAGCGGCTAACAACACCAGTTCTGTGTTGGTTTATCAGTCTTCTTTGGCTTCCTGCGTAGTGTTCTTGTTTGGCCACCCCTCTTTTAATTTGCTGTTCTCGCTGTCTGGCCATGGTTGTAGATTCACAGTCATTACTTGGTTCTCGCAAAAGTCTTACTTCTCGTAGAGCATTCAGAATGTCAGCCTGGTCCATGGCGCGTCCGCCCTCCACAGTAGCGTTACCTGCGAGCTTGTCAGCCCTCTCATTCCCTTGTACTCCCGCATGCCCTGGCACGAAGATGAAACTAATCTTTGCCAGCCGAGACCGCTCCAGAGACAGCAACCATTCTCTTCGTATTCCCCCCCCCCCCCATCTCTATCCTCTGGAGCATGTTCATTGAGTCGCTAAGGAAACATGCCCTAGTGAATGTCTGTGTCTCGAGCCATGTTATTGCTTTACTTACTGCCATGACTTCCATAGTCAGGCTACTTGTGGTCTCAGCAAAAGCACCAGAGTCCTCCTTCACAATTCTCCCTCCGACCTGAGCCGTAAAGTCCCATGAGCTTCTCACATGTCAGAAGACCGATCCATCTGTGTAAATGACAGCATCACCGTCTAGCGAATTCTCGAAAATCAACGCTTGTACTTCCGCCTCCACAGCTGCCGGGTTTTCTTGTCTGCATTTTCTGTCTAGTTGGATGCAAACTGAAAAGGATGTGCAGAAATCTGTTGGCACTTGCACCCACTCCTCGCCAGGTTCTAAGTCCTCAAGTGAACACACCTGTTGAAGAATGTCTTCGGCTTGACCCATCCACGACCGTCCTCTTTTTAACCTGCTGCCCTTCACCTCCATAATTTCACTATGCAGTGGATGTTGTCTGTTTGTGTTAACTCTGAGGTAGGCGCGAGCTCTGCAGACTTGTATTCTGTCTTCAATGGTTGGAAAATCAAGAAAGTAGCGCATCGCCCTGCATGCTGTATCTCTTGTACATCCAAGAATAATGCGCATAGCTTCATTCTGTATCCTTTCCATCCTTTCTATCTGCTTATGGCTGAGAGTCAGGATTGCCATCGCATACTCAAAAACAGACATGACCAGCCCCTCGTACAGAAGACATAGATGGCGCTGCTCACAGTTTGCTGCCGCCATCACCACCATCGCAGCCAAACCCCGCTTGGCCTTTGTTATCACCTGGTCTATGTGCTCATTATAAGCAGGGCTTCGATCAAACCGTATCCCCAGGTAATTCATTGCCTGCGTTCTTTCCACCGTCTCTGAACACAGATTTACAGTTGGTGTTGGAGTGTTGACAATGTGATTATTCAACGAGAACCAAGTCACTGTTGCCTTTGTTGGGTTGACCATTGCCCCAGCCTCAACACACCAAGTACTTATGCGATTGAGTTCGGTTTGTAGTTCCACAGCAACCTGATCTCTATCCTTACAATGGCGATACGCTAAAACATCGTCGGCATATGACAATGTCTTGCCAGGTCCAGTGATCTGCTCACTGGTGATTCTCACAGTGTAGGCGTTGAACAGTACCAGAGATAATGGTGATCGCTGTGGTAGGCCAGGATATATTGTTGTTGGTTCCGACGTCCAACTGCCACATCTAAAAACTGCTTTCCTTTGGAAGAAGGTTGCAGCGATCCAACTAAGCATGAATGGTCTTATTTTGAGTTCAAGAAGCTGAAGCATTAAAAAATCCAATGGTACTCTGTTGTACGCGTCCTCAAGATCAATCGCTGCAGCAAAGGCTTCAATGCCTGAGTGGAAACCTTCATAGACATCATGGGCAAAAACTGCTGCATTGGTCCAGATTTCTCTTTTTGGACGGTACCCACCCAGGGTAGGTGGGAAAACACCTTGATTCTCTAGCTGGCTTGATATTTTCCTGGCAATTAACTTCTCTAGCAGCTTGCCTATTGTATTCTGCATGGTTATAACTCGATATCCCTGAATTTTTGTGTGGTCTTTGCCAGGCTTTGGCAAGGGAATCAGATAGCCGTGTAACCACTCCTCCTTGATGCTAGAACTCCCTATACTGTTGTTGTACATGTCTGCTAGTTCCTCTAGCTCGTTGTCGGTACACCTATTGATGTCGTCGTATCTTATGCCATCTGGCCCTGGAACGCTGTATTTTGAACATCGAAGCACAGCCTTAATTTCTTTCACTGTCACTGTGTCTTCATCCAAAGTGTTCTGGGCCTTGCACCTGTCTGACGTGACCTCCTTGGAAAGATTTCGGCCTCTCATGTCTGTCTGGTTGCTCTGCTCTAGATAGCGTTCAAAGAGGGCTTTGCCCTTGTCCTCGTCAGTCCTATGCCAGATGAGGTCAGCACCTTGGAAGTCAGAAATGCTCTTATTCTTGACTACCCCGCTCATGCTTTTATGTAGTCGCCAGAACAATTTCAGTGACTTGTCTGTGTTCCTCTAGTTCCTCTCTTTGACACACCTCTGCCCATTTTTCACTTTTAACAACCTTGACCAGTTTTTTTAAATAGCTTACTTTTGTGTGCATCTCTCTTTCTAAGTGCATGCAGGGACTGGGATGGCCAGCTCTGTTCTTCTTGGCATTTTGCCATCTCCTTACAGCACCACGTTTATCCAACCACGCCTTCTCCACCTCAAGATTCCACCACGGTGGCTGCTCCCAGCTTTTTTTCCTGCCCTGAAGCTTTCTGCGCTTGTCACGTCTTATTTTACTCACCACATCCTGCCCTGTACTGTCATACTGGAAAGTCTTGACCGTTAACTTGTGTTGCCTGGTTCTGCCTTTCTCCACCAATATGCTGCAAGGGTGGTGGTCGCTGCCGTGGTGTCCTAGGACACTCCATCTACACACTGTAGTGAGCGAAGGAGAAACCAGCGCCAGATCAATAGCACTGTCCTCATCCCCTGGACGGCTTGCTGTCCTGGTGACACAGCCACTGTTGATACAAACCAGGTCAATGGTTTCAAGTGCAGTCTCGAGCTCCTCCCCTTGTGTGTTGGAGGAAATGTTTCCCCATGATCTGCCTTTAGCATTGAAATCACCACAGAAAGTAACATTTCTCTCTTGACCTAATATGTCACTTAAGCACTGCCACTTCTGGGAATCCATACTCGCGTTGCAGGCATAAACATTAACCAGTAGAATGGTAGAATGTTTTTTTTTAAAACAATATTTTCCCATAGTGAATTTGAATAAAGAAGACACAAACAATAGATTGCATGATTTATTGCCAGACATATTTCACTGCATCTTGTCAGGTATATGCTGCAGAAATCACACATCATAAACTAAAGTAATTAGATAAATCCTTAAAACTGAAATATACAATTACAATTTAATTTACAATGGTTATTCCAAAACTTCTAACTGAGATTTCCTTCTCACAGGCGACTTACCAAGACTGGGGAAAGCCAAACATTACTTCGCAAACAAGTTTTACTTATCGGAAGACAGAGTTGCCATCGGATGCTTGGAGGAGAAGATTTTTAATGATACTCGAGATGAATATTTGGGAGTGAAAACATTTGACACTTCATATTATGCAAACTTATCCTTTGTGAAGAATAAAGTGTGATGTCATTTGCTTATTATTGTATGTTTTATGGCACCAGTCCTGATGCTCACCTAGGTCGGCTATACTAGATGTTATTAAATTGGTTGTACTGGAATATCGGCTTGTGTTGCTAGTTGAAAATCATCAGGATAGAGCTTGGATCATTTATGACACTACTGCAGCTGGCTGTGATGAACTTTTATTGAGTTCTCTTGCACAAATAAAGTACATTGACATGACATGATGGTTTGTGCTGGACACCAGACAAGATGTCTCGACATGGTTGTCCAGTAACATGACAAAGTCAGGCTTTTAGTCTACTACTCATAGTAATTATCATTTGTCATAATGGAATCATTTATAGGCAGTGTTCACATACACTGGACATCATGATCTAATGCTGGTGTGTCATGTCAGCAGTAGGTGGAAGACAGGGATATCTACGAGTGGGGCTTCAAATGAAAACCTTAAATGTGTGATAGAAATTACAATAACCATGCCATTGTCTTGTAACCTGTCAATATTGTTGTTAAGGACATAACATCACTGTGCAGATGAACACAGGCACATCATAAGGACAGTTTAAAGATGGCCTTCCCACTTTTGACATGCACTAAAGAGGAGCAGCGTTCTTTTATCCATTTTTGTTTATCAGTGAAGGGGTGAAACCTATAGATATTCACTGGTGAATGAAGGTCCAGCAGGGTGATGTCTGTTAATCCAGCAAGTGTATGAATGTAGTAGGGCATGACTTCTGTGAAAGACTGTTCACAACCCAGTCAGGCGAAAAGAGTGGTGACTCTAGAGTGGTGACTCCAGAGTGGTGACTCCAGAGGTTACACATGCAACTAAGAGAATTATTTTCTACAGGAATCCAAGCACTTTATTAGTGCTGGAGAAACTGAATGCAGTGGTGAATACATAAAAAAATGATACATTTGGTCTGTACTTTTTCAGAATATATTCACACACAAAAATCATTAAGATTTTCATTTGAAGTCCCCTTGTAACATTTTTAGGCATATTTCTGGATGGCAAACTGTGACACATTGACCCTCACTGGCAATTACAAACAAATACAGTTATAGTTATGTACATATTTATGTTACATCATTATTTTCTCGTGAAGTGTTACACAACCGTTCCTCAGGCAATCCAAGACCAACATGTCCAGGATGTTTGTCTTTAGTTTACCACAGCGACCAAATACACTCACATCATATCTGACAAAACACACATTTGGGCACAGATGTCGTCACTTTTGCCTGCAAAACTACAATTTCATGCTGAACAGCAAGTGAGAGTCAACTCTTCGTACTTTTAGTCTGGGCTACTGACTGGCCTCTTATGTAAATAATTAATACCGATGAATCTCAGATACTATCTTCACCAGCAGCTTTCTCATTTTTCAGGAGTTTGTTAGCATTTCTAATGTCTTCTTTAGATGGTTGCTCAAAGTTAATATTCAGCTCCATTTCTACAGGCTAGATACAGGGTGTATTTTTAATGACTGTGCAGTGTTTAAAAATGTTGCCAGTCCATGTTTTGTATTCACCCTCTGTAACTCTGTAAAGGTCGTGCAACATAATCAATCAATCAATCAATCATGTGCCATGCCGGAAAGCGTGGGCGGTCATGACTCGCCATTTCATAATATGCAACATAATAGGTAAATACAAAACTTGGACTGGCAATATTTTCAAACACTGCCCAGTCATTAAAAATACACCCTATTTATGGTATATATATCATCTGTATGATCTTGAAGACAACATAACAGTTGTCTTTATTAATTTCTTGTTACCTCTTAAAGGATGAGAGTGCTTTCCCATTATTGATGTACATGTGTTCTCTTTATGTATGTTTGTTTTAAGTTAACTGTAGCATAATAATCCTCAGATATTCCCATGTAACCCCCTACTCCCTGACATATGGTTTATGAACAGGATATTTGAAAACTATAACCATAACAAGAATGACGCAACAGTTGGATACAAGTTATCAGTCCCAAATCCCAAATGCTGGCTGCCAATCCTTTAAGAGGCATACCTATATCACCCAAGCTACTCACCCCTCCCCCCCCTCCCCCAATCTCAAATCCTGCTATCTCAGTGCATATTTATACCAGTAATATCCTGTTGAACTCTTCTGGGTTACGATTGGGGAGAAGGGGGTGAAAGAAAAGAAGAGGGAAAGGTTTGTTCACAGGTTTCTCAAAGTATTCAGAGCATCTGTTCATTTTACTTTTAATGTTGAAAAGAATTTTCCAGTTACTATTTTTAATCAGCTCTTGGTTCATTATATTTTCTACAATTCTCCATGTAATGCTGTGATCATCTCCTTTCCTTTTGCTGCTGCTGTCTCTGCCTCTCCAGCTGGGCAATCCTAATATGTTTTGCTTGTGTTCACTGCCTCTCCAGCTAGGCAATCCTAATATGTTTTGCTTGTGTCCACCTTTATCTGCTTCCTACCTTCTTTATTAGCTCTGTGCATTTTTCATGGACTCTGACTTTGGTAGCTCTGATTTTTCTATTGTTTGACTCTGCTTTTTAATTTTTTCTTCTGTATATATTTTTTAGGAGTTGCAGGCATTATCCATGATTCATGTTTGTGTTCGTTATGCATCACGCCATACTTATTCTAGGAGATCCCCCCCCCCTTTCTTTAAACTTGTTCATGGTTGGCTGCATCCTCCCTTCCTTTCTATAGAGTTGTTCAAGGTTGGTTGCATTCCCTCCTCCTCTTCCTTTCTTTAAAGTTGTTCATGGTTGGCTGCATTTCCCTCCCCACTCCTTTCTTTAAACTTGTTCATGGTTGGCTGCATTCTCTCTTCCCCCACCCCCACTTCTGTAAACTTGTTCATGGTTGACTGCATCCCCCCCCCCTCATTTCTTTAAACTTGTTCATGGTTGGCTGCATCCTCCCCTCCATTTCTTTAAACTTGTTTATGGTTGACTGCATTCCTCACCCCCCCCCCCCTAATTTATTTAAACATGTTCATGGTTAGCTGCAATTGTCCCCCTTCCTTTCTTTAAAGTTGTTCATGGTTGGCTGCATTTCCCTCCCCCTCCTTTCTGTAAACTTGTTCATGGTTGGCTGCAATCCCCCCCCCCCTACTTTCATGTCTGTAAACTTATTCATGGTTGTCTGCATTTTCCATCCTTTTCCTTTCTGTAAACATGTTTATGGTCAATTGCATTCTCACCCACCCCCATCCCCATTCCCCCTTCCTTTCTTTAAACTTGTTCCTGGGTGGTTGAATATCGCAGCTAAAGTTGTTTACAGGGTGCAGCAGCCAGCCCCACACCAACCCTCCTCAGCAGCCTCCTACACCATGTATGGCAGATGACAGTGCAGCTCTTCTTCATGTCCCTTAACGTAAAACCAACA
The DNA here is from genome assembly GCA_963921405.1 of Cepaea hortensis. Taxonomy (NCBI): domain Eukaryota; kingdom Metazoa; phylum Mollusca; class Gastropoda; order Stylommatophora; family Helicidae; genus Cepaea; species Cepaea hortensis. The sequence continues at coordinate 60,073,763 of OY992891.1, forward strand.
ACACATGGGTCATTTCATAATCTAGTCACTTGAAATCAAAACAAAATGTTATACAGAAGTTATTGTTGGCCATGTGGTACATGCATGACATAGCCTCCTGTTGATAATATTAAAAGTTGCATTTACTGTTTGTCCTTTGTTAAGGTTTAGTGGGTGAAGGTTCAAAGGTTATATGCAAATGCTATCACTGTGTGTTTACAGAACTTGTTTGTTTATCTCCTATAAACACAAACCTTGGCATTTTCGGGGTTTAGTCTTTGACCATAAGAGACCAATTATCAAGAACTTAATCTCAGTGCCCGAAGACATGAGAAATCTGAAAGCTAAATACTTTGTTCTTGTTCCTGAAAGTTGTCTTGGTGTGCTATCTTGAAAGTTGTCACATAATGTGCTATCTTGAAAGTTGTTACTTAATGTGCTATCTTGAAAGTTGTTACTTAATGTGCTATCTTGAAAGTTGTCACTTAATGTGCTATCTTGAAAGTTGTTATTGAATGTGCTATCTTGAAAGATCAGTAGTGGTACATGAATGTCTGTGTCATTTGGCAGGGCTTCTGATGATGATCACAAGCAATCCGCCATGTGTTATTGGCTATTCTTCATGTGTACCATTCAACATGCCATTTGTGATTGGTTATTCTTCTCGTGTATTAATCAACATGTAATGTGTTATTGGCTATTCTTCACATGTACCAACCATTATGCCATGTGTGATTGGCTATTCTTCATTTGTACCAACCATTATGCCACATATGATTGGCTATTATTCATGTGTACAAACCATTATGCCACATGTGATTGGCTATTATTCATGTGTACCAACCATTATGCCACATGTGATTGGCTATTCTTCATGTGCATCGACCATAATGCCATGTGATATTGGCAATTCTTCGTGTGTACTAATCAACATGCCATGCATGATTGTACTTTTAACATTTATTAAGATGATACTAAATAAATATGGCAACCCGTTAGTTTTTACAACGTGTGTATTTGCTTCCTATGAAAGTAATACCCTTGAGATTGTGTTGTTAAATTATTACTTTCATTGGACAGATGCTGTGATCCTCTGAAACTGTCAGGGTTAATGTCCTGTCTTGGGTACTGTGTCACATTAAATATGTTAAATTGTCTCTTAATGTCCTATGCTGTCACGTTAAAGATGTTAAATTGTCACTTAACAGATTCAGTGCGCAAACAAAAAAGGTTTAGACCTAACAAACATGGATGGCGGAAAATGGGAAGTAGGGGTATGTCACAATTATGGCTTAAAAGTTGTTAATATGGCAGCAGAGATGCTGTATTATATATCAAATTAAAGGGGATTGGATAGGGATATACTAATGTATATATGCACACGGCAGATACAGAAAGTCGCTTAAGGCGATAAATCATCCCATGACAATTAATGAATTAATGTCCTATGCTGTCACATTGAAGATGTTAAATTGTCATTTAACATGCTATGCCGGATATCATGTCACATTGAAGGTGTTAAATTGTCACTTAACATGCTATGTTTCCACACAGAAGATATTAAAGTGTCACTTTATGTGCTATATTGCACATAGTGCAACATTGATTAAACCTCAAATATTTATTATACAACATTATTTATAGTGTTATGCTAATGATACAAAATTGTAATTCTTAACTGTATTTATAATGTGTATGATGCATTGAATGGCCTTGTGGTACTAAGGCCCTATAGAGGAAGTAAAGGAAAGTAACACTAACCTCCAGGTGTACAGGTTGGTGTAAGATGCTATTTCACACCGTAGAAAAAAAAACTACCACCAATCATCCATGAACTGGAACCTAAAAAGAATTTGGCATGCATGGTTGTGGGAATATAGTTTATTTTTACCAAATGCATTGATGGAAGAATGAGCTAGTGATAAAGGAAACACTAACGGCTGCTTGTTTCAAACACATATGTATGATCTTGCTTGTTTCAAACACATATGTATGATCTTGAAGACAGCAAAACATTTGTCTGTATTTATTGTTCCGCTTAAAGGATGACAGTGTTTTCCCATTATTGATGTAAATTTGTTCTCTTCATGTGAGTTTTATTTTTTATCAACTGTTACATTATAATTCTCAGATATTCCCATGTGGTAATGAAAGGAATATTTGAAAACTATAACCATGACAAGAATGGCACAGCAGTTTTATACCAGTTACCAGTCCCAAATGCTGGCTGCCCATCTTTTAAGAGGTAGACCTATATCAGCCAAGCTACTTCCCCCAATTCTTGTTGTCTCACTGTGTATTTACACCAGTGATATCCTGTTTAGCCCTGCTGGGTTATGATCAGGATGATAATTTTAGTTGTTATTTTAGATCATGGATTTTTATGTTTATTCATGTCTTTCAGTTTCAAAATTTGTATTGTTCCCCTCACTTTCAACATATGGATGTGCAGTGTTGTACTGTTTCAACTTCATATTCTGAGGATTATATATTCCTACTATTTCACTTAGTGTAGGTTATATATTCCTACTTTTTCACATTTTCTAGGTTATATGAGGGGGCTTCAAATGAAAACCTTAAAAGTGTGATAGAAATAACAATAACTATGCCATTGTCTTGTAGCTTGTCAATAATGTTGTTAAGGATGTCAAGAGGGTTCAGCACGTGACACCATGGTGCAGACGAACACTGACATCATAAGGCTGGTTTAAAAATGGCCATCCCACTTTTGACATGCACCAAAGAGGAGAACGTTCTGTTGTTTGTTTTTTTTTATCAGTGAAAGGGTGAAACCTATAGATAGTCATCAGTGAATGAAGGTCCAGTATGGTGATGCATGTCTGTCAGTCCATCAAGTGTATGAATGGAGTAGGAAGGTTCAGTATGGTGATGCATGTCTGTCAGTCCATCAAGTGTATGAATGGAGTAGGAAGGTTCAGTATGGTGATGCATGTCTGTCAGTCCATCAAGTGTATGAATGGAGTAGGAAGGTTCAGTATGGTGATGCATGTCTGTCAGTCCATCAAGTGTATGAATGGAGTAGGAAGGTTCAAAACTGTGTCACTTCTATGACAAACTGTTTACGACTGGGTCAGGCACATCCAGTAGTCGTGAAGAGAATTTTTTTCTGCAGGAATCCAAGCACGTTATCGATGCTGGAATACTTGCATTGAAATAGTAGTGACTACATCAAAAAATTATAATTTGTTCTTTACTTTTTCAGAATATATTCACACACATATACACATGCTCACGTGCGCGCACACACACACATACACACATTTAAAGTTTTCATTTTAATCCCCCTCGTATATTCCTGTCATTTTACATAGTGTAGGATATATACTCCTACTTTTCCACAATTTGTAGAGAATATATTTCTGCTATTACATACAGCTGTATCAGTCAGTATATTTACAGCTTTTCAATTAAAGAATTAGATGTCTTAGTTGTAATTTTATAATAATGGTCCTTTGTATATAATATAAACTTGTGGCTGAGTCATATATTATTTTATCTTTATTTGCGGTTGTCAAGGGATATCAATGTTTAACATGTTTTCCATTGTCATGTGCTCATTCTAGTGGGTCATATATTCCATTGGTGGTATCCTTCGAAGTTCATATTTCTTATGCTCCAATAAATGATATTATATATTTTTATGCTTGTGACATTCAGCGCAGAATAGTTTTATTTTTTTAGCACAATAAGTTACTCCAAATGTTAGGTTGAGATGCTTTTTATTGCTAGGGATGTATTGATTGCTTTTTTTTTTGGGGGGGGGGGGGGGCGCGCTCGTTCAATTTGAACTCAAGCGTAGTTCATACACACAACTTATAGTAGCACTGGACTGAATTTTGCATGTGGATTAGCTTTCCCTATTACCAGTGTCCCTCGCCACAGGCAAACCCACTCCGACTTCAAGGTACTTGTAATTTATGTCCCCAAGTCAAGGACGAGAAGTCAACATTTTAGTCCAAATGACTGGTGTAGGGGTTGAACCCCTAACCTTGGCATCAGCACACCGGATGTTTAAGAACATGTTGCCATCCATTCTGTCATGCTGCCCTCCGGATATATTGATTAATTGTTAGTAGAAAGGTAAAGATAGTCTTGTAGCAGACAATGATGTTGGGGTATAAAGTGTTAGTAGAAAGGTAAAGATAGTGCTGTAGCAGACAATGATGTTGGGGTATAAAGTGTTAGTAGAAAGGTAAAGATAGTCTTGTAGCAGACAATGCTGTTGGGGTATAAAGTGTCAGTAGAAAGGTAAAGATAGTCTTGTAGCAGACAATGCTGTTGGGGTATAAAGTGTTAGTAGAAAGGTAAAGATAGTCTTGTAGCAGACAATGCTGTTGGGGTATAAAGTGTTAGTAGAAAGGTAAAGATAGTCTTGTAGCAGACAATGATGTTGGGGTATAAAGTGTTAGTAGAAAGGTAAAGATAGTCTTGTAGCAGACAATGCTGTTGGGGTATAAAGTGTTAGTAGAAAGGTAAAGATAGTCCTGTAGCAGACAATGATGTTGGGGTATAAAGTGTTAGTAGAAAGGTAAAGATAGTGCTGTAGCAGACAATGATGTTGGGGTATAAAGTGTTAGTAGAAAGGTAAAGATAGTGCTGTAGCAGACAATGATGTTGGGGTATAAAGTGTTAGTAGAAAGGTAAAGATAGTGCTGTAACAGACAATGATGTTGGGGTATAAAGTGTTAGTAGAAAGGTAAAGATAGTGCTGTAACAGACAATGATGTTGGGGTATAAAGTGTTAGTAGAAAGGTAAAGATAGTCCTGTAGCAGACAATGATGTTGGGGTATAAAGTGTTAGTAGAAAGGTAAAGATAGTGCTGTAACAGACAATGATGTTGGGGTATAAAGTGTTAGTAGAAAGGTAAAGATAGTGCTGTAACAGACAATGATGTTGGGGTATAAAGTGTTAGTAGAAAGGTAAAGATAGTGCTGTAACAGACAATGATGTTGGGGTATAAAGTGTTAGTAGAAAGGTAAAGATAGTGCTGTAACAGACAATGCTGTTGGGGTATAAAGTGTTAGTAGAAAGGTAAAGATAGTCTTGTAGCAGACAATGATGTTGGGGTATAAAGTGTTAGTAGAAAGGTAAAGATAGTCTTGTAGCAGACAATGATGTTGGGGTATAAAGTGTTAGTAGAAAGGTAAAGATAGTCTTGTAGCAGACAATGATGTTGGGGTATAAAGTGTTAGTAGAAAGGTAAAGATAGTCTTGTAGCAGACAATGATGTTGGGGTATAAAGTGTTAGTAGAAAGGTAAAGATAGTCTTGTAACAGACAATGATGTTGGGGTATAAAGTGTTAGTAGAAAGGTAAAGATAGTCTTGTAACAGACAATGCTGTTGGGGTATAAAGTGTTAGTAGAAAGGTAAAGATAGTCTTGTAACAGACAATGCTGTTGGGGTATAAAGTGTTAGTAGAAAGGTAAAGATAGTGCTGTATCAGACAATGCTGTTGGGGTATAAAGTGTTAGTAGAAAGGTAAAGATAGTCTTGTAACAGACAATGCTGTTGGGGTATAAAGTGTTAGTAGAAAGGTAAAGATAGTCTTGTAACAGACAATGCTGTTGGGGTATAAAGTGTTAGTAGAAAGGTAAAGATAGTCTTGTAACAGACAATGATGTTGGGGTATAAAGTGTTAGTAGAAAGGTAAAGATAGTGCTGTAGCAGACAATGATGTTGGGGTATAAAGTGTTAGTAGAAAGGTAAAGATAGTCTTGTAACAGACAATGATGTTGGGGTATAAAGTGTTAGTAGAAAGGTAAAGATAGTCTTGTAACAGACAATGCTGTTGGGGTATAAAGTGTTAGTAGAAAGGTAAAGATAGTCTTGTAACAGACAATGCTGTTGGGGTATAAAGTGTTAGTAGAAAGGTAAAGATAGTGCTGTAGCAGACAATGCTGTTGGGGTATAAAGTGTTAGTAGAAAGGTAAAGATAGTCTTGTAGCAGACAATGATGTTGGGGTATAAAGTGTTAGTAGAAAGGTAAAGATAGTCTTGTAGCAGACAATGCTGTTGGGGTATAAAGTGTTAGTAGAAAGGTAAAGATAGTCCTGTAGCAGACAATGATGTTGGGGTATAAAGTGTTAGTAGAAAGGTAAAGATAGTGCTGTAACAGACAATGATGTTGGGGTATAAAGTGTTAGTAGAAAGGTAAAGATAGTCCTGTAGCAGACAATGATGTTGGGGTATAAAGTGTTAGTAGAAAGGTAAAGATAGTGCTGTAACAGACAATGATGTTGGGGTATAAAGTGTTAGTAGAAAGGTAAAGATAGTGCTGTAACAGACAATGATGTTGGGGTATAAAGTGTTAGTAGAAAGGTAAAGATAGTGCTGTAACAGACAATGATGTTGGGGTATAAAGTGTTAGTAGAAAGGTAAAGATAGTGCTGTAACAGACAATGCTGTTGGGGTATAAAGTGTTAGTAGAAAGGTAAAGATAGTCTTGTAGCAGACAATGATGTTGGGGTATAAAGTGTTAGTAGAAAGGTAAAGATAGTCTTGTAGCAGACAATGATGTTGGGGTATAAAGTGTTAGTAGAAAGGTAAAGATAGTCTTGTAGCAGACAATGATGTTGGGGTATAAAGTGTTAGTAGAAAGGTAAAGATAGTCTTGTAGCAGACAATGATGTTGGGGTATAAAGTGTTAGTAGAAAGGTAAAGATAGTCTTGTAACAGACAATGATGTTGGGGTATAAAGTGTTAGTAGAAAGGTAAAGATAGTCTTGTAACAGACAATGCTGTTGGGGTATAAAGTGTTAGTAGAAAGGTAAAGATAGTCTTGTAACAGACAATGCTGTTGGGGTATAAAGTGTTAGTAGAAAGGTAAAGATAGTGCTGTATCAGACAATGCTGTTGGGGTATAAAGTGTTAGTAGAAAGGTAAAGATAGTGCTGTATCAGACAATGCTGTTGCGGTATAAAGTGTTAGTAGAAAGGTAAAGATAGTGCTGTATCAGACAATGCTGTTGGGGTATAAAGTGTTAGTAGAAAGGTAAAGATAGTGCTGTATCAGACAATGCTGTTGGGGTATAAAGTGTTAGTAGAAAGGTAAAGATAGTGCTGTATCAGACAATGATGTTGGGGTATAAAGTGTTAATAGAAAGGTAAAGATAGTGCTGTAGCATACCTTCTGTTGGGGTATAAAGTGTTAGGCCTTCACATATTCTAGGTCATGGTGTATGAGGTGAGGGTTTCATTTCCCTTCCTCGCCACCTTTCCTAGACAATTTTCTGGTACTCATTTCTATGAGGCTGCGGGGAGCCCGACATTCTGGTCAGGAACAATAAGTCTGCCTCTCCTGGGAACTGAACCAAGATCACCGACTTGGCAGTTGAGTGCACTAGCCACCATACCACTGTGGCTCTGTAATTGTCAGTGCTGTTTGACAATGTTTACGTCAACGATATCGGTATGTTATCCATTGACTGCATCTCGCATTCTTGTGTCATTGCGTGGAATAGAGTCAACACATGATGTGATCAATGCCGGAGATCGCAATTTGTGAAGAAGCATGATTGCCCAGCTAGCTAGCAAGGCACTTGATGATGATGACGACGACCCATTTTGCCAACCAGGCGTGATCCTACAGCGGCACTGGTTCCATACCTACAACAACTGGGGATTGAACCAAACATTGTCAGGCCACGGGAGTGCTGACTGTCACTTATGCAGAGATAACTTCACTTTTGATTTTCATATGGAAGCTCCAGAGTTTTGACTAAAAAAGACTTGGGAGATAATGTGGTGGTTTCCCCTTGACTTTCACAGCCACCTTGGGGTAACTAACAATGATTGTCTGGAAGACGATAATGAAAGTAGAAGATTATACATAACTATAAGAAAGAGACGAACGTTATTTAATTATATTGGCTGCCTTAAATTTAGAACATTGACCTGGGCTTCCAGGTTGACCTAGCCTAAAGTGGGTACCAGAGAAGATCCAAGGAAGTAAAGGCGTCCTTGTGATATAGAACACATCAGCCACTGCATGCCGATTGGTCTATAACAATATGGGTTTAGCACCATGTACCCAATGCACCAATGTTGAGTAAAAGGGACCTAAATGTATAACCACGGTCAGACTGAGAACTAAGTGATGACTGAAATACGACCATGGTCAGACTGCGAGAACCAAGTGATGACTGAATCTACGACCAAGGTTAGACTGAGAACCAAGTGATGACTGTGAATCTACAACCATGGTTTGACTGAGAAGCAAGTGATGATTGAATCTACGGCCATGGTCAGACTGCGAGAACCAAGTGATGACTGTGAATCTACGACCATGGTCTGACTGCGAGAACAGCAAGTTAAAAGAGGTGTGGCCAGACAAGGGCACAATGCAGGAAGCCAAAGAAGATTAATAAACCAATACAGAACTGGTGTCATGAGTCGCTACACGCTGCGGGATTTTTTGAGGGGGGAATCCGAGGATTGAATGGTTCGATGTGCAGTGAGAATGATCTGTCAACTAACTAATTAACTAAATAAAAAGTACCTTTACTATCTCACACAGTCACTATTCTCCAGTCAAACATCTGTATTGTTTGTTCTATTACACCAGGGGTGGCCAACACGCGGCCCGCGGGCCTCATGCGGCCCGCCGGGAGTCATGTTGCGGCCCGCGATGTGGGAAGCGACGATGTGGTCGAGGCTGTAGCACGCTTGTTTGCTTAATTTAATTTTAAAAAAAAAGAAAAAAACCTAGGCGAGTGACCCGGCAGGAAATATTATTTCTGAAATTTGGCCAGCCTGCTGAAAAGGTTGGCCACCCCTTAAAAAAAAGTCGACAGGGTGCTTCATTGCACCGGGTTTTATCCCATATGGCTCGGTCTCTTTCCGCAGCACGAAAAGCGTCGCACAAAGCACGAACTCCGTAGCTTTTAGCGACGACCCACAGGAATCTCCGAAAAATTTAACTCGTAAACCGAAGGGTGCGGCTCGGAATCGAACCCACAACCTTCGGAGCACGAGTCAAACGGCTTGACCACTTCGCCACAGAGACTCCCTGTATTACACCAATCATTTGGCCAAAATATTCAGCTGTTTATCTTGATATTTTCCATTTGTATGATGAGATTAAATTTATCATGGGTCATCTATTTAATATGTTTGTCTCTCCAAATAACATGTGAAATGCGTAGAACTTAAAGCATTAATACATTCAAATCAAATCAATCAGGTGCCGTCTCCACAATGAAGGTTGGCTGCAATTGATCTCCAACACTGTCTGTCTCTCGCCCTGACTGTACATCCTGTCAGGCTGATGTTCATCCAAATCTTGATGTTATCCTCCCACTTGTATCGTTGACTACCTCTTGCTGGCTTGCCCTCAACCTTGCCCTACACTATGGTTTTTATAAGAGTATCATGTCTTTTAACGTGGCCTAAATATTTAACTTGCCTCCTCTTTATTTCTTTCATCAACTCTCTCTTCATTCCCAGTTTTTCTAGAACCTCTGCATTTGATTGTTTTTGTTTCCATGAAATACGACATATTCGTCTGTATATCCACATCTCCAGGGCCTCTATGCGACTTTCTAGTTCTCTGTTCAATGCCCAGGATTCCGCGACATACAGTAGCGTTGAACATACGTAGCATTTGATAATTCTCATTTTTTATGCGTCATTAATCTCTCTAGATTTTAATACTGATTTCATGCTGTTGAAAGCATTTTTGGCCATCCCTATTCTCTTTTTGATTTCTATTTCACTTCTGCCATCATTTGTTATTATATGTCCAAGATAGGAGAAACTTGTTCTAGTATCTTCCCGTTTACTGCGATGTTCTCTGATGACCTTTCCTTTCCCCTGCTAATTATCATTTTTTTTTTTTTTTTGGTGGGGGGGGGGGGGATGTTAATATCTAAACCACGCTCTGCACTATGCCTGTTTACTTGTTCCACTAGGTCTTGTAACTCTTGCTCGCTTTCTGCTAGTAACACGATATCGTCAGCATATCTAAGATTGTTTATGATTCTTCCATTGATGTTAAGTCCAGGCAGTTGAACTTGTTTAAAAATTCTTTCTGTGCATAGGTTGAAGAGGCTTGGGGACATTAATACATTGCTTATTGTCAATTCACAGATAGGTTTGGAAATACGAAAAGTGAATCTGTAGACAAATCTGAACGTTCTTGTTCTTGTGTATGCTAACTGCTTCCAGTAATTGCATTTTTTAAATTTGTTTTATCAACTTTTATAATATTATTTACATTCCAATATCGGTTATCATCCCTAACCACTGAATTATGATAATATGGTCTTATATGATTTGAATGCTACTGTATGTTGATTGAACTATTATTTTACAGAATTTGGGTGGTACAGTATGTTTACTGAACAAATAATAATTCATATGAGAATAAACTGAACATACATCTATATGGATTTTGTTCACATTTGCTTAGTCAGGTTATTAATTCTCATATGTACTTATCTTAAGGTGCTGGTATAATATTTATGCACAAGTTCATGTTATTTTCTTTATATCTGCCTGCCTGCCTGTCTGTCTATCTATCTATCTAATATATCTTGTCTTATCCATCCACCCATCCATCCATCTATCTGCCGTCAGAATGCCAACACAAAAGTCCTCCACGGAAAATACAGTTCATCGTCGATAGAAGCGGCAGTCACTAGAATACCAGCAGCCATATGTTACTGCATTAAAAGTCGAGATGATAGATTTCATTGTCCCGGGATTTATCCCACATGGTTCGGTCCGCTGAAAGCATTGCACAAAGCACGAACACCGTAGCTCCAGCGACGACCCCCAGGAGTCTTCGAGAAAAATGCACTCGTAAACCGAAAAGGCAATTCAGTCAATTCCAAGCGACAGGCCGACGCCATCGTTCCGAACATGCAGTTCACGCTACAGCAAGTTGGTTTATGTCACAATTATGACTTAAAAGTTGTTAATATGGTAGTAGACAAGTTGTATTATATATAAAATTACAGTGGGTTGCATAAGAAAACTACTATATATAACCTCATAGCAGATACGGGAAGTCGCTTAATATTATTAATCATCCCATGGCACTTAACCAGTTAAAGCACTTAGACTTTCTGTTCTTATATTATTATCATCATGTGTCCTGCCCACTGGCATAGGCGTTCATGTCTCTCAGCTGGCCTTGGCCTTTGGTGTTCCTGAGCAACTCTCTTGATGATAGAGTTCCTGCATGGCACCGTCTCAGTCCATCCAGTTAGTTAGTTAGTTAGCTAACTAGCTAAGTTAGTTAGTCAGTGAGTGAGTCAGTCAGTCAGTTAGTTAGTCGAGGTTCCAACTTCACGGCAATGGGTCGTCCCCATTATGCTCCATTCTTGTGCCACTGAATATCACACAAAATGCTCCCCACTGTCCAATGTGAAAAGTGGAACAGACTGGAGTCTCGGCAATCCAACAGCCCGCACAGGTGCACTGTGCATAATGCCGCCGCCAGAATGCCAACACAAAAGTCATCCAGGAAAACCACAGTTCATCGTCGATGGAATCGGCAGTCACCAGAAAAATCTCATTGACCCGGGTTTTCTCACATGGCTCTCTCTGTATCTATCCGCGGGGCGACCCGCCGAAAGCGTCACAAAAAGCACGAACTCCGTAGCTCCAGCGCCGACTCGCAGGAGTCTCCTGAAAAATGCACTCGTGAACCGAAAAGGCAAATCAAATCAGTCAATTCAACAACAGCCGGTAGCCAGTGTTCCGAACATGCAGGGCAGGTCACTGTACAAACAAAAGCGGACATGTAAAAGCATTCCACATGAATATCACAACTCACAGAGTCGCGCCACGCACTCATTCAGTAGCAGGGCGACGGAACCATATACTACCAGTCCAACATGAGGGAAATGCAAACCGCAGCCACAAAGATAAATACTCCAGAGGCCGTGGCGGTTCAATGCCTAACCGCCATGCTGGGGACCGGAAGTCCATCCAGTATCATTTCTCATGATATGCCCATGTCTCTTCTCCCACTGATAGCTTCAGTTGTCACGACGTTTTCCGATACCTTTTTTCTCGTGATAACCAAAGAACGTTCTCTCTCTCTCTCTCTCTCTCTCTCTCTCTCTCTCTCTCTCTCTCTCTCTCTCTCTCTCTCTCTCTCTCTCTCTCTCTCTCCCTCTCTCTCTGTGTGTGTCTCTCTCTCTCTGTGTGTGTCTCTCTCTGTCTCTCTCTGTGTCTCTCTCTGTGTCTTTCTCTGTGTGTGTGTGTCTCTCTCTCTCTCTCTCTCTCTCTCTCTCTCTCTCTCTCTCTCTCTCTCTCTCCCTCTCTCTTAGTTGTATATAATGTTCTACTTTCACTAGTCTCTTTCCGGCAATCGTAGTTAATCTGGCAGACCAAGGTACATACTGGCACAATTAGTATCAGTAACAGCTTCCAATCGCATTCTAATTTGTTCATTCACTTACCATGATACACTACAATACAACAAAACGGGTTCTAGATGATATGTCAGCACTCTCTTTCTAACATAAAATAACAGTGACATATTGCATAAGATATTTTTGATTTTCAGAAATGAAGCTTTAGTTTGAGAAAATCTAACTAGTCTCAGCCACAAGATAAACAGTTATCTCATCTCATTTCATCTCACCTTGTTCCTCTTGTGCCTTGCTGTGTCGAGTTGAAGCATAAACAGCTGGAGAGTGCTCGTTTATGGGCTTCATATATCGAGTTTCCCATGGACTCTGCTGTTCCCTGTCCATTGTGTGCGTGGTCGGCCTCTTCCTCAGCTTCCATCTGGTCTGTACATCATTGCTTGTTGTGGTATGCTGTTAGTTGGTAACCTAGTTACATGGCCTAACCATTTTACTTTGTTGCTAAACAGTTCTACTAACGGAAAATGCAGAAACAGTTCTACCAACGGAAAATCTAGACACAGTTCTACCAACGGAAAATCCAGAAACGGTTCTACCAACGGAAAATCAAGGAACAGTTCTACTAACGGAAAATCCAGAAACAGTTCTACTAACGCACAATCCAGAATCAGTTCTACCAACGGGAAAGCAAGAAACCGTTCTACAAACGCAAAATCGAGAAACAGTTCTACCAACGCAAAATCCAGAAACAGCTACCAACTGGTTTGTTTAGAATCCATGCCGACTTCTGGGGTATTTGTAATTTATGTCTCCAAATCAAGGACAAGAAGTTAACATTTTAGTCCAACTGACCGGTATAGAGGTTGAACCCGCTACCTCGGCATCAGCACACCAGATTTTTAAGAAAGAGCGCTCTTATCCATTCGCCATACCGTCCCCCAGTTAGGATATCACTTATAAGCAGAGTGTCATGTCATGAAGTCCTCGCTCTTTGTGAAATGTTAAATTCTAACAATAATTTTAGTGATCGTAAATTTTTGCTTCTTTCCTGTTTTTCTCTCTTAAATTCTATATTTTAACATTGTTATGAATGATATGTTATCCATTTGGTTGTCTGATGGCATATTGAAGCATTTCCGTGTTACTAGTTACTAGTTCTTGTGACAGTTAATTATCTTTCTTTTCATTATTTATAGACAACCCCTACCCCGTTCAACGTCAGAAGAGAAGTTATATTAAGGGCATCGTCTGCCTCAGATTAATAATCCAGCCACAAATAATTTGAAGGCTTTGTGTCCAAAGAGGGTGATGGCTTGTTAATCAGTCAATTCATTCAAACATGTATGCCCCTAGCGAAACCTCTGAGTGTAAATGAACACAGTGATTGATTTGATCGGTGAAAATATTTAGGGTAATTACCATCAGCACCCGATAGGGGGATACAGGGCTGAAGAAGGAACGCTTCGGAATCAATATATAGTCAACCAAATCGAGAACTTTATCTCCGGGGATTTCCCTCGACATCCCAAGTTGTTGAGGATGGTGTTTGAACCTTCTGTTACCTGGTATCATGTCGTAAGACCCTGCTCGCAATGCCTGTTGTCTTCATAAACCAGTTCATAGTTGGTTGTTTGTCGAAGTACCCTTATTCTTACAGTTTCGAATCCCGGTCGGTAACTATAGTTTTCAATTTGTATGATGTCTAGTGCGTCCTCTAGTTTCTACTCTCTTCATATACTTCTATGAGCGAGAAACAACACATGTGTGTTTTTTCATGAACTATCTTAATTGCCTCAAAGGGTTCCCCAATGGATGTTTCTGTGCAATACATACTCAGTAAGAAAAGTAGAGGTAAACAGGCATCAATGTCTTACTCATGTTATTATTTCCATTGTCTCTGCTAGTTTTCCCTCATGTAAGGCACTGCGCCCCTTGTCTCTACAGGCTGCCTTTATTAAGTTGAATAAGAAAACCATAACCTGCACAGTTCGAGGCCACAGCACTAGCCAGCCGGCTTTAAATCCCCAGGTTCAAGATCCTACACCACACGTGTAGGATAGCCAGAAGATGACAGTAATTAAGTTGAATAACTTTCTGTGCTGGAGCGCAGTTATGGTGCGCCAGTTTTCTTGTTCGTTATGTGAATGATCAGACTGGTGGTGTCAATTTTCATTTTTTCATTACGCGAATGATCAATGATCAATCTCGTGGCGTCAGCTGTCGACATCATTACACGAACTATAGCACACCTGCGATATTAATTGTCGTTATCATTATTAATGAATGCTGCATGCCCTTTGCAATTTCCACGTTGAGTAGTTTGCAAGTGCTTTTTGATTACCAGAAGTCAACGTAAAAATCCAGCTTAATGAGTCTGGCGCTCAAAGATGTAGAAAAACAAAAAGTAGAGACAAGAGGACGTACTAGACAACATACGAATTGAAAGCTATTGTTACTAAGATATAATATATGTTTGCATATCCTTTACAGGACATTGCTGTCAACATCAGCATCTTTCAGCTGATTGTTGATTTCTTGGCAAAATTACGCTCAGTAGTTTGCCATTGCTTTCTGAGCGGCCGGTTCACATTACCGACGCGATTCGAACCACTGCTGATTCTCACCGTCGTCACGTTACTTACGAGAGTATACGAGATTACGGAGAAAAGTCGCTAACCTCTAGGCCAGGAAGCCGGCTTAGTTACTAAGACAGTTCATAAATAAACACTCGTCTTGTTTTGGCACGTACAGAAGTTTATGTTGTATAGTCCGCCCTGTGATCTTTCTTCTACTTCTGTGTGCGCGAAACAATACATGTGTCTTTATTTATGAACTACCTCGCCATCGGCGCGCCGGAAGTTCAAGAGCGAGAGCTCTTATCCTTTCGGACACGTCACTGCTGTTTTCATTACACGAACTGTAATACTTGTGTTATTACCACGCCGGTGGTGTCAATTTTGGGAACTGCTGTGTGAATGACCTGATAGCAATGATTCTCAATGTGTGGGGCAAGACACCTTTGCGAGCACGAAATACCGAACAATACCGAAAGCTCTTTCGTTACCAGCGGCCTATACATCGCCACAATTGACAGACACTGGTGGCCATTGGGTATTCTATCGCCACAGAATGATCGGTGGTTTATTTGATACATTTCTGCTCCATTCCGAAATTTTAACTGACAGTAAACTGAAAATTCACACAGCCGGAACATATCTATATCATCATTGTGCGGTCAAACATTTGCCAACATTGATTCTTGTGAATTTTTAAGTTTTAAAGAAGCGTTAATTTGTTTGTTTTGGTTTTTCACAAATGGAAAACGCCCACGAGTTTGCGGCTTCGTAGAATTACTTCAGATCAAGCTAGGTTATTGTTCGAAACAGTTTTAAACAATAGTGATTCCGATTTGAGTGAAGATTCAGAAAGAAGTTTTAGTTGTGAGTCTAAAGTTTTAGCACGTGGTGATAAAGAAACCAGTGAAAGTTCGTCATCAGCTGGGGTGTCTGACAATGAATGTTCGTCTGACAATGAATGTCAGGATGTCACAATTACTTCTCAGCGCAAAGGAAAGCAAACAGTACAAAATAAGAATAAAACTGGAGGTAAAAACTCAGTTTTACAAGCTTCTGTAGAGCGTGATGCACCTCTCCCATCATCTTCAACAGCATCAACATGGCAAAATGTGTCAGAAGGGGAAACAAAACCGAAATTTGAATTTCGTCCTCGAAGGTTTCACGTCAACCCTGTACTCTGTCAACTTCAAACACCTATGGATTTTCTCAAAGTGTTTTTTGATGATGACATAGTGGATTGTTTAATTAAAAATGTACACGAATATGCAGAAAAGATGTTGATGCAGAACACTCCTAAAAAACATTCTAGTATGTTATCCTGGACCCCACTCATGAAGCACGAATGGCTGATGTTTACGTCTGTCATTATTGCTATGGGACTTGATCCAAGACCATGTATCAAAGACTATTGAAGTACTAGTGCACATTTATATACTCCTTGGTATACCACTATGTTTCCCAGGAATCGATAACATCTATTTATCACACCATGTTTCACGTATGTGAACCAGAGGCAGCAGGTGCAAACCAAAAAAATCGATCCTCTTGTTGACATGATTCTGAAGAAATTCCAGGAAGCATTTTACCCATTTGAAAATGTGTCCATTGATGAAATGATTATTGGGTGGAAGGGCAGATTTCAGCACAGACAATACAATGCAACAAGAGTGACAGGAGCCAAGCATTTAATAGAATTTGTCGGTGTCAATAGAGACTGTTTTTTGCAGCACTCGAACTAAATGACACAGATCATCTTTTGTTTGCTCCGGCTGCACTAATAGACCACACTTGTGCCCCAAAGTTTGCTTTGCAGCCTATCACAAATAGACTGCCACATATTGTAAATAAAAATAAACAGACATGTGTAAATATTAATTGTAATAAAATGTAAATCTGCCAAGTGTTTTCATAATTTTTTTCTGAAAAAGACATGCTTCAGAATTTGCGGCAAAACTTCTTTTCGGATGATTGATTGGGAGCAATTGTGTTTATATTTTAGAAAAGTGGTGTTTGTTCAGTAAATTCAAACAGGATTAGCAGTGATCAGGATAACAACGCCCCTTGGTAAGTGCAATGTTTTCATCATTTTTACCTCTTTTTGTCAAATTATTTTACAAATTATATTATTATTTTTATTATATTTACAACCTATAGCAATAATTCCAATACTAACATATTCCTTGTGCAATCTCCTTTATTTTGATATATAATACAACATTTTTGCTACAGTTTAAACCATTTTCATAACATTATTGTGACTCACCCCTACTTCCAGTTTTGTGCCATTATTTTTTTTTTTTCATTTTGTGTGAAAAAGACAGGGTTCAGAATATGCAGCAAAACTTCCTTTTGGGTAATTTTAATGAGCAATTCTGTTTATATTGTTGAAGACAAGCGGTGTTTGTTTCATTATTCAGTAAATTAAACATGATTAGCAGTAGAGCAGTATAGAAAACACCTTATAAGTGCAATTTTTAAAATAATTTTTACCTCTTTAATTTCAGTTATTATTAAACCTCTCATTATTGTCATAATATTTGTAACCTATCAATTAATTACTAACACTGTCATGTTCCTTATGCAATCCTCTTTAATTTGATATGTAATACAATAGATCTGCTACCATTTTAACCATTTTAAAAGCATTATTGTGACACACCCCTACTTCCAATCTTCTGCCATGAATTTCTGTTTGGTCAGGACCCAATTTTTGTTTGGTAGTGAAAGAGTTATGAACTACCTCGCCATCGGCGCGCCGGAAGTTCAAGAGCGAGAGCTCTTATCCTTTCGGACACGTCACTGCTGTTTTCATTACACGAACTGTAATACTTGTGTTATTACCATGCCGGTGGTGTCGGTGTCAATTTTGGGAACTGCTGTGTGAATGACCTGATAGCAATGATTCTCAATGTGTGGGGCAAGACACCCTTGCGAGCACGAAATACCGAAAGCGGAGCACGAAGAAAGTAGAACTCACAGACAAAACTGAAAAGCAAAGGACAAACAGTCGGGAAGGTAAGTGGCGGGGGGGGGGGGGGAGAGAGAGAGAGAGAGAGAGAGAGAGAGAGAGAGAGAGAGAAAGAGAGAGAGAGAGAGAGAAAGAGAGAGAGAGATGAGGAGAGAAGAGCTCCGATTGTTTCCTGTGCTGAGGTTTTCATTCCCTTTGAACTCAAGCGTAGTTTATACACGTGCTACAACTTCTAGTGCACCGGATTGATTATTGCACGTGGATTAGCCATCCCTGTTACCGGTTTCCCGCGCCATCAGGCGAACCCACTCTGACTTCAGAGGTACTTGTAATTTACGTCCCCAAGTCAAGCAAGAACGAGAAATCAACATTTTAGTCCAATTGACCGGTGCAAGGATTGAACCCACTACCTCAGCACATCACACCAGATGTTTAAGAGCGGGCGATCTTATCCATTCGGCCACGCTGACCTACACATGTTGTGTTCAAATACCGTAGCCTCCGTGGAATCCCCTCGCTTCCTTCCCCATGGATCGAATGTTTGGCCTCACAAGACAAAGGGGGGAAATATGCGGTTCCATATGCACATTGTCTTTGTTATAAACCCCATCCGCATCTGAAAACTGTTGAGTGGATGCCATATAGACCTATATCATCATCATTAACATGTATTGGCGTTCATGCCTCTCCACAGTCCTTGGTGTTCTGGATCAACTCTGGTGATACTCCTCCATGCCACCTTTTCAGTCCATCCAGCATCATTTCTCTCTGTATGCCTCTTTTCCTACATATGAAGTACAAATCACAGATCACACTAAACAGAATACATGAAACGGAGGTAGGCCTACAAATTACAGGTGGCACTAAACAAAATACACGAATCAGTAATATAACAGCAGTTACATAATACAATGCAAGTAAATGTAAATCACATAGAAACATCAACAGAATACATGGAACAAAAGTATAAATCACACGGCACAATAAACAGAATACATGGAACAAAAGTATAAATGACACGGCACACTAAACAGAATACATGGAACACAAGTATAAATCACATGGCACACTAAACAGAATACATGGACCACAAGTATAAATCACACGGCACACTAAACAGAATACATGGAACACAAGTATAATCACACGGCACAATAAACAGAATACATGGAACACAAGTATAAATCACACGGCACAATAAACAGAATACATGGAACACAAGTATAAATCACACGACACAATAAACAGAATACATGGAACACAAGTATAAATCACACGGCACAATAAACAGAATACATGGAACACAAGTATAAATCACACGGCACAATAAACAGAATACATGGAACACAAGTATAAATCACACGGCACAATAAACAGAATACATGGAACACAAGTATAAATCACACGGCACAATAAACAGAATACATGGAACAAAAGTATAAATCACACGGCACAATAAACAGAATACATGGAACAAAATTATAAATCACATGGCACAATAAACAGAATACATGGAACAAAAGTATAAATCACACGGCACAATAAACAGAATACATGGAACAAAAGTATAAATCACACGGCACAATAACCAGAATACATGGAACAAAAGTATAAATCACACAGCACAATAAACAGAATACATGGAACAAAAGTATAAATCACACGGCACAATAAACAGAATACATGGAACACAAGTATAAATCACACAGCACAATAAACAGAATACACGGAACACAAGTATAAATCACACGGCACAATAAACAGAATACATGGAACACAAGTATAAATCACACGGCACAATAAACAGAATACATGGAACACAAGTATAAATCACACGACACAATAAACAGAATACATGGAACACAAGTATAAATCACACTGCACAATAAACAGAATACATGGAACACAAGTATAAATCACACGGCACAATAAACAGAATACATGGAACACAAGTATAAATCACACGGCACAATAAACAGAATACATGGAACAAAAGTATAAATCACACGGCACAATAAACAGAATACATGGAACACAAGTATAAATCACACGGCACAATAAACAGAATACATGGAACAAAATTATAAATCACATGGCACAATAAACAGAATACATGGAACAAAAGTATAAATCACACGGCACAATAAACAGAATACATGGAACAAAAGTATAAATCACACGGCACAATAAACAGAATACATGGAACAAAAGTATAAATCACACGGCACAATAACCAGAATACATGGAACAAAAGTATAAATCACACGGCACAATAACCAGAATACATGGAACAAAAGTATAAATCACACGGCACAATAAACAGAATACATGGAACACAAGTATAAATCACACAGCACAATAAACAGAATACATGGAACACAAGTATAAATCACACGGCACAATAAACAGAATACATGGAACACAAGTATAAATCACACGGCACAATAAACAGAATACATGGAACACAAGTATAAATCAGACGGCACAATAGACAGAATACATGGAACAAAAGTATAAATCACATGGCACAATAAACAGAATACATGGAACAAAAGTATAAATCACACGGCACAATAAACAGAATACATGGAACAAAAGTATAAATCATACGGCACAATAAACAGAATACATGGAACAAAAGTATAAATCACACGGCACAATAAACAGAATACATGGAACAAAAGTATAAATCACACGGCACAATAAACAGAATACATGGAACAAAAGTATAAATCACACGGCACAATAAACAGAATACATGGAACAAAAGTATAAATCACACGGCACAATAAACAGAATACATGGAACAAAAGTATAAATCACACGGCACAATAAACAGAATACATGGAACACAAGTATAAATCACACGGCACAATAAACAGAATACATGGAACAAAAGTATAAATCACACAGCACAATAAACAGAATACATGGAACAAAAGTATAAATCACACAGCACAATAAACATAATACATGGAACACAAGTATAAATCACACGGCACAATAAACAAAATACATGGAACAAAAATATAAATCACACAGCACAATAAACAGAATACATGGAACACAAGTATAAATCACACGGCACAATAAACAGAATACATGGAACACAAGTATAAATCACACAGCACAATAAACAGAATACATGGAACAAAAATATAAATCACACGGCACAATAAACAGAATACATGGAACAAAAGTATAAATCACACAGCACAATAAACAGAATACATGGAACACAAGTATAAATCACACGGCACAATAAACAGAATACATGGAACAAAAGTATAAATCACACGGCACAATAAACAGAATACATGGAACAAAAATATAAATCACATGGCACAATAAACAGAATACATGGAACAAAAATATAAATCACACGGCACAATAAACAGAATACATGGAACAAAAATATAAATCACCCGGCACAATAAACAGAATACATGGAACAAAAATATAAATCACACGGCACAATAAACAGAATACATGGAACAAAAATATAAATCACACGGCACAATAAACAGAATACATGGAACAAAAATATAAATCACACGGCACAATAAACAGAATACATGGAACAAAAATATAAATCACACGGCACAATAAACAGAATACATGGAACAAAAGTATAAATCACACGGCACAATAAACAGAATACATTTTTGTTCACTCGCTTTGAACTCAAGCGTAGTCCATACACATGCTACTACTTCTAGTGTACTGGGCGGATTTTTGCGTGTGGATTAGCTTTCCCTATTACCGGTGTCCCTCGCCATCAGGCGAACTCACTCTGACTTCTGTGGTAACAGAATACATGAAACAGAAGTATAAATCACAAGGAACACCAAACAGAACACATGGGAGGACAGTATAAATTGCTGATGGAACTATACAGAAGTATTAATAGGAGAGATGTATACCTTACACGCATGCTGAACAGAATGCGTGAGAAATATAAATCATAGGAAACACTAAACAAACTTAAAAGGAAGTATAAACGATATCACACACACTAACCATACTTAAAAATAAAGATGCTTAGACCACAGAACATGCTAACTAGAAAACTAGGGAAGAAAGTATAAATAACAGATTGCACTCAACAGGACGAAAGAATACATCACAGGGCACACTCAACAGAGTTATAAGGAAGTGTTTGTAAAGTCTCACTGCACTTTGTATGTAGAACAATATCGAAAAATGAAGTACAAGATGTCATTTTAAAAAAAAATGTGCTCCACAGTCCATCGTGAAACAAGATACAGCAAATGGCTGTCGTCAGCTGGAGTAATTCCTTGCACTCCAAATAGAATGCTGTTATCAACGGAAGAAAGAATTTTTTTAGTTGAACAAGTGTTTCGAAATGGCGGTCGATATACACGGATGATTGTTCAAAGATTATGAAGAGATGTGTACAGTCATGTCTTGAGGCCTGTGGTGGACATTTTCAACACCTGTTATAATGATTACTTCATTGGTACTTTCCAGCTTCCCCAATAACATCGTTAGACCATAGCAGGGATTATTGTAACTAATTTAATGAATTTTTTAGCACATCTTTTGATGACATCATGAACTTCATTTTTCAAATTTGTTCTACATACAAAGTGTGGTGAGACTTTAGAAACACCCGGTATAAATCACGGAACACAGTACACAAAATTAAAAGGAAGGAGATATAAATCATGGAACACACCAAACGTAATTAAAAGTAAGGAGATATAAATGATGGGAGACACTCCATCCATCCATCATGTGCCATGCCGATAAGCGTGGGAGGTCATGTTTTGCCATCTCACTCGATCACCAGAGTCGTGGATCAGCTCCGTGTTTTTGTCTCGACCATGCCATGTGGCCAAGCCATCCAGGTATTTACTTCTCGGTCTTCCCCTTGGTCTGCTCTCTTCGATCTTGCCAGTTGTCACCAAGTTCTCCAATTCATTTCTTCTCATAACATGCCGAAAAAATTTTGACTGTCTACGTCTAATGACTCTAATCAATTTACGATCTTCATTTGTTTGTTTCTTGAAGGACTTGTTCATTGGGTTTTCTGTCTGTTCATGGTATTCTTTGCGTTTTCCTCAGAAACCACATTTCCACAGCCATCAATTGTTTTTCGGCCCGACTGCTCATTGTCCACACTTCACATCCATACAAAAGTATAGGTTCTATGTAGCACTTCAACATTCTTTTTCTCGTTTCAATTGGTATCTTTTTATTGATCAGTATGTCTTTCATCTTGCAAAGTGGGAGACACTATACAGAATTAAATGGAAGGAGGTAAAAATGATGGCACACACTAAACAGAATTAAATGGAAGGTGGTATAAATAATGGGACATACTAAACAGAAGATAAGAAAGCGGGCATAAATGACAGGACAAACCAAGAATAATAATGGGGAAAAGGAATAAATCAGTCAGCACACTTAAAACATGTCTGAAAGCTTAAAATTATGGACAGGATGCAATCGAAACCATAACATACAAATGACGTCATTGCTGTACTAAAGCAAGGCATACTTCAATGCTTGACTACTAACATCAACTAGATTCTCCATTGATGAAATAAGTATCTACTTCCTCTTCTTCTTCTTCGGGTGATTGGTCTGAGGCAGATACTGACGATCATGACTTCCCAAGGAATGCTGGACAAGTGGTAATTTTTATTTTTATTGTTTTGTTTTGCGTTCACTCGCTTTGAACTCAAGCTTAGTCCAAACAAGTGCTACTTCTAGTGCACTGAATTTTTGCGAGTGGATTAACTGTCCCCTATTACCAGTGTCTCTAGCTACAATTACTGCACAGGCATGCTCCGTGGTGAAGTGGTCAACCTGCCTGCCTTGTGCTACAAAGGTTGAGGGTTCGATTTCAGACTGTCATTCGCTTCACGAGTGTAATTTTCTTGGAGACTTATGGGGGTTGTCGCTGCAGCTACAGAGTTTGTGCTTTGTGCGACGCTTTCGGCAATCCACCCTTTGGAAAGAGACTGAGCCACAAGGAATAAAACTTGGTGCAATGAAGTCGCTGTTTTCGCCTTTAAATCTTTAATTACTGCACACTTTATTTGTTTCAGTTTTAGTAAACCTATCAAGCAGAAATGTAAACAGCAACAACAAATCACAGGTGTCAACAGCAAATCACAGGTGTCAACAGCAAATCACAGGTGTCAACAGCAACAGCAAATCACAGGTGTTAACAGCAAATCACAGGTGTCAACAGCAAATCACAGGTGTCAACAGCAAATCACAGGTGTCAACAGCAAATCACAGGTGTCAACAGCAAATCACAGGTGTCAACAGCAACAGCAAATCACAGGTGTTAACAGCAACAAACAAACAGAACATATAATTTCAATACATTAGAACAGTGAAGTCAGTAAAATAAAGGGCCCTTTCAGAGGCCTTCAGGAGCAGTGGACATACGGTGCTAGACCCATGTTTCTAGACTGACTGGATGATGGGGGTCAGTGTCACACCCGCCGTCTTGACTTCCCAAAACATTTTCTAGTACCCATGTTTTGGCTGGGTCAACCTGCCGGCCCAGTTCAATTTTAAAAATCCGCCTTGACATGGATACAGATCCATGAAGACATGGATACAGATCCATGAAGACAAGACAAATGTCTCGCCACGAAGCTAACAAAGCTCCCAGATTAAAGTAACTCATACGATTATTGGTAGTGTTACATTTCAAATCATCGTCTTGTATGTGTATGTTGAATCCATTGTTTTATTTATTTTTCCTTATTCGCTCACTTTGAACGCAAGCGTAGCCCATACATTTGCTGCAACTACTAGTAGTTGCCACTATAGAGGAGTGCATGGGACTGATTTTGCTTGTAGGTTAGCCTTCCCTGTTAACAGTGTACCTCACCATCAGGCGAATCCACTCTGACTTCCGAGGTACTTGTAATTTACAACCCAAAGTCAGAGATGAGGAGACTGGTGTAGGGGTTGAACCAACTACTTCGGCATCAGCACTCCGGAAATTTAAGAGCAAATGCTCTTATCCATTCGGCCATGTTGACTGCCAGCGTTATATGTGAACTTAAATTAATCCTTCTTCATTCCAGAGTGCACTGAAGTTAATCCTTCTTCATTCCAGAGTGGGCTAAAGTCAACCCTTCTTCATTCCAGGGTGGACTGAAATTAATCCTTTTTCATTCTAGAGTGGACTGAAGTTAATCCTTCTTCATTCCAGAGTGGACTGAAGTTAATTCTTCTTCATTCCAGAGTGGACTGAAGTTAATCCTTCTTCATTCCAGAGTGGACTAAAGTTAATCCTTCTTCATTCCAGAGTGGACTGAAATTAATCCTTTTTCATTCT
Organism: Cepaea hortensis; assembly: GCA_963921405.1. NCBI lineage: Eukaryota > Metazoa > Mollusca > Gastropoda > Stylommatophora > Helicidae > Cepaea > Cepaea hortensis. Next base: position 60,098,958 of record OY992891.1, read on the forward strand.
AGAGTGGACTGAAGTTAATCCTTCTTCATTCCAGAGTGGACTGAAGTTAATCCTCCTTCAAGTAAACCCAGCAGGTCTGCATGGCCGAATGGATAAGAAAACATGTTCTTAAACATCCGATGTGCTGATGCCGAGGTTAGCAGTTCAACCCCTACACGGGACAGTTGGACTAAAATGTTGACCTGTCGTCCTTGACTTGGGGACGTTAATTACAAGTACCTGTGAAGTTGGAGTGGGTTCACCTGATGGCGAGTAACACTGTTAATAGGGAAAGCTAATCTACACGCAGAATTCAGTCTAGCACAGCTATAAATAGTGTGTATAAACTACGCTTGAGTTCAAAGCGAGCGAGCACCCAAAAATAAGTTAACCCAAACTGGCAACCCAATGCAATATGCAAAACTACACTATTATCTACAACCAAAATACAAATATACTATTATCTACAGCAAACACAAAAATAGATTTAGCAACAACCACAAAACAAAATGTACTATTAAAATTATACTATTGGCAACAACTAGATGAATATGCTCAATTATCTACAACTAAATAACAAGTGTAGAAAATTTATGTTTTTGCTTCATCATCATCATCATCATCCAGTGCCTTGCCGGTTGGCGTGGGCCATCATGCCTCTCCACAAATTGCGATCTCCAACGGCATGGATCAATTCGTGTGTCGACTTCCTTCCGTGCTATAACACAAGACTGTCAAGAATCTTCTCATGCTGTCTTCCTCTATCTCTCTTTCCGCAAATCTTTCCGGTTGTCACAACATGTTCCAGTTTTTGTCTTCTCATAACGTGACCATAACACGATGACTGCCTCTTTCTGATGTTTGTGATAAGTTTTCTTTGCGACTTAGCTTCCCTCAAAATATCCAGATTGCTCATTTTGGCTGTCAATTAATTTTCAGCGTTCTTTTATAAAACCACATCTCCAAGGCTTCCAGAGATTCTTTTGCCTGTTTACTAATTGTCCATGATTTGCGGCTGTATATTAAAATTGGTTTATGTAACATGAAAGACCTCTCTAACTTTTAAGGACAATGACTTATTGCACAAAACATTCTTCATTTTGACAGAATGCAGTTTTTGCTTATCCTATTTTGTTCTTTATCTCTGTGATGCATCTTCCATCTGAAATTATCCTTATGCCTGGATGTCTGAATTTCTGCACTTGCCCCAAAATAACATCATTTACTTTAATTGCTCATTTAGGCACAATCTGTTTCTTTGATACCACCATGACTTCTGTCTTTCTATTATTCAAAGGCAGTTTTTCACTTTCTACAACCATTGTATCTATCATTTTCTTGCTTATCAACCACAAAATAGGGGAGTAACTATACTTTCTTGTTTATCAACCACATGAAAGGGGAGTAACCACATGAAAGGGGAGTATTTACATCAACGTTCATTTAGCTTTTGTAAACAGCTATCAATGACGTGCTAATTTTCAACAGAAGATCTTCATAAAACAGATTCCAGAGCAAAGGTGGCCAGCACAAAGCTGGCCATGTATCTCTCCAAATGCAATTTTGTAATATGCTTTGCTGGCCTATCGCACACCGAAACATGAGGCCTTGAGCTACATGTAAAGTCCATAACAAGGACACAGATGAGTCACTTTTATATATATTTTGATGTAGGGTTTTTCATGTAGTTGTATCAGTGTGTGTTTGTGGTTTGTGCGCTGACAAAAGCTTTGGCTGCAATGTCCATTTTGTCACTTGCAAACATGTTCTAGTAAAGCTGACCGATTCTACTTCTCGTGTTTGTTCATTCATTCTTATTATCTACAAAGGAGCTACACAGCAGAAAACAAAAGACACTGAAGTAATTATCTTATTTATTACAATCAATCATGAAGAAAATTAAAATATCACAAGCTTTGAAAACCCTGGCTCCATATTTAACAACAATCGGGAGTGTTCAAAACACAGAAGGAGAGTGGTCATAGTAATGCACACGTTAAACAACATGAAGGGTCTATGGCACAACATCAGGAAACAAGTAAAATATGTTGAGAACACGCAACTATCCTGTGGCAACATGTAGGTGTGAATCAGTGATAATCACTACATAGAAAATCAAGACTTTTGAACTGATGTGATACACAAAAATGTATAGCATTCCATGGATCAAGACAAAGAAAACTATTGACATTCTACCAGATCTGAACATCAAAGAAAACTGACTCACAAACAGCCTTGTGTCTCATTTACTGAAATACTTTGGTCAGAATGAACGTCACTGGGGTTTTGAAAAAATAGTCATTCTTCTCCTGTTTTCGTTTGCTTAAAATGTGTCTTTATCTGCAATGTTGTCTCTTGTATGAACTTCACTGTCTTTGTTAGTTAATTCAGTAGTCCATAGTGTTTATCTTCCACTGTTGTTTCTCTAGGCCAGAAGGTTTGCCTGGATATGTTGTAGTTTGGGCAGTCTTAGAGTATGTGATCTGCTGTCTGCGGCACTAAACCACATGTACACATAGCTGATTCTCTAATCTTCAATTTTGTATACATGCTACTGCATAATCTATTGTCCTGTTCTGAGGCGCAGAATAATTATTTGTTCTGGTCTGTCCATAAAGTGGTAATCGTCTTGATTGTCACCAATCGTCCTGTCACCAATGGAGTGAAACAAGGATGTGTCCTGGCACCGACACTGTCCAGCCTCATGTTTTCAGTTATGTTGACGAATGCCTTCGAGAACGATGACATTGGAATAGACATCAACTACCGTATGGATGGAAAGTTATTCAATCTCAGAAGGCTGAAAGCTAAAACCAAAATTGACAGCGACACCGTCAGAGAGCTCGTTTGCTGATGATTGCGCTCTATACGCCAACTCAGAGGGGGACATGCATTTATGGGACAGAAATGGAATAAGCCTGCAAACAAAGCTGAAAGTCTACAAAGCAGTTGTATTATCCACACTGCTATATGCTTGTGAAACCTGGACTGTTTATCAGCGACACGCTAGGAAATTAAACCACTTCCACACAGTCTGCCTTAGGAAGTTACTGAAGATTAAATGGCAAGACAAGATCCCAGACACTGAAGTCCTAGAAAGAGCGTCCATGCCCAGTATCCACACTCTACTAATGAAGAATCAGATTCGCTGGGCTGGTCACTTGACTCGCATGCCAGATCACAGGCTCCCTAAACGAATCTTTTACGGCGAGTTGCGTTGTGGTAAACGCTCCCAAGGCGGCCAGAGGAAACGCTTTAAAGACACTCTGAAAATCTCACTGAATGCTTTTGGAATTCATCATGACACCTGGGAGACTGCAGCCAGAGGCTGAAATTCGTGGCGTGCATCATTACACAAGGGTGCAGTCACTTGTGAGGCAACCTAGGACTGCAAGAGCTGTGAAGAAAAGACAGAACAGAAAAACCACTGCAGAAAATCCTCCTCCAGAAACGTCAAGCATTCTTTGTCCACATTGTCAAAGAACATTTTGAGCCAAAATAGGCCTTATCAGCCATCTTAGAACTCACGGCTCCATACTTTCAACCCCACTGGATTAAATGAATGGTCATCATCATTCTTGATGGACAAACAATACAACAACACAACAATCGTCTTGAGCTGGTGTTGGTGGCTTTCTGATTGATTTGATCATTCTTTTCTTTCGTTGGTATACAACAGGCACATCAGGTTGTTCTTCTATTGCTCCTTCCTTAGCTAGTTGATCAGCTCTCTCATTTCCTGGAACTCCACAGTGAGAAGGTATCCACTGTATGGTGACCTTACGCTGGCTGCCTGCTTAATTTCCGGGAACACCACAGTGAGATGGTATCAGCCCGGGAAGGTTAACCTGGTCAACAAATGCCCGCAGAAGTTGGATGTGTCAGCCTAACAGCACAAGAACACAGCTCTGCTGTAAGCAGGCACGACACAATCACTTCCAGAAAAGAAAAAAACTCTGGATGAACGCACCAGAAGAAGAAAATGGTGTCAGCTGTATGGTGACCTTACGCTGGCTGCCTGCTTCATTTCCGGGAACACCACAGTGAGATGGTATCTATTTATGGTGACCTTACGCTGGCTGTCTGCTTCATTTCTGAGATGGTATCCACTGTTAGGCGACCTTACGCTGGTTGTCTGCTTCATTTCCGGGAACACCATAGTGAGATGGTATCATTTGTATGTTGACCTTACGCTGCCTGCCTGCTTCATTTCTGGGAACTCCACAGTGAGATGCCATCCACTGTTAGGTAACATTATGCTGGCTGCCTGCTTCAGAAAGAACTGGATGAACGCAGAAGAAGAAGATGGTATCAGCTGTATGGTGACCTTACGCTGCCTGCCTGCTTCATTTCCGGGAACACCACAGTGAGATGGTACCCACTGTTAGGTGACCTTATGCTGGCTGCCTGCTTCCTTCCCGGAAGGCATGGTTCCTGGAAGAAGAGGCCAGGACTGACCAACATGAAGGTGGAGACAGGACATGAAAGTATGGAAATGCATGAGGCAGGGGAACTGGCAGAAGATCAAGAGTCCTTCCAGTGGACAGTGATGAGGGCAGGACAGTGATGAGGGCAGGACAGTGATGAGGGCAGGACAGTGTTGAGGGCAGGACAGTGATGAGGGCAGTGTTTGGCAAATGTCATGCTACATGATGATGATTATCTTACCTTTATCCCACAATTAACTGATTCAGTGCCAAGGATAATACAGACTCACTATACTTTGTATGTAGAACAAATTTGAAAAATGAAGCACATGTCATAAAAAAATGTGCTCCACAGTCCTTCGTGAAGCAATATGCAGCGAATGGCTGTCATCTGCTGTAATAATTCTTTGCACTCCAAACAGAATGGTGTTATCAATCCTGTATATCGCCAAATGTCACCTCCCATTTGGATAGAAAGACGATATATTGCAATACTAGGGTCATCGTGTTATTTATTTTGTTTCATGGTATCTTCCACAATTTCAACACTCAGCGAACGAGAATTTACATTATAATACTTGATCATTTGATTGTGTACCGTGTTTTGTCCAAACTTATTGTTTGTTTGGTCCTGGATCAGTTAAACAAATAACTGTAAAAGACAGGCTAGCATACATAACCAAATATGTTAATATTTACATTAAATCACCAAAATAATGGAATCATCCAGAGCAACATTTAAGCCTGTCTTTAAGTCAATCCATATACAGTGTCTAGTTCACAGCAGAATAAAACAAGCACCCATAGACGTGGATAACATGTCCTATCCTGTATTCTCCGAGTTCTGAAACAAGGCAGCATCTCCAAGTTTGTCAATGTGTATCCTCAACGCACCTGAAAAACAAAGACAAACACAGATAAATGTTATTAATTTTTGTTAGAGTTCAACATGAAATGGATATTTTATTTTATAGTTTCCTTACTTTTCAATACATATTTTAATAACATGTTAACTCATCATTATGTTCAGATATAGTTATGGCAATGTATGTTTCTATTTGCTGATGAAGGTTGCTTAACTATAGCATCCACCGAATGCTTTTTGATAATGCCTTGTCAAGCTAACCATATAAGCTTTCTGTTGTCTTTGCTCAGTGCAATTTCAGTTTCACCACAATTAAACCGTGCCAAATAAGAAATGTTTAGCTATACAATAAACTAGCTTGGTAAATATTAGCTCGATAAATATTAGATTTACATGGAGGTCGGCGTGGCTGAATGGATAAAAGCTCATTCTGAAATATCCGGTGTGCTGATGCCAAGGTAGCCTTTTCGTCCTAGATTTGGGGATGTAAATTACAAGTACCTTTGAAGTTGGAGTGGATTCGCATGATGGCGAGGGACACCAGTAATTAAGAAAGCTAATTCACATGCAAAAATCAGTCCAGTGCACTAGAAGTACTAGTACGAATATGGACTATGCTTGAGTTTAAAGTGAGAGAACGTTTTAAACATAATTACATTAATTTAAAGTATACTGATCTGAGATGATCATCACGCAGCAGATCCTTTGCAGAATGTCGCTCTCATCTCAGCGCACCAAAACATTTCTCAGTTTCTTGCCATTTCTCCTGCCCATGCTCCCTCATGCCCAAAGTGCCTGCAATGTCTGTGTCCATCTTCATGCTGGTCGACCGCTGCCATTTCTTCTCAGAAACATGGCTTCCATCACTAGTCTTTCCAAACCACTATGATCCCAGACACTGAAGTCCTAGAAAGAGCATCCATGCCCAGTATCCACACCCTTTTAATGAAGATTCAGATTTGCTGGGCTGGTCACTTGACTCACATGCCAGATCACAGGCTCCCTAAACGAATCTTTTATGGCGAGCTGCGCTGTGATACATGCTCCCAAGGTGGTCAGAGGAAACGCTTTAAAGACACTGAAGATCTCACTAAGAACTTTTGTAATTCATCATAACACTTGTGAGACTGCTGCCAAAGACCGAAATTTGTGGCATCTATCATTACGCATGAGTGTAGTCACTTGTGAAGCAGACAGGACTGCAAGAGCTGTGAAAACAAGGCTGGATGAAAAAACCACTGCAGGAAATCCTCCTCCTGGAACGTCAAGCATTCTTTGTCCACACACATTGTCAAACAATATTTCGAACCAAAATAGGCCTTACCAGCCATCTTAGAACTGACGGTTCCAAACTTTCAACCCCACTGGATGAAATGAATGAGCATCATCATTCTTGATGGACAACCCATTATGTTTAATTAGGCCAAACTATTTCAGTTTCCGAGACACAAAACTGTTTATAAGCCAGGTTTCTACCATGTTCAGATCTTGTAGAATGTCATTGGCTTTCTTATTCTTAGTTTGGCTTTCTTATTCTTAGTTCACAATATTCTAACCCCCAATTTTGTTCTTTAGTGATTGCAAAATGTCCATGAGTCACATCCAAATGTTGCCACAGAAAAGTTTCATGTTCTCAAACATGTGACTGTAACTTCTGTGCTGGTGTTGTGTCATGGGTTCTCCTTACTGTTCCCTTCTGCATGGCTATGACCAGCCTTTATCTGACTTCTTGTGAACAGACACCTTTGCTGTTTAGTACGGAGCCAAGATATTAAGTTTTCAACATTTTTCATTTCTTCATTTATGATTGTGATCTTTCGTTGGAAAGTATTTTTTGTCCCTGGGCATTATTGTTGGCATGTTTAAGCTCATAAAAAGATAGAAACATGTACTGTAAGCTGCATCCCCATGGAAACAATTAGTTAGTTATATAAACACCCCCCCCCCCCCACACATACACACACACAGGAGAAATCTACAAATTATGGCCATGTAGAAATAATATTTTTTTGTTTCTGGCTGTTTGTGATTTATTATTTACTGGTGAAACATTAATCTGCAAACTAAACACCTTAACTCATTTAGTACCAAAAGGATATCAGCTTGCCGAATGGATAAGAACTCATGTTCTTAAACATCTGGTGTGCTGATGTCAAGGTAAGAGGTTCAAGCCCTAGACCGGGCAGTTGGACTAAAATGTTGACTTCTCGTCCTTGACTTGGGGATGTAAATTACAAGTACCTCTGAAGTCGGAGTGGGTTTGCCTGATGGCGAGGGACACTGATAATAGGGAAAGCTAATCCACACGCAAAATTCAGTCCAGCAGTACTAGAAGTAGTGTTTGGGGACTACACTTGAGTTCAAAGCAAGCAAGCGCCAAAAACATACTTATCACTCATTTACTTGTTACGCCTTACATTATGTTTTTCTTAACTTCTAATGTTCCACCCAGATGTTACATTAATCTATTCTTCTTCTTCTGCGTTCATCTGGATTTTTTTTTCGGATGTGACTGCGTTGTGCCTGTTTACAGCAGAGCTGCGTTCTTGCGCCATTAGGCCGACACATCCGACTTCTGCGGGTATTTGTTGACCGGGTTAACCTTCCTGGGGCATTAATCTATTCTATCCCAATTGGTACTTCAACTCCTCTTGTCTCGTAGTGTTGTTATTTGAGCAAGTCTACACTAAAACAAGTAATTTATTGTGAGCAATATGACAGCATAGGAACTGGCAGTAGATTGAGTATGATAGCAGATGATGGGTAATCGTTGGTTATGGTCCCAAGTTTGCTAGGGTAGGCAAAGGACCTCTGTATGGAGACAATGACTATGGTCATCGACCAGTATGTTCACTGCCAAGAAAGAAAGCAATGGCAGATTACCATCTGTACAGATGCTTAGAAAACTAGCAGTCAAAGACATTCTAGAGAAAAGAGGACAAGAAGAACTCAATAATGAAGAAGACTGGTCATTAAGATAAACATAATTGAGGAAAATGAAATATTATGGACATGTGAAAAGAGATTAATAACAGGCGCATGAGCAGAGATGATGGCAAATTGCACTGGTAATTGTCATGAGCATGGTTGGACTCGGGTTCAGTATTTTCACTCATCATCTGCGAAAGTCAGGGAAAGAAAGACTGACTACCTATTCCACTGTGCATCCAGGCCTACAACCCATGGCAGGAAACTGCATCGGGTCAAGTTTTACAGAAGAAAAAAGACATCAATGTCCAGGGTAAAAATAATTTTGGCGAGGGGTGTACCAGGTAAGTGGATAAGATGAAGACCACAAAGTAGATGGATCCAAGATGTGATGGATGATTTACACACGACAGCAACAGAGGCGGGACATTTGGCTCATGATGGAGATTTTTGTGGGAGCAAAGTTCTGAAGAGAACAAGCCCCTGGATGATGGCTAAGAAAGAAGTTGGAAAGAAAGAAGATAAGGGCAGATAAAAGACAAAAGTTAGATTACCAAGAAGGAGAGGTAGAAGTAACAGCAGTGAATAGAAACCTCAGAGGTCTTTGCAGCACCACAAGAAAAATAGGAAAACATAATCAACTAAGTGGAATTATTGAACATAATAATGGGAAAGTTCTTAACAACATATAAGATCAAATGAATAGATGGGTTGAATACTTTGAAGAACTTCTGAACAGACCTGCCAGAGGGGCAGCAGCAGCCAGTGTATCACTAGTCCATTGCCCCTCACCCTCATTGCCGTGTGTTCATTGCCCCTCACCCTCATTGCCGTGTGTTCATTGCCCCTCACCCTCATTGCCCCTCACCCAGCATGCCGTGGACAGAACAGAAATGATACGCCCACATGCTAGGTCTTGGCAGTGTCCACTGTTTGAAGCATACTTTCTGATCCATCAAAAACACAACCTGTCTGACTCTGCTGCCATCCAACCATCGTAAGGCCGCTGTCGCAGCATCAACTTCATAGCAAGTAACAACTGACCAACAAACAAATGACCTACAATAAACACATGACAACAAACAAATGACCAAACAACAACTGACCTACAAACAAAATACTAAGCAATAATTGACCAACAAACAACCACCAACATAAAAAACATGTGACAACAAAAAAATGACCTAAAATAAACTCATAACAACCACCACCATAAAAACATATGGCAACAAACAAATGACCAAGCAACAACTCATTCATTCATTCATCATGTGCCATGCCGATAAGCATGGGTGGTCATGTTTCGCCATCTCACTCGATCACCAGAGTCGTGAATCAATTCAGTGTTCTTGTCTTGACCATACGGTGCACCAAGCAATCCAGTTATTTACTTCTCTGCCTTCCCTTTGTTCTCTTCCCCTCAATCTTGCCAGATGTCACCAAGTTCTCCAATTTATTTCTTCTCATAACATGTCCAAACAATTTTGACTGTCAACCTCTAAATTCTCTATTAAGTTTACAATTTTCATTTGTTTCTTGTAGAAACCACATTTACACAGCCATCAGATGTTTTTCAGCTTGTTTGCTCATTGTCCACGCTTCACATACATACAAAAGTACAGGTTCTATGTAGCACCTCAAAACTCTTTTTCTCGTTGAAAATGACATCTTTTTATTGGTCAGTATGTTTTCCATCTTGCAAAAGGCTACCTTCGCCATGGCGATTCTTGTTCTAATCTCTTCAAGGCATCTCGCATCAGATGTTATGACCACCAATAAACACATGACAACAAACAAATGACCAACATTTAATGACCATGATACTTACTCAAACAAACGGGTATGTGTAGATGCAGTTTCACAGCTACCATAGTTACTGCAGTAGCCTTTGGCTGAAAGAGCAACCATTTCCTGGCGACTCAATTTGAATTCCACATTAGGTGAATCTGGCAAGTTTTCATCTGAAGAATACTGAGAACAGAGAGAGTTATCTTTTTCATCAATTTCCATAAGAATTCCAGAATCATCAACAGTGGAAGTTGATAACTTCAACTTGTCAGACTTGTGATGTCGAAACAGAGACAAAACATTGGTCTGAACTATAGCTTTCTTCTTTGTTTCCAACAGCTGTTTATAACACTGAACATCCTCCATGAGCTTACGTCTGCACTCAGAACTTCTTTCTAAATTTGGGTCATTCTCTTCAATTATACTCATGGCTTTGTCTAATGATTTGAAAAAGGCAGATAGAGTTTTAATGTCCAATGTCTTCATTGGTATATCTGTTGTCTCATCGTTGGCATCATCGTCATCTTCATTCTCGTGTACTTTCATTGCTTCAATCTGCAGCAACTCTTCTTTAGTTAATTCTTCTGAATGTGATTCTAAAAGTTCTTGAACATCATTCTGGTCAACCTCATAGAAACCTGCATCCACTGCAAGTTTCACAATTTTCTGTTGAATAGCCTTCACCTCATTCACAAGCCCCTGAAAATTACACACATATTTTGGTAACAAATTCTTCCAAACCCCATTTAAGTTACTTTGAGTAATTTTGCTCCAGGCATTTGCAATGTTTTCTATTGCCATTTTGATGTTGTAACAGTTCCACAAAGCCTTCACTGATGGCTTCCTGTCTCCATCTGACGCAGACACCAGATACCGCATGATAAACTGGAGGTAATAAGCTTTGAAAAGTGCGACTATTCCCTGATCTAGCGGCTGAAGTGTCGCTGTACTAGTCTTTGGCAAAAATACAACCCTGATATTATCAGCATAGTCTTCGACATCGATATGATGGGCGGGCGCATTGTCAATTACTAGAAGTGCTTTGTTGTCAATCCTGTTCTTGGCAAAATATGTTGCCAGGAAGGGTGAAAGATACCCTGTTATGTAGTCTGCAAAGATCTCTTTCTGAACCATTGCTTTCTTATTGGATCGCCAGATTACAGGTAGAGAAGCCTTGTTCAATCCTTGAAGTGCCTTAGGGTTTTCAGTATAATAGACTAGGAGAGGCTTCAGTTTACAGTCCCCATCAAGATTTCCCCCCAGAAGAAGTGTCAGCTTTTCCTTTGATACTTTGAAACCTGTTGCAGCCTTTTCCTCTTTGGCAATGGATGTTCTAGAAGGCAGCTTCTTCCAGTACAGCCCCATCTCATCAACATTGAAAATCTGCTTGGGAACATATCCTCCCTCTTCAACAATTCTCAGCAACTCTTGTGGAAAGGTTTTGGCTGAATATGTCTCAAAATCACCACAAATGTCTTCTGCTAGACGCATATTGTGTAAATTCACCCGATTCTTGAAGCGTTCGAACCAACCATGACTAGCTTTAAACTCCGCATCTTTAGGACTAAGCGTCCCTTCTTCTTCAGCCTCCTTCTTCAAATCATCAAACAAGGCAAGTGCTTGCTCTTGAATGATGCTGAAACTCAACGGTACGTTCTGTTGGTTATGAGTCTCTATCCAGTGAGCCAACAAGCTTTCTAACTTCCCCATTAAGGAATTTCTAGACTTAGTTACGCGGCTTAGTTTAACACCACCGAAACATGTCTCTGCCATCTTCAACAGCTTGTCCTTCTGTTTGTAAATTGTGTGCACGGTGGACGATGCGAGGTTCAGCGCTGCGCACACGTTCTTCGAACGTTCACCGCGATCAAGTCGCTGAATTACATCAAGTTTTACAGCTAGCGATAAAGATTTCCTTAATTTCTTTGTTTTAATTTTACCTGAGAGCATAAATGTGCGCTTGGAGGACATAATTGTGGAAATACAGGCAGTTCTCTCTCTGTAGGAGCTGGATTTCGTAAACAGAAGTATGTTAATCGAGGAATGCGCAGACGAGACCCTGCGAGAAGCGGCGTGATTACGGCAAGTCTGCCTCGTACTGCGAGAACTGCGCTCTTCGTTCCATGGCCGTGTGTAAAGCGAGGATATGTCGTATAGCGAAGAGTTGTTGAAAATTATTTGTGTATGTGCTTATAACTATAATGTCTATCACTTTTACACGCTAATTAACTTATTTAGGGGGTTGATTGCCGGTAGGTATTTGCTTTGTATTTCGCTCTTACAAAAGCACGCGTAATTTAAACTAACAGATTGAATTTCGTAGTGTGGGAGAAATCATTGCAGACAGAAAGAAATGGGAATATTTGCTTGCAACAGAGAATAAGTGGAAATATAGCAGTTCGGAAAACTAGAATATGAAGATGACGGGGGAGATGAAGAAGAAGAAGAAGAAGAAGAAGAAGAAGAAGAAGAAGAAGAAGAAGAAGAAGAAGAAGAAGAAGAAGAAGAAGAAGAAGCATCACCAGATGAGTGCGGAGGAGGAGGAAATTATGACGGCAAAGAAAATGGTGGAGAAAGTGAAGAGGAAGAATAAGATTTGGGATTGAGGAAGAGACTTATAAAAAAAAACTTCTTCAAAAGTACTGGAAAGTATTAAAAGTACTGAAAAAATTGACAAATGTCACAATAATCTCTTACCTTATCGAAGAGAACATCCCGACTGCACTCCCGCACGGTGGAGTAGGGGAAACACACCACAGTGTGGCAGACGCAGCTATGAGAACCGAGCTAAACGTTCAAGGTCAGGTTAAAGGTGAGATCATCGACTTCATTGCACTGTGGTTTGCCCCATCTGATTCGGCCCCTGTCCGTGAACCGCAAGCAGCCTACCCAGAACATTGCACAAAGCATGGACTCCGTAGCTCCAGCGATGACCCCGGGAGTCTCCGTGGAAAAAAACTGTACTGGTTAGTCTGAACGACGCATTAGGAAATCGAGCTTCGGAACGCGAATCATAATGCTTGACGACTTCGCCACGGGAGACCCTCAGTGTATGAAAACCGAGCATCCACTGGGATAAGTGGATACCTCAGGGGTGCTCTTTACTGTTAGCGAGAGTACCACAGGACAGAGCACCCACTTGCGCTGGCAACTTTAAAACATTGCCAAAAGGCTGAGGATGTGACCAAGTGCCATTAGAATGTGGAAAGCAAATAAAAACTGCCAAGACGCTCAGCATGCAGCCGAAACAGAATCACGACGATCTGACGATCAAGACCAGGCAGATCACTTACTTGAAATGGAGAAGAGAACGACGACAGATCAAGTGAACATATGTATTAGTTACAGGAAGTTGCTATCAATCCCAGCATGTATTTGCTGTTTACTATGCAATATTAGTTTAGTAGTTTGCCATTGCTCTCTAAACTGCCGACGCCTCATAACATCGAAATCAATGAAAAAGGGGCGTGCTTCCAATTCGATTTCAAACCCTCGACTCGCTATTTAAAAAAAAATGTTTGCATATCCTTTAAAGGACATCGCTGTCAACATCAGCATCTTTCAGCTGATTGTTGATTTCTTGGCAAGATTACGCTCAGTAGTTTGCCATTGCTTTCTGAGCCACCGGCTCACATACCCCTAAGTTACCGACGTGGTTAGAACCGCTACCGATTCTTGCCGTCGTCACGTTACTCACGAGAGTATACGGTATTACGGAGAAAGTCGCTAACACCTAGGCCAGGGAGACCGGCCGACTCGCTATAACGGGGAATAATTTTACTGCACTTGTTACTATCCCCTAAGCCGCAGCGCATGAACATATATTTATATGAGACAGGGGACATTGGACAGGATCGAGAACCTTGACTGCGGACCGTGATGAGCGCGACGTTCTGCGGTGAACCCACTACATGATGATGATGATGATGATGAAGATGATGATGATGATGATGATGATGATGATGATTTGATGGTGTTTATTTACACATCATATCTATCAACATTTATCTACAAATGATTGTACTCTGTGCTAGATAATTCACCCCCCCCCCTTCTCCCCCCCCCCCCCCCCCCCACAAGAGGCGCGGTGAAATATTCGATTGTACTGAAAGTGTTACTTATCTCAGAATCCCAGACTTTATTTCATGTCCTTTTCATTGTTATCATTGTTGTTGTTGTGTTGTTGTTGTTGTTGTTGTTGTTTTCATCTTTCCATTCTTCTCATTAAGTTATTTAACCTTAATATAGTCACGGCAGTATCTTCTCCGTGTTTGTATGTTATTGTATGTTCTTCTGTTTGTTCGCTGACGAAGGGTTGTTGCCGCAACGTACTTTATTTTCCATAATTATGTTTTGTGAAGTTGCATTACTTCGTGTGTGTGTTTAATCTTTGGTGTAGTATCATATGCCCATTGTGCCTTAATGTGCGTAAAGGGGTCCTTTCTCGTATTTATTTGGTTTTCCAATTTCTATGTCGAACAGAAATGGCCAGCTTCAGGTTCTGAATTTTACTGAATTCCTTCCCTTTATTGTGTGTGAAAAATATTCGTTGTTATATCCCTTTAATTACAAACCGTTTTAGTCATTTTAGTCCTCGGATAAACATCACGGCACACGGTTTAACCCATAAGTGCTCCGTTTTCCTCCTAACTCAAACCTGAGTTTGGAGAAACTCAGCTCAATGCACGAACTCCGTTGCATCGGCGAGGATCCTGAAATGCTTTGGGTAGATTTTGAACTCGAAATTTTGCCCGGGCAGCGCCGTTAGGCTATTCTTTTTCAATTTCCAACTGCCAAGGGATTTTTTACGTTCGCAACAATACACACGGGCGTCCGATCTCACTACCCAGAGACCAGGGGAAATTACTGGAAGTCCCGGTGGATTTTTTTAAATAAATCCTGGTCCTCACCGGGGCCTGAACCCGGGACCTCCAGCACTCGAGGCGGACACCATACCTCGAGACCACTCAATTACAAACCGTGTTTAATAAAAGGTTTGAAAGACACAATGTAGAGCAGGTCTGACTGAGATACCGTATGACAGTAGACGGTGCTTCCTGCTAAATGTTGGGCGGTGCTCACCAAACGTAAACCCCACATTGTGCCAACGGCTTCGGGTGGAGGAGCGCACTTGGGAGGGTACAAGCCTTGTTCTAGTGCGAGGAACTTAAAGATTAAATGTCATGACAGGGTAGGCCAGACCTTAAACCTTGATCGGTAAATGGTCTAGGATCGAAAACTCTGACAGGTGGACAGTAACAGCATTGCTTTGCTGATACAGCATCTTCTGCAGCTTGTCTTGTTCCACATGTGTTGGTGTTACTTTTCCTCTGGGATAAACTAGGCAGTCTGAGAGAGGGACCATGCTGATGGGCAATACATGGTTTCTACAATTCACTCAAGGCTTTGTGCTAAGGAGAACCGACATCACTGCACTCAGGACATTCCCATACGTGCTCCGTCCCCTCGTTCAACAGCCAGCGAAGAGTCATACTACTAATCGTTCCCACCGCTATCTGGTTAAAAGTTCTCCTGGACTCCCCTCTCAGTTTTGAGATTCTTCCAGAAAGCCTGCCGATCCCCCGCAATCTCATTCTTTCCACATATGGGTTCTCAATCTGTTCCTCCGCCTTCTCCACCTGGTCCCGCAAGCAATGATGTTTTGGGTAGTGGCTCTGATACCCAGAGTCTTGGATAAAGGTTACATGAATAGCGATTGATGATTATATATCTTGTGACTGTCCGCTCTTTTGTGTTGATAGCTTTGTTCCTCCAACCGCGTCCATATTCCATTCCTGTGTTGATACAAGTATATTTGCCTGGTTTCCCAATTTTGTACACATTCCATTCCCGTGTTGATGCCCTCTCTCTCTCTCTCTCTCTCTCTCTCTCTCTCTCTCTCTCTCTCTCTCTCTCTCTCTCTCTCTCTCTCTCTCTCTCTCTCTCTCTCTCTCTCTCTCTCTATGTTTAACTAACTTTGTCCACATTCCATTATTGTGTTTATATCTCTGTGTGTTCAACCAGCTTTGTCCACATGTCATTCTTGTACAGGTATCTCTGTGAGTTCAACCTATTTTGTCCACATTCCATTATTTTGTTGATATCTCTGTGTGTTCTACCAACTTTGTCCACATTCCACTATTGTTTTTATGTCTCTGTGTGTTCTACCAACTTTATCCACATTCCACTATTGTGTTTATATCTCTGTGTGTTCCACCAACTTTGTCCACATTCCATTATTGTGTTGATATCTCTGTGTGTTCCACCAACTTTGTCCACATTCCATTATTGTGTTGATATCTCTGTGTGTTCCACCAACTTTGTCCACATTCCATTATTGTGTTGATATCTCTGTGTGTTCCACTAACTTTGTCCACATTCCACTATTGTTTTTATGTCTCTATGTGTTCTACCAATTTTGTCCACATTCCACTATTGTTTTTATGTCTCTATGTGTTCTACCAACTTTGTCCACATTCCACTATTGTTTTTATGTCTCTATGTGTTCTACCAACTTTATCCACATTCCACTATTGTGTTTATATCTCTGTGTGTTCCACCAACTTTGTCCACATTCCATTATTGTGTTGATATCTCTGTGTGTTCCACCAACGTTGTCCACATTCCACTATTGTGTTGATATCTCTGTGTGTTCCACCAACTTTGTCCACATTCCACAATTGTGTTGATATCTCTGTGTGTTCAACTAACTTTGTCCACATTCCACTATTGTTTTTATGTCTCTATGTGTTCTACCAACTTTATCCACATTCCACTATTGTGTTTATATCTCTGTGTGTTCCACCAACTTTGTCCACATTCCATTATTGTGTTGATATCTCTGTGTGTTCCACCAACTTTGTCCACATTCCATTATTGTGTTGATATCTCTGTGTGTTCCACCAACTTTGTCCACATTCCATTATTGTGTTGATATCTCTGTGTGTTCCACCAACTTTGTCCACATTCCATTATTGTGTTGATATCTCTGTGTGTTCCACCAACTTTGTCCACATTCCATTATTGTGTTGATATCTCTGTGTGTTCAACTAACTTTGTCCACATTCCACTATTGTTTTTATGTCTCTATATGTTCTACCAACTTTATCCACATTCCACTATTGTGTTTATATCTCTGTGTGTTCCACCAACTTTATCCACATTCCATTATTGTGTTGATATCTCTGTGTGTTCCACCAACTTTGTCCACATTCCATTATTGTGTTGATATCTCTGTATGTTCTACCAACTTTGTCCACATTCCACTATTATGTTTATGTCTCTGTGTGTTCCACCAACTTTGTCCACATTCCACTATTGTTTTTATGTCTCTATGTGTTCTACCAATTTTGTCCACATTCCACTATTGTTTTTATGTCTCTATGTGTTCTACCAACTTTGTCCACATTCCACTATTGTTTTTATGTCTCTATGTGTTCTACCAACTTTGTCCACATTCCACTATTGTTTTCATGTCTCTATGTGTTCTACCAACTTTATCCACATTCCACTATTGTGTTTATATCTCTGTGTGTTCCACCAACTTTGTCCACATTCCATTATTGTGTTGATATCTCTGTATGTTCTACCAACTTTGTCCACATTCCACTATTATGTTTATGTCTCTGTGTGTTCCACCAACTTTGTCCACATTCCATTATTGTGCTGATATCTCTGTGTGTTCCACCAACTTTGTCCACATTCCACTATTGTTTTTATGTCTCTATGTGTTCTACCAATTTTGTCCACATTCCACTATTGTTTTTATGTCTCTATGTGTTCTACCAACTTTGTCCACATTCCACTATTGTTTTTATGTCTCTATGTGTTCTACCAACTTTGTCCACATTCCACTATTGTTTTCATGTCTCTATGTGTTCTACCAACTTTATCCACATTCCACTATTGTGTTTATATCTCTGTGTGTTCCACCAACTTTGTCCACATTCCATTATTGTGTTGATATCTCTGTGTGTTCTACGAACTTTGTCCACATTCCATCCCTGTGTTGATATCTAAGTGTGTTCCACCAACTTTGTGTACATTTGATTCGTTTGACAATATATGTGCCTGTTTCTCCAACAGTTTTACATTCCATTCTTATTTTTTTTAAAATCTTTATTTGTTACCCCAGCTTTGTCTAGATGTAATTATTGTGTTAATATCTTTGTCTCCTCCCCGAACGCTGTCTAAATTCCATTCGTTTGTTGATAACTTTGTCCATTCCCTCAACTTTCTGTACATTCCACTTCTGAGTTCATACCTTTGTGTGTTTATTCAACTGTGTTCACATTCTATTGTTTTGTTTATATTTTTGTCTGTTTCTCCAACTTTGTCTACATTTAATTGTGTTGATATTTGCATATGTTTCTCCAGCTTTGCCTGCATTCCCGCCAAGGTATTTATGTGATTCTACAGTTTATCAAGAGTAATGTAGTACAAATAGCTATCGATGGACGATGGATGGATGGATGGATGGATGGATGGATGGATGGATGGATGGATGGATGGATGGATCTATGGAATGGTGGGTGTTAAGAACAGACAGACAGACAGACAGGCAGGCAGGCAGGCAGGCAGACAGACAGACAGACAGACAGACAGACAGACAGACAGACAGATTTGTCGAGGGAATGGGGTTATTGTATCTATGAAGTTGTTAAGCAGATCACCTTTTTTTTGTGTGTGGTCATTCTCAGACCTTTACCATCAATGTTTAAATTCTCCATTATTCTAATTTTTCTTAATGTTTCGCCTTATTAAATGTATTAGCAGTAAAATAAATATAGATATATGTGAATAACGAAGACACAAACAATACATTGCACGTTTTATTGCCTGATATATCTCGTCAGGTGCATACTGCAGAAATCGCACAACATAAACTAAAGTAATAAGATCAATCCTTCAAGATCTCTTTGTTTTTCAATCGTTCTTTCTGTGAATGTTCTCAAGAAATAACTGCCTTGAAAAGTATTAAAGAAAGATATGCAGTAATAACTAGTTAGTAAAGTAATAGAGACGGAGATAAAGTAATAACTATCAAGTAATATAAAGGAAGCCAGATTAAAACCAGGTGAAATAGAAATAATAAACGAGTTAAAGTAATAACTGTGTGGGCAAGTAAAATAAGAAAGAATTACAGATCTGTCTAGGATAGTAAGAAATAAGAAGTTAAAAGTATTATTTGAAAATAATAAACACGGAACAAAGACAGCAAAACAAATTAAATAAAGCATTAATTATCCGGAAAAGTATCGGGCGCGTTAGCGAAGTTGATAAGAAACTGCACTGATAAATCGGGAGCGTGTTCAGACGAGAGTTCAATGTCGGCACTCGTCGTCTCGATAAGTGAGTGGAAAACTGACTTCCCATTCTTTCGTGCATCCAGGCCTGCAAAATGTGTGGGTCCGATCGAAACACAAGACACCTGGCAGAAAACTGCTTCGGCAAGTGTTTTAATGTTTGTTTAATTCTGGAATGGTAATAAAACTGGAAATGAAGAGTATCTTATGCAATAAGTCACTAACACTGAATGTAAGAAAGAGATAGTTAGTTAGTTAGTCGAGGTTGCAACTTCACGTCAACGGGTCGTCCCCATTATGCTCCATGTAAGAAAGAGAGTACTGAAATTATATGTAGAACCAGTTTTGCTGTATGGCAGTGAATCTTGGAATGTAAATGAAAGAATTAGGAAGAACTTAGAAGCAACAGAGATGTGGTTCATGAGACGAATGTTGCGAATTCTTTGGACTGCCAGAGTAACTAACAACGATTGCCTGAAACAGGCTAATGAAACTAGAACATTATATACAACAATAAGGAAGAGACAAACATCTTTCTTCGGTCATGTGATGAGATGAGAGGCATTGGAGAACATCGTGACAACTGGAAAGATCGAGGGAAAGAGAGGCAGAGGCAGACCAAGAGAAATGATGCTGGATGGATTGAAACGGTGGCATGCAGGAATATCATCAGCAGAGTTGATCCAGAAAACCAAAGACCGAGGTCTGTGGAGAGCTATGAACGCAAACGCCAGCTGGCAGGGCACTTGATGATGAATAAAACTGGCATAAATGAATACTTTTGTTGGAAAGTAATCAAAAAGGAGACGTAGTTCAACTAATAACCATTTAAAATAGAAAGAGTTAAATATATACTTTTAACAATGTGGATTAAACGACTGGCTGGAATAACCAGTGTTAAAGTATTTACGGTGATCATTGGGCTAATGGTTAAAGTGATTCCGACAGAAGGGGGTTAATTTATTTATCCACATTTGCAGCCATTTATCACTGTAGCCAGTCAGGCTCGACTGACGGAGGCAAATATATAGCCAGATACCCGAATCAACCTGACACACGCGAGAAGAACCTGAAAGAATATGAATGGAAACAAAGAATTAGCAGCTAGCCCAACAGGGCGTCACTATGCAAAAATGATCACGTTATCCCGCTTTATATTTCGTTCAAAATCTGTTGCATTTTCTTGTTTCCTTGGGCGGAAAGGAATTGACAACCCGGCACACGTTAGTTCGTCCGAATAGCCACTCTTTCACTTCATGCTTTGTGGCACCGAGTTGCTATCTTGCCTGACAAAAGCGAGACCCGGACGGTGACCTCTGCAGGTCAGTATTATTTCTCAGTGACCATATATTACACAAAGGCCAACATCCCATCTGACACCGGGGACGTGGCGTCCGCCTCCGTATGAAAATAGTCTCTGGGTGCTTGAATCGACTATCACTTTCTTAACCAGATTAAGATAAGCCTCCGTTGGCTGAAGAAAATATCTGCAGTGAGATTCTATGCGTTTCTTTACCTTGTGCGTCCGTCCTGTGTGTGACAGAAGTAACTTGTAACTTTCAGTGTACTGTGCTTATTTCTGAAGATGTCGTATTTCACACAAACAATCAAATACAGAGGTTCTAGAAAAATTGGGAATGAAAAGAGGGTTGATGAAAGAAATAAAAGAATAAGCAAGTGAAATATTGTGGCCACGTTTAAAAAAAAGACACAACTCGCTTATAAAAACCATACTGAAGGGTGAGGTTAAAGGCAAGCGAGTAAGAGGATGACAACGATACAAGCGGGAAGATAACATCAAGAGATGGACGATCATCAATCTGACAGTATGTACAGTCAAGGCGAGAGACAGACAGTGTTGGAGATCTATAGCAGCCAATCTTCATAGCTGTAACGGCACGTGATTGATTGATTGGCTGATTTCTAAAGATGCTTTTCTTTTCTTTTTTAAACGCAAACATAGACCTTACACACTATTTATAGTAGTAATGAACTGGATTTTGCGTGTGGGTTAGCTTTCCATTTAACCGGTGTCCATCGCCTTCTGGCGAACCCACTCCGACTTCAGAGGTACTAAAGATGCCAAGAGCGTCCTATTTGCACACAAGTTAAGTAGTTTTAGTCAAATTAAAGAGACTGTCCTTGGATATGACGGGTGTCTCCTAGACGAAGTGGTCAAACCGCTTGCCTCGCAGTTGGAAGCTCGTCGGTTCGTATTCGGGTGCTGTCATTTGGTTCACACGTGCAGTTGTGAGCATCCAATGGTGAACAGGGGGCTCAATATACTTAAGTCAGGCTATGCAGCAATGTGTGTTCATTAAAAACATTTTGCTACTTCTGATCATATTCTAGTAAAGAACTAGTTCTACTTCTCATTTGTCGGTGATTCATTCAATAAAAACAGGTTGTTACATGTGATCCCGTTCTAGTAAAGCTGACCGTCTACTTCTCGTTTGTCGATCATTCATTCAACAAAAGCAAATGTCGTAGCAGGAAACTGCTGTGGCTATATGAAGTGCGAGGACCATCACATTGTCTAGGCCTGAGTGCACGAAGGAATTGGTGGTCAGTCTTTCTGTTAGCTAGCGAACCGCGAATGCAGGCATCGAGGCTTCGCCCGGCCTCTCTCATAAGAGCGTTAGCTTTTAAACATCCGGTAATGATGCCGAGGTAGCGGGTTCAACCCCTGTTAACGTCAGTTGAACTAAAATGTTAACTTCCGGATCTTGACTTGAGGACGTAAATTACAAGTACCTCAGAAGTCGGACTGGGTTCACTTAATGGCGAGGACACCTGGTAATATGGAAAGCTAATCCATACTTAAAAGTCAGTCCCGTGCACTAGAAGTAGTAGCACGGCTATGTACAACGTTTAAGTTGAAAGCGAGCAGAGGCA
Organism: Cepaea hortensis; assembly: GCA_963921405.1. Classification (NCBI taxonomy): domain Eukaryota; kingdom Metazoa; phylum Mollusca; class Gastropoda; order Stylommatophora; family Helicidae; genus Cepaea; species Cepaea hortensis. The sequence continues at coordinate 60,121,145 of OY992891.1, forward strand.
AAAGACAAACAACAAAAATTACATTGCCAATATAGCCAACTAACGATTACACGCTATCTCCCTCTTGAACTAGGAATCGGTGGTGGAAAAATAAAGTTAAGATCTGTGTCCTAAATGGCAACCAGTACACGCAGGCACATGTCAGTGAGGCGGGTAGGAGTCGCAAAGAGCAGGCGGTTAAATTCAATCAACATGTTGAAAATAACGATTACAGCTGGGCAGATGGGCTGCTGCTAAAGTTACAACTTTTAGAGTTGTTGGTGGGGGTCTCTGAAGTGGGGTTGTACAAGGGTGATCCAGAGGGCAAAGGTTGCGGAAATTTTCAAAAACTGAAAATACATTATGAACAAATAGCTATAATTAACTTTGTTTTCATCTGCTATTTAATTTAGTTGAGTTGAGTTGAGTTAAGAACTGACATCACTGCACTCAGGACATTCCCATACGCCCTCCGCCCCTCGTTCAACAGCCAGCGAAGAGTCACACTACTAATTGTTCCCACCACTGCCTGATTGAAAGTTCTCCTGGTCTTCCCTCTCAGTTTTGAGATTCTACGAGAACCCCTTGCCGATCCCCCGCAATCTCATTCTTTCTACATACAAGTTCTCAATCTGTTCCCCCTGCCTTCTCATCCTTGTCCCACAGGCGCACGACCATCTCTCCCCTGTCCATAGGTAGTCTACCACCAAGAGGTGCAGAGAAGGTGGTCGCTTCTAAGTTCCAGTTGCATCCTCCGAGTTTAGTATGCATTCCTTACACCTTTTTGCTTCCCTGACCCCACCCACTCATATACAGTATCGTATAGTGTAAGCCAGGGGTCACCAAACTTTTTTCACGGCGGGCCGGATTAGCTGAGAAAATGACGAGCGCGGGCCGGATAGTCATTCTGTACAATAGTTGCGCCGTCTCCGTGGCGAAGGTCTTACGGAAGCGGTTCGTAATCCGGTATACCCGTTTTTGAAACACATCTGCGCGCGATTTGGCAGCAGACAACGTTGCACTTGTTTTTGTGCTATGTTATGGATGCCGATCGTTCAGAAAGCAATAGTAAACTACTGAACGTAAACTTGGCAAGACATCAACAACAGAAAACAATGCAGGTGTTGACTGCAAACGTCCTGTAAAGGATATACAGCTAACTGTAACAATAATTGCAAGCTAGAACGAAAGCTCTGGGGAAAAAGACGAAAAACTAAGTTAATCATAGGAAGGGCTTACAATGCACACAAAAAACAAAGACAACCAACACATTTGTTTACTAAACAGAGTTATCAAAGAAGGCGACGTTAGCAAAAAGATAGTTACATCAGACCTTATGTGCACATGTGCACATATCCAAATCTCACAAACTAAGCAGCAAAAGAGTTTAGGGAGATTTGTGAAACTGACATGTGGCTTTCAAAATACCATCAATGTTTGGTTTGGAATTGCTGCATCCAATCAAGAGAATTGCTTTCAAATGTTCATCAGTCAATCGCGTTCGATGTGGTGACTTCACAGACTTCATTTTTTTTAAATGTTTGCTCACAGACATAAGTTGTTCCAAACACTGATGCCGTACCAGCGGCAAATTTCTTAAGTTTCGGAAACTCAACATCAGGTAAGCAGCGGTACAATTCAACAAGTTTTCCTTCTCTATGCTTCTCTTTCAACAAGTCATTTGGTTGCAAATCAATGAACTCCAACTGTAGTTCAACTGGCACATCATCAAGGTTATAATCAAACGGATTCTGGAACAGAAGAATGTCACTCTCAATTCTGTCACAATCTGAAAATCTCTCCAAACTCTTTGAAACAGTGAAAATGAGAAAGGTTTTCTCCTTCCAGTTGTGCTTCCAACAATGACAACTTTCTCCGAAATCCTTTGATGGTTCTGTAGAGATCACAGACGAGGTAAACTTTTCCCTTAAGTTTCAAGTTCAGTTCATTCATGTCGGCCAAAAATGACAACTTTTACAGCCAGGTAGGATCTGACAGCTGTGAATCAGCTCTATATTTTTCAGTGAGGAAAACATCTATTTCGTTTCGGAGTTTGTAAAAACGAAGGAGGACTTTACCGTAGCTGAGCCACCTGACTGATGTGTGATAAGGCAAGTCACAGAATTCAGAATCAATTTATTCAAGAAAAGCCTGGAACTGACGGTAATTGAGTGCATGTTCCCGAATGAAGTTCACAGCAGAAACGACTGGTTTCAGTACACAATAAATATCTAAGTCTTCCCACAGAGTACTTGCTGATGTATGATGCAGTGTATGAACAGAGCGCCGGGAATTTGCAAATCTTCCAACTGAGTCCTGATCTGCCCCACCAGACCCTTCCTCACTCCAGCTATGTTTTTTCCCCTCCATCAACTGTAACACCTCGAAGCTCATTCGGCTGAAGATTATAGTCTTGCAAAATTGTTTGCACTTCCACGAAAATGTCTTTCCCAGTTGTTGTCCCATGCATGCTGCAAACGGGCGCCAACTCTTCCGTTATCTGAAAGTCCAAATTGACACCACGAATGAACACGAGAAGTTGTGATGTACTCTAGAGGTCAATAGACGCATCCAGCCCCAGAAAATACCACAACAAGATCCTAGCTTTCTAGCCTATCTATAGCACTATGTTCTCTCCAAGTTCTTCTGTTCTCCGCATAACTGAATATGCCAAAAGGCTGATAGTTCCAAATAAATCGGCTTTCTCAGGACACAAGTTATTTGCTCCTTCGATCATACACTCTTTGATGAAGTTGTCATCAGTAAACGGCTTTCCTCGTTCTGCCATCTTATGCTCTGTTTTATAACTTGTACGAGTGACAGATTCATTTTCAGAAAAACTTTCGCGTGAAGAGATTTCTTTGTGTTTCAAAACCACGTTTAATGAACTCATATTTCCCAGAGCGTAACTTTCCAGAAAACTTTTAATATGTTGATAAATGTTTTGTTTCGTAGTGACGCCGAAGATGCTCTTTCAAAACGGCAACACTTTCGCTGCATATTTACGCAACTGGTTTTCTGGTTCTTTGTTTCCACAAAGAAGTACTTTACTCCCCATTCCTTTTTGAACAATCGACACTCGGCGTTCACTTTTGTTTTCCTAGTAGCCATAATTAAGGGTGAAGTACACGGGATCAGAAAATGAAAAAAGACATTAAATTAGAAACATAATTACAATCCTATTGAAACAGAAGAAAATTAGAGGACTAGGGGTCACTGGTGAAGCTACGGCTCATCAAAGGTACATATACAGTTTGCAGGTACCTTTGTGTAACCGCACAGAGGTGATAGAGATAATAGCAAAACGCCGACTGATCATGGGCCGTAGAAGAAGAGAGGAATAAGAAGACAGAGAGAATCTCATTCTATTTCTGCGGCTAACAAGAAAAGAAAAGATTTAGAAATATCAGAAGAAATTCAGGTCCGTGTACAGGGAATCAGAATAATGTAATTGAAAAGATACAGCAACATCTGATTAATAATGCCAATGCACAAATAAATAAAATTCATAATTAGATGCAATAACAAAATAGGCACCCCCATGAATAAACATACACATGATCATCCTTTGCAGTACCAATGATCTTCCATCACAGCATGGGTAGTCATCCAACACAGTACCAGTGATCTTCCATCACAGCATGGGTAGTCATCCAACACTGTAACTGTAGTCTGATACAAAACACCAGCTATTATCAGACAACAAGATGGAACAAAGGCCATTCATTCAGTAGCATGTCCGTTGCAGAACCTTGCTCCCATAACAACTTTCCGGAAAACCTGCAAGATGTCCCGCTTCAGATACACCCATCTGGAGATCATCCGCCACATCCTGCACCCATCTTCCCTTTGGCCTTCCTCTTCCTCTATTCCCAGGCATATAACCCTCCATTATTGTTCTCGGGCACAGACATAGCTATTCTATTCCTATGTTCCTATTTAAACTATGAAGGTTCATTCAAAACTCACCCCGCAGCAGATAATCGTCAATCCACAATCAAGATCCTCTTGGATCTTTCGGATCTTCACAGGGCTTGTCTGCCCTCTCAACTGCGGTGTGGAAAAACAGTGGCCACGCTCTGCCGTGCCTGGGGCACGTTCGCCCATCTGCTGGGTAGTGGCTCAGGGGGATGAGTTCAAACCCTATGCTGAAAATTAGACATCGACATCTCTTCGGCCTCAGCTGTTCTCAAGGCCAAAGAGGCGGGAATATGGCGTGATTGAGATCTTATAGGCACGCCAACACAACATCCAAGCAATCTATGCATGTTTTACCAGGGTATCATGGGATACGGCAGGCGGCTTCATTTGGTAATAAAATATATCTCATAAGGTTTGCAAAATATATCAATAGGGCCGCATAAATAAACAGCCTAGAGCAGCCAGGAGATCTCCACATGTGTGAAGATCTCCTATTATTCTAAACATGATATTTATATTTAAATTGTATCACAATGTCTCGTGTTTCATACGTTATATCAAGCAAGTTCGAGTAACGTCGCGGGCCGGATGAAATGACGTCGCGGGCCGGATCCGGCCCGCGGGCCGTAGTTTGATGACCCCTGGTGTAAGCCATCCTTGGCCACCTAAGCCTGACCATGTCTTCCCTTCCCAGTTGGGTTCATGTAACATGAATAGCCAGGGCACTCAAAGGAGTTTGTCTTCAGTTCTTGTAAAATCAGTACATCAAAATCGTAGACTGTTTAGTAAGTCCTCCAATAGCATATATAATGCACCGCCTCAGAAGTCAGCGTGTCTGACTTCCAGAAAATACTGGCTCAATCTACTCTTCAAGTGGTTTTCTATCAAAATATTTCTACCAGAACAGTTGCCTTGCTGCCTACTCTTTGCAATTCCCAACACCTGTGGGATTTTTATCTTTCGACTTGCACACGGGATGTCCTGTTATTGGCCCCTGTTCGAGTAGGTTATGTATCCGATTTCACTTATCAAGTATCAGGGGAGTGCGTGGTATCATTAGACATCAATAATCGCCTTTGAGTTGAGTTGAGTTGAGTTGAGTTGAGTCAAGAACCAACATCATTGCACTCGGAACACTCCCATAAGCGCTCAGTCCTCATCATCAACAGCCAGCAAAGTGTTCCAATACTAATAGTGCCGTTTACAATCTGATTATAGGTCCGTTTTGCTATACCTCTGAGTGACGACTGTCTACCAGATCCTATGACCAGCTCCTGCTGTCGCAGTCTCTCCAGACCATAATAGTTTATCTATTCTTCTGCATTAATGACATTCTCCCATATGGCCTTCACCACATCTGCTCATCATGCATCAAATCACCCTTCAATGATGCAGCACAATCCAATCTGTCTGCCTGTTCATTTCCAACCACACCAGAGTGTCCTAAAGGAAAGATCCAGCGAACGCTCACAACCCACGACCTCTTAATCCATGCATGCCACTCCGCACGAAGCATGCCAGTTTTCACCTTTGCCAGCACGCTTTGTGAATCAGTCACAATCACAACATGCGTATACAGTTTGTTCTCCAACCAGCGGAAAGCTGCAGTAACCACATCCACCTCCATTCTCAGACTTGAGGTTGTGGTGACATATGCCAATATGTCATATGTCAATAATCCCTTTAAAAAAGGTCCAGGCCTATCCTAGGATTCGACCCCATTAACTTGTGTGCCCGAAGGGAACACCGCGACCTCTCAGCCACGGCTTTCCTCCACCCCAACTCCATACGAGAATTGTGAAGGACTGCTTTCATTTCACACGGAGTACCATGAGTACCCCAGTCTTATTCTTTAGGTCACAGAAGGAGAATCTCAGTACAACGCACAAACTCCGATGCACAGCGAGGATACAAATATGTGTATACTCCTTGTATCACGCGGATGTTCTGTATATCACTGTCTATGTACAGCTCTATTCCAAGTATTGTATTACATTGTTCTTTCTATCGCTGTCTAATACAGTTCTCATCCTTGTATTGTATTAGGCTGATGTTCTTTATATTGTTGTCTATGTACAGCTCTCCTCTTTGTATTGTATTACGATGATGTATTTTCTATAACTGTCTATTTACAACCTTCCTCCGTGTGTTGTTGTATTGTGATAATCTTTCTGTAACTGTCTATGTACAGTTCTGGAGTCAACCCAGCCTTGTCAGATGAACACCTGATATACTGAGATATTCTAGTAAAATGAGCAACTGATATACTGAGATATTCTGGGAAGATGAACAACTGATATATTGAGATATTCTGGGAAGATGAACACCTTTATACTAAGATATTTTGGGAAGATGAACACCTGATATACTGAGATATTCTGGGAAGATGAACACCTAATATACTGAGATATTCTGGGAAGATGAACACCTGATATACTGAGATATTCTGGGAAGAGGAGTCGACGAGAGTACCAGCTCCTTTTTTGTCGGTTGTCGCTGTTAATGCCTTTGTTGGGGTTTGAGTATCTTTATTATGGACATATTCTACAAATTACAGTTATACCTTGAATATATTATGGGTGTCTAGTTGGTTATTCGTCGAAGTACACTTGTTCCTGCGTAGAGTCGCTGTCGTCGTTTGGAGGTGGCAGAAATCATAATGGAAATACTTCGTAAGAAAATGGAAGAAGAGATTAGCGTGGTTCAAGCTGGATTTAGACAAGGAAGAGGAACAAGAGATCACATATTCAACATGCGTTTAATAATAGAGAAGTGCAGAGAATTTAATATAAACCTATTCTCATGTTTTGTGGATTATTCAAAGGCCTTTGGCTGTGCACAATATCATAAACTTTGGGAAAATCATGAGGAATACGGGCTTTCCATCACATGTAGTCAATCAATCATGTGCCATGCCAGAAAGCGTGTGCGGTCATGACTCGCCATTTCACTCGATCACCAAAGTCGTGGATCAGCTCAGTGTTCCTGTCTCGTCCATGCCATGTGGCCAAGCCGTCCAGGTATTTTCCTCTCGGTCTTCCTCTTGGTCTGTTCCCTTCGATCTTACCAGTTGTCACTAAGTTCTCCAATCCATTTCTTCTCATTACATGTCCAAACAATTTTGACTGTCTACGTCTAATTTCTTTAATCAATTTACGATTTTCATTTGTCTCCTGCAATACTTGGTCATTGGTTTTTCTGTCTGTCCATAGTATTCTTTACATTTTCCTCAGAAACCACATTTCTGCAGCCATCAGAACGTTTTTCAACTTGACTGATCATTGTCCAAGTTTCACATCCATACAAAAGAACAGGCTCTATGTATCCATCAACACTTTTTTTCTCGTTTCAATTGACATCTTTTTATTGGTCAGAATGTTTTTCATCTTGCTAAAGGCTACTTTCGCCATGGCGATTCTTGTTCTAATCTCTTCAAGGCATCTCCCATCAGATGTTATGACTGTTCCGAGATAATTGTACCGATTCATTTGTTCAAGAATATTCCCATTTATTTGTATATTACATTGTGGTATTTTGTTCTTCCTAGTGACGACCATAATCTGTGTCTTTTTACAATTTAATTCTACCGCATCTATTAATTGTTGCAGATCCTGTTCAATGTCTGCAATCAAAACTGTATCATTTGCATATCTAATCTTATTGATGTTTCGTCCTCCAATGCTGATTCCATTTATATCTTCTACATTTCTGAAAATATTTTCACGGTATAGGGAAAAAAAGATCTGGAGACATTACACATCCCTGCCTAACACCTCTCTTAATAGGCTGGATATTGTCCCACTTCATTATCAATCCTTATGGCAGCTTGTTGTTTCCAATATATGTTTTTTATAAGTCTAATGTCTTTCCCATCAATTTGTAGATCTGCAAGCATATCCACCATGTTGACATGTCTAACTCTATCAAAAGCCTTTGTATAGTCAATAAAGCAAAGATGTATATCCTTGTTTACTTCTATAGCACGTTCAATAACTGTTCGCATCATATACACAGCATTTACTGTAACCTTTCCTTCTACAAACCCGCATTGTTCATCCCCAATTTCAGGTTGTATTTTCTTCCTCACTCTTTGCATGATAATTCGTAGCAAAATCTTTGTGATGTGACTCATTATACTAATTGTTCTATGTTGATCACATTCCAAAGCTCCTGATTTCTTTGGGATTGCAATAAATACAGAGTTACATAATTCAGAAGGTATATCTCCAGTATCATATAATGTGTTCAGCAGTCTGGTGACTTGATCTATTCCATATTCTTCTAAAGCTTTAATCATTTCTGTTGTGATGTTATCTGCACCGGGGGTGCACACATGTAGTACAACTCATAAAATTGCTCTATGTAGACCAACAAGCAGCGGTTAGAATAGATGGCGAGACATCATATTGGTTTGACATCAAGCATCATGTGCTGTCACCCTATTTGTCTAACCTGTACACCGAAAATATAATGAGACATGTCAGAGATAATATGCCCTAAATATCGGTGGTCATGAAATACCAGAGATTCAATATGCTGATGATACAGTATTACTATCCACATCACAGAATGGTATAGAAAACTTCATAACCTCAACCCATGGAAATAGTGAAAATCACAACTTATATCTTAACATAGCAAAAACAAAGATAATGCATACAGATAAGACTACTATGGAGAAAGAAATATATGTTAATGAGGAAAGATTGGAGGTGGTGGAAAATTTCGAATACCTTGAGTCATTGATTACCAACAATGCTGAATGGTGACACAATGAAAGAAATTAAACTACGACCATCATTTGCTCTTCAAAGACTAAAACAACTGATTAAATTATGGAATGGGACAGACAGAACTACAAAAATTAGATTAAAAAAGAGCATGCATCTTTCCCATTGCAACATACGCCTGTGAGACCTGGACACTTACTAAACAAGCTGAGCAGCGCATAAATGCTTTTGAATATAAATTTTATAGATGGGTTCTAAGAATATCTTGGGTAAAGAAAAGAACAAATGCATCCATACTTCAAGAACTGAATATTGAAGAAGGTTGGCTATTTAAGACGAAAAAACAAAGAAAATTGAAATATTTTGGTCACTTGAACCGTCACAAAAGTTTGGAGAGAACAATAATGGAGGGGTATATGCCTGGGAGGAGACAAAGAGGAAGGCCAAAGAGAAGATGGGTGCAGGATGTGGCGGATGATCTCCAGATGGGTGTATCAGACGCGGGACATCTTGCTTATGATCGAGAAGTTTTCCGGAAGGTTGTTATGGGAGCGAGGTTCTGCAAAGGACATGCTACTGCATGAATGAATGAATGAATGAATGAATGAATGAATGAATGAATGAATGAATGAATGAATGAATGAGTCCTCTGGTCTGTACTTCTTTCTTCTACTTCTGTGAGCGCGAAACAATACATGTATATTTGTTAATGAACTGGCATAATTATACCTTGAGTGTTTGATTATTAACACTTGTATATAACATCCTATCAGATTCTGTTGTGATTTCTCAATATTGTATATTGTTTTGAATTCTAATATGTTATATATATATATATTTTTTAGCATATCCTTTACAGGACTTAGCTGTCAACACCAGCATCTTTCAGCTGTATGTTGATCTCTTGGCAAGATTACGCTCAGTAGTTTGCCATTGCTTTCTGAGCGGCCGGCTCACATACCCCGTAAGTTAACTATGCGATTCGAACCACTGCTGATTTGAACCGTCATCACGTTACCGACGAGAGTATACGAGATTACGGAGAAAAGTCATAACCTCTAAGCCACGAAGCCGGCAATATGTTATATACGAGGTATATATTTCTCTTGTCAGGCTCCAAGTGCTGTATGGAAGATATGTTTCTGTTTATGTCTGAAACAGACCAGCTTGGTGAGACTAAAATCATTGTCTGTACTTGTTTAGTTCATGGGATCATTACCTTCCTATTATTGTAACTCCTCTGGACATTAGGTTGAAGTCTGCTGACAATGAAATACTTCAAACCCACGGAGGGAACATGGCATACCTCAGCCTAATCCCTGCCCATCATGTGTGCAGTGCTGAATCTTGACCTAGTTACATGCTAATAAGCCTCTCCACCAATGTGAAACTCCAGCACCGGTCTGGTACACCCAGCTTCCTTGCCTACATCGAGGACTGGACATGACCGGGACCAGCCTCGGCGAGGACAAAACAAGAAACAACCAGCACGTAGAAGTGCTAATAGAGAAAAACCAACAAACGAAAGACTGCGGAACCTAGTAGGCCCAATCAAGGACCGGTCTTTATCAGTATCAGCATAAGACAAAAAGGAAGTTACCAAGCAGCACAAAAAATAACCCTATCCGACAAACAGAGCGGACCCAATAAAACCAGCATAAATTAGGACTAACAGTCCACACAACCACGGATCTCAACAATAACCAAAGCTGAAGAAGCAGGTTTAAAGAGACCGAATTTGGAATAATTTTTTTTTAAATCGAATTGAATGTACACCCCGGTGGTTTAGATTGGAGAGGTGAAGATAGTTGTGTGACAGTCCCCGTAAAGATGATACTTTGGAACAGTCACATCTCTACATCAGCCTTACTCCTATGGATGCAAACCCTTTTCGGGGCACAAACGATCTCAACGCCAATGCATTGGAGTGTAGAATGAAAACTGAATCTTTCAGAGGAATGACAATCAACCAGCCAACCGTTATTGTGTACGTCTCTCGGTTTTGTTACCCAAACACAAATGAACAAGGAGAGTTCACCGTGCTACGGGAAATGTGCAGTAAAACACCGAGGGCTTGAACAGTGCCACTCAAATGGGACAGGTATTCAAAGACATGGAACATTCGATACAACACCACTTGCATTTGTGATTTTGTCCTAGCGGCTTATAAAAATACTCCCAGGAGTGGTCAGCGGGTTGCACAAGTGCTCCTCAGAGGTCGGTCGCGCCACACCTGGTAGGAGGAAAAGGGGTAGGGAGGTAAAATTTGCCCATGGAAAGATTTAAATGTAGTGGTTAAAAAGAAACACACACACACACACACACACACACACACACACCACCACCACCACCACCACCACCACCACCACCACCACCACCACCACCACCACTCACAAAATTTCTAAGAAGCTCGAAGGATCAAAATACATGCGCTTTGTTCCCAATACTTTTACTATAACTTCCCTTTCTACAGAATCGAACGAACTTCGCGGAAAGAGTAACAAAGATTGTCATTTCAAATCCAGACAAAAGTGAACGGAATATTTGACAAGGAAGAACAAAACAGTGTACAACGCAGAACAGCTACTCTCAGCTTCCTTGATGAAGAATACCCACAAGATCTCTGGATCCGAGTCTACACAGATGGGTCAGCACAAAATGCTGTTCGAAATGGAGGAGCGGGAGTGTACATAGAATACCCAAATAATACTAGGATAGAGTACCAACAGGAAAGTACTGCCATAGCTAATATAAAGTACTGTAAGTAATATAAAGTACTGCCATAATTTGTAGCCGGCGTGACTTGGCCACTTGATCCCCATTTCCCACGTTTGAGAAACACCGGTTTAGATTATTTTTTGCCGACAGCTCGCTTTGAACTCAAGCGTAGTCCATATACATGCTACGCCTTCTAGTATACTGGACTTATTTTTGCGCGTGGATTAGCTTTCCCTTTTACTAGTGTTCCTTGCCATCAAATGCTAACCCACTCTGACTTCTCAGGTACTTATAATTTTCGTCCCCCAAGTCTAGGACGAGAAGTCAAAATTTTAATCCAACTAACGTGTGTAGGTGTTAAACCCGCTATCTCGGCATCAGCACACCGGAATGTTAAGAGCGAGAGCTCTTATCCTTTCTGCCATGCTGGACTCCAATGTTGTAGATACGCTGGTTTTCTTATTTATAATCCTAAACGCCACGCGCGTGAACATAGGGTTACCAGATAGTGTGGGCACCAAAAGGAGGACATAATAAGACAAAAAGGAGGACAAAGGAGGACATATTGAATGTTTCATTTGAATTGTTCCAGATTAAACCCACAGTCAGTACAATTTTATTACAAAAGCTGCCGATAAGTGGATCTTATTGTTAGTGAATCGACCAAGAAACAATTATGTTAAAAATTAAATATAAATTCAATGGAGGCCTTTTTCAAAATGCCAAAACACTTTATTTAAACAGCCGATTGTAAATTATTACCTTATAATTTTTATTAATTACCGTGTGTTTATATATATATATATATATATATATATATATATATATATATATATATATATATATATATATATATATATATATATATATATACTTCGCAAATCCTTTACAAGACATTGCTGTCAGCATCAGCATCTTTCAGCTGATTGTTGATTTCTTGGCAAAATTACGCTCAGTAGTCTGCCATTGATTTCTGAGCTACCGGCTCACACACTCCGTTAGTTACCAACGTGGCGAGAACCGCTACCGATTCTCGCTCTGGTTACGTTCCTCATGTGGGTATGCGGGATTACGGAGAAAGAAGTTAACACCTAGGGCCAGGGAGACGGCATATATACAGGTAGTCGTCGACTTACGACCACGATCGGTTCCGACAGACCGGTCGTAACACGATTTGGTCGTAAGTTGAGTACGCAATGCGTACAGTAATGTGAAGTGATATTATAAAAAATATTTAAGTTAAATTATATCATAAATTTCTTTTATTATTGTTATAAATCATAATTTTTGATGTTCATTTTGTGCCATTTGTATCATCTCTACACCATTTTGTTTCTTATTTTTACATCATCAGGTTTAAGAAAAACACCGTATTAACTGTACATGTGCAACTGGTTTAATATTTGCAAAACATACAAAATACAGGTGTGGAAAATACTATAGGAAACATTATTATTACATGGTCTACCATCTCTAGTTCGGCGTAGCCAATAAAGATTGATGGTACCCCATGTGCACCTTGTGACATAATCTGTGTCTTCTTTTTGCTAATTGTTAAACTAAATTCTGAATGCAGATAGTAGACATTGTAATTCTTCCTCAGAGCGGGTCATAACTGCAGCATCATCTGCAAAAATCAGGTGATCCATCTAAGTCTACGAAGACTGAGCATGGAATAAACCGTCACACAACCTGATCTTTGCAGACAACGCCGTTCGACTGATAATTGAGGCAGAAATAAATCTTTAAATATTGAGCACAACCCACTACTGGCAACGCTGATCGCACTCTGGTATGAACCTAAGGCCTATCCACGTCAATATGGAAGCACTAGACACGTGTTAATAATATGGCTAGTGATTGTGGTCGTAAAGTCGAATGGTCGTAAGTTGCATAGGTCGTAAGTCGACGACTAGCTGTATATATGTAATGTACCTTTATTCATGTAGTTGTATCGATGTATGTTTGTTTGTGTACTGACGAAGGCTTCAGGAGAAACGTCCATTTTGCCACTTATGGTTGTGTTCTAGTCAAGCTTACCGATTCTACTTCTCGTTTTCAATGATTCACTTATTGTATTTATAATCTAGTACTAATCTGTTCAGACACAGAGACCAGTAGCAATTGTCTTGTTATCACTTTGATCCAAGCGTGCAAGATTATCCTTCATCTATTCAACTCTACAAATAAATTTGTCACTTCAGCTTCCTATAAATACAGGGTTTCGTTTTACAAATTACAGAATACCGTACCGCCCTAGCCATTTTTATATTTGGTTCTTCCACAGTGACAAGATAAAATCGGAACCCGACTTTTTAGGTTACCATGTCCGCGCGCGTCCACCGAAGTCATAACACTTGGAGTCTTGGTCACACGAGGCTGGCGCGAGGGGACAACTCTATCCCTTCCGAGGGACATAAGGGACCCCATTCACGTCAAAGGGACTTCGCCGCGTGAAAGCCACGAGCGATGTTTACGAGAAGTTGCACTACAAAGAAGGCATAATTATGCAGCTCTTTCATCGGACACTCCGGATTGTATCAGACAGACAAGGAATGGCGCGTTAAGAAGGAAGAGTTTTGGAAAGGAAACGAAAATGTCACAGCCATTTTCAATAGGAGGGTAGTTAGTTTTATCAATGGGTCACCGCCTCGGACAAATATTTGTCCACCACATGTAGAACGACACCCTGGCGGAAGAAAATATTGTTCTTATTTGGGAGAGTACCCCACATGGCGGAAAAGTCATTGAGTATTTTGTTTTGTCCTGACATCGGGCATGAAAAGCTTGTTCTGCTTATCTCTGGTTAAACGAAAAACTGTTATTTTAAGAATGGATGATTGCTTGAGTTTAGATTTGTTCAGTAACGGGGAAATAGTTGGCCAGTTTAGTTAACAAATGTGGGGTGAAACGAATGATAGGATTGTTTATGTTGCAAAGACATTAGAGTTTATTACGCCATTTCTTTGTTGGCGCTGAACAGAAACTTCGACTTCGGGTGCTTGGACTGAAGCAGACATCGGCGATCATGATTCTCCATTACAACATAAGTCGTTGTGCGTTGTCTGGTTGTGATGGACACTAGTAATATGGAAAGTTAAGCCACACACAAAGAAGCAGTCCAGTGCATTAGAAGTAGTAACGTGTGTATGGACTACGCTTAAGTTCAAAGTGAGCTAATGCCAAAAAGAATATGACTCTACACTCTTCTCTTTCATTTGATAATTTGATGAGTGTATTATTACTTGTAGCCCGCCTTCTTTTACTTTCCAAATACAGGGTGTAGGCCTATATTTAATGACTGCAATGTGTGAAATGACTGCAGGTCTCCCTGGCCTAGGTGTTAACGTCTTTCTCCGTTATCCCGTATATTCTCGTGAGTAACGTAACCTTTGCGAGAAACGGTAGCGGTTATCGCCGCGTTGGTAACTTACGGGGTATGTGAGCCGGTCGCTCGGAAAGCAATGGCAAACTACAGAGCGTAATCTTGCGTAGTACATCAACAGCAGCTGAAATATGCTGATGTTTATTGCAATGTCCAGTAAGGGATATGCACAAAAAAAGTGTCTGAAATTATTGCCGGTTCAAGTTTTGTATTTACATATTATGTTGCATGAACTTTACAGAGGGTGAATACAAAAGTTGGACAGGCAATACTTTCAAATACTGCATAGTCATTAACAATACACCCTATACATAGTTATGCATGAACAACGTAGCTCAAGCGAGGATCACGTCTGTCCGTCCGTCGGCCCTTCCATCTGTCTATCTGTCTGTCTGTTCTTCGTTCAGTTTATCTGTCCGCCCACCTGTCCATCCATCTGTCCGCCCGTCCGTCCGTTCGTCCGTCCGTCCGTCTGTCTGTCTGTCTGTCTGTCTGTCTGTCTGTCTGTCTGTCTGTCTGTCTGTCTGTCTGTCTGTCTTCAACTGCGGTGAGAGACATATTTCCTTCCTCATGTGATGCTAGGATCGCACTGGCCTCGGAACAATTAAAATATTTTTTTTTCGGCAACATCATGTGCCATGTCGACAGGCGTGAGTGATCACGACTCGCTATCTCACACGACCACCAGTCACAGATCAGTTCTGTGGTATTGTTCGGGTTAACCCTGTGGCCGAACCGTCTAAGTATTAATTCCGTTGTCTTCCTATTGCTATTTTCCCCATCGAGTTTGCCAGCTGTCGTTAAGTTTTCACATGCATTTCTCATCATAACGTGGCGAAACACATTGTCTGTCTAAGTCTATTTATCTCATCTGTTTACGATTTGAATGGGTTAAAAAATATTATTTTTTTAAAGGTCTGTATCATTCTTTTTTCTCTTCGTCCATGGTACTCCTTTTATTTTATATAGAAACCACCTTACCACTGCCATAAGACCATTTTCAGTTTGTCCCCTCATCTCTCTAGGAATTGGAGGCGAGGAAAGGAATCGATCACCACACCTCATTATGTCACCATTTTACAAACGTTCAAACTGCTCATTCCTTTTCATCGTCTTCGTTCCTCTTTTGAGGGAAGTGCATCTTATTAAGTCATGTGTTTCAAAGATCATAATGTCCGATTCGTGGGTAGATGTTCTCTTCTAACAAGTTTGCCAGTACAGTCACCTTACGATCTACTCACTGTAATTACCAAATGCAGCGGGATTTTCAACTTGTACAACTTGCCCACCGGGGCTTCCTGTTCACCATTTTCGCTAGTTATATAACTCACAACCCGAGGGTCTCCTTGGCGGAGTGGTTACGTCGCCTGCCTAGCGCTCAGAAGGTTGTGGCATCGATTCCGGCCAGCGAAGTTCGGTTCACGAGTGCAGTTTTGTCGATACGAATGGCTCTCTGGACAAATCCCCAGCTCTTTGCTGATATCGAACCCATTTACCTTCTAAACCTTATGCGGACATAGCACCTTCTCAGCCACGGCAAACCCTCAGACGATCAGACAATGCGACAGAAAAGAACACGTGCCAAGGAAGTGTTGTATCCAAGCATATTCTAATTCTTGAATAATCAGCGGCAACATTTTCTCCGAGGACGTCGGTGATGACCGCAGGCACCACCTGTCTTTGTCCTCACCCAAGAATAATTTCGGGGTGTCCGGTTTATGGGATCAACTAACTGGGTTTAATTTCCGCATTTGGGGGCGGATCTCGTCAAAATTACGGCTCCCCAAAGACCGGGATTCTTGCCTTGCCAACGGCGCATGCGCCCTATGTCAAAGACGGGATGTTGCGTCAGAGATTTGAACAATATTAGCGCAAGAATTAGAAATAGGAGAAGGCTTAGAAGAAAGGTGACGACAGTGGGATGAAAATTGAAGGGAAGAGTGATGAAAGGTAGTGAGCGATTACTGTGATACATTGATGGTGGTCAGTATTGTAGACGTCATTGCAGAACATGGTATTTAGCTGTTTGATGGACAATGAGGTGATCAATTTTGGTTCCTTGAACAAGATCTTGAGGTGTCTTCTTGCAAGCTACTGTCTGGTGCTATTTTTATATTCTTTATCAGCTTCAGTCGACTAGTGGGATTTTGGTAAACACGCCAAATATGGGGGATGTGGAAGGCAAAGGATAGCAAATGACAGGATGGCTTGGGGGTGAGTATATCGAAAGCGAATGGCTCGGTTGGGGAGTGGAGATGGCGGGGTCGGAGGATTACGGGTAAAAAAAAAAAAAAAAAAGAAGCAGAAGAAGAAAAATGCAACTGTATAACGAACGTTGTATATGTTCTGAGAACATTAATATAGTGTTTTTAGAAATAAAATAAAGACTTACATCATTGTTTCATTGTACAGTCAAATCTCGGTTTTCGTCGGTTTCGGTTTTCATCGATTTTTCCATGTAACATTTGTCTCGTTTTTCGTCGATTGTGTCGGATTTCGTCGAGAAGCCCAAATGGCCTCGCAGCTAATTTTGTGAAAACAAAGGGACCCACGCAGTCTTTTGCTCAGGTTGGTGTTATTTTTCGTTATGTGAACATCACTTGCTAATAATAAAATACGAGAGCGGCATTAAAAGTGCTGAAATCGACCGCATGTACAGGAATTTGCCTTCCACGATAAATTACGTTGTCGCGAAAAAGGAAGCAATAAAGAGGCTAATGTAGCAAAAGACATGAATGTGCTAACGAAACAGAGATTGCAAACAATTGACGGTGTCGAACAAGTATTATTAATTTGGATAAATCAAAAACAGTTAGATGGCGATTCTCTTTCGGATGCAATCATATTTGAATAGGTCAGTCTGTTGTACGCCGATCTCATTAAGAAAATGACTGGGACGAATGCTAGTGCACTTAGTGATTCAACAACCAGCAGATTATGGTTTGAAAAATTCAAGCGGCGCACTGGCATACATTGTGTTACTAGGCATGGCGAAGGTGCGAGTTCGGACACGTCTGGGGCAGAAAAATAGCATCAAACACTATATTCTTTATAAAAATGTATTTGTGGTATATATTTTGGAGTGTCTAGAACGAATTAGTTGAATTTACATTGATTCATATGGAAATACTTGCCTCATTATTCGTCGGTTTCGGGTTTTGCCAATTGCTTTCGAGCGGATTATCGACGAAAACGGAGGTGTGACTGTATAAGCAAAGCATTTCGATAGAATATGACACCTCGACATGATAATCATACTTGCAGATCTAAATTTCCACAAAAACGATCTTTGCCTTGTATAGGAAATATATTGGACGGAGTAAGTTGCCATTAAAATTGATAATGAAGTAGAACTTCTTCTTCTTCTTCTTCTTTTTCTTCTTCTTCTTCTTCTTCTTCTTCTTCTTCTTCTTCTTCTTCTTCTTCTTCTTCTTCTTCTTCTTCTTCTTCTTCTTCTTCTTCTTCTTCTTCTTCTTCTTCTTCTTCTTCTTCTTCTCCTCCTCCTCCTCCTCCTCTTCCTCCTCCTCCTCCTTAACCTTCCCGAGGATTTCGTAGGACGTTTGACTCTCACTGTGGTGGTGTTATCCCCCATCCCAGCTGGTCCATTTAGAACAGCCGAAGACATGCTGGTTAGCCCTCAGTGGAAGTCAGGGGCAGACCATGGGCTTTCTCCGCCATCCAAGGAGGCTTCCATAATTGCAGAGTCGACACATAGTGCTCTGGTACTGGGCTCACCCAAGGAATCGTCACGTCCTGCACATGGCTGCTTAGCCTCACTTCCGCATATTGGGCCTTCCAGTCACCACAAGCTGCTCCTCTGGAAACCAGAAGAATGCAGTCTGCAGATGACATCCACACAGTGAGCTTTCGATTCGGACTACCCACGTAATGAATGTGCTATCCAAGCAATATTCAATTTCGTGCCGCCGTGCACGTTTTCACCTTTGATGACGCCCACACAATGAGCTTTCGATTCGGACTTTCCACGTAATGGATTTCCTAACCAAGTAATATTCCTTTTCATGCCTCTAGGACGCATTTGCTACCGACATACCTGTGGTATGAAGTGTGGCAGTCTAAATACTTCTTCGTGCACCTTTAGATATCAATCTGAATGTAGTTAAAGTAAGCTGCAGTCAACTTGAGCTTGTTGATATCTCCATAGAGCTTGTCCTCGAATGAAGCAGGTGTGGGCCAAAATATCTTTCTGTGTTCTGCATATATTGGGCACTCCTGCAGCAAATGTTTAGCTGTCATTTTACTAGTTCCACAATTACATTCATCAGTATCTCCTATCTTTAGTTTATTGAACAAGTGGTATTTCAGCCTGTTATGTCCTGTGCGGAGCCTGAAGATTATTCACTTTGGTCGAGTTTGTAATATGCATCATCTTTCTGGTGGCCTGGATGCTCTGATTCCCATTTGGTTCCATAAGTGCTTTATTATAGGTTATGTCTATGTCAGGCTGAGCCCTCTTTTGCTAGTTTGTCAACCTCGTCATTTCCAGGTATACTGCAATGTGATGGGATCCACTGTATTACAACTTTTTTAGATTTCTGACATAGTCCTTGGAGTGCTGCTCTTAGGTCAGCTAGTTTTGTGCTGTTTTTGCTCTTCAGTATTGAAACAGCTGACTTTGCATCTGTGAAGATAGCTATTTGCTTCTCTTTATTTTCCTCCATCAAGAGCATTTCTGCTGCAGTTTTCAAAGCCTCTACATCCGCTTTGAAGTTACTTGAAAATTTTCCAGTTGCCACTGACTGTGTTTTTTTTTTTCCACTCCATTTTTTAAGTTTAGGAGAATTTCTCCTCCTCCATTTTCTATTGAATTAATGGCTGATCCATCTGTATATGCATGGGACCAATTGCTACTTGGGTAATGTTCTTTTATGTAGTTTAGAGCTATTTTTCTTCTTTCTGTTTCATTCTGAGTGTTCTTTTTCTCAATACAAGGAATATTTTCTATCAGCACAGGCAGTTGCTGCTGTCTCCAAGCTGGGAACTTGTGTGCATTGTAAATGGGTTTGACTGTTGATATGTTAATATAGGATCTGCCCTAATCTTTCGTTTTTCGATTTTGTGGAGGATGTCTCCTGTGCAGAAAGCTAAGTCTGGAGTAGAAGTGGTAATCCATCTTCTGGAGTAGAAGCTCGGTGTGTCATCCGCTTTGTTGAGTAGATGGAGATTTGAGTCTATTTCCCAGTCCTCCACTTCATCTCCTCTTTTGTCAGTATCTGGGTGTCCCCATCTTTCTGAACGGCTATTAAAGTCTACGACAACAATGCAATTTGTGTCAGTTATTTTCATGTTTGAGAGTGTAAGATCCTTATCTGCCGGGCTATACAGATTGTAGATTCTTATTTTCACGTCCTTTATCATTATATCAACACCTATAATTTCCGTTTGGTTGTCAGAGATCACAGATACTTGGCTGCAAGGTATTGTATTTCGTGTAAGTATTAGAACTCCTCCTTTGTGTCCTTCGCGGTCAAAACGTGTGGCCTGATATCCCTTGACTTAAAATTTGCGATTGGCGTTGAGGTGTGTCTCTTGAGTGCATGCCACATCTATTCTATCTTTATGAAGACGCTGTGTTAGGGGGACTTCCTTGTTATATACTCCTTCGGCATTCCACTGTAGTTTATTGAGTGTCCGGGGTGTTTGGTCAATAGCTCTTAACCTACTCCTCTGTGCCTTGACTCCACAGCACAGGGGAAAGTGATCACCAGTAGTCAAGGGTGGATCCCCTCGAGGCAGAGGGCCCGGCACTGTCACCGCCTGATGGGACTTCGCGGGATTAGTACCATAATGATTAATTTTAATTTGTGACATCATGAAATAAGTTACGTTGCACTGCTTTGTCAAGCCTGTGGATCAGTACATCCGATTTCGACAAGCATTTGTTCGGGGTGCTTTCCTTAGCCTTTGACGTTCCCAGTCTACCTACAAGGCAGTAGGTTTGTGTATCGCTTGGTCTGGTCCCTCTCCCTTGACCTGTCCGACATGGGTGACCCTACCAGTAGCTGTGCTACAGTCGGCATAGCTCTTGGGGTCATTGGAACACTCAAGCCTCTCTACCTCGTCACGGTGGACACACAGCAGAGGGGTAACTTGACTTCCATAACTTGACTTCCATAACTTGACTTCCATAACTTGACTTCCATAACTTGACTTCCATAACTTGACTTCCATAACTTGACTTCCATAACTTGACTTCCATAACTTGGATCCATAACTTGACTTCCATAACTTGACATCTATAACTTGGATCCATAACTTGACTTCCATAACTTGGTTCCCATATCGTGGATCTATAACTTGACTTCCATAACTGAGATCTATAACTTGACATATATAACTTAACTTCAATAACTTGACATCTATATCTTGACATCTATAACCTGGATCCATAAACTGGCTTATATAACTTGACTTCCATAACTGAAATCTATAACTTGGCTTCAATAACTTGACATCTACAACTTGACATCTATAACCTGGATCCATAAATTGGCTTATATAACTTGACTTCAATAACTTGACATATATAACTTGACTTCAATAACTTGACATATATAACTTGATTTCAATAACTTGACATCTATAACTTGACTTCAATAACTCAGATCTATAACTTGACATATATAACTTGACTTCAATAACTGAGAACTATAACTTGACATCTATAACTTGACTTCAATAACTGAGATCTATAGCTTGGCATATATAACTTGACTTCAGTAACTCAGATCTATAACTTGACATATATAACTTGACTTCAATAACTGAGATCTATAACTTGACATATATAACTTGACTTCAATAACTGAGATCTATAACTTGGCATACATAACTTGACATCAATAACTGAGATCTATAACTTGACATATATAACTTGACTTCAATAACTCAGATCTATAACTTGACATATATAACTTGACTTCAATAACTGAGAACTATAACTTGACATATATAACTTGACTTCAATAACTGAGATCTATAACTTGACATATATAACTTGACTTCAATAACTGAGATCTATAACTTGACATATATAACTTGACTTTAATAACTCAGATCTATAACTTGGCATATATAACTTGACTTCAATAACTGAGATCTATAACTTTGCATATATAACTTGACTTCAATAACTGAGATCTATAACTTTGCATATATAAGTTGACTCCAGTAACTGAGATCTATAACTTTGCATATATAAGTTGACTTCAATAACTCAGATCTATAACTTTGCATATATAAGTTGACTTCAATAACTGAGATCTATAACTTGACATATATAACTTGACTTCAATAACTTGACATCTATAGCTTGACTTCTATAACTTGACTTCTATAACCTGGATCCATAACTTTGCTTATATAACTTGACTTCAATAAGCTGACGTCTATAACTTGGATACATAACATGCCTTTCATAATTTGGTTCCAATAACTTGGGTCTATACGGTCTCAGTGGCTAAGGGCTTGCGAACGCGGTTTGTGAGCCCGTATACCCGGGTTCGAAACACAGCGGTGCTGGTTTTTTTCGAAAAAGGTATAGGGGCCGGTCGTTCAGAAAGCAATGGCAAACTACTGAACGTAAAATTTGCCCAGGAATCACGAACAGCGGAAATGCTGGGGTTGACTGCTACGTCCTGTGAAGGACATGCAACTTAATTTTTTAAATAACTTGATTTCCATAACTTAGATTCTCTCTCCTTTTTTTTAAATTTTCGCTTAACGAAATTAGAAATGTGTTTATAGTATCAATTGAAACATGTGCACGACTTAATTTTTTATATGTGATACTTTAGTTTTCTAGGTAAGTATTCTTATTTTGTTGATCAAATCTGTCCATGTGTCAGTCATGTCGAGGAACTTCCCCGTTATATGTTGTGTTCCTTGGCTTCTCTCTCGAATTCTCTGACCTAGAAAATCCTCCATTGACGCCACAAATGTTTCACAAACACACACAGTCCGCTTAATCTCATTTTATCATTTCGTGCTCTACCGCGCTCCCATAGAAACCTCAAGGTTACGATGAAACAAAGGTTCTCAAACTTCGGTTCCCCCGGGCTTCGCCTTCTAAACTAAAACGTACTGAGCATCACATGAACGTTGTTTCATAGAGAGAAATTACATGAAGTATGTTTGCTGCTTTGATATATCATGCTGGTGTGGCTTATCGTTAGTGAACTCATGCCGAGTTTGAAGTCAAGCGTAGACCATTTGCGAGTGGTTCGTTATTCGTTGATTTTTCATAGTGGTTTGAGCATCGGCAGTTCAATAAGCAATGGTAAATTCACCAGCCTCGTGCAGCAAGTCCGAGGCAGAACGCCGCTCTCATCACGGCGCGCTGATAACTCTCTCGATCTCTCATTCACTTTCATGCCCACGGTGAGTGCAATGTATTGTATTTATCACTATGATGATATACCCTTGCTTCTACTTCCAGTAACCACGCCTGACATCTCTGTCCTTTCCAAGCCACTGTGCGTCAAATTTATTGTTTTCTTTTTCATATCCTTTTTACAAATGAAGATCGTAAACTGATTAGAGACATTAGACTTAGACAGTCAAATTTTTTTGGCAAGTCATGAGAAGAAATGAATTGGAGAACTTGGTGACAACTGGCAAGATCGAGGGGAAGAGAAAAAGGGGAAGACCGAGAAGTAAATACCTGAATGGCTTGGTCACGTGGCGTGGTCGAGACAGGAACACGGAGCTGATCCACGACTCTGGTGATCGAGTGAGCTGTCAGAACATGACCGCCCACGCTTATCGGCATGGCACATGATGGATGGATGGATCCTTTTTACAGGACATCGCTGTCAATACCCGCATTTTACTGCTGTTGTTGATGTCTTGGCAATTTTACGTTCAGTAGTTTGCCAATGCTATCTGAATGACCGGCACCCATACCAACTCGTTAAAACCCAGTGCAACGCGGTCTGCTGCAAAATCGATGGCAGGTGTGTTTCGAACGCTGGTAAACGGGCTTACGAATCCGTGTCCCTAAGACCTTTGCACGGAGACCGGCAGAGTAGTTATGTATACGGAACACGGTACTATTTATGGACTGTTTTCTTCGTGTTCAGATCTTGTAAGATTTCATGTTGTTTTCTCCTTCTTTATTCACGATATTCTAAGAATTTGTAACATTTAATCTCACATAGTAACAGTTTTCTTCAATGGCAATGACTGTTCAGAGGGTAAACTACTGAACTCATAATTGGCTTTAAAAAAACCACAAACAGGCAAGAAATGTTGGGGTTGATTGTGACGTCCTATAACGGATACCATGTTTACTCTACGATAAAACATCAAATTTAATTGATAGTTAACGGAAAAGGTAAAAGATTATGGCAAATGCAGTTCAGTGAACGGAGTATGTCCCCATAATAAATGGATAGCCCCGAAACTAAGTGACGGGAGGGAACTCGCTTGTCTCAACAGAGGACAATTGCTATCAAAGGCGGATGTAAGAAGTCATCTATGTGAATATGGAAGACAAGGTAAAACGACCACTTTATCTTCCAAAGAATTGGCTTGCATTTAATTTATTTGACGTTGTAATGAACCCCAGCAGTTACAGGCTTTTGTGATTTACTAGGCAATGTTAGTGCAGTAGTTTGCCATTGCCTTATAAACGGCCAATGCCTCGTGGAATCTAAATCAACGCAAAGCAGTCTGCTTTCAATTCACCCTCAGCTGGTTTCGAGCATTAGACTCAGTATGACGAGGAATTGTAAACTGCCCGTCTCATTATCCCCTAAGCCACAGTTCCGGTTAGGAACCGAGTACTCCTGGGAAAATGAAAAGTGTCTTATGCAATAAGCCACTTTCATTGAATGCCAGATAGCGAGTACTGGGATGTTATATAGAACCTGTTTTACTGTATGTTACTGAATCGTGGAGAGTGAACGAATAAAATAGAAAGAGCTTAGACGCATCGGAGTGTGGTTATTGAGAGGAATGTTGCGAATACTTGTACTTTGGACTGTCTGAGTAACAGAGAACGATTGCTTGGCAGGGGCTAATGAAACTAAAACATTATACACAACTATAAGAAATAGACTGTTTTCTTTGGCTATATAGTGACAAAAGAGGCGTTAAAAGCATAGTGACTACATGACAGATCTATGGTAGAAAACACAGAGTCAAACAGAGAAACATAATGATAGATTGACTGAGACGGGGTATGAGGGATATTTTCAATGGAATTGAACTACGACACCAAGGACGGAGATCTGTGTTGAGAACTAACATCTACGCCAGATTTCAGGGCGCGCGATGCTGGTGATATAATGTCCCACAAGAATAAGTTGTTGCATGAAGATAGTATCCCCAAGGATAAGTAGTCAACTCTGCACTAAAGTTGAGGAGGGAAATTGCTTGTCATGGCAGCCAGATATTGCTGTCACAGGCGACGTTCAGAAACCAACTAGTTGCTCATGGAAGACAAGGGAAAACAACGCTTGTCTGCAAGCCCGATGGTCACGTTTTTCTAATCCCCATCGAGACTACAATTTATTTTATAACTGACCTGATTTTTAAGGTCGACCCAGTCTAAAAATAAGTACCAGAAACTGGTTTGGGAAGACAGGGCGGCCGGTGTGATATTGATCACATAATTCATCAAGTGTCGATTATTTTATACAAACATGGGGCTAGCAACATTTAACCACGTCTCACGATGTGAAAAAGGGTCCTTATCGTTTATTTTACTTGACTTTGTCACGACATAGTATATGTACCGGCCCAATAGTTCTCACCCCAAAGACGGTATGTGCTATGAGACTACCATTTACCTTTACATGCTTTGCTTGTATTTCAGCCATATACGCGACTCTATCGTTTCCGTCTTGATAGACAATAGTTTGTAAAATGGAGTTATACATCTACATAGTACAAAGCCTGGGTTGAGTTTAGACACCATGTTTTGCCCATACAGCATGAGCCTTCTCTCGGCCTGCCTAGTTTACACCACAGGAAAGGTGACACAATACGTCTGAAACAAGAAAAGCTGCATAAGCTGCCGTATCAACAAAAAAAAACAAAAAAACAATGCTCTAATTATCTGCCTGTCGGAGCTTCGACCCTATACCAGATGCTGACCAGAGCCTTGGGCCTGGTCTGCCCTACCATGACATTTAATCTTTAGGTTGCATTTCTTCGCACGTGGGTAAGGCTTGTACCCTCCAAATTGTGCTACTCCGCCCGAAGCCGCTAGCACAATATAGTGTGTCGAGTTTAGTAATCGCCGCTCAAAATTCGGCGCTAACAGAAAGCAGGTAGTACACCGTCTATTATCATACAGTAGCTCAGTCATATCTGACCAAGGCCTGAATTTATTGCTTGAGAACCTCTGCAGTAAACGGATTATCAACCTATAAGGCGGTGTCCCATTAGAGGCAGACAGTTCAAACGGGAGGAACACCCAGTTTAAAGAACTATTGTTGCTGCTTTCAGCCAGTTTTTTTGTCCAGGGCCTGGTGTCCTGTGGCTAGAACTGTTGACTAGGACAAGGACTTCAAGTATGGACCAGACTGGGTAGGGCGACCGTGTAACTTTAACGTCTTGAGTTCGCTTCATGTGGCAGATAAGAGACCTGGGCGGTGTTAATTTTTATTCTCACTTCCCCCCTGTCAAAAAACTTGACACGAATGCACTTTATGGTATGGATTCATCCTTTCAGCTTCCATTATGTTGTAGCCAACATCATCTGGCATCTACTGTGTGGGAGTGTAGGCCATATTTCACACTGACTTCTTGTTTAGAAAGCAATGTCAAGCTACCGAACGTACAACTGTCTGGAAAATCATCGTCACGCAAACAACATGTAACATTTAGTAAGAGAGGCTGGTCTGAATACACGGGTGTAAAGACAATAGATATGAATTAAAAGTTAGTAGTATATCCTTTACAGGACGTTACAGTCAACACCAGCATTTTTTACTGTTGTGATCTCTTGGCAAACTTACGTTGAATAGTTTTCCATTGCTTTCTGAACGACCGGCAACCATACCATTTCGTAAATATCCAACGCAACGTTATCTGCTGCCAAATCGCGCGCAACTGTTTTTCGAAGGCAGGTATGCAGGATCACAAACCACGTCCGTAACCTCTGAGCCACGGAGCAGACACATGTGAATTACAATAGTAAAAAATAAGCAAAGGATCATTTTGCGCGCCATAAGATACACTCGACATGTGTGCTGGACAGATATTGATAGACTCATATTGATAGACTCATATTGATAGACTCATATTGATGATAGATTCATATTGATAGACTCATATTGATGATAGATTCATATTGATATACTCATATTGATAGATTCATATTGATAGACTCATATTGATGATAGATTCATATTGATAGACTCATATTGATGATAGACTCATATTGATAGACTCATACTGATGATAGATTCATATTGATATACTCATACTGATGATAGATTCATATTGATATACTCATATTGATAGATTCATATTGATAGACTCATATTGGCAGACTCATATTGACAGACTCATATTGACAGACTCATATTGATAGACTCACATTGACAGATTCATATTGATAGACTCATATTGATAGACTCATACTGACAGACTCATATTGATAGACTCATATTGACAGACTCATATTGACAGACTCATATTGACAGACTCATATTGATAGACTCATATTGATAGACTCATATTGATAGACTCATATTGTTACACACAGTGGGTGATGTGGTCAGTATCTCACGCTGACCGTCTCTACATCCCAAGTCATTTCCTGGTACACATTTAAGGCTGAATCGATCTCACAGCCCAGTTCAAGTTCTTTTTTTCTTTAATTCGAATCCTCTCAAGTGCGGATGAATCCCGTGACCACCGCGCCGGCAGGCCAGCATCTAACTACTGCCCAATCTCGGCTCCCATGTATTGGAACATCATGCAGATAATCATCATGATCATCATGTAGCAGATCCTTTGTAGAAAGTTGCTCTCATCACAGCGTTGAAAAGCCCCTCGACCTCTGGCTCGGGTTTCTGCAATGTCTAGTGTGCTGCTTCGCGCTGGTCGAGCCCTGCTTTGCTTCCAGAAACCACGCCTACGTCACTTTCTCTCCAAGCCACTGTGACCTGTAATATTGCCGAAGTATAGGCTGTATATTTAATGACTGTGCAGTGTTTGAAATATTGACGGTCCAAGTTTTGTGTTCACCCTGTGTAAAGTTCAGGTAATATAATAGGTAAATACAAAACTTGAACCGCAATATGTTCAAACTGCACAGTCATTAAAAATACACCGTGTATTATAGATTGTGAGACATGATACTGTTTTTAACGAGCCAAGTTTCATCAATGTTTAGATTTGGTTATCATCATCATTATCAAGTGTCATGCCAGCTGGCGTAGGCGTTCATGACTTTCCACAGAGCTCGGTCTTTGGTTTTCTGGATGAACACTGATGATGGTATTCCTCCACGGTCCCAATCCATCCAGCATCACTTACCTTGGTTTGTCTCTGCCTCTCTTCCCCTCGATCTTTCCAGTTGTCACGATGTTCTCCGATGCTGCTCTTCTCATCACATGATCAAAGAAAGCTGTTTGTCTCTTTTTTGTTGTTGTATACAATGTTCTAGATTCATTAGCCTCTTTCAGGCAGTCGTTGTTAGTTACTCTGGCAGTCCAAGGAATTAGAAACATCCGTCTCAGAAACCACATCTCTGTTGCTCCCAAGTACTTCCTAATTTGTTCATTTACTTTCCAAGATTCACAGCCATACAGCAAAAAAGGTTCTATATAGCACCCCAGCACTCCCTTTCTTACATTCAATGATAGTGACTTATTGCATAAGATATTCATCATTTTCTGAAATGCAGCTTTTGTTTGCCCTATTCTGCTCTTAGTCTCTGTTGTGCATCTTCCATTTGATGTTATAAATGCCCATAGTTATTTAAAACTATGCACTTGGTTAAGAGGTTTTCCTTCTATTTCTATTTCACAGTTTGGTGTCACCTTTTTCTTTGATATCACCATTGTTACTGTTTTCTTGATATTCAAAGAGAGTCCTTTCTTCAAACAAATGTTATGGATCTTTTCCATTATCCGCCACCAATAAATACTGTGTCATCTGCATATGTATATTGTTTATATTATAACCTCCGAATGGTATTCCCGGCTTCTCTTTGATCTCTCTCATTATTACTTCGCTATAGTCTGGCAGTCCAAATAAGTACCAGAAATCTCTTAGGAAGTAAAGGCGGATGTCCTGATATTGACTACACCACTTGTGGAGTGCCGATAGGTCTATACAACTATAGGTCTATACAACTATAGGTCTATACAACTATAGGTCTATACAACTATAGGTCTAGCACCATATTCCCATTACACCTACAGAAGTATACAAGTTTGTTGAACTAAACACCCTATACCCATTGCTCATCAAAGTGTGTCCAAGAGCCCTTTACATTTTCCTGCTGTATGTACCATTCATCTCATCAGGTTCCTCTTGTAACTTGCGGTTCCGGGAAGGTAACCCGGCCAACAAATGCCTGAAGAAGTCGGATGTGTCGGCCGAAAGATTCAACTATCGCAGCTCTGCTTTAAACAGGCGCAACGCAATTACGTCTAAAACAACATTCCGGATGAACGCAGAAGAAGACGTAATAACTTGCGGTCTCGAGGTAAAGTATAAACAGCGGGAGAGTTCTCGTTCATAGGCTTCATGTATCGAGATTTCCGTGGACTCTGTAATTCCCTCTATTCATCGTTTACGTGACCGACCTCTGTTTCTGCTACGGTTTGGTCTGTACATCATTGCTTGTTGTGGTATACTGTTAGTTGGTAATCTAGTTATATGGCCAAATCATTTAACTTCCTATTTTCTGATGAAATCTAGCGCTGCTATAACCACCACTTATATATACTACCATTTATCATCAGCATGTGCCATGCTCAAATTTGTGGACTATTACTATAAACTCGCTTTCTCACACTATCTTCAGAGATTCAGATCTACGACAGTGCATGGTACAAATATCACAACGGAGAAGAGATGTCTTTGTCTGTGAATATTTGCATTTAGCAGTTTGTGGGCCTTTAACGAAATGAGAGTTAAAGAGTGCAGCCTTGCAGTTAAGGCTATCCGCAGACACATGTAATGCATCCACTAACAATGGATGCCCGACAACGGGGAATAACGAGCTAACGAAAAGTGACAACTGAAATAGCAACTCTTGAACAACGGGGATCGAAACCGACAGTAATAGAAAACAAGACAAGAAGAAGCTATTCCTTGAAGAAAGCACCCGGCGCTTCTTGAGATTTCAGAAATCACACCTTTGCCACTTGTAACAACCTCATAGCGTTTCCTCGCACCCTCCACTGGTCCCATTTTTCATCATTTCTCTCCCAAAAATGTCTCCCGTAATCCCCCAAATAACCGCCATATTACTTGCACTTGACCTTTGACCGCAGTAATATTCTCGTTACCGAGTCACACAGATGTTCTTCGGCCAATTACTCCGATCAACGAAATAGTGCGTAAAGTTCCACAATGCATCGCGCGCGACTCTGCGTCCGCCACGTGACCTTTAATTAAATTGTAGTTACTTCCTTTGACCTGGAGTTATTCAATAGATCCGCAAATCCGAGAGCTATTCAGGGAAGTCCAGGGGCGCCAGGCCCACTTTCTGGAGTGTGTGGAGCACAATGCCCCGACCTGTCCTACGGAGAGCTCATTGAGTGCAACGAGAAGGCCCAGTGATCTTGATTCTCGGACTAGCTGTGCCTGTTAAATTACTTTACTGCATCCTACTTCTATTAGATTGTCTGAAAGATGGGGTTAATTAACTATACGTGGAATAATGCAAGCAGAAATGAATTGCTCAGTTAATAATTTATAAATTATTTATATTTATTATTTAAATAATTTATAAGTAAAATACAAAGAGTGTTGAAGTGGTATATACAACATGCTCTACTGCATGGGCCGGCTCCGTGGCGAAGGTTTCACGGACGCAGTTCGTAATCGCGCATACCGCGTTCGAAACACAGCTGCAGGCGATTTGGCAGCAGACCGCCTTGCGTTGGGTTGTTTTATAAAATAGTATGGGTGTCGTTCGTTTAGAAATCAATGGCAAACTACTGAACGTAAACTAACGAAGAGATCACAAACAGCCAAAAAAAATGCTGGTCCTGTAAAGGATATACAACTAACTAACTACTGCATTGAAGTGAATCATGGAACAAATTAGAAACGTCCTCTGTGGCCAAGGAGTAGCGAACGCGAATCGCAATGACTCAAACCGCGTTTGAAATCAGCTGCAGTCGATTTGAACGTAAACTTGCCAAGACAATAACAGCAGTAAAATGCTGGTGTTGACAGCGATGTCCTGTAAAAAGAATATGCCCAAACAAGAAAAAAGAAAAGCTTGCATGGTAAATTAAACACGGCCTAAAAATATTGGGGGTGATTGCGACGTCCTGTAAAGAACATACTATATCAGTGGTTCGCAACCTTTTTTGGCCCGTGCCCCCTTCACCATATTTTTAGGACGTCATTCCCCCCCCCCCCATCATATTTTTAGAACGTCATTCCCCCCTTTCGTATTTCTTCCCTAAAAATGTCCCCCTGCCCCTACACAGTATACGTAATAATTGAAGCTAAATTTAATAGCACAAACTAAAACAGGTCTAGACGTCCACATAAAACGTGATTTGTGGGTCTACTTACTTTATAAAATGAATTTTAGAAGGGTGAGACGTACAGAACCGTAAAGTATGAAGGGAAAAACAAGACCACGTAATCGGTTCTTGTATTAACGCAATCTTGAAATAATCTTCATCCCACCCCCTCCCTCCCTGGAAACCCCAAAATTCCCCCCTAGGGGGAAATTCCCCACCGGTTGAGAGCCACTGTGCTAGATGTATTCATTTTTTTTTGTTTTTTTTTTTGCTTAGGCAACCGAGATGTAGTTCCTGGTGGAAGGTTGTGAATGCCTTGGACTGCAAGAGTAACGTCTGCGTTCGTCAGGAATGTTGTTTTAGACGTAATTACGTTGTGCCAGTTTACAGCAGAGCTGCGGTACTTGCGCCTTTTTGCCGACACATCCGACTTCTGCGGGCATTTCTTGACCGGGTTAACCTTCCCGGGGCTAGAGTAAATAACAACGAGTGCCGGGAAATGCACATGACTGTAGAAAATTGTATACAACTACAAGAGAAGTCAGCGTGACCGAATGGATAAGAACGCTCGTTCTAACACATCCAGTGTGCTGATGCTGAAGTTGGAGGTTCAATCCGTATACTGGTCAGTTGGATTAAAATGTTAACCTCTTGTCCTTGACTTGGGGACAATGATGGTTCTTTTTGTTGGCAAATCACTAATACTAGACTTGTACCGGCTGCATTTTTAATGACTGTGCAGTGTTTGAAAATATTACCGGTCCACGTTTTGTATTTACCCTCTGTAAAGTTCATGCAACATAATAGGTAAATACAGAACTTGGACCGGCAATATTTTCAAACACTGCACGGTCATTAAAAATACACCCTATATTAATCCTTGTGATTAAACAGCGATTAGTGCACAATTATGAACGTCACATATAAAGCTGAACCCAGAACAGACATTGATAACCTGTATATGTTAAGTTAGTTGTATATCCTCTACAGGACGTCGCAGTTAACCCCAGCGTTTCTTGAATATCTGTGATCTCTTGGCAAGCCCACGCTCAGTAATTTGCCATTGCTTTCTGAACGACTGGGGAACTCATGCCATTTTATAAAAATAAAAAAATAAAAAAACACCAACGTAAGGCGGTCCGCTGCCAAATCGCCAGCAGCAGTGGTATCTGGGATAACGAACTGCGCCCGTGTTACCTTCGCCACGGATCGGGCAACCTGTATATGATTGGTTTAAAAACAGTTACTTTGGCCATAGTAAACGCCACAATGGCTCGGAAAGAGGGGTGATGGAAGGCGTGGTGCCCAGAAGAGGCTGTGGTCAGCCAGCACGAAGATAGACACAGGACATTGCAGGCAGCGTCTGCGAGAGGATGGATGGCGCGGGAGAAATGGCCAGAGATTGAGAAATTTATCCGCGGGATCTGATATGTGGGACATTCTGCAAAGGATGTGGAACTCCATGCTGATATGCAAATATGTATCATTTCTATACCAAAGGATGTGGAACTCCATGCTGATATGCAAATATGTATCATTTCTATACCAAAGGATGTGGAGCTCGATGCTGATATGCTAATATGTATCATTTCTATACCAAAAGATGTGGAGCCCGATGCTGATATGCTAATATGTATCATTTCTATACCAAAGGATGTGGAACTCGATGCTGATATGCTAATATGTATCATTTCTATACCAAAGGATGTGGAGCTCGATGCTGATATGCTAATATGTATCATTTCTATACCAAAAGATGTGGAGCCCGATGCTGATATGCTAATATGTATCATTTCTATACCAAAGGATGTGGAACTACATGCTGATATGCTAATATGTATCATTTCTATTCCAAAGATGTGGAGCTCGATGCTGATATGCTAATATGTATCATTTCTATACCAAAGGGTGTGGAGCTCGATGCTGATATGCTAATATTATTTCTATACCAAAAGATGTGGAGCCCGATGCTGATAAGCTAACATCTATCATTTCTATAACTAAGGGGTTGTACCATTGGTCGTCATCATCATCAACTTTTGAATCAAGCATCGTGGGGGATGAATAATTGTCGCTCAAGCGCCCGATGGGTGGCATTGGATAGTGTCCTCCCGTGTGATTATACAATGTCTTTGATGTTGTCAATCCATTTTCTTCTCGGGAGTCCTCTTGCTCTCGTGTCTTAGCTTCTTCGTTGTAGGGCAAGAGCTGGTTGTTGGTGTTGCATTCTACCGAGATGGCCAAACCATTTGATCTTCTGTCTTTTAATATATGTTGCACAAGGTGTTCATCCCACTGTCTGTCTGGTAAATCATTTCTTATTGGTCTCGGATTGTTAAGTTGGCAGCTATCCTCATTGGTAATGACTAAAGACTTAAAATTGAAAAGCATTTTATTTTTGCGCTAGCTCGCTTTGAACTCAAGAATAGTCCATACACACTACTTCAAGAAGCACTGGACTCTATTTTGCGTGTGGGTTAGCTTTCCCTGTTACCAGTGTCCCTCGTCATCATGTGAACCCTCTCCGGCTTAAGAGGTACTTGTAATCTACACCCCAAGTCAAGTACGAGAAGTCAACATGTTAATCCCAACTCTCCAGTCTAGGGGTTGAACCCCTTACCCCAGCATCATCACACCGGATGTTTAACTGAAAATGCAATTTGAACATGAAACAAATATGACATTAATAAGCACTGAATACTATTTTAATATGGAATAAAGGAAATGATTAATAGAACATTTGAGTAACAAGATAAACATCTCCCGGTTTTTAATCATTGATAATTGATGCAACATTTTACTATCATTTAAACCAGTAAAAGTACATGCAGAAATATTCTTGTGCGAAATGTTAGCAAAGTATTTACTCTTCATAAATTATTGCAAAAATATAATCAAAAAATATACACCAGCATTACTGTACATGTAAGTACATTCCAGAACAAAGCATCACTGAAACTGTAGCTATTTGTTCAACTGAAACATTACATGAAGAGTAGTAACATTGTATAGTAACAAATAACATATACGCTACATAATGTAAATCTATATTAACAAAATAAATACGGGAACAGTTTTGTGAACAAAACATTATATACATTAACAGAAATATGGAATGTTCGTGAAATATGTTGTCTAAAGACAAAAGCATGATGAACAAGCTATTTTGAAATCCGAATAAACAACAGATACAAAATACGCTTTATTAAACACAATCTACCCACCAACAACATTATGCTGTTACAGTTCAACACAATATACCCATCAACATTATGCTGTTACCGTTCAACACAATATATCCACCAACATTATGCTGTTACAGTTCAACACAATATACCCATCAACATTATGCTGTTACAGTTCAACACAATATACCCACCAACATTATGCTGTTACAGTTCAACACAATATACCCATCAACATTATGCTGTTACAGTTCAACACAATATATCCATCAACATTATGCTGTTACCGTTCAACACAATATATCCACCAACATTATGCTGTTACAGTTCAACACAATATACCCATCAACATTATGCTGTTACAGTTCAACACAATATACCCACCAACATTATGCTGTTACAGTTCAACACAATATACCCATCAACATTATGCTGTTACAGTTCAACACAATATATCCATCAACATTATGCTGTTACCGTTCAACACAATATACCCACCAACATTATGCTGTTACAGTTCAACACAATATACCCATCAACATTATGCTGTTACAGTTCAACACAATATACCCACCAACATTATGCTGTTACCGTTCAACACAATATACCAACCAACATTATGCTGTTACCGTTCAACACAATATACCCACCAACAATATGCTGTTACAGTTCAACACAATATATCCATCAACATTATGCTGTTACCGTTCAACACAATATACCCACCAACATTATGCTGTTACAGTTCAACACAATATACCCATCAACATTATGCTGTTACAGTTCAACACAATATATCCATCAACATTATGCTGTTACCGTACAACACAATATACCCATCAACATTATGCTGTTACAGTTCAACACAATATACCCATCAACATTATGCTGTTACAGTTCAACACAATATACCCACCAACATTATGCTGTTACAGTTCAACCCAATCTACCCACCAACATTATGATACCAGTAGTGGTCAACGAGGGTGCCTCAGTAGCGTAGTGGTCAGCATGCTTGCAGGGTGGTAATGGGTTCAAATTAGTTTAGTTTAGTCGTCGGATCAACATAACAGCACACGGGTGTAACCCATTAGTGCTCCGTTCTACTCCTAACTCAATAACTCAAACCGGAGTCCTTATAATCTCTCAGCTCAGCGCACGAACTCCGTAGCACAGGCGAGGATCCTGAAATACTTTGGGCAGATTTTTAACTTGAAATTTTGCCCAGGCAGCACCGTTAGACTACTCTTTTTCGATTTCCAAGTGCCAAGGGATTTCTTTACATGCGCAACAACGGGCGTCCTATCTCTGTTTCTTTTTTAATGGGTTCAAATTCACATCAAGAGGGATTTTGAAAATTAGCCAGAGCTCGCTGGTCAACTGTCCTTAACATTGGTACCAGAAATATCTTGGGAGATAAAGGTGACCGGTCCGATGTCGACCACATCATTCACCTAGTGCCTGGTTGGTCTATACAAGTATTGGGCTAGCACCATATACCCAACACACCTTACAGTGTGTAAAATGGTCCTCTACCTTCACCTTCAACAACCAGCGAAGAGCCGCTACCAATGGTTGCTACCAATATTTGAAATGGGAAAATGACAGCAAAAACATCACATAACAGAGATTAAATGTCTGTGAAGGACACTTAAATGTGAAAGACAATGAAGATAAGGAATGCCGCTAGAAAGCAAGTAGGCACATTGTCAATAAGTAAACATAAGCACGTTGTCAATAGGTAAAGATAAGAAATGACATCAGGTAGCAAGTAAGCACATTGTCCAATAAGTAAACATAATAAATGACTTCAGAAAGCAGGCAGACACATTGAAGGAAGTAATAAATAAGGATAAGAAATGACACCAGGAAGAGAGCAGGC
Organism: Cepaea hortensis; assembly: GCA_963921405.1. Lineage (NCBI taxonomy): Eukaryota > Metazoa > Mollusca > Gastropoda > Stylommatophora > Helicidae > Cepaea > Cepaea hortensis. The sequence continues at coordinate 60,157,639 of OY992891.1, forward strand.
TCGTTCTCAATAAGATAAGAAATTGCACAGCGACGCACGTTGGCACATTGTCAATAAGTAAAGATAATTAATGACATCATGAAGCAGGCAGGCACATTGTTAATGAGTAAATTAAAGGACTCTTGTCTGGGTCGCTGGGTGTATTGTGCACGTTTAACTGATTCAGCGCAAAAGGATAATATATCGCCACATATGATCTTCCATTTGGAGCGAAGGACGATATATCACTACACCAAGGTCATCGTGTTATTTGTTTTGTTTGTGTACCTTCTGCAATTTAGAGCTCACGGAAAATTTACGTTATAATACTTCTTCATTTACCTGTGCACCTATATCTGGCCTACTGAATCAGTTAATATTGAATGAATATATATATGTGAATGGACGGATCTAGAAATGTGAAATAAATGTGATGTACCTAATTCTAGTACTATCTATTTATGTATGCAGTAGACAACAACTTAAGCCTCTCCATTGCTGCAAGCGCTGCCGACAAAAATCAGCTCTAAGAGTTGACAACCACTCAATATAAGACTGAAGCAACTGAACAACAAATCAGAGTTACAGAATATCACCACCACAATTAACGGTTTCCTCCAGAACTGAAAAATATCACCTATGAAATTGACAACTCCACTCCTAACTATTGTGTTGTAATTTTCAGCCACGTTTTCCAAAACGCGAGCATCATGTCTTTGCTGCGAAGGATTGCAGTTATTGATACTTTATATCATACAACTGCATTGCTGCCACATTGAGCATCCACATAGAAACATGCTAAATGTTTGCCGGAAAGACTAACATCTTCAGTGATGTTTTCAATGAATGTAAGGAGTCATCATTGTGAGTAATATCAAAATCCTTGTGTCATGACATGATCATCCAAAGATGCAGACCCACGGTGCACTGGAAAACTGCCTGGAACACATCTTAGGAGGAACACACACTGGAATGCAAGTTTGTGCAGCAGAAGGCACTGACTGTTCATGCCCTTCACTCTTGCTTTCTGGAAAAACCACTGAGTGCATCATCTCTGGAAGAAACTGCGTGGCTAGAAGCTGGGGTGATGAAGGCATTAGCCAGTTATTGTGATCAGATGCTGTTATCATTGTGAGTAATGTCAAAATCCTTGTGTCATGACGTGACCACCCAAAGATGCAGACCCATGGTGCACTGGAAAACTGCCTGGACCACTGGCAGCGGCTGGGAACACAGACCGACCTGGAAAAGACAACATCTCTGGGGTAACAAACATGGGAATCCCAGTGTGGGCAACAGAAGGCACTGACTGCTCATGTCCATTCTTAACTGTGCTTCCTGGAAAAACCATTGGGTGCTTCATCATCCCCGGAAGAAACTGCGTGGCTAGAAGCTGGGGTGAAGGAGGCATCAGCCAATTATGATGCTCAGATGCTGCCGGGAAGAACTGTCGGTATATTGCAGACATCTGAAGGTGATGTGGTGTTAGAGGTGGGGAATTTAGAAATGCAGGCGCAGAATTGACAAAACCCAGTGTCTTCATGTTGCCGCGTGAAGCATTTGGTGGCATGACCAAACCTAAGGGTTTGTCTCCAATATCAATGTCCTTGACATCTGGTGAGGTCAATTTGGATATACTGAAGTCCGTGTGCCGTTTCTTGGAGGATGGTGCTAGACATGGTTTGGGGTTGGTTTGATGGGAATCGCCAGAGCAGCGTTTGCAGAAGGTCTCCTGGTCGTCAGAAATATCCATGGCCGAGCCACATTTTATGCACTCTATGCAGTCGCTCAAGTCCGAGTCTGAAATAAAAATAGAACAAATTCAGATCCATGTTATTTATAATGCATGTTCGTTGAGTTTTGGCAGTCTATATGTTGTCATTATACTAGATGTTCACTTAGTTGTGCATGTACGTAAATATTTAACCCACTTTTGTTGTTATATTGAATGCCCATTCAGCAGTTTCTGCCTATATAGAAACCACTATAGTTATTTTGTTGCATGTCAGTTCATGCCGTGTCTGTCAGTATCTAACCCAGTTAATATATTACATGTCTCTTCAGTTGTGTCTATCTATATCTGCAGGCTCCATGGCGAATCTGTTACGGACGCAGTTCGTAATCCCACATACCTCGTTCGAAAAAAGCTACGGGCGTTATGGCAGCAGACCGCTTTGCGTTGGTTTTGTTTTTACAAAATGGTATGGGTACCCGTCGTTCAGAAAGCAATGGAAAATTAGTGAACATAAACTTGCCAAAAGATCAGAAGCAATATACAAATTCTGGGGTTGACTGACGTCCTGTAAAAGCATATGCAACTATGCTTATGTAACTACCTATATCTAATCCACAGTTGTCAGTATATTACATGTCCATTCTGTCTTTTATTTTATTTGTATATGTTAGCTCGCTTTGAAGTGTAGTCCATACATATGCCACTACTTTTAGTGCACTGGACTGATTTTTGGATTAGCACTGGGTTAGCTTTCACTATTATCAGTGCCCCTCGCCATCAGGCGAACCCACTCCGACTTCTGGGGTACAGCATTTGTAATTTATGTCCCCCAAGTCAAGGACGAGAAGTCAACATATATAAACATAGCATCAACCATGTACAAACAGCAGGAAATACGTACAAACAGCAGGAAACAGGTACAAACAGCAGGAAACAGGTACAAACAGCAGGAATCACCAACAAACAGCACGAATATTAAACATCACAAGAAACAGGTGGAAACATATACAAAAACAACAGGAAATGTGTACACAACTTATACACAAACTGGTCCTTACTGTCGTGTGTCTTGATGTGGGTCTTCAGGTTACACAACAGAGCGAACTTCTTCCCACATCGTGAGCATTCATGCGGCTTGTCCCCTGGAAGCACACATGATACAAACAGCTGAATATGTGTGTATAACACGGTACGAGTGTATAACATGGTACATATGGGGGATCGGCTGTCTACATTTTGTTAATTATTCTGGAATTTGTAACATTAAACATGGAGAAATAAATATGTGGGTGGCTACTTCTGCATTCGTAATAGTCTATATCTGCTGCAATAATCTTTTATGAGCTTTTCGTCATTATTTATATAAAGCCACGATTGCCATCACAACAGTTCATAAATCTACTTTGTGGGGATGATAAGACGCTCAAATATGGTGTGGAAATCAACACAGACACAAATACATTTAGCTAATAGAAAGCAACAAATGACAACTCAATCAAAACATCGCAGTAAATGGACACGATCTGGAGAAGTTAACAGAATAAGTACACACGATTTATAATAATAACAGAACACACGTAGAACTTTGAACAGATATTGCACAAACAACAGCAATTCTACCGGGTGTTTGTAAAGTCTCACTATACTGTCTATGTAGACCAAATTTGAAAGATGAAATACATATCATCAACAAATGTGCGCCATGGTGAATGGCTGTCGTCTGCTGGAGTAATTCTTTGCACTCCAAACAGAATAGTGTTATTAACGGAAGGAAGAATGTTTTTTTTTTTTTTTCAAATTTAGTCTACATACAAGGTGCGGTTAAACTTTACAAACAGCCTGTAGCTAGGTTGGAGCCGTATGAGCAGACACAATCTCTGAAAACCAAGATGAGATACTACACACATTAACTCATAAATGTCTTCAGGAGGGTGACTTTGGTTCAGAATGTCTTTATCTGACGACGTACAGTGAATTGTATTGCACTGTTTCGTCAAGCTCAAGACCTAGTACATCCATATTCGACAAGTGTGTTTTCGGGTTTGTTGTCCCTAGATTTGGACTGTCCCCCATGTATCTCTCCATGTATGGTTCTTACCTCTTGACCTCTCCGACATGGGTGTCCAGTAGCTGCGCCAGAGTCGTCACAGCTTTTGTGGTCATTGGAACACTCGGAGCCTTCTACCACTCTAAGCTGGAGACGCTTCCCTCGCTAGTTTAGCCGGCCGTGTCAAGGCCATTGCCCCAGACGTGAAGACACCGCGTGCTAACAGCTACTGGGACACAAGTGAGAGTTGACCACCAGGCTAGTAGGCCCAACAATGGGCCAGTTGTACTGATTCTAGAACTACACGCATTAAACAATTGTGTCTACAGATTACATATATTAATTGTGTTTTTCAGCACTTGCTCTGTTTTAATATAACACTTATAGCCCGTGTTAAAAAGAGGGCCTGTTTACACGACACATTAGGGCACATAGTGTTAGACCTGTATCTTTATAGGGCCAATCGGCACTCGATGGATGATATAGTCAGCATCACACCTGCCTTCTCTACAGTCCAAGACAAACTGGCACCCATGCTAAACTGGCTCGCCTTGGAAGCCGGGTTCCGTTTTAATATTTGAAACCGGTCAATGGGGACAGAATCCATGCCTACCGGACCAGCAGGCGAGCGTACTGCCAGTAGCTTACGCCACCAATCACCACGTATAATTGATGCTGAATCATATACTCCAAGGCTGCCCTGAATACGACATATCTAGACCAACATTCTGGTCTAAAGGTGCAGCAGTGGAACTCTACTGACCGTGGAGTGAACTAACAAAGACGGTGAAGTTTATACAAGAGATAACATTACAGATAAAGACCGTAAACTGAACGGAAGGCCCAATATACGGAAGTGAGGCTAAGCAGCCATGCGCAGGATGTGACGATTCCTTGTGTGAGCCCAGTACCAGAGCGCTATGTGTCGGCTCTGCAAGAATGGCAGCCTCCTTGAATGGCTGGGAATGCCCAAGGTCTGCCCCTGCCTTCCCCCGAGGGCTAACCGGGACGTCTTCGGCTGTTCTAAAAGGACCAGCTGGGATGGGGGAATAAAACCACAACAGTTACAGTTAGAGTCAAACCTCCTACGAAACCATAGGGAAGGTTAACCCGGTCAACAAATGCCCGCAGAAGTCGGATATATCGGCCTAACGGCGCAAGAACGCAGCTCTGCTGTTAACAGGCACACCGCAATCACGTCCGAAAAAAACAAAGAAAAAAGAAAGAAAAAAAACTCCGGATGAACGCAGAAGAAGCAGAAGACCGTAAACTTCAAGCGAACGAAAGAAGCAGAGATGACGAATGTCCTCTTACCCGAATACAGCGGCATATAATTAAGTTCATACAAGCGGCAACATTGCAGATAAAGACCGCAAATTCCAAGCGAACGAAAGAAGCAGAGATTATGAATGTTCTCTTACCCGAATGCAACAGCATATGATTCTTGAGATTGGTCTGTTTGCTGAATCCCCTATTGCAGACGCCACACTTGTACGGCCATGACCCGTTATGAATGTACATGTGCGAACGGAGGTCTCCCGGAGTCGGGAAGGACTTTGAGCAGAGGTCACACTTGTGTGGTTTCTCCTGTGGAGGGAATTATATTATCACTAAATGAGTGCCCTTTCAGAAAAGAAATAATTCCTTCTTCTTCACTTTTTTAAATGTTGTTGTTCTTCTTCATCTTCTACATCAACTGCATCATCAACTACATCATTAAGTGTATCATCAAGTGCTTCATCAACTGCGTAAACTCCATCTCAATAATGTTCATCTACTATTTCTTCCATTTACCACATTAAGGTGATGGAAAGGGATCTGGTAGGGGAGGAGGGAGATTGAGAGAGAGAGAGAGGGGGGGGAGAGAGAGAGAGGGAGAGAGAGAGAGAGAGAAAGAGAGAGAGAGAGAGAGAGAGAGAGAGAGAGAGAGGGGGGGGGGGTGGGAAGAATCTTCTGCGATATTTTCAGTGCGCTTTGGTCTTCATTTATGTAAGCTTCTTCTTGACTTCTTGATACCATTCTCATGGCAAACTACTTAACGTAAAAAAATTATAATAAATAAAACAAATGAAAACAACTTCCTAACAGTGCTTGGACTGAATAACTAAAAAGACAAAGAAATGCATGACATCTGCTTCTTGTTTTGTCCTTTCCCACCCCCACCCCCCTAAGTGAAGCATACGCCTTCAGCCCACTGACGCCAATCCATGTGTGACCTGTTCATGGTTGCCTGAGTTTGTGGCTGAATGTTTCTACGGGACGAGGCAGTCTGCCTCACGCTCAACCCTTCTTAGTGGCCTCTTACGGCATCCACCATAAGCTAGTGTTATGTTGCTTCTCTTAGCGGTCCTGTTAACGTACGAGTGATCTCATGTCATCTCATCATGTTCCTCTTGTACCTTGCGGTGTCGAGGTGAAGTATAAACATCGTGAGAGTGCCCGATTATGGGCTTCATGTATCGATATTCCCATGGACTCCATTCCCTCCGTCCAACGTTTACGTGGTCGGCCTCTTCCAGTTTCCACCTGGTCTGTACATCATTGCTTGTTGTGGTATGCTGTTGAATGGTAACCTACTTGCATGGCCAAACCATTTGACTTGCTGCTTTCTAATAAAAGATACCAGCACATAACATACATACACACGTAATTACCTTATTGTGGGTCATCCTATGGTAATACAGGTTAGAGCTGGCGGTGAAGCGTTTCCCGCAGGTTTTACACTGGTGTGGCTTCTCCCCCGAGTGGATGCGCTTGTGGGTGTTGAGAGACGAGGACGTGGAGAAGGCTTTCCCGCAGACATCGCAGGCGTGTGGCTTCTCTCCTGGGGAAACAGGGAAATCGTAACTTTCATTTCTTCGACTCTTCTCGAGCGGTATTACTATACCGTCTGCTCGTTCAAATCTATAGTTAGTTTGCTCAAATTATTAAGTGTGTGTGTGTGTTTTTGTGGTTGATTTTTTTTTTTTTTTGGGGGGGGGGGGGGGGTGGGTGGGTGGGGGGGGGAAGTGTGGGGGGGGGGGGGCGCCCTCGCTCGATTTGAACTTAAGCGCTGTCCATACACACTACTTCTAGTAGTACTGGACTGAATTTTGTGTGTGGATTAGTTTTCCCTATTACCAGTGTCCCTCGCCATCAGACGAACCCACTCCGACTTCAGAGGTACTTGCAGTTTACGTCCCCAAGTCAAGGACGGGACGTCAACATTGTAGTCCAACTGACCGGTGTAGGGGTTGAACCCTCTACCTCAGCATCAGTACACCGGATGTTTAAGATGAACGATATTACCCATTCAGCCATGCTGACCTCCCTGCACAGATGATGATGATGTTGGGGAAGAGTTGATCTCAGTGCACTCGGGACAGGCTCATAAGTAGTTAGTCTTTTCCAGCAAAATAATGGCGTGGATCGTGACTGTGCCAATGGGAAGGAATGACAGAGATTACGGTGTCTGACTTGAGCTCTGAAGGTACCGGGCTCAATGTCAGAATAAACTTGGGAATTCTGTCCGAGAACCATTGCCTATAATGATACGTCCAGCTAATCTCTTGCGCTGTGAATCCATTTACCTAGCCTTTTCGGGTAAGTGCAAAAGAATTAAATCCTAGTGCAGGTCGTGCACGTTAAACATACCACGAGTGTTAGACAAGAGTAGGCTGTAAGCCGCCGCCCAACCAAAATTGTTAGGGGAGAAACCATGGAGACAGAGCCGTTTACCTTGGGTGGAATCTGTCTTGAGGAGATAAACCCTACAAATATGCATGTCGGACACACTGACCTGCCAGGTGCATAACTAGTTCTGACGGAGTCCTCTCGAAAAAAGGACATTGTGCCTGGCGTGACCTAATTTAGTCCACTCGAGAACCGTCTTCGCCTACGACCAATGCCACGAGTTCCTTGTTCAATTATCAACTTCTACAGGTGTCATCGAGAAGATTCATCCAGGCGTGGACCACCACCTGGTTCCGCGGTAAGGTAAAGTGGCAAGACGCCCGCTTGTCCAATCGGTGGTCCTGAGTTCGATCCGCATCAGGGTGGTTTCGAATTACAACAACAACAAAAAAAAAAAAAAGATCTAGGCTACCAGATCGACCCATCCTAAATCGGATACTAAGAATTGTCATGGGAGGGGGGGGGGGGGGGGGGAAGATGGTCGGCATACTACGCCCACACCACCCACCGAGTGCCACTTCGTCTATACAAGCGAGTCTAGCTCCACACATCCAATGCACCTTCAGGCATGTAAATGGGTGTATACTTTCTAACTTTACGTGTCAATACCCACCAAGCTGTCCTGTATTGCCCGCTATATATATATATATATATTTTTTTTTTTTTGAAGCTAATATCAGCTCTCATGGGCCCCATGCGCAATGGCTAGCACGCTTGACTGCTGGCTCGGTAGTCGTGTGCTCAAATCTCATCGAGACAGATTTTGAAACTCATCTGGTGAGTGCCGACTGGTTATTAAAACTGTTGACCCCCTGTGGGTCATGTGGTCAGTTTCATGTGTGCCGCCTTTACTTCTCAAGACATTTCTTGGTACACGTATTAACCTGATTTGACCTGGGAACATAGGTCAATTTTAAAAAGCAGTCTCCAGGCAGATTCAAACTCATGACCGGCTGGCAAGTGTCCTATCTCAAGTGTAAAATTATTATCTCACCTTGCACTCAGAAGCGCAACCAACCAATCATTCATGCACACAAACACACACAACTCCGAGAGAGAGAGAGAGAGAGAGAGAGAGAGAGAGAGAGAGAGAGAGAGAGAGAGAACAGAGAGAGAGAAAAAGAGAGAACAGAGAGAAAGAACAAGAGAGAGAAAGATAGAGAAAGGGAAAGAGAGGGAGAAAGAGAAAGAGAGAGAGAGAGAGAGAACGAGAGAGAAAAAGACAGAAAGAGAGAGAGAGAGAGAGAGACTGAGGAAACGGAAGAACTGATAGAAGGATGTGTGAATACAGAGCAACTAGAAAACACGCCTACCTGTATGGGTCCTGGTATGTCGTTTCAGCAGAGATGGTCGATCGAACTTCTTCCCGCAGACATCACACGGCCACCAAGTCCTTTCCCGGCATCGTTTCAGATGTGGGTTGTCCAAGGCTCCGGCCTGGTGCAGATCTAGCGCCCTCACAGATCTGGGGTTTGGGGGTAGCTGAACCAGAGAAAGCAACATCGAACCATTAACAAGTAGCATGTGGAAGTTATCATCAGCGTGTGCCACGCCGATAAACCTTGGCGATCATGTTTCATCATCTCACACGATCATCATCTCTGTGTTCTTGTCTCGACCATGCCATGTGGTCAAGCCATCCAGATATTTACTTCTCTACTTTCCTGTTGCTCTTTTCCCATCAATCTTCCGTGTTCTCTATTTTATTTTTACTTATAGCGTGCCTAAAAATGTTGACTGTGTACGACTAATTTCTCATTTGGAAGTGGATACAGTAAAATGTAAATTGCAAAAAAGTAAAAGGCAGCAATTATATGCCTTTGTAACTTTGTCGGGTCTATTGTGCCAGGCGCAATTTTTTATTGAACAGACGGTATTCATTGGGTCATTATCACTTGTCACCCATATTACCTGTCAAGACTTCTTATAGTTCATGCCGTGTGGCATTGGCGATCATGTCCGTCACCAGCTTTCTGTCACGTCCACTGCCAATTATTTTTCAGACCTGGATTCCTTCATGCCGTGATGTCTATCCAGAATGTTCTTGTTAGGTCTCCCTCCCCCTGCCTCTCCTTCACTGCAACTTCCCGTTATGACGACATACTTCAGCTTTCCTCTTCTCATGACATACCCAAAGAATGTGGATATGTTTTCTGATTCTAGGAACCAGTTCTCTTTGTGGGTTTACATCTTTCAAGATTGCTTGCTTGCTTGTGTTCGCTGGCTGTGAACTCCAGCGCGAAGTCCTGTATGTCGGATGAAGACATCCTGTTGTCCAGCATCAGTGTGATGTTATACCGGACCTAAGGTTTGCGTGAGTATCCGTTGTCCCATGTCTGGCTTATTGGTGTGCAGACTGGTGGTTCCTCGTCGTGCAGACAGACACTCTCCGACTTCGGAGGAATCAACGATCCTACTGAGTTTAGCCAGGACCCCAAAGGGACCTGTTGCCCAGGACGCTCGGCGAGAAAGCGTCAATAGGTCTTGGCCAGTATAGAACCCAGCCCTGGTGCCTTGAAAACACCTCTGCGTCCCATCTTTCAAGATATTTTCATTGCTCTTTCATCGGTCCGTACTGTTTTCTGTTATAAAATCACATATCTGCAGCTTCCGCATAATTCTCACTTGTCCGCTAATTGTCCATGATTCGCTACCGTACATCGGAATTAGCTCAAAATAGCTCTTAAGAACTTTTTTCCTCACTTGGATAGACAAAGGTAAATTGCTCAGAATATTCGTGGTCTTTGAAAATGCTATTTTTGCTTGAGATATTCTAACTTAACCTCCTTAATACATTTTCCTTCTGCTTTTATTAAAATAGGTAAATATTTAAATACACTGACTTGTTCTGAACACCACATGACATGTTTTCATTGGATACAACATGATACTTAAAAGAACTCCCACCCCCACACCCCAGAAATGACAAGCGGACAGGATTGGACACGTAAGTAGATGGTTTCTTCAGACACAATGTTACACTTACATGGTCAGTTTCTTCGGACAAGACATGACACTTATAAGAACGGTTTCTTCGGACACGAAATGATGCTTAAGAATGTTTTCTTTGGACACAGCATGGAATTTATAAGGTTCGGACATGATAAGACAGGAATGCTTTCTTCGGACACAGCGTGGGATTTATAAGGTTCGGAGATCAGACTTTCTTCGGACACCGCATGGAATTTATAAGGTTTGTACACGATAAGACAAGAATGATTTATTCGGAGACTGACATGGCAGCTAAGGATGGTTTCTATGGATAAGACACAAAACGTATGCGAAAGCTTTCCTCAGACAAGATATAAAACATTTCAAGACAGTTTATCTGTATACGACATGACATTTAAGGGGTTCATTCTATGGACACGTGATATTCAAGAGGGCGGTCAACCAAGGTACTTACCATATAAGACAAAGGCCTGGCCTCATTCGGGGATGAAAAGTTATCTTTCTCATCGGAGGAGATGTCCTGGTACTTGGCACGTAGTGGTGGGATTTGGTTTTCTGCAACTGTAGCTGTGGCCGATTGATTCTCAGCAAAAACTGGTAATTTGTTGGATGTTTCTGAAACTGGTTGTTGTGTTTCTGTAAAGTGAGCGTCCCCCAGTTTTATGTCAAGCTCTGATTTGTCAGGATGAGATGAAGAGTTCTCTAGCTGCTCTTGGACAGGTGGTGATAGACTTGAAGGGAATTCTGCAGGACTTTCCGGTGTTTGTTCTGTTGGCTCTAGCGGGGACAATGGGCTGGATTTGTCTTCGTGTCCTGGAGTTCAAAATATCAGAAATGTAAAATAACATCGTTTACATATTATTCGAGTATAATGGGAGTATGAGGTGAGACATATACAAATTTGTACCAGAAAATATTCTGGGAAATCAAAGCGGCCGATGTGATATGACCACATCACCCATAAAGTGTACATTGGTCTTTGAAAATGTAGGGTTAGAACCATATATCAGATAGGCCTCAGTGCGTGGAAAACGCCCTTGTTTTTCACAATATCCAAAATAGTGTAACAAACAAAAATAAAAATTATCTGCGAGCTATAACAGAGTTATCAATTATTATGTGTACTCGATTTTGTGTTATAGTGAAGGGTTATGGACTATTAAAAAGCAGTTAGAGAAAACAAATAATGCTTTTGAAATTATTTATAGAAAATGTGAAATCACGTGACGAAAAACTGACCTCTTGCTCAAAATAGGCCATTGGAGCCGACTAAGTTGGAAAGGTCTCAACAGATCAACGACAAGGGAATCAGGCCAGCCCTATCCCTGGTACCTGTTGTACTCTGTTGGGGGATGTGAAATCAGAATACACTGAGGGCAAAAATCTAATAATTACTGGAGTCTTATAGAAGGTTTCTCTAGCTGAGACAAAAAGGTCGTTCTGTCCAAGCTGCCGCCTCGCTGTGTGCAGGCTTCTTCTTCTTCAGCGTTCCGAGCCATTGAGGTTCTTTGCTGGAGATACAATTCGTCTCCATTCGTCTCTAGGTCAACTTGCCAGTCGTTGATTAAGGATTTTATTTTATATTGAATAGATGCCCAACCATATCAGGAGATACCACACATGTGTCACTCACTGCGTGTGGCTGGTGTTCTAGCTAACCCCTCGGCCTTGAGACACCATAAAACCAAGTTGAATAGACCTTAACAGTTCGGTGTGTTGATTCTTCTTTAACCTACCTTTCACATAGTTATCACTTTCATACCTTGAAACTATCATGAGAGCTGCACTCACCATGCACATTTGTCACCTTTATAATTTGATAGGCTTTGCTATAGATTGCATTGCTTTCAAACCCGTATATGAAGGGGGTGAGGGAGGAAAGGCCTGAAGTTAACAAGTCGCGTGTCTCGCGCTCCGATGGTAGTATATATTCCTTGGCTCCGTAAATCGGTTCACGGGTGCAATTTTCTCGGCCACGCCTGCAGCTACGGAGTTCGTGCTTTGTCCGACGCTTTCGGTAGGTCGCCCTGAGGAAAAGATACCGGACCTTACTGGGATAAACTCGGTGCAATGAAGTCGGTACTCTCATTTTTAAACCCATTTAAACTCTGGTATTCTCATGAACGTTGAGTATGAAGCGTACATCCATCTTTAACCACCTCTCAGACGATGAAGACGTTACCAGTGGCAGTAATAACGTCAGCAGAGTATCAGAAGTTGAATGTTTCTTGTTGTTTGTTTTAATGCGGTGCAATGACAGCCCCTTTTGATCACGAGCTTACCAGTTCTCATTTCTCAGTTATGGTCAGAGAAACAACGGCTCCGCGATGTTGTTGGGGAAGAATATTTAAAGCAATGACAAATAACAGACAAAACAACACTATTGTATTTAAAGATATTCAGATGTTAAGACCTATTCGGAACAAAAAACAACTGTCATCTACTGCATATAGTAGCTTGTGGTGTAGGGCCGGGGAATTAAGGCCGCCTGGCTAGTACAGTCGCAGCGAACTGTGCAGGTTTTGGTTTTCTTAATTCTCCCGATAGAAAACGATCCACACCTTACCCAGGATTCGAACAAGCATTCTGGCTACTCCGCCAGCCGCTCTTCTAAGACCAATAATAATTGCATTATAACAAACAACAAGAAACACTCACCTTCTGATACTCTGCTGACGTTATCACTGCCACTGGCAACGTCTTCATCGTCTGTGAGGGAAGGTACAGAATCCAGGTCATCGCGGTCATCTTCGCTACCATCAGGATTAGCCTCACTGACAACATCCACGTCAGGCTCCTGACTCTGGTCATCGTTGTCACACGTCTGATTTTCATCGTTGTCACACGTCTGATTGTCATCGTTGTCACACGTCTGAGATATTTTGTCATAGTTCTCTTCCCAGCCAGCTTTACCATGTACGTCTTTCGTGTCCCCAGCTGCAACAGATGTGTCTCTTGCAGGAGATGTTCTGTCTTGAGGGATACTTTCCTTCACAAAGGAAACATCTGTTATGGAATGCCGCGAATGTTTATCACTGTTTGATGTCTCCCTGGATGAACTTGAAGAGCACATTGGTGATGTGAAACTGGATTCGCGTGGATTGTTCCTTTGATATCGATCGTTGTTGGGGGAATCAAACTGGGGAGATGCGAAGGACGAGGAGGATGAGGATGATCCAAAATTTAACAACCTTCTTTGACTGCGTAGATCCTCAGTGAAAGAATGTCGATTCACAGCTTTTGTGGGTAGTGGAGTTGAGGTCATCACAGAGTTAATGTCACGGGGCTGAGAACCAAAGAGGGATGTCTCAATATAAGACTGGGGTAGGCTCATGGAAGGGGAGTATGAAGAAAACGGCACAGAAGCCTGTCTTTCATGTAATGTTCTTTCCAAATTAAGATGGAACAATACTTTGATTTCCTCGTTCGGGTTTATGGGTCTGATGACCAAATAAAACGATTGACCTCTGACTTTTGAACTGATTATATTTGCGTCATTAGGCTCCGTTGTACTTTTTACAAATCTCACCCAGTTGCAATGACGTACTTCCTGTCCGTTGATGTTCAGAACGGTGTCGTAACAACCATAGAAGCGACGTATCTGAGACAAGGAAAGTGAACATACCATGAAAAAACATTTACATGAATATACTTGAATGAATAGAGATGGAATCATACTATTGAGGTAACAATGGGTGGGGAAACAGATAAAATGTCTAGCATGTCCTTTACAAGACGTAATTAGCCCCAACATTTATAGGCTAAGAGACGGAGATGCTAAAATAAGAATACGGAAAGACAATAGGAGCTTTCATAGCACTAGGACATTGTGGAGGTCAAAAGCCATAAAAAGTGTCACAAAATGGTGTCCCTGACTGAAGCCATGTTTCACAATTCCCCGTCATACCGAGTCGAGGGTTCGAAGTCAGATACAAGCGATCAAGAAGCAGATCGCTTTGCGTTGTTTTTTGTTTTGTTTTTTGATGGTATGAGGCGCCGGTGGTTCATAAACCAATGACAACCTACTGAGCGTAAAATTGCCTGGCCAATTACAAACTGCCTATAATTGCTTGGGGTTGATTGCATATCCTATAAAGGACACGAAAGAAATTGTTATCCAAATGTAGAATTCAGAATTAAATCATGACTGCTGTATGGGTAAGAAACACGGAAAACAACTAATACAATTACTAATACACTGCAAACACTCACTAGGTAGTGATTGCGTGGAATAGAAGGACTACAATGCTATAACAGAATCACTCATACAGACCTTAAATAGTTAGATTTCAGCAAATCTAGGTCATGAAAATCTCTTGTAGTCGACTGGACACACACATGGTAACGTAATGTTCAAAACCAATGTTTTCCCGTAGTGAATTTGGAAACAGACATGATAGTCGGCTTAACATTACCGTGGTAGACAATTCGAATTACTGTGTGGATATGTGTGTTATATATTTCAGCTTGAAGGATGTATCTAATTACTTAATGTTGTGTGATATCTGCAGTATGTACTTCTCGAGATGCAGTGAAGTATGCCAGGAAGTAAATCGTCCATTATTATTTGTGTCTTCGTTATTTAAATAATCTGACGTAACTAAAAAATAACTGGAAAGATTAAGGGGAAGAGAGGCAGAGGTAGACCAAGAGAAATGATAAGAAAGTATGTTATCAGACAGTGAGATCAACACCATGTGCCACATATATTGAAAGACAAGATCAAATGATTTGGCCATCTCGTCTAGGCGTCTAGTCACTACATTACCGCGAATAAAGTCTACAAGTCTACAAGTTCATTTATTTTTATCCGTCGTTTGTCCCTCCTAGTTTTATACTGTCCCTGCCCTTAGAAATCAGGGGAACTGAAGCATGGAAAGGATTCTTTCATCCGTGGGAGGTCGCAGTTACATCCCCTGAAAGCGAAACTAAGTAACTATTTACTCCTAACTGTCTAGCAATCACTCCCGTTTAAGGAAACTACATTTGGAACAAACCGATCTGTACCGTATCCCGATATGTCTTAAATAACATGGTCCAGAGGCTGTGAAAAGCCTCTACAACTGGTGTCTTCCTGGACGTGACCAAAGTAAACACACAGAACAAACTTTTAAGTAGTTGGTCTCGTAACAGAAAAATCCTCACGGCTGTAGAGAATCACGTTCCTGTTGTCTGGAGTGCCCACCTCAGCGGTCCCAGACGACCCCAGCGCGTGCGATTCTGACCTCTACAAGGTGATGGGTGTGTGTATTTGTATAAAGTCAGCGATCTTCGGGTGGTCCAAGGATCGGTTACAACAAAACCCGATAAACAGGGAGTGGTGGATATTAGGCCCAAAATTATCCCCTCCCGTCCAGGAAAGCTCCTTGCTATAGTACATTAAATTGTTCATCCATGAGTCTATTGTATCAAAAGAACAGTAGACACAAACAATAGATATTCACAGCTCACGAACACAATTTGGCTAAGGTAACAAGTGATAAGACATGTCTTTCTTTGGAGAATTACGATCAGTAGATAGCAAAGCAGATAGCCGTCTCCGTGGCCAAGTATTTACGGACGAAGTTCGTAATCTCGCATACCACGTTCGAAACACAGCTGCAGGCGATTTAGCAGCAGACCGCCTTGCGTTTATAAAATGGTATGGGTGCCGGTCGTTCAGACAGCAATGGCAAACTACTGAACGTAAACAACTTGCCCAGGAATCACGAACAGCCAAAGATTGCGAGGGTTGACTGCTACGTCCTGTAAAGGATATGCAACTAAACTAAGATAGCAACGGCTGCAGTCCAGATTAAAAATATATGGAAAATCTACCTAACCCAAATAATTAACAGCACGCATGGAGCGTTGGTGGGCACAGCGAAGTAGCCGGCTCTGTTGCCCTGAACATATGATGATTCATGTGCATTTGTTTCCATTTCGCTGGCTTTTAACTCAAGCGTAGTCCACTAAAGTGCCACTACTTCTAGTGCACTGGACTTGATTTTTGCGGGTGGTTTAGCTTTCCCTTTTACTAGTGTCCCTCGCCACTTCCGAGATACTTGTATTTTACGTCCCCAAGTCAAGGACAAGAAGTCAACATTTTAGTCTAACTGACCGGTGTAGGGTTGAACCCGCTATCTCGACAGCACACAGGAAGCTTAAGAGTGGAATGCATTTATATGTATGTATTTAAGAAGTCACAAACAACAACGTAGACAACGGACGCACACAGATTTCTTTGTACTCACGTCTTCATCTGGTATAGCTATCCGGCTCTCTAGCCGATCCAGGCGGACTTCCCCCTCATCTGGGTAGAAAATGGTACCCGGTGAGAGGTGTGTGTTGCTCCAAACTGCGGCTGACATCTCCAGCATGTGTGTGGGATTCGGGTGCAGACTGAGCACCAAACTCAGCTCACGAGGGATCAGGATGCAAGCGTACATGTTTAGGTTTATTGCTTACAGTGTCAGTCACGGAGATTCTCGAGGTGTTGTTGTTTGCAGCGTCATGTAGAAGTAAACACCACAAAGATTTGAACCTGCAGTTAACGATTTCTTGGTTCTCTGCAGATTGTCTTTGGATTGTAGACGATATAATCGTGGGCGCTTACACAAGAGGGGCGCTTACACAAGTGGTAATTGAGGCCAGAACCACAAACTATTCTGTCCGTAAAGACAGTCTGAAAGAAAACGATATATACACAATGTTAACGTATTAGATGTACAAAGAGAAAGTAAACGGTACTAAGCAGCGTAAATAAGGCCACTTCTTCTTCTTCTTCTTCTTCAGCGTTCCGAGCCATTGAGGTTCTTTGCTGCAAATACAATCCGTCTCCATTCGTCTCTCTGGTGGACCTTCTCTTGCCAGTCGTTGATTCCAAGTGCTTGTAGGTCTGTACATGTATTATCTCTCCACCGCCTTCTTGGTCTATCTCGGGGTCTACGGTCATTTATTTCCTGAGTGTAAGCGAGTTTTGTTTCCCTATTATCTTCCATTCTTTCTATA
The DNA here is from genome assembly GCA_963921405.1 of Cepaea hortensis. Taxonomy (NCBI): domain Eukaryota; kingdom Metazoa; phylum Mollusca; class Gastropoda; order Stylommatophora; family Helicidae; genus Cepaea; species Cepaea hortensis. The sequence continues at coordinate 60,175,014 of OY992891.1, forward strand.
TGCCCCAGCCATTGTAGTCTATTAGCCTTCATGATACCAGTGATTAGCGGGGACTTAAACAGATCATAAATGTCTTTGTTACTTCTTCTTTTCCACTCTCCACTTTGTGTATCCCTAATGGGTCCAAAGATGCGTCTTAAAATTTTGTTCTCAAAGGTTTGTAACAAGGCTTCGTCTCCTTTCGTTGTACTCCAGGTTTCAGAGCCATACAGCACAACTGGTCTGATCAGTGTTTTGTATATTGTGATTTTGGTGTTACGAGATAGCGCCTTTGATTTTAGTAGATGTTGTAGTGCATAGTATATCTTATTTCCAGAGTTGATTCTAGTTTGTATTTCTTCCCATATGATGTTGGAGCAGTTGAAGAAAATAAGGCCACTTGGGAAAAAAAAAACAATTTGGTTCATTATTTTTGTATTTTATTATTGCGCTTGTTCTTGTAGTCCAACTATTGTTGCATTGTCAAACATACGAATATTGCATAAAAATCCGTGATTACCCGGTTGTATCGATGCCAAACGACTCTGCAGAGAAACCACCGATCTGGCCACAGTTAATATCCCACTGACAACTATTCCAGAGCGAACTCCTGGAAAGATGAACATAGACTATCGCTACAAATCCAGACAAAAGTGAGAGGAATATTTGACAAGCAAGAACAGAACAGTGTACAGTGTAGAACAGCCACTCTCAGCTGCCTTGATGACGAATACACCCAGGATCTCTGGATCCGAGTCTACACAGATGGGTCAGCGCAAAATGCTGTTCGAAATGAGGAGCGGTAGTGTATATAGAATACCCAAATAATGCTAGGGACACGGCCAGAGTTCCAACAGGAAAGCACTGCCATAACTATGATGCTGAAATTGAGGCAATCAAGATAGCAATAGAGAAATTACAAAATACCCGCCATGGTAGACAACCTGTGGTGATATTGACAGATGCAAAATCAGTAATAGAGGCACTCCTGTCTGGGAAATTACCAGTTCTAAGGACACTACTTTCTGAACTTAGCAGTCAGCATAGGGTCACCATATAGTGGATACCATCCCACTGTGGAGTACCCGGAAAGGATAGAATTGATCGATTGGCTAAGGAAGGAGCAAAAGAAGAATAGCCTGATGTGCCCGTTACATACCACCAAAAGAAAAGAATTATCAAATCAGTCAGAAGGCCACCAAACCATACTCAAGACGACTACCATGTTATGGACAGACCAGAACAGGTCATTATTCTGCGCCTCAGAACATGACACAATAGATTACGCAACCACATGTATACAAAATTCAAGATTGGTGACTCAGCCATGTGCACAAGTGGTTTGGCGTCGCAGACAGCAGAGCACATACTCCAGGACTGCCCAAACTACAACATATCCAGGCGAACCTTCTGGCCTAGAGAGACAACAGTGGAAGATAAACTCTATGGACCGCTGAGTGAACTAAAAAAGAATGTTAGATTCATACAAGAGACAACATTGCAGTTACAGACATATTTCAAGCGAACGAAAGAAGAAGTATCGTGTTGGAGTTCCCATCGGGACACGTTTTTTATTGTTGTAATTGGCCTTTGTTCCTGAGACGACCCAGGTTACAACTGATGCCGGTAAATGTCTTGGGAAGGTAGAGGCGGTCGGTGTGAGGTTGACTACATCAGCCACTAAGTGCCGAGTCTTCTTTCGTCCGTTATTTTCCCATTGACTCACAGGACCTCAACTCACTCAAAGCCTTCCTATCATGAACTATGCTATGTCTGGCCCATGTCCTCCACATATTCACCATTGTCTCCATTTTTCTTTAGCGATCCGGACTTCTAGCGGATGTCTCTGCATCGTGTGCTACATCTTCTAGTTGAGCCTCCTTTCCACTTCTAGACGAGCCTCCTTGCCTCTTGGTTGGCTTGGTTATTCTTTTTTTTTTTTACGTTAAACTTGTTCGTGGTTTTCTTCTTCTTCTGTGTTCATCCGGGGTGTTTTTTCAGACGTAATTGGTGTGCCTTCTACCTAGCCTAGGGGTTACACGACTTTCTCCGTATCCCGTATACTTTCGTGAGTAACGTGACGTGCGCAAGAATCGGTAGCAGTTCTCTCCGCGTCGGTAACTTACGTGGTATATGAGCATGTCGCCCAGAAAGCAATGGCAAACTACTGAGCGTAATCTTGCCAAGAAATCAACAATCAGCTGAAAGATGCTGATATTGACAACGATGTCCTGTGAAGGATATGCGAACCAAAAAAAAAAAAAATTGCGTTGCGCCAAGTTTATTTGAGCCCTTAGGACGACACATCCGTCTTCTGGGGGAGTTTGTTGACAGGGTTAACCTTCTCGGGTTGTTCGTGGTTGGAATTTGCAGCTAAATTTTTCTGCGGAATTAAAAAGCTAGCCATACCCAACACTGCCTCGTCTCTTACGACATGTATGGCACGCTTCAGTGTCAGTCTTCCTCTTCTACCGCTGATTTTGTTTTTCAGTTGTGATTTCTTCCTGATACCTCTCTTCGCACTAACAACGAACAAAGAACATCTACTTCTTATATTTGAATATAATATTATACTGCCATTATATTGCCGGCCACGTAAACGATGGACGCAGGGAATAACTGAGTTCATGGGAATATCGATACATGAAGCCCATAAGCGGGCACTCTCCCGCTGTTTATACTTCACCTCGACATCACAAGGTACAAGAGGAACATGATGAGATGAGATGACTGTCATTATTCTTTTCTGACCCCCTACCACTTAGAGAATGTTCTAGCACACATGTTGTGTCGACCCACTAGCCATGACGTGAAACTAATCCCACATCGAGTTAAATTTGAACCCAGAACCGCCAGACGAATTACATCAGCCACGACGCTACAGCATTATGAAGCTTCATGTTAAAACCAATCGCAAAACAAAGGAAAGCTTACTTATCTGTAATCACTTGTGTTGATTCTCAGACAATCAATCGTAAACTAGTATGTGAAACCTGCACAAGCTAACGAACGATCACGTAGAAATATACTATGTGATTCTCAACTGTCGTCAGTCACTGTAATACATATCCAATAGGATAAGGCAGTGGAGGTTCGACTGAGCCGAAATCTACGACTCTTGCCCAATTTAAAAACACTTCAGCGTGACGTGTATTCCCCCTGTGACGGACACATGCCCGTGAAACCTGCTTTCTTAGAACATATCCACTCGGCCAATATACAACTCCACGAGATGTTCACGGCAATTAACTCATATTTGAACTCAGGACTTCGTTATTACAGCAAACAACGACACGATACTTCTCTCCCACAAGTTATCAACAGTTGTTCATATATTTCTGTTTTTGTCAGCGTGTCTATGGGTGAACACCGGTTACTTTTGATGGATGAAAGCCAGTAAGGGTTTTTCGAGGGTGCGTTACGTGTTTTTTTTTAATTATGGTCAACTCCGTGGGTACAAGTGTATGGTTTCTAACCGAACGCTCTTTTGTGCTCTTACTTCGTGGGTACTAATGTAATGCTCTTCACGTATATGTTCCTTACGTGATTTATGGTGAATGGTGAGATAATCCAGGAACTTCTGGAATTCATGCTGACTTGTTTGCCTCCCTTTGAACATTTAATGAAAAACAACACATTTTAGTTGCGTGTCCTTCACATGACGTTGCAGTCAACCCCATCATTTTGGCTGTTCGTGATTCATCGGCAAGTTTTACGTTCAGTAGTTTGCCACTGCTTTCTGAACGACCGGAATTTATACCTTTTTCGCCGTGGTGACATGTTTGGTAGTGTAATGAGGAGCCAAAAAAAGCACTGGTTGAGTCTTAATATCTCTTTGCGATCTTAACATTGATATGGCATTTCTTAGAAGTTGAGGTAGCGACGAACACAACTGGTCAGTTTTTTTTTTTTTTTTTTTAAAGCACTAGCTCGCTTTGACCTCAAGCGTAGACTATACACACTATTTACAGTGGTGGTGGACTGACTTTTGCGTGTGAATTAGCTTTACCTATTAACTATGTCCCTCGCCTTCAGGCTAACCCACTCCGACTTCAGAGGTACTTGTAATTTACGTCCCCAAGTCAAGGACAATAGGTCAACATTTCAGTCCAGTTGTCCGGTGTAGGGGTTGAACCTCTAACCTTGGCATCAGCACACCGGATGTTTAAGAACACGCGCTCTTATCCATTCGGCCATGCCGACCTGCAACTGGTCAGTTAATTCTCGTAATGCCGTGACATAGTGACACCTTACCAATGAACTCCTGGTGGGTATATCATATATCGGATTATATTTACCTTGAGCTTAATGTGTTCACAATACCCCCCCCCCCCCTTTTCCTCTAAACCAGGCTTTTGGTTAGCTTCTTCTGCTTCCTTGTGGCCTGTACCACATCGCTAGCTTACACCAACATACGCAACAAACCGACTTTTTTTTAGATTGTTGCACAGCTGAAAACCTAACACCTTCAATCCCTCCTCTTCGCTCCTCTCCCTCACTCCCACTCTCTGCCCTCTCTCTCTCTCTCTCTCTCTCTCTCTCTCTCTCTCTCTCTCTCTCTCTCTCTCTCTCTCTTCCCATTGCTTCCTGGGTGTGAAAGTGGTGAAATAAAGAAAACATTTTAAAAACACAAAGGCAAGAGAGAAAGAAAGCTAGAGGGGAGTTAAGAAAAAGAAAGAAAGAAAGACGGAGTGAAGAAAGGAAAGGGTGAAAAGGGGAAAAAGCACACAAGCTGCAAGGAAAAAGCCCGGGAAGCTATAAAAGAGAGGGGAAGCTGCGAGGAAGGTAGGAAGGAAGGAAGGAAGGAAGGAAGGAAGGAAGGAAGGAAGGAAGGACAGAAGGACAGAAGGAAGGAAGGAAGGAAGAAAGGAAGGATATATAGAATAAATGAAAAAGAAACAAATTTGGAAGTAGGAAACAAAGACAGACAGACAGACAGACAGACAGGCAGAGATGTTTACCTACTCACCCTTGTCACAATTCCAACAACACAGCTTCAAATACAGAAAGCGATGACGGCATGATCTCTGTAATTCAGTTCTTGCATCCGTTATACGAGTTTTCACCACAACGTAAATCGTTACTTGCGATAAAATACGGTCTGTGATTCCATTGTCCGAGAATCTATCTTACTGCCACACATTTCACCAGTTAGCGAAACAATGCTACTGTGTCTTTGGATATCTACAGAGATCATAGAAGTAGTTAACCACAAGTCAGACATTGGGTGATTTTTACACACACACAACAGCCATTTTACCTGGCATATTAACATAAAAACATGTTGCAAGTCCTATACATTACGTCACAATCAACCCTAGCATTTTTCACTGTGTGATTTGCTATATACTTTTTTAGTTCAGTAGTTTGCCAGTGCTTTCCCAACGACCGACGCTCATACAACAGAATTCAACAAAAGGCGGTTTTGCTTTCAGATCGTCTGCAGCTGATTTCGTACCATCGACTCAATATTTCACCGGTATCCGTGGCTAAGCGCTTATGGACGCTATTCGTGTGCCCGCTTACCCGAGTTCGAAACACAGGTTCGACCGATTTGGCAGCAGACCGCGTCGCGCTGGGTTTTAACGTGTTGGTATGGGAGCCGGTCGTTTAGAAAGCAATGGCAAACTACTGAACGTAAACTTGCAAAGACAACATCAGTAAAATGTTGGTGTTGACAGCGATGTACTGTAAGTAGGATATTAAAAATACATATAGGTATATGTATATATATATATATATATATATATATATATATATATATATATATATATATATATATATATATATATATATATATAATATATATATATATATAGGTCGGGTAAATGTGTTCTAGGGGTCTACTAGCCTCTTAAAAGTGGGCACCAGTTAGCTACATATCCTTTACAGGACGTCGCAGTCAACTCGGCATTTTTAGCAGTTTGTGATTTTTTTGGCCAAGTCTACGTTCAGTAGTTTGTCATTGCTTTCTGATCGACCGGCACACGTGCCATTGTATGAAAACCAACGCAAGGCGGTCTGCTGCCGAATCGCCCGCAGCTGTGTTTCGGACACGGTATGCAGGATTACGAATTGCGTCCTTAACCTGTTCGCCACGGAGCCGGTATACCGGAAAATTTTAATAATTTTCTGGGAATTATCTGCGAAGTAAAGACGACGAGGCAGGTAACTAATATATATCCTATAATAATATAAATTAAAATAATATAATATATAAGGGGGGCTGAGTGGTCTCTGGGTATCGTGTCCGCCTCAAGTGCTGAAGGTCCCGGGTTCGAGCCCCGGGATTTTTCACGTGGACTTATAGTAACAAAAGTTCCCCATGTCTTTGGGTAGTGAGATTGGACGCCCGTGTGTATTTCTGCGCACTTAAATCCTCCCTTGGCAGTTGGAAATGGAAAACGAGTAGCCTGACGGAGCTGCCCGGGCAAAATTTCGAGTTACAAATCTACCCAAAGTGATTCAGGATCCTCGCCGGTGCCACGGAGTTCGTGCACTGAGCCGAGATTATCCGGACTCAGGCTTGAGTTAGGAGTAGAACGGAGCACTTCTAGGTTACACCCGTGTGCCGTGATGTTGATCCGTCGACTAAACTAAACTGAAAGAGGAAAATAAATGGATATATAGGCTCATATGTCAAGGCCTAACACTTCACACCCTAGCGTCAGTGTCTGTTGTGAAACTACCTATTGTGTTGGTCAGCAAGGCAGAATGGTTAAGACTGCGTGTTCTTAAACATCCGGTGTGCTGATATCGAGGTAAGGCGTTCAACTCTCACCCCGGACAGCTGAATTAAAATGTTTACTTGTCCTTGACTTGGGACGTAAATTACAATTACTTCTGAACTCGGAGTTGGCAAGGGGCACTGTTAATAGGGAAAGCTAATCCACACGCAAAATAATTCAGTCCAGGACTACGCTTGAGGTCAAAGCGAGCGAACGAAAACAAAAATCTACCTGCTGTATGTATGGTTATGTCCAGTCTTACATACAATATGATGTGCACTGTGCGGTTTCTAAAGAAATGTTTTCGTTGAAAGCCTAATGCATGGTTAAAACGGGGCGTTTGTTCACAGCAAATTGACTAATGTAACATTAATATAACGTAAACTTGCTCAGAAATCACAAACAGCCAAAAATGATAGGGTTGGCTGCGACGTCCTGTACAGGATGTGCAGCTTAAAATTAACACACTCGGGTAGGTTAACCGGTATAAATAAGAATAAATAATATAGTGGGTTTATCAATCGGCATGCACAAATATCCCGGCACTGTCATAAACAGAGAAGAAAAAGAAGAAGAAGAAGAAGAAGAAGAAGAAGAAGAAGAAGAAGAAGAAGAAGAAGAAGAAGAAGAAGAAGAAGAAGAAGAAGAAGAAGAAGAAGAAGAAGAAGAAGAAGAAGAAGAAGAAGAAGAAGAAGAAGAAGAAGAAGAAGAAGAAGAAGAAGAAGAAGAAGAAGAAGAAGAAGAAGAAGAAGAAGAAGAAGTGGAAGAAGAAGAAGAAGAAGAAGGGGAAGAAGAGGAAGAAGAAGTGGAAGAAGAAGTGGAAGAAGAAGTGGAAGAAGAAGTGGAAGAAGAAGTGGAAGAAGAAGTGGAAGAAGAAGAAGAAGAAGAAGAAGAAGAAGAAGAAGAAGAAGAAGAAGAAGAAGAAGAAGAAGAAGAAGAAGAAGTGGAAGAAGAAGTGGAAGAAGAAGAAGAAGAAGAAGAAGAAGAAGAAGAAGAAGAAGAAGAAGAAGAAGAAGAAGAAGAAGAAGAAGAAGTGGAAGAAGAAGTGGAAGAAGAAGAAGAAGAAGAAGAAGAAGAAGAAGAAGAAGAAGAAGAAGAAGAAGAAGAAGAAGAAGAAGAAGAAGAAGAAGAAGAAGAAGAAGAAGAAGTGGAAGAAGAAGAAGAAGAAGAAGAAGAAGAAGAAGAAGAAGAAGAAGAAGAAGAAGAAGAAGAAGAAGAAGAAGAAGAAGAAGAAGAAGAAGAAGAAGAAGAAGAAGAAGAAGAAGAAGAAGAAGAAGAAGAAGAAGAAGAAGAAGAAGAAGAAGAAGAAGAAGAAGAAGAAGAAGAAGAAGAAGAAGAAGAAGAAGAAGAAGAACGAAGAAGGAGAAGAAGAAGAAGAAGAACAAGAACAAGAACAAGAACAAATAAGAGTAATAATAATATTAATTATATTAAGTAACGCCGAAAAAAAGGTGAGAAACCACAAATATGAAGTAAATGCAATATTCACTGTTTTCGAATATCCGTAAGCAGTGGTCACAATTCTCCTGCGTTCTACCTGAGATTAATCCTCTCCCCGTGTGCAGTTACATTAGCGTTTGACCCTGACTTGCGCCAAGGTAATTAAACACTGACCTGTGGTCAAAGTTGCTGTTAGATTTCCTTCTCCTTACAAGGGTTGACTGACCATTGATAGGAGGGGGAAACAGGAGTCAAGCGAAGTTGTAAAGAGGAGCAGAAGGTGTTATTGTTATCAATGACCACGCGCGCTGACCACAGGTTGAATTGGCTGACCACATCATTCAATCTTACGCGGAAACACGCCCTTGTGGCTGTAATAGTGACGTTTCGGGCAGGGTTTAGTAATGGCGTTGTATTGGAAGAAAACGTAAGCTCCGCCCATCGGAATAGGGGACAGCTTATTCGTTTAAGGAAAGTGGTCAGTCAAAATATGCGTATACGGGTAAAGTCGAAGTAAGCGTTTGGTGGATTACATCAGTAGGATCCAATGTCAATCAAGCAGGTTAAAGTTAGACCTATTCTCGGTATTTGTCAATTGGGTTAGCCTCTCCGGGCAATGAGTGAATTAATAAACACGGTAAGCAGAATCGATAAGCTTTATTAGAACACAGTCACAAATGACATAATGGACGTTGCGACTAAAGCATTCGTCAGCAAACAAATAAGAAACATTCACTAATATAAATGTATTAAAAAAAAAAAAAAAAATCTACCGCAAAAGATATGTAAATGAGTTTCTCAGTTCTCATTGTGTTGTAATGTGGCGAGGTTTAGTTTGCTGTTGAAATTATTTATTACTTATTATATAAATTCTTCATATGGGTTTATCTGAGAAACGGTCAGAACATACAAACGGACAAACAGACTGACAGTTAGACGGGCAATCAAGCAGACAGAAAGAATACAGAAAGGTGGACGAATTAATTGTCGGAGCTCAGCATGGCAGAACGGATAAGAGTGTGCGTGTGCTGATGCACATCGGTCAGTTGGAATAAAATGTTGACTTATCATCCTTGACCTGGGGACTTAAATTACAAGCTCCCTTGAAGTCGAAGTGGGTTCACCTGAAGGGGAGGGACACTAGTAATGGGGAAAGCTAATATACACGCAAAAATCAATCCAGTACACCATTAGTAGTAGCACTTGTAACTTTTATGGACTACGCTTGAGTTCAAAGCGAGCGAAGACCAACAAAAATGTGGGAACGATTAGTAGTGTGACTCTTAGCTGGCTGTTGAACGAGGAAACGGAGCACGTATGGGAATGTCCTGAGTGCAGTGATGTCGGTTCTTAACTCAACTCAACTCATCTTTTTCTAAAGAATTAATGAATTTTCGAACGGAATGAATGGCAGACAGTTAGAATATACACACGATGCAAACAGAATGAAGGAAGTCTGACAAGCAAGCAGACAGAGAAACGGACGAACGAATTGTCCAACTAACTGAATGACAGACATACAGACAAAGTAAACGTTTAGAAAAATCATGTTCTGCACCTTCATGTAAGTAAAAGGCATTAGTAAAAACAAGGTAATCATTGTTGGTGCCCCTTTGAAGGTATGAGGTCATGTACTTAAGAAATAACACAAGTGAAGTAAATGAACCTTTTATCGGCCTTGGGGTCATATTTGACATACGGTGCTAACGCCAAATGTGTATAAATTAATTGGTACTGGATGGGTAAAAAAAACAACTGTCATTTACTGCCAATATAGTACCTTGCGGTGTATGGCAGGGGGGTCTTTGAGCCTGAGGAATTAAGGTCGCCTGGCTAGTGCAGTCACCGCGAACTGTGCAGGTTAGAGTTTTCTTTTTGCCCTCGACAGAAGAAAAAAAAACTCCACACCTAACCGAAGATTCGAACCCGGGTCTCCCGAAAGAGAATCCGGCTCTCTAGCCACTCGGCCAGCCGCTTTACTTCTCGGGACATTACAAGGGACCCTTTTATGCCGGGTCAACCTGGAAACCCAGGTGGAGTTTAAATCCACCTCGAAGCCTTAATAAAGCTTTAAAAGTCGAGAAGATCGACTTCATTGCCCCGGGTTTTATCCCATATGGCTCAGTCTCTTTCCGCAGGGCGGCCTGTCGAAAGCGTCGCACAAAGCACAAACTCCGTAGCTCCTGTGACGACCCCCATGAGTGTCCGAGAAAAATGCACTCATGAACCGAATGATGTAGCCCGGAATTGAACCCACAACCTTCGGAGCACGAGTCAGATGACTTGACTACTTTGCCACGGAGACTTCTTACAGTTATATCTATCATTTCTTGTAATATATCATGTTTGAAGACAGGGGGGGGGGGGGGGCAACGGCTGGGCCATATGAAATCTCGGTAGAGAAATTAGAAACACTGGGAGAATTTGGAATATAAATATTAACTAAACTTTTTTTTTTTGCATATATCCCTTACAGGACGTTGCAGTCAACATCAACATTTTTCAGCTGCTGTTGATGTACTAGGCAAGATTACGCTCAGTAGTTTGCCATTGATTTCTGAGCTACCGGGTCACATATCCCGCAAGTTACCAACGCGGCGAGAACCGCTACCGATTCTCGCGCAGATTACGTTACTCGCGAGAATATACGGGATTACGGAGAAAGACGTTAACCACCTGGACCAGGGAGCCGGCTTAGCTAAACTATTGAACTATATTGTATGATTTATTGCCTGGCAAATGTCGATGCATCTCGTGAGGTGCATACTAAAGAGACATGTGTCATATGAATTGGAAAAAAAAAAACACTTTGAGAACATTATCATCGTCATCATCATCAAGTGCTATGTCGACAGGCGTGGGCGATCATGGTTCGCCACCTCTCACGGTCACCAGAGTCTCGAATCAAGATTATATTATTATTACACATTAGAGAACATTATACGCAACTGTAAGAAAGAGGGATTTAAGCTCTCTTTGTTAAACTTCCGGTGTGTTGATGATGGGGTACGAGGTTAATTCCTGACACCGGTCAGTTGGATTTAAAGGTTCACTTCTCGTTCAGAAAGCAATGGCAAACCACTGAACTTAAAATTAACTAGTAAATCAAGCTGGTGTTGGGGGATGATTTAACATTCTGCAAAGAACATGCAATATTCAAAAATTATTAAATAAATAAATAAATAAATAAATAAATAAATAAATAAATAAATAAATAAATAAATAAGAAAGAGCCAGTGTTGTTTTGTGTTATACTGAGACAGCGGGCGTTGGAGAACATCGTGTGGACTCTAAAGATCAGTAGTTGAAGAGGCAAACGCAAGCCAGGTGAAATAATGCTGGTGGTATGGAGGGAATTCATCAATCGAACTGATCTAGAACACAAAGAAAATACATGAACACAAACGTCGTTTAGAGAGGGTCGTGATGATGATAACGATGTGGGAGACATGTGTCTTGTAAGCTAACCGCGATAATGAGGTGGGGGAAGAAAACATGGCGGTAAATGAGACTAAAAGTTAGTTTTTAAAAAACATCAAAGAGAGATTGAAAGAGAAATAGGTAAATAAAGCTTGAGAACCCCTAACTCACACTGTTGAATAACTTGTGACGTCATCGCTGGCGTCACCCATCATCAGCGCTGTTTCTTAACAGGCTCCTGAGTTTTCCTAGCCCGGCTGCGAATCCGCGGCTGAGCGCTAGATCTCATCTTTCATCTCCAGTCCCGACAACGGAATCAAAAGGTGTATTAACGGTGTGTCAACTCCTTTGTTTCAGCGCACTCAGCTAGCGTTAACTGAGTGGGTTGTTGGTTCTGTGGAACTAGAGGCGTTGCGTTTTGATTTATTTGCGTTTGATTAACTTGTTGGTAGTACTCGCCAGCCGGCTCCCTGGTCTAGGAATTACACAACTTTCTCCGTAATCTCGTATACTTTCGTAAGTAACGTGACGTTGTGCGAGAATTGGAAGCTGCTCTCTCCACGTCGGTAACTAACGGGTTATGTGAGCCCGTCGCTCAGAAAGCAATGGCAAACTACTGAGCGGAATCTTGCCAAGAAATCAACAATCAGCTGAAAGATGCTGGCGTTGACAGCGATGTCCTGTAAAGGATATGCAACAACAACAAAAGTTCACGCAAAGTGATCTTACAGTATACCTGTTCTCCCTTTCTCTTATGCACCTGCGTGTGGGTGTGGGTGTTAGTGCGTTGCATGTGTGTGTGTGTGTGCGCGCGCGCGTGCCACATTCACAAAGATCCTGATATTAGGTATCGCAAGGCCAATATAGTCAATATAGGCTTCGGTGTATGCTGTAAATAAAGGGAAAATTAGACATGGCAAATGCCAGCTTTGCAAGAACAGGATTGGAAATAAAATCGACGCTACGACTATAATACCTTCATCAGCTAAGAAAACAAAGACAAGCGAACAATACCAGACTGAGAAGCAAAAACGGAAAAGGAAAAAGTCGCAGCTAACAAAAAGAATTTCTTTTTAAGCATGAAGTCTGCAGAAGATCCTGAAATTTAAAAAAAAAAAAAAAAAAAAAACAATATTTAAAAAAAAAAAAAATAAACAACACACATGAACACCGGGAAGTGCTCAAAATTTCCACTCATCAAATAAGTAAAAAGACATTACGTGACAGAAAACAAGAAAGCTATGAAGAAATGGATGACTGAAGAAATCTTAAAGTAGATTGACAAAATAAAACAAAGCGAAAATAACAAAGCAAAAAATAATAATATAAAGAAAGAAATAAGAGATAGATGCATGCAAGGAAACGAACATTGTTTAAACGAATCACCATCACCAGGTGCCCTGCCAGCTGGCGTATGTGTTCATGTCTCTCCACAGATCTTGGTCTTTGGTGTTCTGGATTAACTCTGCTGTTGATATTCTTCTATGACAACGTTTCAATCCATCCAGCATCATTTCTCTTGGTATGCTTCTCTTCTCATTAATGTTTCCAGTTGTCACGATGTTCTCCAATGCCTCTCTTCTCATCACATGGCCAAAGGAAGCTGTTTGTCTCTTTCTTATTCTTGAACATAATATTCTGGTTTAATTGGCATCTTTCAGGCAATTGTTGTTAGTTACTCTGGCAACATTCGTCTCAGGAAATCACACATCTGTGGCTTCCAAATTATTCCTAATTTGTTCATTGACATTCCAAGATTCATTGTCATACAGCAACATAAGTTATCCTATACCTGCAATGTTATCTCTTAATGAATGTAACTGTCTTGTTTAATTCACTCAGTGGTCCATAGTGTTTATCTTCCACTGTTGATTCTCCAGGCAGAAGGTTTGCCTGGATATGTCGAATTTTGGAAGTCATAGAGCAGAGGTTCCCAAACCACGGCCCGCGGGCCACTTGTGGCCCGCCAGATGTCAGAAAGTGGCAAGCGAGACCTCGTTATTTAATATAACTCTTTAAATGCGAGGATCCAGGGAAAAAACAAACTATTCACAAATTTGTGCGATGACATTTCTTCATTTAAAATGAGACTACGACTGTTTATCTGACAGCTAACTGAAGGGACTTTAGAGGCGTTTCCAAATCTGAAGACGCTTGTGGTGGAAAAGAAATGTGACTTTTTATAGTACAAAGTAAAAGTTAAAAGTCTTCTGGATATCTTTCAGTCGAGATATCAAGAGTTCACAATAGAGGAGGATAATGTTGCCCTCTTCATAAATCAGTTCGTATTTCCTGATTCCAAGCTCTGTCAATTACAGCAAAGCCTTCAGCACGAGGTAATTGATTTGAAATGCAATTCTGCACTGAGATATAAATTTCTGGAGCTACCTGCTTCATCTTCAGCTGATCATATGATTTCATTCTGGCGACTATTGCCTGTCGAACAATTTGAACACTTGCGTTCATTCGCCCAGAGATATACATTTGTCGTTTTGGTACGACTTACAGATGCGTGCAGTCATTTTCCGCAATTATCGTTAAAGAAAAAAAAAAAAGCAACGTTCCAAACTCACCGACAGTTACCTAGCTGCGCTTATGACTTTGGGCACAACAGATTTGTGCCCAGACATTGATAAACTGACATCTGAACTTAAGTAACTGGTTATGAAGAACAGTTACAATTGTAAAATAATTCATTAATAGCGATTTTCGAAACTGATTTAAAATGTATTTTTAAATGAACTTTTGATTTTAAACCACCACCAACAACAACAACAAAAACAAAATAGCTGCAGTGTAGTACTGACACTGACTGTCTTTAAAGCTTTAGAAGTTTGTTGACGAAAGTTAAGAAAGGTAAGAATGATATTGCACGACTTTTATAATTTTATAACGCTGTGGCCCTCTTAACTGCCGAAAATAGTAGAAATGGCCCTCTGCTTGAAAAGCTTGGGAACCACTGTCATGGAGTATGTGATCTGCTGTCTGCGGCGTCAGATGACATGTGCACATGGCTGATGCGCCAATCTTGAATTTTGAAAGCATGTGGTTGCGTAGTCTATTGTGTCCTGTTCGGATGCGCAGAATAGTTATTTGTTCAGGTCTGTCCATAAGATGGTAGTCGTCTTGAGTAGGTTTAGGCGGCTTTCTGATATGATCATTCTTTTCTTTAAGTTTAGTTTTAGTTTTGGGATTCAACATCACTGCACACGGATGTAACCCATAAGTGTTCCGTTCTACTCCTAACTCAAGCCTGAGTCCGGAGAAACTCAGCTCAGTGCAAGAACTCCGTAGCACCGGCGAGGATCCTGAAATACTTGGGTAGAATTTTAATTCGAAATTTTGCCCGGGAAGCGCCGTTAGGCTACTCTTTTTCGATTTCCAACTGCCAACGGATATTTTATGCGTGCAACAATACACACGGATGGCAGATCTCACTACCCAGAGACCAGGGGAAATTCCGTTACTAGAAGTCCACGTGAAAAAATCCCGGTCCTCACCGAGGCTTGAACCCGGGACCTCTAGCACTCGAGGCGGACACCATACCTCGAGACCATTCAGTCTTCTCTCTCTCCCCCCCCCCCCCCCCCCCACATGATTTTCTTTTGGTGGTATGTGACGAGTACATCGGGTTGTTCTTCTGTTGCTCCTTCCTTAGCTCTCTCATTTCTGGGTACTCGACAGTGAGATGGTATCCACTGTATGGTGACCACATCCTGGCTGCAAAGTTCAGAAAATAATGTCCGTAGTACTGGCAATTTCCCAGACAGGAGCGCCTCGAGTACTGATTTTGCATCCGTCAATAGCACCACCGGCTGTGTACTATGGTTGGTATTCAGTCATTTCTGAATATCCCTCTGTTGTATTCAGTAATGTTAAGGAGCTACGGTAGGCTAGAGGCTAGACACTCGTCTGTCGCACCGGTGTCGTTCTTCTACCCGCACTAGGGCACTTTCGAATTCGTTTAATTGACCTGGGCTCTCAAGTCGACCTAGATTACAATAGGTACCGGGGAGTTTATTGGGAAGTAAAGGAGGCCGACTTGATACAGACCATATCGCCCACTAATTACCACCTGGTTTATAAACATGTGAGTTTAGCCACATCATTACCAGCTGTGGACAACAACCATCTTCAAGTTAATATCCGAATTAAGGCTGACTTGGTCCCAGGATTATTAATGTCAGCCAGGCGATGGACCCTACTATAACTTATCTTGTGAGGTTGAACGGAGTAGGAGGCATGCTTGACTGTACATGTGTAAAACAATAGTTCAATGCGCTTTAGACATTTTTGTTTCGCGCTCGCTCGCTTTGAACGCAAGCGTAATCCATACACACTACTTGTAGTAGTGATGGACTGAATCTTGCGTATGGATTCCTATTTCCCTATTAACAGTGTCCTTCGCCATCAGGCTAACCCACTCCGACTTCAGAGGTACTTGTAATCTATGTCCCCAAGTCAAGGACGACAGGTCAACATTTTAGTCCAGCTGTCCGGTTTACGGGTTGCTTTAGACGTGTAACAGGTCCCCTTTGTTTAGAACATGTTTCTTCATCACCTGCTGACGAGGCGTTCAACACACCCAGGGAAACAGATGAGTAACGTATATCTATATTTTCATGTAGAGTTGCTCATGAGCTGTATCAGTGTCTATTTGTTGTTTGTGTCCCTTGTGATCGTGTTCTAGTAAAGCTTACAGATTCTATTTCTCTTATTTTGTTGGTTCATTCATTGCATTTCTTTGCAAAGAAAGATAGCAGCGGCAACTAAAGAAATTAGATGATACCTGTTTACGTGCATTACCCCAGAAACTGATAGTAATGAAAATATAGATGTATAACTAAGTGTGTGTTTCTCTCTCTCTCTCTCTCTCTCTCTCTCTCTCTCTCTCTCTCTCTCTCTCTCTCTCTCTCTCTGTGTGTGTGTGTGTGTGTGTGTGTGTGTGCGCGCGCGCGTTTGTGCGTGGAAACGGGAGAAAACATAAGACGGTGGTGTACCACACAGTTATCTAAGACTTGAGAATATTACAGCAATACGACACACACAATAGAATCCGTTATTTGCCATTCATTAAAACACAATACAACATACTCCACAAGTGGTCATTTCTTTGCTAAAGTAACATTGAAAAATTAGCGAGAAACAGACTCCCCAGTTCGGTCACTTTGTACTGGCGAGTGTGGACGCTGGGAGCGCGTATTGACCCACAGCCTGCAACAAGAGGGCACATTTTCACATGCGCCCGCCACAACCGTTTGATGTTGGTCCTGCTAGACGCCCGTTGCCTCTTCCTAGGGCACATCCCGCTAGATTGCGAGTCTAGGGCCATTGAGAATCACCCGGAGGTGTGAAAACATGCTTCGTGGGAACATGCACAAGGCTGTGTGGAAACTAGCGGACCTGATAAGTTCTATTCTTATATCTTTGCCTTTCTTTTGATTAAGATTTTTGTTTTCGGCAAGAGGAAAAACACACAGAGAAATCACATCATTAATAGACGTATTAACCACCCACCTATACACAATACAAGTAAATAATAGTAACACGGTAGCCTCCTGTGTAGGGTGTACAGGGAGACCAGATGGGGTTGGTGTGGGACTGGCTACGTCATCCCGTAGACAAATCCAGCAGAAGACCCAACCAACCATGAAGTGACCTACACAAGGCTTGGCTTGCCTGGTTGTGTCTATACTGCATTAGGAGTTTTAAAGGCAGAAATATATATTTATACATATGCTCCTGATATCTGAGGTAGGTGACCAGACGACCCTTTCCCGCGTCTTGAGGCGTATTGGGTATATGGTGCCAGGCCCATGTCTGTGTACACCAATCAGTACTTGATAGGTGGTGTGGTCATTATCACGCTGGGCGCATTTGCTTCCAGTACATTTCCTGGTCATCATTTTAGGCTTGGTAGACATGTGGGCCTAGGTAGATTTTGAGAAGGGATTTGACCAAATGAACACCAGGGCGACGGCTAATTGAGCTCACTTAATATATAACATCAGTATTACGTGCCCTGCCAACTGGCGTACGCGTTCGTGTCGCTTCACAGATCTCTGTCCTTTGTATTCTGGATTAATTCTGTTGATGATATTTATTCATACCACCGCCTCAGTCCATCCAGCAGCATTTCTCTTGGTCTGCATCTGCCTCTTATCCCACCGATCTTTCCAGTTGTCACGATACCTACCAGTCCATCTGTTCTCATCACATGACCAAAGAATGATGTTTGTCTCTTTCGTATAGTTGTACATAATGTTCTAGTTTCATTAGCCTCCTCCAGGCAATAGTTGTTAGTTACTCTGACAGTCCAAGGAATTCGCAACATTTGTCTCAGAAACCACATCTCCGTTGTTTCCAAGTTCTTCCTTATTTGTTCATTCACATGCGAAGATTCAATGCCATGCAGTAAAACTGGTTCTGCATATACCAGATGGTCCTTTAAACAACGGATATAGAGGGTAAAAAATAAAAGAGAAGTTACCAATTAGAGATGTTTATTAAAGATCACTGCCAAACAAATATGAGCTTCTATTACAGAGTGCTCTAAGTTCTTTCTAATTTGTTCATTCACCGCGAAGATTCAACGCCATGCAATAAAACTGGTTCTGCATATCCATCCATCATGTGCCATGCCGGTAAGCGTGGGCTGTCATGTTTTGCTATCTCACTCGATCACCAGAGTCGTGGATCAGCTCTGTGTTTCTGTCTCGACCATGCCACGAGGCCAAGCCATCCAGGTATTTGCTTCTAGGTCTTCCTCTTGGTCTGTTCCCTTCGATCTTACCAGTTGTCACCAAGTTCTCCAATTCATTTCTTCTCATAACATGCCCAAAAAATTTTGACTGTCTGCGTCTAATATCTCTAATCAGTTTACGATCTTCATTTGTTTCTTGAAGGACTTGTTCATTGGTCTTTCTGGCTGTCCATGGTATTCTTTGCATTTTCCTCAGAAACCACATTTCTACAGCCATCAGATGTTTTTCAGCTTGTCTGTTCAGATATACCATCCATATACGGATGGATCTTTATACAACGGATTGATTGATTGATTGATTGATTGATTGATTTAAGAACCGACATCACAGCATTAGGAGCAACGGATATAGAGGGTGCTAAATAAAAGAGAAATTACCAGTTAGAGATGTAGGTTAGAGATCACAGCCAAGCAAATGTGAGATTCTATTACATAGTCCACATTACCACCCCATTCAACTACCAGGTTAGTGTGCATATGTTTCTATGAGTGCTCTCGGCGAGGACCCGGGCATTGTCCAGCAGGAATCTGTGAATTACTCAAGTGTAGACTCCTATTGTAGGATGTGGCTTCAGAAGTTCTCCCGTCCCTAGAGATTGTCGGAGCTGCTTCACATAAATGAGCGCGTTGTCTGGCCTACTTAAGTGATAACCACTTGAATAGCACAAATGATCAAAGCTGTTCCCAGAAACGTGCACGGAAATCTTGGAGACCATGAGCTGTAATTTATTTGATAGAGCTCATCATCCAGGGCGTTGCGTGAAATCATGTTCTCACAGCCGCGTGTTAATTTCTGTCACAGGGTTGAAGTGGATTAGAGGAATGGCGGCAGACTCTTCGCTCGAAAAACGCCAGTTTCGAATCCAGTTGAAAATAGTATTCATAAGGAGGCTGTATTTTTATTTTCGTTTTCAAGGAAACATAACATTGTTATAGTCTCTAATAACTAATGAGAGAGAGAGAGAGAGAGAGAGAGAGAGAGAGAGAGAGAGAGAGAGAGAGAGAGAGAGAGAGAGAGAGAGGTGGGAGGGAGAGAAAGAGGTGGGAGGGAGAAAAAGAGACAGAGGGAGGGGCATAGAAGACAGAGAGAGATAGGGGTACAAAAAGAGAGAGACAGAGGCACAAAGAGAGAAACAGAGAAACAGAGGCAGACAGTCATTTATATATATATATATATATATATATATATATATATATATATATATATATATATATATATATATATATATATATATATATATATATGAGGAAACCTGAGTTGAGTCGCGTTGAGTCAAAAAATGACATTACATCACTCAGGACATTCCTATACGCGCCCCGTCCTCGTCTACAACAGCCAGCGAAGAGTCCCAATACTATTGGTACCAGTAGCAGTCTGATTATGTGTACCTGTGAATCTGGTGACTATTCTCGCTGATCACTAATCACATACAACAGGTACGTACACGAGACAAATCAAAACTACCACCTGAGAAGACAACAAACAGTCCTCGTCTTCATGATACTATTTGAGTAATGGCTATGTGTAATATAACAGAACAACTCCAGTTGCAAAGAAATAACGGGAAACTTGTCATGAAAATCAAAATTTTAACAGGCGAATTAAGACCACGATTACAAGTATTAAATAATTTTTAAAAAATGGCGATATGTTAACAGAAAGTACAGATTTATTAGAATGACAGAATAAATTTTGTGAAGTAATGTATGAAAATATATTTATTTGAAAAAAGTTAATTGCTTGTCTACAACATGACCTCAACATATATCTTTTCATTTCTTTTGTTTGTGAATTACAAAGCAATTATTTTTCGGTAGTTTTCTGAACAGCCGATGCTGATCTCATCAAAATGAACGACCTACTGAACGATCTTAAGAAGCGATCTACTTCCAGAACGTCCGCGGCTGAGTTGGGGTTCTCCACCCGGTATATGAAGGAAATGTGAAACTGCGGTCACTAACTCCCCCCCCCCCCCCCCCCCAAGTCACATTCGCCGACATGACGATATGGGGGAGGGGGGGGGGGAGAGAAGATCCAACACTTGTAATAAATACGGCAGGATCTGCAATGCAAAGAATAAAGTCGTGAACTTGGTTGAAAGTTTAAACACCTCGGCCACAAACAGACATATAAGCAAAATTCAACCTCATTAAAATACCAAACAACAGAGAGATAGACAGGAGAGTCATAATCTCTAACAGCTGCTCCATGTCGGTCACGTCAAGAGGAAGAAGAAAGGGAAGAAAAGGAGAGGAGGGCAGGCGACGGAGGTGAGTCAAAGGAGTAAACGTAGAAGCGGGGGACGAATAAGAAGAGGAGGAGAAGGAATGAGGACGAGGAAAGCGGTAGATAGACTAGGAGTAGGAACAGTGAAGAAGAAGAAGAAGGAGAAGGAGAAGAAGAAGAAGAAGAAGAAGAAGAAGAAGAAGAAGAAGAAGAAGAAGAAGAAGAAGAAGAAGAAGAAGAAGAAGAAGAAGAACAACAACAACAACAACAACAACAACAACAACAACAACAACAACAACAACCAGAAGAACCAGAAGAACCAGAAGAACAAGAACAAGAAGAACAAGAAGAAAAAAAGGAAGATGATGAAGAAGAGGAAGAAGAAGTAGAATCTTGTTCTGAGCGTGAGATACATTCGTCGTACATGGGCTATTATTATAAACCTGAGTGGGCAAGGGTTAAGATAACGCATCGAATACAAAGGAAATGAAATCAATAACGGGCAACGAAAGCTAACACGACTGACAAGCGACATGCTTTGTTTGAGTATGTCAATATTATGTCCTGACCTTTCTCCTAAGCGGCGAATACATGTGTGATCCGTGTGCTAATGTTTGTTGAGAAGGTCCTCTGTTATTCGAAGACCAGAACAGAGTTAAGATTACTCGTCACTTTCATGTATGGTCGTCGCTTTAAGTTCAATTTTCTCAGCCTGACAGATCACATTTGGTGTGAAATCTTACTTGGTGCTTCGATATCACCTCCGGCAGACAACGAGGCAATACATATTTCATGACTGCATTGTTACAGGGCAGGTCGGTTAGTGGGCTTGCACAATACGGGCAACAATGGACGATGACAATTACAAGACTGTGTTATTAGAAAGCAGTAGAGCTAAGCAGATTAAATCGGATTCTGGGTATCCTTAAAGGGGGTTGGCTTCTGCCGAGCTGATACTAGAATGCGAATAAACAAAAAAAGTTATGGATCACTTAGTGAACTTTAAAAAAAAAATATACAGTGAAGTTTAAACTAGTTTATACAAGAGACAACATTGCAGATACAGACAATCAATTTGAGGCATACGAAAGAAGACAGGGGCTTGAACCCAACTGGCAGGGGATCTAGGAGTTGGTGGCCCCTAAAGATGCAATTCCCAGATACTACGAAACGGAAAGCCGTTGGCACTTAGTCTGCACCCCAAACCCAGTTTGATTTTGCTAGGCAATTTACCGTTCAGTAGTTTGCCATTACCGATCTCTGTGGTTAAGGGCTTGCGAACGCGGTTTGTGAGTCCGTATACCCGGGTTCGAAACCCAGCGGTGCTGGTTTTTTCGAAAAAGGTATTGGGGCCGGTCGTTCAGAAAGCAATGGCAAACTACTGAACGTAACACTTGCCTAGTACATCAACAGCTGCTGAAAATGCTGGTGTTGACTGCAACGTCCCGTAAGGGATACGCAACACACAAAAAAAAGTTTGCCATTGCTTTCAGAACGAAAAGTCAACGTTTAAACGCAACTGACTGGTGTATGGAATTAACCCACTACACCGCTGTCAGTGCAGCGGAAGTTTAAACGCAAGTGCATTAAACTCCGCAGCCACGGATACCTCTTTGATGATAAAACTGGTTGGACCGACATTAATAAATAAATCACAAACCAGGTATTAGACATAACTGAGGTAGAAGCCTGGCTTACTTTTTTTTTAAAGATAAAGTATTTTATTTAGCTCCAAGTATTATTATGCTGCGTCAGCAATGGTCACTTCAACTCCCAGACCTGGTTCGATGCTGATTGATGTGATCTGTCTAACGATCTCTGAGGGGCAGTGCTTGTGAATTCTGAACTGGTATCTGTCCCGTATCCGTCCCGGTAAAAATGGCGACGACCTAACGTTCATTCTTCGGGATATATTATAATATATCCCGAAATATATATATATATATATATATATATATATATATATATATATATATATATATATAATAAATATATAATATTTTCAGAAATGTAGAAGATATAAATGGAATCATCATTGGTGGACGAAACATCAATAACATTAGATATGCAGATGACACAATATTGATTGCAGACAATGAGCAGGATCTGCAACAATTAGTAGATGCGATTGTTGCACACAGTGAACAACTGGGGTTAGAATTAAATTATAAAAAGACACAGATTATGGTCGTCACTAGGAAGAAAGAAATATCACCTTGTAAAAATGTTTTGTATATCCTTTACAGGACATCGCTGTCAACATCAGCATCTTTCAGCTGTATGTTGATTTCTTGGCAAGATTACGCTCATAGTTTGCCATTGTTTTCTGAGCGGCCGGCTCACATACCCTGTAAGTTACCGACCAGATTCGAACCACTGCTGATTCTCACCGTCGTCACGTTACCTACGAGAGTATACGAGATTACAGAGAAAAGTCGCTAACCTCTAAGCCAGGAAGCCGGCTACCACCTTGTAATATACAGGTAAATGGGAATATTCTTCAACAAGTGAATCGGTACAATTATCTCGGAACAGTCATAACATCTTATGGGCGATGCCTTGAAGAGATTAGAACAAGAATCGCCATGGCGAAAGTAGCCTTTAGCAAGATGAAAAACATACAGACCAATAAAAAGATGTCAATTGAAACGAGAAAAAGAGTGTTGAGGTGCAAAATAGAGCCTGTACTTTTATATGGATGTGAAACTTGGACAATGAGCAGTCAAGCTTAAAAACATTTGATGGCTGTAGAAATGTGGTTTCTGAGGAGAATGCAAAGAATATCATGGACAGACAGAAAAACCAATGACCAAGTATTACAGGAGACAAATGAAAATCGTAAATTGATTAGAGAAATTAGACGCAGCGTCAACATCTTTTGGACATGTTATGAGAAGAAATGAATTGGAGAACTTGGTGACAACTGGCAAGATCGAAGGGAACAGACCAAGGGGAAGACCGAGAAGTAAATACCTGAATGGCTTGGCCACATGGCATGGTCGAGACAGGAACACTGAGCTTATC
The DNA here is from genome assembly GCA_963921405.1 of Cepaea hortensis. NCBI lineage: Eukaryota > Metazoa > Mollusca > Gastropoda > Stylommatophora > Helicidae > Cepaea > Cepaea hortensis. The sequence goes on from OY992891.1 coordinate 60,198,595, forward strand.
CACGACTCTGGTGATCGAGTGAAATTGCGAGTCATGACCGCCCACGCTTATCGGCATGACACATGATGGATGGATCTGCCCCTTAAAGTCTTGGAGCCGACACCACATGGGGTTTTGCGGGTTGTTATACGCAACGCCTTGGTTGGCATACGTACATGTCCTTTCACTTTCAGGTTATTCTCCTTCACACTTTTGGTAAGGTCAGTACACACTGGTAAAGATCAGTAGAGATAGCGATCTGTAGAGATAACGATCTGTAGAAATAGGTACGGATAAAAATCTATCTGTACAGTTCAAGATAACAAGAGATAAAGATCGGTAGATATAAATTGAGATCTGTAGAGATAAAGATTTGTAGATATAAAATGATATATGTAGAAATAAAGATTAGTAGATCACAGAAATCAGAAGGAGTGGCTATTATAAGTCGCTGCCCTTGCGAATTTTTAAAATTAGAAAAGAAAAGAAAACAACAAAGAAAAAGAAGAAGGAGGAGGAGAAGGAGGAAAAGTATAAGGGGAGAAGAAGAGGAAGAAGAATGAAGAGAAGAGGAAAAGAAGGCAAAGGAAGAGGGGGAGGAAGAAGACACAAAAAAAGGGTAGAGAACACAATGGAGAGAGGAAAGGAGAGGAGAAAGTGGAGTAGAAGAAGAAGAAGAGGTGGAGGAGGAGGTTGTCTAGGAGGAGCAGAAGGAGGATGAACAGTAAATAGAGGTATACAGAAAAAGACGAAGAAGAAGAAGAAGAAGAAGAAGAAGAAGAAGAAGAAGAAGAAGAAGAAGAAGAAGAAGAAGAAGAAGAAGAAGAAGAAGAAGAAGAAGCAGAAGAAGAAGAAGAAGAGAGGGAGAAAAAGGAGGAGGAGAAAAAAAGAAGATAATGTATGTCTGTGAACCTGATACCACTAAATGCAGCACGATTTTGGCATCAATGTTCTAGACATGCTCAAAATATTCACCACGACAGGTGTCATCTTCCCATTGACCGCATAAGAACCATCTTGAGAAGACTTAGCTACTTAAAAAGTAGCAACATCTGCTCGTGTCGATCCTAAAAAGCACATACACCTGTTTAGAGAACAATGTTGATCGATCGTGTGGCAAACATCTGAAGCGTCCTTTACCTGTGGCTTTACGTTTTCCTTTTGTTCCAGGTCTCCACATCTTCTGTGTCCAGTAACCATTAAGAATCTCCGGGATGCGTTCTAAAGGACGCCTTCTATTGAATATTCACTACAACATATGATAGGACATTCCTATACCTCAATACAAGAGATTAACGAACTTGATATACTGAGCACAGTCGGAATTTCCGTTAGGAGCCGAAAAAATACCAGTTCAACGTCTGATCATACAAGAAACCACCAGGGGGAGCTGCTCATTAGCGTCCGGATACGTCTCGGGCCTGTAAAGATTACGCCAAAGACATTTAATAGAGAGACAAGGGTATTGTGGAGACGGCTAATTCAATTGTTGTACACTAAATATTGAACAAGGATGGTCCGGCTGTTCTCTAACTGTCCGCTATCAAGACATCATTAGATGAAAGCTCTTTTACTAAGCTGTATAAGTGGTCTTGTTATCACGTGGTATTTGTTTTCTCTGTTTCATCTCTCCATTTTCATTTCGTAGCGCATGCCGTCAACATCTGTCTCGTCCATAGTTTTCCAACATGGCGATTGAAACTTTTGGTAATTGCAACACGGCTTTACAGAGATTAGAAGGGGAATATGCCAGACATAAGATTGACTTCCGAAGATGAAAACCATCTTATGCAATATATCACATTCACCGACTGTCACAAAGAGAGTGCTCAAATGTAACATGGAACTGTTCTGGAGATCAACATGGCCGAATGGATAAAAGGTCTTGTTTTTAAACTTCCAGTGTGCTAATGCCAAGGTAGAGGGTTCAAACCTTACACCGGTCAGTTGGACTAAAATGTTGACTTCTCATCCTTAACTTGGGGATGTTAATTACAAGTACTCCAGGAGTCGGAATGGGTCGCTGATGGCGAGGGACAATGGTAACAAGGAAAGCCATTTCACTAGCAAAAATCAAATCCAGTAGAAGCACGTTTTTTCCGTTATTATTCGCTTTGAACTCAAGCGTAGTTCATACACATTACTTCTAGTAGCACTTGACTGAATTTTGCGTGCTTAAGAACGACCGCTCTTATCCATTCTGCCATGCTGACCTTCCCATAGTAGCACGTGTATGGACAACGCTTGAGTTCAAAGCAAGAGAACGTAAAGTTTTTTGTTTTTTTTTTTTAAATCACTGCGGTGGATACTGTCCTGTCGTGGATTAGATGAACTGATCATCAATGCATAACTTTTCAGAGTTACAACTTAGTGTTCTAGAGCAGTGGTTCTCAACAGGTGGGGAAATCCACCCCCCCCCCCCCCTCCCACTCCAGGGGGAATTTTATGGTTTCCAAGAGGGGTGGGGAATGGGGGAATTAAGATTATTTCAAGATCGTATTAATACAAGACCCGATTACTTTATATTGTTTTTCCTTTCATACGTTACAGTTCTCTACTTTTCGCATCTCTGAAATTCGTTTTATAACGTAAGTAGATCCGCCAATCACGTTTTTATGTAGACGTCTAGACTTGTTCTAGTATGTGTTATTACATTTAGTTCCATTTTTACGTATACAGTGTGGGGGAGGGGGGAATTTATAAGGAGGAAATACGAAAGGGGGGGGGGGAGGGGTGACATTCTGAAAATATGTTGAAGGCGTGTATAGGCCAAAAAGGTTGAGAACCACTGTTGTAGAGGATTTACTCAACCGACAAGCAAATGGCTGATGTGGTTGGGGGAAACTGGGCGCCACGCCTATCATAAAACTTTATAGTACTCATGTTATGGCCGTGCTCCGTGGCGAAGAGTTTACCGAAGCGGTTCGTGATCCCGCATACCCCCGTTCGAAACACATCTGCGAACTATTTGGCAGCAGACCACGTTACGCTGATATTTTTACGAAATGGTATGGGTGCCAGTCGTTCAGAAAGTAGTGGCAAACTATTGAACGTAAACTTACCACAACATATCAACAACAGCAAAAAATTATTTTGGTGTTGACTGCAAACGTCCTATAAAGGATATGCAACTAACTTTTAAACCCATGTTATGAAGTTGGGTCGACCCCGATTGTATGTGGTCAAGAATATAATACACAGGAGGCAAATTTGAACCCTGGAGCACAGGGATGGTAGGCTTATGCTGTACCACGTAAGATAGAAGTTAAATTACACTGCTGTAAATTGTAGGTTCTCAAAACTAAATTTCCGTTCCAGCAGGTCAAACATAATCACGGATCCAGTGAGTTAAGACCCGCAAAGGATCTTCAAATGCTCAATGAAACACTTATCTCCTATCTGCTGCCTTTGTTGGGTGTGTCCTCGTCTTTCAACAGCCCCTTCTTGAGTCTCCACCCGTCTCAAGATTGCTGTGAAAGAAAACGGAAGGGGCAGTTACCTGCTCGCTGGCTGAGAGTACGAGAACTGAAGCGTTGGCGGTAATAACACATGGGTAGATTAACGGACAAATATAGGCAAACCTTGCCCAATAATAGCTAGTACTTGCAGTCTGACACACTAAAGCGTCCGTCTGTAAGAAACGGAAACATCGTGTCTGGCTTATTTCCGAACCTGTTTCTGTAGAGCATCGGCGCAAAGTTGGTAGACAGCCATATTGTTTCCGCTCTAGTACAATTATCGTTGAGCGTTTGTAGACTTGACACTCAAATTTCAGAAGAAAATGCTGGAAGATGTGCCCTGATTGTGGTGGTAGTTGTGGTGACAGCTTGGCGGATGCGATAAGTAATGGTTGCTTTGTCTGACACTGTTCGAGAGGGTGGTGCTCTGGCATTGCAAGAAACTCAAAGACATCGCTAATGGTTCTGGAAATGTTCAAGTGCCCATCAGTAACCGGTGTGTATAAGGCTGCTGGCTATCTGTACACATGACAGATCTGCGGAACAGTGGTGACCGGTGAACCTCTCTGTCCGACCCATTCTGTCAACTTTCAAAAATGATTGAAATTACAACTTAGAATAGCAATGTTTGTTGATTGATTGGTTAGTTGTTGGTTGATTGTTAGGTTGCTTGGATGAATGAGTGGATGGTTGTTGGTTTATTGGTTAGATGGTTGATTTGTTGGCGGATTGGCCGATTGACTGGTTAGATGGTTGGTTGGTTAACTGATTTAATTATTGGATGGAGGGTTTGATGGATGATTAGTTGGTTGATGAGTTAGTTGCGTGGATGGTTTGTTGGAAGATTAGCTGATTGGTGGGCTATTGATTGGAAATCCCTTGTATTACACAGTTTTAACTCTGAATTTCTGTGCGCTGTCCTGCAATTCTGGGCTTGTATCTATCCGACTGAGGTTGGTGCAGAGATTATTCTCTTCACCAGGTACCAAAGTGTCATCTCCAGAGTGTTGTGCTACATAGCTCTTCTTTGACCCTTTCAGCTCAGACACTAGCGAGTATGCGAGAATAATACTATAAGTAAACACACATAGTATTGATTGGCGCTCATAGAAGGAGAAGAAAGAAGTAGAGACTAGAGGACGCACTAGACAACATAAAATGTGAAAGCTATAGTTACCGACCCGGATTCGAACCTGTCACCTCCAAATGACGACAGCGTCTCGCTGCAGGAACAAGTGTACTACGACGCGTGACCAATTGGACACCCCCTAGTTGGTCATGCGTCGAAGTACACTTGTCGTCATTTGGAAGTGACAGGTTCGAATCCCGGTCGGTAACTATAGCTTTCACATTTTATGTTGTCTACTGCGTCCTCTAATCTCTACTTCATTCTTCCCCTTCTGTGAGCGCTATGTGTGTTTATTTATGGACTGTCTTAGTGGCCTCACAGGGTTCCCCGTACCCCCCAAGGGGGGACTGTTAAACCTGGACTGTTTATCAGCGACACGCTAGGAAATTAAACCACTTCCACACAGTCTGCCTAAGGAAGCTACTGAAGATTAAATGGCAAGACAAGATTCCAGACACTGAAGTCCTAGAAAGAGCATCCATGCCCAGTATCCACACTCTACTGATGAAGAATCAGATTCGCTGGGCTGGTCACTTGACCCGCATGCCAAATCACAGGCTCCCTAAACGAATTTTCTACAGCGAACTGCGTTGTGGTAAACGCTCCCAAGGTGGCCAGAGGAAACGTTTTAAAGACACTCTGAAAATTTCACTGAATGCTTTTGGAATTCATCATGACACCTGGGAGGCTGCAGCCAGAGACCGAAATTCGTGGCGTGCATCATTGCGCAAAGGTGCAGTCATATGTGAGGCAACCAGGACTGCAAAAGCTGTGAAGAAAAGGCAGGACAGAAAAACCACTGCAGGAAATCCTCCTCCAGAGACGTCAAGCATTCTTTGCCCACATTGTCAAAGAACATTTCGAGCCAAAATAGGCCTTATCAGCCATCTTAGAACCCACGGCTCCACACCTTCAACCCCACTGGATGAAATGAATGGTCATCATCATTCTTGATGGACAAACAACAACAACAGGGTTCCCCAACTGATTTCCTGATAATGTTACTGGCATCCAGTCTACAGTATGGAGACATACTCCTTCTGATGGTTCTGTTCTTGCAATACAATATTCATCATCATATGCTGTGCCCTTAGGCGCGAGCGGTCATGGTTCGCCATCTCAGACGATCGCCTGAGTCGTGGGTCAGATCTGCGTTCTTGTTCCAACTATGCCGTACAGTCAAGCCATCCATGTATTTATTTCTTTGTCTCCCCTTTGCTCTTTTCCCCGTCAAGTTTGAATGTAAAATTTACGAGAAAAATCAACCCGTGTGTCATCACAACATCCTGGAGTTTTCCATTCTACCTCTACCCATAGTCCGTTCAACATCAGAGAGAAGTTATATTAGGGTCCATCCCTGGCTCACATTTATAATCCCGTGACTGAGTCAGCCGCCAATAACAGCTGCCCACGGTTTTACTCTCACAAGATATTAATATTAATACTTTGTTTATGCCCTCGCTCGCTTTGAACTCAAACGTAGTCCATACACACTACTTCTTGTAGTGTTAGATTGAATTTTGTGTGTGGATTAGCTTTCACTATTAACAGTGTCCCTCGCCACCAGGCGAACCTACTCCGACTTCAGAGGTACTTGTAATTTACATCCCAAAGTCAAGGACGATAGATCAACATTTTAGTCCAACTGTCCGGTCTAGGGTTGAATCCCTTACTTCGGCATCAGCACACCGGATGTTTAAGAACACGCGTTCTTATCCATTCGGCCATGCTGACCTACGGATAATTTGAATGTGATTGTTGTCCATAGGAGGTAACGGCTGAAGGTCTCATTAACCGCAGTGGACACGCAACAAGATGTATAGCTTCCAACACTCTGTATACCAATCTAAGTACCCGACATAAGCCTACCTGTAACAGGTAAACTATATCTAGTTGACATCTACCACACGGGAAGTTTAGTTACCACAAGATACCTCGCACGCAGAGCATTCTATCACGTGGTGTTATATCATCACAGCAGGGACTTCGTGTCTAGGACAATTCCATGGTAGGTGTTAGCCCGCCGCCACCAGGCATCTCTTCATTTAATATACAAAAATATCAATTCAGGGAACCCTTTCAGGCCACAAAGACAGCTCATATATAAATTCACACGTATTGTTTGCAGCTTATGGTGTTTGTCCATCAAGAAAGATGATCACAATTCATTTCATCCAGTGGGGTTGAAGGTATGGAGCCGTGAGTTCTAAGATGGCTGGTAGGGCCTATTATGACTCGACATGTTCTTTGACAATGAGGTGGTATGAGGGCAAGGTTGCCGCTCATAGACGTATGTTAAATGTTTTGCGTATCCTTTTACAGGACTTAGCTGTCAACAGCAGCATCTTTCAGCTGTCTGTTGATCTCTTGGCAAGATTACGCTCAGTAGTTTGCCATTGCTTTCTGAGCGGCCGGCTCAGTATCCGCAAGTCACGAGCGGGGGTCGAACCACCTCAGTTCTCGCTCCGCTGCGAGACTCTGCGTGATAAACGGGATTACAGAAGGAAAGTGTTGTAACCCCACAGCCAGAGAGACCGGCCATAGACGTATAAGACAGAATTATAGACTAGCTTTCAGTTTTTATGTTATCTAGTGTGTCCTCTAGTGTATATTTCTTTCTTCTATTTATCTGAGCGTTAAACAATGTATGTTCATTTATTTATGAGCTATCCCCGTTCACTGCATGATAGTGTCCGACCAAGACGCCTCACGCAGCAGCAGCAGTAGAAACAGGGTTGACGATTAGGCTGACAGCTGTCAGTGTCTATTATGTCGTGTGACTGATGAGAGACAATGATGTGTGCGTGTGCATAATTACACAGTCAACGTATGTGGCTTTATTGTTTTAGTAACCAGCACGTTTCTAATATTTTAGACACGTGGTATAGACGCCGGACTACATGGCTTAGATGTTAGCGACTTTCTCCGTAATCCCGTTTATCCACGTGAGCAAACGAAGCTGCGCCAGAATTGGTAGTGGTTCTCACCGTTCCCGTTACTTACGGGATTTGTGAGCCGGCCGATCAGAAAGCAATAGCAAACGACTGAGCGTAATCTTGCAAAGAAATCAACAACAGCGGTAAAATGCTAGTGTTGACAACGATGTCCTGTAATAGGATATGCGAGGAAAAAAAAGTATTCGACGGTCTGCTCTGCGGCGAATGCGTTACGAACGCAGTTCGTAATCCGGCATACCGCGTTCGAAACGCAGCTGCTGGCGATTTAGCAGCAGACTGCCTTGCGTTTTTTTTACAAATGGTATGAGTGCTGGTCGTTCAGTAAGCAATGGCAATCTACGTAACGTAAACTTGCCAAGAAATCACAAATAGCCAAAAGATGCAGGGGTTGACTGCGACTCCTGTAAAGGGTATGCAACTAACTAAAGTATTATTCGATAGTCCTGGCTGTGATTGTCGACCGTGTATTGCCGGGTTTCATAAGGGAAACAAAGAATAACAAAACTGGTACCTTCCATGCATGTCGTAAGAGGCGTCTAAGGAGGGATGGTGTTAGACTAGCCTTCCCCACCCTGTAGAAAATATAGCTCAGAGTTCAACCAACCAAAAACAAAACGGCAAAGGTTTTAGTATGAGTTGATTGAGGGCCTATGCTATTAGGAGAAGAAGAAGAAGAAGAAGAAGAAGAAGAAGAAGAAGAAGAAGAAGAAGAAGAAGAAGAAGAAGAAGAAGAAGAAGAAGAAGAAGAAGAAAGAAGAAGAAGAAGAAGAAGAAGAAGAAGAAGAAGAAGAAGAAGAAGAAGAAGAAGAAGAAGAAGTAGAAGAAGAACAAGAAGAACAAGAACAAGAACAAGAATAAGAACAAGATGAAATTGTTAGGACTCCACAAATTAATGTACAATCTCACTGGGAAGACAAAATTAACATATTCCCTTCCTGTAACAACATTCCGTTCCTGTAACAACATTCCGTTCCTGTAACAACATTCCGTTCCTGTAACAACATTCCGTTCATGTAACAACATTCCGTTCCTGTAACAACATTCCGTTCATGTAACAACATTCCGTTCCTGTAAACACATTCCGTTCCTGTAACAACATTCCGTTCCTGTAACAACATTCCGTTCCTGTAACAACATTCCGTTCCTCTTACTACATTCCGTTCCTGTAACAACATTCCGTTCCTCTAACAACATTCCGTTCCTCTTACAACATTCCGTTCGTCTTACAACATTCCGTTCCTCTTACTACATTCCGTTCCTCTCACAACATTCCGTTCCTGTAACAACTATCCGTTTCTGTCACAACATTCCGTTCCTGTAACAACATTCCGTTCCCCTAACAACATTCCGTTCCTGAAACAACATTCCGTTCCTCTAACAACATTCCGTTCCTGTAACAACATTCCGTTCCTCTACCAACATTCTCTTCCTCTAACAACATTCCGTTCCTCTAACAACATTCCTTTCCTGTAACAACGTTCCGTTCCTCTAACAACATTCCCTTCCTCTAACAACATTCCATTCCTCTAACAACATTCCCTTCCTGTAACAACGTTCCGTTCCACTATCAACATTCCGTTCCTCTATCATCATTCCGTTCTTTAAACATATTCCGTTCCTCTAATAACATTCCGTTGTTTAAACAAATTACGTTCCTCTAACAACATTCCGTTCTGTAAACATATTATCTTCCTCTAACAACATTCGGTTCTTTAAACATATTACGTTCTTCTAACAACATTCTGTTGGTTATACAAATCAAGGGCAATGCATCAGAAGTCAGTGTGTCTGACTTGGCATGCAGTTGTGTAAAGTTTACTCTCTCTAGACCAGTGGTTCTCAACCGGTGGGGAATTTCCCCCCCCCCCGCCCCTGCTGGTGGGTGGGAGGGGGGGGGGAATTAAGATTATTTTAAGATCGCGTTAATACAAGGACCGATTACATGGTATTGTTTTTCCCTCCATACTTTACAGTTCTGTACTTCTCGCCCTTCTGAAATTCATTTTATAACGTCAGCTGACCCGCAAATCACGTTTATGTAGACGTCTAGACTTGTTCTAGCATGTGTTGTTAAATTTAGCTTCCATTCTTACGTATACTGTGTAGGGACGGGAGGGGGATTTATAGGGAGGAAATACACACAAAAAAGGGGGGGGGTGACATTCTGAAGATATGGTGAAGGGGTGCATGGGTCAAAAAAGGTTGAGAACCACTGCTCTAGACATATTCCTTCCATGGTAACCATCTATCTACCGGTGGGTAGGTTTACTGTTCCTAACAATTTTGCCAGGGCCTCGGCCTTACTGCCTACTCTTTGCGATTTCAAGCTGCCTTGGGATTCTTTACGTGCACCGGACGCCTTTACTTCCAATGAAGTTTCCTTAAATCAGTTTTAAATTAGACGCCTGGGAGCCCAGATCAGTGAAACAAAGCCCCGCTTCGACAAGGTATCGAACACATGATCACCAGGTCTGCAGGCAAGCGTGCTAACCGCTGAAATACCACGCTTAAATACCAAATAAATAGTTAGCCGGGGTAAAGTTAGCGAGAGAAAGAACGGACCGGCTGTTTCTATCACTTAGAAAGGCGAGGTATCCGACCCCAATACCTAAGTGTGACATCATTAGACACCAGCGGTTCTTTAAAACATCCCCAGGCCCGTGCAGGGGTCGCATTCGGTACCCTCTTAACCCGAGACAGACAGTGTAACCTCTCAGCCACGACTGCCCCTAATTAACATGATGACCGTTTTTTTTTTTTTTTGAGAAGAAGCAAATAAGGATATCTGAGTGTCGCGGTATCCTGGGGTCTAGCACGTTTGCCTACCGCCTTGGTGGTCACGTGTTCGAAGTTTTAAAAATAGACCTGGTTTTTCCCTAGGTCGACACAACCTAAAATGAACACAGGAAATGTTTTGGGCAGTAAAGCCACCCGCTTGCTATCGACTAGATCACTCAATTAGCCGGTGTTCTTTAATAAAATAAAATATGAGGCTAGAGCCATATACCCAACACACACAAGGCGTGTAGCAAGGTCCTTGACTTTCTGTGTTACATAACTCATCATCATCATCATCATCATCATCATCATCATCATCATCATCATCATCATCATCATCATCATCATGTGCTATGCCGATGAGCTTGGGTGGTCATGTTTCGCTTTCTCACACAATCACCAGAGTCAGGGATCAGATCAGTGTTCCTGTCTCGACCATACTACGTGGCCAAGCCATCCAGGCCGCCTAAGACTTCTCTGTGCTCCCCTTGTTATTTTCCCCTCAATCTTGCCCGTTGTCCCCATGTTCTCCAATTTATTACTTCTCATAGCGTGTCCAATCAATTGTGACTGTCTACGTCTAATTTCTCTAATCAATTTACGATTTTCATTTGTTTCTTGGTCATTGGTTTTTCGGTCTGTCCATGATATTCTTTGCAATTTCCTCAGAAACTACATTCCCACAGCCATCAGATGTTTTTCAGCTTGTCTGCTCACACTTCACATCCATACAGAAGTATTTACATAACTAAGTATGTGCACAAACACAACGAACGCGAAACAAGTATTAAGGAACGGCAACAGACACATGTTCAAATGCTACGGCTGTCGGGTATATAGTGCTAGCCTCATATGTTTAAACCAATCGGCATTCGAGGGGTTCAGTTAGTTGCACATCGTTTGCTGGACGTTGCACTCAACACCACCATTTTTGGCTGATTAGGATTTCTTTGCAAGTTTAGGCTCAGTAGTTTGCCATTGTTTTCTGAACGACCGGCACTTATATCATTGTATGAAAAATACAATGCAAGGCGGTCCGCTGCCAAATCGCCAGCAGCTGTGTTTCGAATGCGCTATGCTGGATTACGAATTGCGTCCCTGACACCCTTCGCCACAGAGCCGGTATTCGAGGAGTGGTGCAGTCAAAATCACACCGGACGCCTTAACTTCCAATGAACTTTCCTGACATAAGTTTTAAGTTGGACGCCTGGGATCCCAGATCAGTGAAACAAAGCCCCGCTTCGAGAAGGTATCGAACACATGATCACCAGGTCTGCAGGCAAGCGTGCTAGCCGCTGAAATACCACGGCTGCATCAACAAATAGTTAGCAGAGGTAAAGTTAGCGAGAGAAAGAACGGATTTAAAAGACAAGATGAATGACTTTATCTCATGGAGTTTTACCCCACATGGCTAGGTCTCTTTCCACATGGCGGCCTGTCGAAAGCGTCACCAACAACCCTGTAGCTTCAGCGACGACCCCGTAGAAGTCTCAGAGAAGATTGCGCCCGTGAATCAAACGACGTAGGCCGGAGTCGAACCCAGAACCTTCGGAACGCGAGGCAGGCGGCGTATGGAGACACCCATGTTTCTGGTAGAAAGAGAACAAAGCATAAAGCGCGGGAATGTCCGTGGTATTTTAGAAATGATGTGTCAACAGTAGAAGTGACAGTTTACAGAACTATAGGCTGCCGTGAATAGATACGTTCGCGCACGCCGGACACTGGAATGGATGTAAATAAATATGGCATCGAGCATCTACCTCCCGCCAAAAACTTGTGCTGGGATGTCACGAAGCTGAAAATAACCACCGCTTCTATTGAAGTCATTAGCATCACCGTCTGGATGCCAGAGAGCAGCAAGAAGGCACCAAACACATTGTTTTGTTTTTGTTCCAGTAATGCTCTTCATTTTTCCCGATACGAACGTATGTCGTGACGCTGTGTTCGCTTCTAAAGTCAAAGTGTTGTAAATCTACTGGTGGGTTTAGCGGGACGTTGTACTGACAATAGAAGTATTGCCGCACAATTGGTGTCAACGCGTGCCAGCTAAGATAGAGGGTTTCCTTGAATCGCGTACGGATTCTAGTCTCTGCCGGAATGTTGGCGCCCAGCCTTCCGGTTTAACTGTTTCATTGCCAAACAAACAGTAGATTTGGACCAAACAAAAATGGATGGCGGGAAATGGGAAGCAGAAGTGTGTCACTGTTATGACTTAAACGTTGTTAACATGGTAGATGACATGTTGTCTTATATATCAAATTTAAGGGCTATGCATAGAGAAAACTACTTATATAAGACTACCGGAACGTATATAAACCCATGGCAGACATGGTAAGCCGCCTAAGACGATTAATCATCCTATGGCAGTGAGTCAGTTAACACGCGAGTCTGGTATATGAGCATTATGAGTTCTAGTGGACTGGTGTATATGTGCATATGAGTTCTAGTGGACTGGTGTATATGAGAATATGTGTTCTAGTGGACTGGTGTATATGTGCATATATGTTCTGGTGGACTGGTGTATATATGTTCTAGTGGACTGGTGTATAAGAGAATATGTGTTCTAGTGGACTGGTGTATATGTGTTCTGGTGATGGGCGAGGGACAGTAACACAGGGTTACGTGACAGTTTCTTCTTCTTTAATTTAACACTGTGTTCCCCGAAATTAAGACCTACCCCAAAAGTAAGTCCTAGCACGATTTTTCATGACGCTTTTAATATAAGTGGTGCTGATTTTTTTCGATAAAGGTATAGGTGCTGGTCGTTCAGAAAGCAATGGCAAACTACTAAACGTAAAATTTGCCCAGGAATTACAAACAGCCAAAATGTTGGGGTTGACTGCTACGCCCTGTGAAGGTCATGCAACTGTATTATTTTTACATATAAGTCCTACCCCAAAAATAAGACCAAGTTAAGATCGCCAGCTAGAGTGAGAGACTTGTTACAGGGATGTAGAGAGTTGTGACGATGTTCCAGAAGAAGATGATGACAGACTGTATTTGAATGAATGTAGATTTTTGTACACGAATAAATCTAGTTTTTGTTTTTTTTTAATCTGAAAAAAGATGTCGCCCGAAAATAAGCCCTAGTGCATTTTGTGAAACAACAATTACTATAAGACCCGGTTTTATTTTCGGGGAAATACGGTAGGAAGGGAATCCGTCGCTGGAAGGTTACAATGACGGCCTCGGGCTCAGAAGTTACCTGGTTAGTTCCAATTATAATTACAATTTTAACAAAAAAATTCCAAATTCGGTCTCGTTAAACCTGTCTCTTCAGCTTTGGTTATTATTGAGATCCGTGGTTGTGTGGACTGGTAGTCCTAATTTATGCTGGTTATTGTTGAGATCCGTGGTTGTGTGGACTGTTAGTCCTAATTTATGCTGCTTTTATTGGGTCCGCACTGTTTGTCGTATCGGGTTATTTTTTTGTGCTGCTTGGTAGCTTCCTTTCTGTCTTATGCTGGTCCTGATAAAGACCGGTCCTTGGTCGGGCCTCCTAGGTTCCGCAGTCTTTCGTTTGTTGGTTTTTCTCTATTAGCACTTCTACGTGCTGGTTATTTCTTGTGTAGTCCTCATCGGGGCTGGTCCCGGTCATGTCCAGTCCTCATAAGGACTCGTTGTAGGCAAAGGCAGAGAATTCAAGTGCAAGTCTCAAGTTGTACCCCTGGTCAGCGGCCCGAACTCCTTTTCGTTTGCTTTCCCGTTCTTCGTCATCGGTGTATGGGTTGGTGCAACAAGACGACCCGATCTCCCTGTCAGCCCTGATCAGGAAACTTTCCGGAAGAGCCAACCCTCCATTATGTCACTCACCCCGCAACATTCAGCTGTCCCTCTCAGGACAACAGATTTTTTTCTTTTCTTTTTTTACACACGCGCGCGCGCGCACGCACGCAAGCACGCACACACACACACACACACACACACACACACACACACACACACACATATATATATATATATATATATATATATATATATATATATATATATATATATATATATATACCTAATACTTCACTGGGCTTGTAATTGGGTTCTTTATTGTTCCATTATTTATATGACTCAAGTATTGGTTACGGTCTCTGTGGCCTAAAGGTTTAAGAGCGCGATTCGTGAGCCGTTTACCACGCGTTCGAAACACGGCGGTGACCGATGTGGCAGCAAACCGTGTCGCGCTGGCGTTTTAACGTGTTGGTATGGGAGCCGGTCGTTCAAAAATCAATGGCAAACTACTGAACATAGACCTTGCCAAAACATCAACAACAGCAACAATATGCTGGTGTTGACAGTGATGTCATGTAAATAGAATATGCAAAAATGCCCCCCCCCCCCCAAAAAAAAAAAAAGAAGAAAAGGATTGGTTAGATAGTTGGTTGGTTGGCTGTTTTGTTTTGTTGGTTGGTTGTTGGTTTTACTGGTTGGTTGGTTAGTTTTGTTGGTTGATTCGTTATTTTTGTTGGTTAGTTTGGTAGGTTGGGTGGTTTGGGTTATTGGTTGTTTCGTTTTATTGGTTGGTTAGTTGGTTGGTTGGTTGGTTGGTTGTATTTTTTTTTTTATTGGTTGGTTGGTTGCTTGGTTTTATTGGTTGGGTGGTTGGTTGTTTGGTTGGTTGGCTGGTTGGTTTTATTGTTTGGTTGTTTGGTTTTATTGGTTGGTTGGTTGTTTGATTTTATTGGTTGGTTGATTGTTTGATTTTATTGGTTGGGTGGTTGGTTCGATGGTTGGTTGGTTGTTTGGTTTTATTGGTTGGTTGATTGTTTGATTTTATGTTCGATGGTTGGTTGGTTGTTTGGTTTTATTGGTTGATTGGTTAGTTCGTTGCTTGGTTTGTTCTTTGGTTGTATTGGTTGGTTCGTTGGTTGGTTGGTTGGTTGTTGGGTTTTGTTGGTTGGTTGGTTGATGATCCCAGAGAAAGAATGCGTTTTCACCCTAAATTCCGATGCACTGGCGATAAAGTCGTCTATATATACTATAGTTGTATAAGTAAATGTCAATTTTACTCCCCTTAAGGCGCAATCAGATATGGTATTGTAACCATACTGTCATAGACCGCCGGCACTATATGGGTGATGTGGTAACCATACTGTCATAGACCGCCGGCACTATATGGGTGATGTGGTAACCATACTGTCATAGACCGCCGGCACTATATGGGTGATGTGCTCAGTATCACATCGACCCCCTTTACTCCCCAAGCGGGTTCCAAATGTTGCTGTATGTAGCCGAGGCGCGGTGTTGGGGTGAGCGCCCAACATTGCTCAAATACCTCAATGGCTCGTGAATACATAACCTATGCAGCAAAAGTCCAACTCCTGGCCTTCACGTGGCGGACCTGTTTAAACTAACAGGAGAAGGGGCGACGGCGAGTCTCTGGCGCCGGAAAATAACCAGTATGCTCTAGATGTGTATGCACGTACATGCATGCGCAGACAGGTGTGTGCGCGCGTACACATCTACACTCGAGTGAGACCACAGTCTGCTCTAGCAAAGAAAGGTGCTGAAGACGGAGGCAACCAGCCAAGAGGCGCACCACAGAAATCAGGATGCCACGCAATCACGCAAAATGGAATATGTCGACTACTGCTAATCGTTATGGTGCTCGCCCTGCTTTGGACCCCCAGGCAGGTGCAGTGCCGGGCCCTATGTCTCGAAAGGTTCCAACCCCAACTACTGGAGGTCCATCTCAGATGTCCTGTGGAGCCAGGGGACACGAGAATAGGACGACTGGCCATACTAAACGAAGACTTAAAATAATGCACTGGAATGCGGAGTGAGTCAGCAACAAAAAAATAGAATTAGAAAAAATCTTGGACCAAGAAAAAGTAAGCATATGTTGCTTGCAAGAAACTCACCTCAATGAAAATATAGCCTTCAAAATCAGAGGCTACCAGTGTTACCGATCTGACCGAAAGAACAGGCGAAAAGGTGGGATACTGACCCTTGTAAGAAATAACATCATGGCTTCCCAAATCAAAGTCTACATGGAAGGGGCTGAGTATCAGACACTTAAACTTTAGACAGGTAATACAGATCTACATCTGATCAATTACTACTGTCCAAGTGACCGCCCACAGGCACTGGACACTCTACCACTAAAAGAAAAAATGATTGTGTGTGGCGATTTCAACAGCCACTCGCAGAGCTGGGGCTATGATCACATGGACCAGAGAGGAGAGAGACTGGAAGACTGGCAGGATGAGAATAGATTCATGTTGATTAACAAGCCGTCCGACCCACATACTTTCTACTCGAGATCATGGCACTCTACAACTACACCTGACCTGGCTTTTCATTCACCAGACCTGGAGTGGAACATTACACGAACTGTTGGGAAACAACTTGGTGGCAGTGACCATCGGCCAGTCTTTCTAACCGTAGAAAATGAGCTTGTAAGTGAAAGCAGCACCCTCTCGAGGTGGAACTACAAGAAAGCAGACTGGGCAATGTACAAGCATCGCACCAGCATACTGGTTAGAAACCTGAACACTGAGAAAGACATAAATAAAGCAGTTGAAGAGTTTGGGAAATGCATACTACAGGCAGCGCGAGAAACAGTACCAAGAGGAGCCCGTAAACAATATAAACCCTACTGGAGTAGTGAACTGGAACAGTTGCATAATGATGTTGAAGTGTGTTAGAAAGCAAGCAGAGGCCACACCCAGCCAAGAGCACCACAATAAATTCCAGCATGCAAAAGCCAAATTTCAAAGGGCCAAGCTGCAGGCTAGACGGAAAAGCTGGCAGGAGAAAACGGAGTCTCTGAACTTTGAAAGAGACACAAGGAAATTGTGGAAGCTAATAAAACAGCTTAATGACGAGGGCACAGGGAGAAACTCAAATATTGCACTACATAAAGATGGAAAAATCTTAACAAGAAAGCAAGCAGCTGACCATTTTGCGGACTCGTTCGCACAAGATAGCAATATCAAAATTAGTCCAGAGAAACAACAAGAGATTCGAGAGAAACGACAACATACAGGACAGAAGGAAATAGTACATGAGGTTCTGGAGGCACCCATCACAATCAGCGAACTGGAGCTAGCCATATCAAAACTGAAAATGAGAAAGTCACCAGGAGCTGATGGTATCTCCAATGAAATGATCAGGAACCTAGGAACAGAGGCCAAAACAAAGCTGTTGCAGATCTTCAATAACAGCTGGACCTTAGGCAGTGTTCCACAAGCCTGGAGAGAAGCAATCATGATACCCCTCCTAAAATCAGGGAAAGATGGTTCCATTGCCTCTAGCTACAGACCAATTAGCCTCACCAGCTGTCTCTGCAAAACACTGGAGCGAGCGCATCATCAATCACAGACTGCAGTGGTACATTGAAAGTAAAAACATCCTTGTGCCACAGCAGGCTGGCTTTAGGCAGTGCTACTCTACGGAAGATCAGACAACCTACCTCTCTCAAGAAATTGAGGATGCATTCCAAGAGAAGAAGCTGGTGCTTGCGGCATGGATATATCTGAAGAAAGCCTTTGACAAAGTCTGGAAAGAAGGTCTGATGAAGAAACTGAGAAACTGCAAAGTCAATGGAAGAATGTACAAATGGGTGAAAGCATACTTGCACAACAGAAGAGCCCGAGTACAGATAGACGGACTCAAGAGCAAGAAAGTACTACTGCGTCACGGTGTCCCCCAGGGCGGAGTCTTGTCCCCCACACTTTTTCTAATCTTCATCAATGATCTTGTTGCTCACCTACCGCATGGAATTAAAGCGGCAATGTACGCCGATGACCTGGTTCTATGGAGCACAAATGAATATGCATCAGTGGCCACCAGATTGCTACAAAGAGCTGTAGATACATTTGCTGCATGGGCAAATAGATGGTGTGTCAGCATAAACACTGACAAGTGCAGCACCACCCTATTTACCCTCTCTCCAAAACAAAAGGCAGGGATCATCCAGATAAATGGAACACCCCTAAGAGAAGATAAAGAACCAACATACCTTGGAGTAACATTTGATGGCAAGCTGACATGGAGAAAGCACATCAACAAAGCAGTAGCAAAAGCCAGAAGGAAAATAGCCATCCTGAGAAAGCTAAGTGGAACCACATGGGGAGCCAGTACGAAAATACTTAGCAAAGTTTACCAACAGAGCATACGACCACACCTGGAATATGGGTCAACTGCGTGGTGTTCAGCATCAAATACCACACTACAAGAGCTGGACAAGGTGCAAAATCAAGCACTTAGAGTCACCACAGGAGGGATGAGATCAACCCCTATAGTGGAAATGGAGAAGATGGGGAGGACACAGGCACTGAGTGAGCGCAGAGATACGAAAACGCTAATACAAGCAGAAAAGTTCCTCAGCTTGCCAGGCCACCCTATGAAGAACAGATTTGAAAACCTAGCTATGGGGCGGTTGAAAAGAAGTAGTTTTATCCACCAGGCCAAACGACTCTGCAGAGAAACCACTGATCTGCCCACAGTTGGTATCCCCCTAACAACTATTCCAGAGCGAACTCCATGGAAAGATGAGCATAGACTATCGTTACAAATCCAGACAAAAGTGAGAGGAATATTTGACAAGGAAGAACAGAACAGTGTGCAGCGCAGAACAGCCACTCTCAGCTTCCTTGATGAAGAATACCCACAGGACCTCTGGATCCGAGTCTACACAGATGGGTCAGCACAAAATGCTGTTCGAAATGGAGGAGCGGGAGTGTACATAGAATACCCAAATAATACCAGGGACACAGCCAGAGTACCGACAGGAAAGTACTGCCATAACTATGATGCCGAAATTGAGGCAATCAAGATAGCAACAGAGAAATTACTAAATAACAGCAATGGTACACAACCTGTGGTGCTACTAACAGATGCAAAATCAGTACTCGAGGCGCTCCTCTCTGGGAAATTGCCAGTACTAAGGACACTACTTTCTGAACTTAGCAGTCAGCATAAAGTCACCATACAGTGGATACCATCCCACTGTGGAGTACCCGGAAACGACAGAGCTGATCAATTGGCTAAGGAAGGAGCCAAAGAGGAACAGCCTGATGTGCCCGTTACATACCACCAAAAGAAAAGAATGATCAAATCAGTCAGAAAGCCACCAAAACCTGCTCAAGATGACTACCACATTATGGACAGACCAGAACAAGTCATTATTCTGCGCCTCAGAACAGGACACAATAGATTACGCAACCACATGTATACAAAATTCAAGATTGGTGAAACAGCCATGTGCACATGTGGATTGGCGTCGCAGACAGCAGAGCACATACTCCAAGACTGCCCAAAATATAACATATCTAGGCAAACCTTCTGGCCTAGAGAGACGACAGTGGAAGATAAACTCTATGGACCACTGTGTGAACTGAAAAAAACAGTTCAATTCATGCAAGAGACGACATTGCAAATATAGACATATTTCAAGCGAACGAAAGAAGAAGAAGAAGAACTCCCCAAGCCATTTCTAGGACCTATTTTAAGTTAGGTCGACCTGGGAACTGAGGTCATATTTATCAATTCTAATCAGTCCCGAAGCGGATCGAAGCCTTGACCCCTGGGACGGTGGGAGAGCGTCCAGTCAGTGGCTACCGCGGCTCACTTTATGTTTGAATGGGCCTCCTAATACTGAGAAGTCGACAGGGCGGATAGGATAAGAACGGTCGCTCATACTTCCGATGCGCTGATGGTGGGAAACGGGATTTGACCCCTACATCGGCATTAAGATGGACTTTTTTGCGCTCGCTCGCTTTGAACTCAAGAGCATACACACTATTTATATTAGTGATGGACTGAATTTTGCGTGTGGATTAATTGTGCCTATTAACAGTGTCCCTCACCATCAGGCGAACCCACTCCGACTTCAGAGGTACTTGTAATTTACGTCCCCAAGTCAAGGATGACAGGTCACATTTTAGTCCAACTGTCCGGTGTAGGGGTTGAACCGCTTAGCTGGACATTAGCACACCGGATGTTTAAGAACACACGTTCTTACCAATTCGGCCATGCTGACCTGCAAGATGGACTTAATCGTTGACCTCTCGTTCAGAAAGCAATGGCAAACCACAGAACATATCTGCTTAGAAAATCACTCTGGGGTTGGTCGCAACGTCCTACAAAGGACAAGCAACATTGTTCCCCCTAAAACAGAAGGGGTCGTTTACTCACAATGAGGGACCTCGCCTATAGTAATGCCTCGCACTTGCCAGACAATTGCTTCATTTTGCTGCCGTTTGTTCTCCAATCAGTGTCAGCGAGATCGTCTGCTTCGGGTTGTTACAAATATCCATACTAATTATTGTAATCCAAACTGGCAATCGAGTTATGTCTTAACAAAGAGCTCTGAAAAGATTGTCAGTATATTAATAAACGGCGCATTATCGGCAGCAAAAGAACAGCATTAGTGATAAAGATACTGAATAGACTGACATGTCATGTTTGACAAGTGCCACTATACACGGAACGTGCAGTTTGCGTTCGAGACTTCTTTAGTATGGGAACACATGGCGATCGCGCACAATACGAGGTATCCAGTGGTTGAACTGTCTCCCGCTGTTTGCCTCGTTAAGCACATCTTGCCTGTGACCACCTACAGAGGGCAAAGGGATGGGTTTAAAATGTCAGCGCCCGCCATATGTCGATGACGTGGTATGTCACCCGTATTGTGTTTATACAATAGTTTCACTCGCACAACTAATAGGTTAGCGTTTATACAATTAATGCGCGTGGAGACGGATTGTCACAATTAGGCTGGGCTTTCAGGCAGACGCTTGAATAAATGGGTACCAGAAGTTGTTTAAGGAAGTGAAAGTGGCCGGCGTGATATAGGGTGTATTGTTAATGATTGTGCAGTGTTTGAAAATATTGCCGGTCCAAGTTTTGTATTCACCCTCTGTAAAGTTCATGCAACATAATAGGTAAATACAAAACTTGGACCGGCAATATTTTCAAACACTGCACAGTCATTAACAATACATACTATACAATCCAAGGCACGGAAAATGACTCTCTACTTACTCTGTTTACATAGCCACATGGTACCGTAAAGCAAACACGTTTCAGAGCATGATCTGCAGGTCCGAGACGCTAACACCAACCAGACCACAAGGGATTTCCAGACATCCCACTGAGACCTCCCGGTCCTGACTCTGCGGTGTTTAGATACAATATGGCCGGTGTCAGGTGTGGGAGATAAGATCTCGCCCAGCTGGCTGCAGCTTTGCATTAACCATCAATTAATTAAAACGTGTGCCAGCTCTCTAACGACTGTACTGCATCTTAGGTTAGTCAGTCGGGTTATGGTTGTGTGGAAGTATCTGTCCCCGGGGAACCGGGTTTGAGAAGAGAAAAGGGTCCATAGATTCTCTTGCAACATGTGGTGTAAATTAACTCTTAGTGAAAGTAGGATCGGTGTGATATTGATACACAACTATCCGAGTGCCTGCTGGTTGGTGTGTACAAATATGAGGATAGCACCATATACCTGTAAGTCACACACAACAAGTTAGTTGCATATCCTTTACAGGACATCGCAGTCAACCCGAAATTTTTTTTTTTTTTTGGGTGATCTCTTGGCAAGTTTACGTTCAATAGTCTGCCATTGCTTTCTGAACGACCCTCACCCATACCATTTCGTAAAAAAACCAACGCAAGGCAGTCTGCTGACAAAACGCCAGCAGCTGTGTTTCAAACGTGGTATGTGAGATTACGAACTGTTTCCGTAACCTCTTAGCCACGGAGCCAGCTTTAAGTCACAAGGCGTGTACATAGAGTTCTTATTCATTCATTCATTCATTCATTCATTCATTCATTCATTCATTCATTCAGTAGCATGTCCTTTGCAGGACCTCGCTCCCATAACAACCTTCCGGAAAACTTCTCGATCACAAGCAAGATGCCCCGCGTCCGATACACCAATCTGGAGATCATCCGCTACACCATGCACCCATCTTCTCTTTGGCCTTCCTCTTCCTCTCTTCCTTTCTTCCCCGGGGGCTGCGTGGTCTCGAGGTATGGTGTCCGCCTCGAGTGCTGGAGGTCCCGGGTTCAAGACCGGGATTTTTTCACGTAGACTTCTAGTAAAAAATTTCCCCTGGTCTCTGGGTAGTGAGATCGGACGCCCGTGTGTATTGTTGCGCAAGTAAAAAATCCCTTGGCAGTTAGAAATCGAAAAAGAGTAGCCTAACGGCACTGCCCGGGCAAAATTGAAAGTTAAAAATCTACCCAAAGTATTTCAGGATCCTCGCCGGTGCTACGGAGTTAGTGCACTGAGCTGAGTTTCTCCAGACTCAGGTGTGAGTTAGGAGGAGAACAGAGCACTTATGGGTTACACCCGTGTACCGTGATGTTGATCCATCGACTAAACTAAACTAAACTAAATCTATCTTCCCAGGCATATACCCCTCCATTATTGTTCTCTTCAAACTCAAGTGACCAAAATAAATCAATTGTCTTTGTTTTATCGTCTTTAATAGCCAACCGTCTTGAATATTCAGCTCTTGAAGTATGAATGCATTTGTTATTTTCTTCACCCAAAATATTCGTAGAACCCGTCTATACCATTTATTTCCTTATACCGCGCACCATTTAACTGGCTCAAACATCACCCCCATATTGACCAAACTCCACTTATAGGGTCTTCGGTATGTGAGACTATAAGTCTCTTCTTGTTTATGTAGCGGATTATTAACAGAACGTCGCTCGCATCACAGCCAGTCGTAAAGACTAGATCTTTAGCTAGTTCCCTTTGCTCAAGTATGTTCATGTTAATGGGTTGCATAGAGAAAACTCCCGTTATATGGTGTATTTTTAATGACTGTGCAGTGTTTGAAAAATATTGCCGGTCCAAGTTTTGATTCACCCTCTGTAAAGTTCATGCCACATAATAGTTAAATACAAGACTTGAACCGGCAATATTTTCAAACACTGCACAGTCATTAAAAATACACCCTGTATAAGCCTATGGCATATATAGGAAGCCGCTTAAGACGATTGATCATTCTATAGCACTTAATCACGTAAAGTTCTGTGTTCACCTTCGTGATGGAGATCCCGGCCTATTCTTCCAGGAACTACGCCTTCCATTACTGGTCCTTCGAATCCACTATGACGTGTAATAAGGCCACAGTTTTTCAGTTTCGGAAACATGACGGTGCTTATGAGCCAGTTTTCTTCCACGTTCAGATCTTGGAGAATGTCAGTAATTTTCTTCTTCTTTATCCGCGACATTCTAAGAATGTTTTTTGTAAAATTTACGTTAAAAAGCCCGTATTGCTTCTTTATTAACTGCGAAATAGTCCAGGACTTACATTTGTATGTCGTCTCAGGAAAATTGCATGATCCCACTTTTGTACGAGGGGAAGTCATTAAGTAAAAGGAATTTTACGAACAATTCTTTTTACAGAAGTGCGATCCAGAAATTTGTGTGTTATTTCTCAATATAGGCCCCTGGCTGGCAATAATTGTGGTTTACCTGTCCACTAGCTTGTTGATAACTTCTAGGAAAAAGATTTTGGGTGTGGTCTGAAACCAGTTTTGCATCGTCTCCATTACCTCGTTGTCATCTGCAAACATGTGACCCCACAAACATTCATTTTAGGGTTGAAACAAGTGAAAGTTCGATGTCGCTAGTCTAGACTGTATGTTGGATGCTTCAAGACCTCAAACTTCAGAGAACGTAGTGTATCAACTGTAAGCGCCGTGTGAGAGCGGGCCTTGTCGTGCAACAACAATAATCTTTTTGAGAGAAGACCCCGACGTTTCATTCGTATCGCGGGCTTCATTTTGTTTACTAGCATGTCACTGTATCTTGCACTAGTCACAGTTACACACCTTTCATGGAAATGCACCAGTATAGGTCCGTTGACATTCCAAAAGATGGTCATCATGCCTTTCCCAGCCGATTCCTACATCAAGAGAATAGTTTTATCTTTCATTTTGAAATCTGTCTACCCATTCACAAAACTCTCCCCTGATTCAAACAACTGTCTCCATAATGAAACCATTCTACTGAAGATTTCACAAGGTTCCACATCTTCTGACCACAACAAACGTTGTTCTTTCACGGTAGTTGATTGTTGAACAGCTATTTTATAATCGCTATTGTACATGCGCAAACGGCTGGATCCCCTCGACCCCTACATGGGGTATTGTTTAAGAGCCACTTTGTATCTTGAAATAAGCTTTTCCGTGGTCTGTACTCTGCCATGCCCTTTGTAATAAAATTCTTGTGACTTGATGATTTTGCCAGTAATGAGACACCAACAATCTAATAATTCATACTTTGCTTAGCTACTTACTTGTCTACCTATCTACACATTTACCTGCTTACCTACGTATTCACTTTCTTATCTACCTATATATGTCATATCTATCGCGCTAACTATCTACTTATCTATCTACCTACTTACCCACTTATTTACCTACCTGCCTCGTTATCTGTTTATCTACTTGTTACTTATCTATGTACCTACTTACCTATATGACAATTTAAATACGACCTACCTACATATTTACCTACCTACGTTATACGTTTCTACCTTTTATATATCTACCCACGTACCTACTTAGTTATCTACCTGTCTACTTATTTATCTTTCTACTTGTCCATGTATCTACCTACATAGCTAGTTATTTATTTACCTGTCTACTTACCTATCTACGTGTCTACTTTTCTACCTCCTTATCTTTTTTTTTTTTTTTTTTTTTTTTTTTTTGCATATCCTTTACAGGACATCGCTGTCAACACCAGCATCTTTCAGCTGTATGTTGATTTCTTGGCAAGATTACGCTCAGTAGTTTGCCATTGCTTTCTGAGCGGCCGGCTCACATACCCCGTAAGTTACTGATGCGATTCGAACCACTGCTGATTCTCACCGTCATCACGTTACCGACGAGAGTATACGAGATTACGAAGAAAAGTCATAACCTCTAAGCCACGAAGCCGGCACCTCCTTATCTACCTACCTATAAATCTACCCATCAATCTATTCACCTACTTATCTGGCTAGCCAAGTAACTATCTCCCAGTCTGCCTGTCTGTGTTATGTTTGTCTTTGTTTTTGTTTATCTGTCTGTCAGTTGGTCTGTGATTTTATCTATAGATTTATTTACGTAATCTTATGTATAAAAAAGAATGTATGTCTGTATGTCTGTATGTCCTTTATGCGTTCGCGAACGGTCCATCCGATTGAGATAACATTTTCTACACGTCTTCCTCTCATTCCCGCGCTGCCAACTGTCATATTTTTTAGTGTAAAATCGGCTACTTACTTAATATTATTTAATATTTCATTTTTCATCATAATTTCTATATAGCAAGGGGACTTAACTCTAGAAATGTTATTTCAAGGGCCATAACTTTTAATAACATTGCTATATACCTTATAGTCATATTGTTGCATCGTTTTCAAAGATTTATAAACTCTTTGTCTATAGTTATTTACAGGCATATGAGTTATAATAAATAATGATATAATCTTTAAGGCATTTTCAAAGTTTTCATAAAAATAATGCATAATGCATAACATTGTAACTCATCTTTTTATGCTTAAAGAAGTTATCTACAGTCATGTAGGTGATTAAAAACAGTTTTCATTAAAAAATAATGGATGGTGTGTGGAAGGACATTCTTTTAAGTAACTTTTGTTGTTGTTGTATGAATTTAATGAGACACTCCCCGCCAGGAGCTGGGCGAAGCCACGCCGGGTCAGATAGATAGACAGACCCACCTTTTCGCTGCAGTTATCTACAGGCATATGCGTTATAATCCTCCTCCTCCTCCTCCTCTCCCCTCCTCCTCCTACCCTCTTCCTCTTCCCCTCCTTCCTCTCCCTCCTCCATCCTCCTCCTCCCTCTTCCTCCTTCTCCCTCTTCCTCCTCCTTCATCCTCCTCCTCCCTCTTCCTCCTCCTCCTACCTCCTCGCCCTCCTCCCTCATCCTAATCACTCCTCTTCCTTCCTCCTCACTTCTCCTCTCTCCTCATCCTCCCTCCCCCTCCTCTTCCCTCCTCCTCCTCCTCCCCCTCCTCCCTCCTCCTCCTTCTCCTCCCTCTTCCTCCCTCCTCCTCCTCCCGCCTCTCCCTCCTCCTCCCTCTCCTCCTCCCTCCTCCTCCCCTCCTCCTCATCCCTCCTCCTCCCTTCTCCTCCTCCCTCCTCCTCTCCCTCCTCCTCCCTCTACCTTCTCCCTCCTCCTCCCTCCACATCCCTCCTTCCTCTTCCTCCTCCTCCTTCCTCCTCCTCCCCTCCTTCTCCTCCCTCCTCCTTCTCCCTCCTCCTTCTCCCTCTTCCTCATCCCTCCTCATTCCTCCTCCTCCCTCCTCCTCCTCCTCCCTCCTCCTCCTCCCTCTCCCGCGTCCTCCCTCTCCTTCCTCCTCCCTCTCCTCCCCCTCCTCCTCCTGCGTTCTCCTCCTCCCTCTCCTTCTCCCTCCTCCTCCCTCTTCCTCCTCCTTCTTCCTCCTCCTCCCTCCTTCTCCTCCCTCCCCCTTCTCCCTCCTCCTTCTCCCTCTTCCTCATCCCTCCTCCTCCCTCCTCCTTCTCCCTCCTCCTCCTCCCTCCTCCTCCTCCCTCTCCCGCCTCCTCCCTCTCCTTCCTCCTCCCTCTTCTCCCTCTCCTCCTCCTGCGTTCTCCTCCTCCCTCTCCTCCTCCCTCCTCCTCCCTCTTCTTCCTCCTTCTTCCTCCTCCTCCCTCCTCCTCCCTCCTCCTTCTCCCTCCTCCTACCTCCTCCTCCTCTCTCCTCCCTCATCCTCCTCCCTCCTCCTCCCTCTTCCTCCTCCTCCCTCCTACTCCTCCCTCCTCCTCCTAATCCCTCTTCCTCCCTCCTATTCCTCCCTACTCCTCCTCCTCCCTCCTCCTCCCTCCTCTTTCCTCCTCCTCCTCTCTCCGCCTATCTCTTCCTCCCTCCTCCTCCTCCCTCCTCCTCCTCCCTCCTCCACCTCCCTCTTCCTCCTCCCTCCTCCTACTCCTTCTTTTTCTTCTTCTTCTGCTGCTGCTGCCGCCGCTCCATTTACCCAAGTTAATTGTTGGGGGAAGATGTAAAGATCTTTCAAGTGCTCTTTCTAATGCTTTTTGTAAGTTGGTCTTCGTTTATCTAAGTTTGTTCTAACTGCAACCAATAAATGATTAGACAGACAGGCAGACAGACAGACAGAGAGGGAGGGACGGACGGACAGACAGACAGACAGACAGACAGACAGACAGACAGACAGACAGACTGTCGGGAACGGGAATTTATATGACTACTTATGTGAATTAAATGAGATGCTCCTCATCAGGGACTGGGCGAAGCCGGGCCGGGTCAGACAGACAGACAGACAGACAGATAGATAGACAGACAGACAGACAGACAGATAGATAGTCGGGAACGGGAACGGGAGCTTATATGACTACTTATATGAATTAAATTAGATGCTCCACACCAGGAGCTGGGCGATGCCGGGCCGGGTCAGACAGACAGACAGACAGACAGACAGACAGACAGACAGACAGTCAGTCGGGAACGGGAACGAGAACTTATATGACTACTTATATGAATTAAATTAGATGCTCCCCACCAGGGACTGGGCGAAGCCGGGTCGGGTCAGCTAGTTGCCTATACACAAAGAAACGCGGTGGTATAGTGTTTCCTCTTGTTTGCTTGTTAAGATAGTGGCACTATATATGTACGAGGGGCCTCGAATGAAAACTTAAAAGTGTGATAGAAATTACAATAACCATGCCATTGTCTTGTAACCTGTCATATATTGTTGCTAAGGATGTCAAAAATGTAAAGCGATCGACATCGAAGTGCAGACGAACATGTAAAACATTTTAAGCACGTGACTTCGAAGTGCAAGCGAACACGGTGGCGTCATAAGGATAGTTGAAAGATGGCCGCCCCACTTTTGACATGCACCAACCTTTTGTTTTTACACTAGTGAAGGGGTGAAACCTTTAGGCACTCATCGGCGAATGAAGGTTTGTCAGTCCAGCAAGTGCATGAGTGGAGTAGTACGTTTCAAAATGGTTTGACTTCTGTGACAGGCTTTTCGGTCAGATGTAGAGGATAGCAGGTGGTGCATGGTGGTTACACACGCGACCAAGGGATTTTTTTTTTTTTGCATGAATCAAATCACTTTATCGGCGCTGGAGGACTTGCATTGAACGCAGTGGTGACTACATCGAAAAGTGATATATTTGTCCTGAACATTTTCAGAATATATTCACCCTCCAACAAAAAAAGAAAAAAATGTAAGGTTTTTATTTGAATTCCCCTTTCGTATATCCCCCCCCCCCCTCCCACCCGCAAGCCTTCAACAGTAAAATGGGTACCAGTTTTCAGATCATGGGTCTGCCTAAACTAAATGTCCACGTACATATACCAACACATGCTTCAATAGATGCCAACATACAAAATACAACTTGCAGTTGCTGAAGTATGGCTATGTGGTCCGTTAGAGGGGGTTACACTTAGAAACACTGTGACAACAGGAGAATTTCTCTCCTCCTGTTTACAAAGATTCCTGGTGTGACTGCTAGCTCTTTGCTACTATTGTTTCAGCTTCTTCTTCTTCTTCTTCTTCTTCTTCTTCTTCTTCTTCTTCTTCTTCTTCTTCTTCTTCTTCTTCTTCTTCTTCTTCTTCTTCTTCTTATTCTTCTTCTTCTTCTGCTGCTGCTGCTGCTGCTGCTGCTGCTGCTGCTGCTGCTGCTGCTACTACTACTACTGCTACTATTACTACTACTACTACTACTACTTCTACTACTACTACTACTACTACTACTACTACTACTACTACTACTACTACTACTATTACTAACTACTACTATTACTACTACACATAGTCACAATGCTTCTCTAAGTTAGGGCAACGAGAACTATTTCACTTGTCACATCAATTGTGGTATTGTTGTCACACAAGGATGGCGACCAGAATAGCTGTGAAAAGCCGGAGGCAACATGATCATCTCCGCCACCAAACACAACTTCCAATGTCTGCCACAATCTGCCACACGTCTGCTAGTGACCGGCAGTTAAAATCAAATCAACGACTACTTATTTCTGCTCGAGTGGTTTCTCTGAAATCGTTCTAGGTGCAAAGATGTTCCTGTCACCGTCCTTGTGTCTAAACTCACTATTAAAAAAAAGTCGCTTAAAAGTCGACAGGGTCGACTGCATTGCACCGGGTTTTTAACCCACATGGCTAAGTCTCTTTCCGCAGCGCGGAAAGCGTCGCACAAAGCACGCCCCCCCCCACACCCTCTTTCTGTTTCTCTCTCTCTCTCTCTCTCTCTCTCTCTCTCTCTCTCTCTCTCTCCCTCTCTCTCTCTCTCCTGCCATTTATCCCACAGTGTAACATAAGCCCTCGCCAACTCACGCCAACCCGTTCTGTCTTTTGCTATAGTTTAGTTTAGTCGACGGGCAAAATATCATGGCACACGGGTGCAACCCATAAGTGCTCCGTTCTGCTCCTAACTTAAACCTGAGTCCGGAAATTCTCACCTCAGTGCACGAACTCCGTAGCACCGGCGAGGATCCTGAAATACTTTGGGTAGATTTTTAACTTCTCCCCCGATGGTGTTTCCACCTTGTCGTGGTGGGGGAGCTTGAGTTTCTCAATGACCCTGAGAGCTATGCCGGCGGTAGCGTAGCTACCAGCAGGGCCTCCCAAGCCGGACAGGTCAAAGGGTAGAGAACAGACAAAGAGAAACACCCTGGTCCTCCAGGTTGGGGGTTGAAGCGTGGGGTTAACATCCCCACCTTTGTAAAAACCTTTCTTTGTTACGAAACAAATACATGAGCCTCGATATCGGACTGACTTATCTGGACAACGACCTTGGAACGTTAAAGGACTTTTGAGATTTGGAACATGGAATGTACGGACACTATATCGAGCTGGAGCGGCCGAAGAACTAACCCGGGAGCTGATTGAATATCAAATGGATATAACAGCAATTCAAGAAATAAGGTGGCCAGGAGAGGGTACTTTAGAGCAAAATGGAATGATTATAATATATGGAGGAAACACCCAAAATAAACATGAATTAGGAACAGGATTTGTCATAAAAAAAGAGTTATGGTGGAACGTTTTAAACTTTAAAGCTTTTAATGACAGGATTAGTAAATTACGAATAAAAGGTAATTGGAAAAATATAACGATGATTAATGTACATGCACCTACTGAAGAGAAAGAAGATGATATTAAAGAAGACTTTTATAATGATCTGGAAGATGTCATAGAAGAAACCCCCAAACAGGACATCCTGATTGTGCTGGGAGACTTCAATGCAAAAATAGGTAGAGAGCAAACTAATAAAAAAGTGGCCGGTATGGAAAGCCTACATACAACTTCAAATGATAATGGATGGAGAGTCATCAACCTGGCAGAAGCCAAAGGACTGCAGGTTAGCAGTACCAGACTACAAAGAAAGGATATACACAAACAAACTTGGAAATCATGTGACAAGAGAACCTATAATCAAATAGATCACATTTTAATTAACAACAGAAATGCATCAAACATACAGCAAGTCAGAAGTTATAGAGGAGCTGAGTGCCACAGTGACCACTTCCTCGTTGGAGCAAAATTTAAAATAAAACTTAAGAGAGCTTTCTATACTAAATTACAAAGATTACACCCAACATATAACAGAGAAAAACTGCAAGACATTACAGTCAAAGATAAATTTACAGATGAAATAAAATGTAAACTTGAAACTCTGCAAACCCTTTGGGGGAAAGCATTGACCAAACTTGGTTGAACATCAAGAATACAATTCAGTCTACCGCAGAAGAATGTCTCGGTGTGTTAACCACGCATAGAAAGAACAGATGGTTCAATCAAAAATGTGAAGAAGCAGTCATTAGGAAGAAGAATGCCAGACATGTATGGTTAAATGACATCAATAACATCCAAAAGGAAGAGCATTATAGAAATGAATGTAAAGAGGCTACAAAAATAGTCAGACAGCAGAAGCGAGAATATATGAGTAATATAATCAAAGATATGGAAACTAATCACCAGAAAAATGAATCCAGAAAATTTTTTAAAGAACTGAAGTCAATGAAACAAGGGCACCAACAAAACACATATGGTTTAAAAGACAAAAATGGGAATATGATAAATACCAATGAGGAAATGTGCAACACATGGAAAGAATATTTTATTGAATTACTAAATTGTGAAGCTCCAAGTAACATTTTCTCACAAGAAGAGGTTCTAACATGCGAACCACAAATTGAAGAACCTACATTTGAAGAAATCCTATATGTAATCACACGACTTAAAAACAATAAGGCAACTGGGACTGATGGAATTGCTGCTGAATTTATAAAGGCAGGTGGCCATGCATTACATCTAAAGCTATACGAACTAATAATAAAAATCTGGAGGACAGAAGAATTACCCCATGACTGGAAAGAGTCATTATTGATACCTATCTTTAAGAAAGGAGACAAGTTCCAATGTGGAAATTATAGAGGAATATCACTACTGTCCACAAGCTATAAGATACTATCCGCAGTATTACTAAATAGACTAAAACCATATTCAGAAGACATATTAGGTGACTACCAGGCGGGTTTTAGACAAAACAGATCAACAATAGATCAGATATTTATCTTACGACAAATAGCCGAGAAACATTGGGAATATAAAAGAGATCTCCATAACATTTTTGTGGATTTTAAAAAGGCTTATGATAGTGTCCATAGGAATAGTCTATGGAATGCTATGCAGGAATTTGGAATACCAAGGAAGTTAATCAACATGACCAGACTATGCATGGAAGATACTTATAATATAGTAACATATAAAGGCAGGAAATCAGACCCCTTCCAAATAACATCTGGCTTGAAACAGGGTGATGCACTATCGCCGCTACTCTTCAATCTGGCTCTAGAGAAAGTTGTAAGGAAGGTAAAGGAGGAATGTGATATTGGAGGAACATCCAAGCTGCTTGGTTATGCAGATGATATAGATATTATAGGGCAAAGTGAACAAAAGACATTGGAAATATTGACTCACTTAAAGGAAAAAGCCCAACAGATGGGGCTGGTTATCAACCAAGATAAGACAGAATATATGGTAATTTCAAGAGACGGAATGGCTAGAAACTCTGGCCACATACAAATAGATAATATGACCATTAAAAGAACGGAAACATACAAATACCTGGGTACGATCTTCAACTGCTCCAACATCATAAGGGAAGAAATACAAACTAGAATCAACTCTGGAAATAAGATATACTATGCACTACAACATCTACTAAAATCAAAGGCGCTATCTCGTAACACCAAAATCACAATATACAAAACACTGATCAGACCAGTTGTGCTGTATGGCTCTGAAACCTGGAGTACAACGAAAGGAGACGAAGCCTTGTTACAAACCTTTGAGAACAAAATTTTAAGACGCATCTTTGGACCCATTAGGGATACACAAAGTGGAGAGTGGAAAAGAAGAAGTAACAAAGACATTTATGATCTGTTTAAGTCCCCGCTAATCACTGGTATCATGAAGGCTAATAGACTACAATGGCTGGGGCATATAGAAAGAATGGAAGATAATAGGGAAACAAAACTCGCTTACACTCAGGAAATAAATGACCGTAGACCCCGAGGTAGACCAAGAAGGCGGTGGAGAGATAATACATGTACAGACCTACAAGCACTTGGAATCAACGACTGGCAAGAGAAGGTCCACCAGAGAGAAGAATGGAGACGGATTGTATTTGCAGCAAAGAACCTCAATGGCTCGGAACGCTGAAGAAGAAGAAGAAGAAGATTTTTAACTTGCAATTTTGTCCGGGCAGAGCCGTTAGGCTACTCTTTTTCGATATCCAACTGCCAAGGGATTTTTTAAGTGCTCAACAATACACACAGGCGTCCGATCTCACTACGCAGAGACCAGGGGAAATTTTGTTACTAGAAGTCCACGTGAAAAAATAAAATCCCGTTCCTCACCGGGGTTTGAACCCGGAACATCCAGCACTCGAGGCGGACACCATACCTCGAGACCACTCAGTATACATGTCCTCATAGTAATCCCCTCTGTGTCTACTTCTCCTCTCCATGTGTTTTAAATCTCCCTATATTTCAATTGCCTCGCGGGTTCCAGACAAGCGACATTCTAGATGTTCTATACTCAGGTTTTCTAGATGTGTGTCCTAGCCAGTCTCGGCGTCCTGTCCTCATCTCTTCATTCACGCTCTGTGGGGAAGGAATTACGGAGGCAGTTCGTTATCCAGCATACAAAATGTGATGGCACTATCACATCATAGACCCACAAGAGAGAACAGTTTCGGAAAATAAATAAGGTATGTGGTGCTAATCTCATATTTTCATAAACCAACTGGCACCCCAGGTGTGAGGTGGTCAATACCACTCTGGCAGCTTTCACTCCCCGGGACATTTTCTGGTACCTATTTTAGGCTGGGTCAACCTGGAGGCTCAGGTCAATCTTAAAACATCCGCCTGGATGTGAGTTCAAACCCATGTCCATTGAGTCAGCAGGCAGGCGTGCTAGCCAGTGCGTTGCCGTTGTCCCCTCTTACTCGTGTACAAGTTGTTAATTATATCTGTATCTTATTAATATGTATTATACTAATCTACTTCTATTCGAGTTGCTGCCAATGTAACTCCGCAGGAGACTATATTAATCTATTTCTATTCGAGTTGCTGCCAATGTAACTCCCGATGCCCATTTCTATTGTTGCATGTCCTTTGCAGGACTCCCGTGTGTTGCCAGGGCCCATAAGGGAAGCAAAGAATAGCAACACTGCAGCCTACCACGCATGTCGTAAGAGGCGACTAAGGAGGCTTGATGGTTCCGTCGCCCTGCTACTGAGTGAGTGCGTGGCGCGACACTGTGAGCTGTGAGTTTCGTGTGAAATGCTTTTGAATCTGCCCGAGGTTTTTTGGAACGTGACTGCATGTTCGGAGCGATGGTAGATGGCTATGTCCCAGAGTTGACTGGTTTTTGCCTTATGCAGAAATGCGTGGCTGCTGGGCTTCTGGTTGACTGCCACTGCCATCGACGATGAACTGTATTTTCGTGGACTGTGTGGGTGAACATCTAGGAAACATCCAGATGGGAAAATGACTGCCGATTCCATCAGAGATGAACTGGGTGTTTCGTTGGGGACTATTGTGTTGACATTCTGGCGGCGGCATTATGCACAGTGTATCTGTGCGGGCTGTTGTTTGTCGAGACTCCTGTCTTTTCCACTTTTCACATTGGGCAGTGGGAAGCGTTTTGTGTGATATTCACTGGCACAGGAACGGAGCATAATGGGGACAACCCGTTGCTACGAGGTTGGAACTACGACTAACTAACTAACTAACCTTTGCAGGACATTGCGATAAACCCAACACCAGGCTGAATATTCTATGCAATTTTACGTTCAGTAGTTTGCCAATGGTTTCTGAACGGAAGTCAACGTTTAAGTCAAATGACTGGTGCAGGGATTGAACCCCGTACCCCACCATCAGCGCAACTGAAGTTTAATAGCAAGTGTCTCTTCGGCCACACAAACCTTCTTATGTCCATAATAGTATTTTTGGGCGTCTTTCAGGCCCAAACATGTGTAATTTCAAAGTAAACCTCTTTGGGACTAGAACAGTTAACGTATTCCATTGGCACAAGAATGATAACGTATCAACTCTGTTGAAAGTATCAATTCTCTGGACTAGGCAAAGCTAAAGTATCAATTATCTTGACAAGGGAAAACTAAAGTATAAATTCTCTTAACCAGGGAAAGCTAAAGTGTCAATGATTTCTCTTGATAGAGAAAGCTGAAGTACGAATTCTCTTCACCAGAGAAAGCTGAAGTACCAATTCTCTTGACCAGAGAAAACTAAAGTATAAATTCTCTAGACCAGAGAAAGCTAAAGTATTAATTTTCTTGATCAGAGAAAGCTAAAGTATCAATCAATTCTCTTCACCAGAAAAAGTGAAAGTATCAATCAATTCTCTTGACCAGAGAAAGCTAAAGTATCAATTCTCTGGACCAGGGACATGTAAAGTATCAATTCTCTTGACAGAGAAAGCTATTGTATCAATTCTCGTGACAGACAAAGCTGAAGTATGAATTCTTGTGACCAGAGAAAGCTAATGTATCAATAAATTCTCTTGAACAGAGAAAGCTAAAGTATCAATTCTCCCAACCAAAGGAAAGCTAAAGTATCAATTATTTCTCTTGACAGAGAAAGCTGAAGTATGAATTCTCTTGACCAGAGAAAACTAGGAGTATCAATAAATTCTCTTGACGAGAGAAAGTTAAGTATCAATTCTCTTGACCAGGGACAGTTAAAGTATAAACTCCCTTGACCAGAGAAAGCTAAAGTATCAATTGTCTTTACCAAGGAAAGCTAAAGTATCAATTCTCTTGACCAGGGAAAGCTAAAGTATCAATTCTCTTGACCAGGGAAAGCTAAAGTATTAATTTTCTTGACGAGAGAAAGCTGAAATATCAATTCTCTGGATCAGGGAAAGCTAAAGTATAAATTATCCTGACATAGAAAGCTAATGTATCAATTCTCTTGACCAGAGAAAGCTGAAGTATCAATTCCGTTGACCAGGGAAAGCTTAAGTATCAATTCTCTTGACTAGGGAAAGCTGAAGTATCAATTCCCTTAACCAGGGAAAGCTAAAGTATCAATTCTCTTGACAGATAAAGCTGAAGTATGAAGTCTCTTGACCAGGGAAAGCTAAATTATCAATCAATTCTCTTGACAGAGAAAGCTGAAGTATCAATTCTCTTGACCGGTGAAAGCTAAAATATCAATTCTCTGGGCCAGAGAAAGCTGAAGTATCAACTATCTTGACCAGAGAAAGCTGAAGTATCAATCCCCTTGACCAGAGAAAGCTAAAGTGTCAATCCCCTTGACCAAGGAAAGCTAAAGTATCAACTCTCTTGACCAAAGAAAACTAAAGTATCAATTCTCTTGACCAGGGAAAGCTAAAGTATCAATTCTCTTGACCAGGGAAAGCTAAAGTATCAATTCTCTTGACGAGAGAAAGCTGAAGTATCAATTCTCTGAATCAGGGAAAGCTAAAGTATCAATTCTATTGACAGAGAAAGCTAATGTATCAATTCACGTGACCAGGGAAAGCTAAAGTATCAATTCTCTTGACAAAGAAAGCTGAAGTATGAATTCTCTTGACCAGGAAAGCTAAATTATCAATCAATTCTCTTGACAGAGGAAGCTGAAGTATCAATTCTCTTGACCAGTGAAAGCTAAAATATCATTTCTCTAGACCAGAGAAAGCTGAAGTATCAATCAATTCTCTTGATTAGAGAAAGCTAAATTATCAATTCTCTTGACCAGAGAAAGCTAAATTATCAATTCTCTTGGCCAGAGAAAGCTAAAGTATCCACACTCCGGACCAGGAACGGCTAATAAATTAACTATCTGGGATAGGAAAAGCTAAAGTAAAAGTTCTCGTGACAGGAAAAGCTAAAGTACCAGTTCTCTGTGTTGGGGAAAGATAAACTAAAACTCTTTGAGTTAGGAATAACTAAAGTATCAACTCGCTCGAACGGGAACAGTTAAAATACTACCATTGTTATGGTTGTACGCACAGGGTGTATTTTTAATGACTGTGCAGTGTTTGGAAATATTGCCGGTCCAAGTTTTGTGTTTGCCTATTATGTTGCATGAACTTTACATAGGGTGAATACAAAACGTGGACCAACAATATTTTCACACACTGCACAGTCATTAAAAATACACCCTATATTAACGCTTCGCATATTCTAGGCCACGACATATGCGGTTTGGTGGTCAGTTTCTTTCCTCGTCGCCTTTCCTGCCCTGAAAACTTCTAGAAAATTCTGACTAATTCTTGTCTAGAGTGTTTAGCGGACATGATTGTGTTCCTTCGCTCTAGAATAACACCTCGAAAATGGCAGCTTACAGCCAGAAGATAACCTGTCAAAATGACGTGACAACTGGGCATTATATTTATGGTATCATTTTGTGTCCAGGCATCTGGTCGTAAAATAAATATATCACCTAGTACTGGGTGAGGTCGGGTAAAGGTGGC
This sequence comes from Cepaea hortensis, assembly GCA_963921405.1. Classification (NCBI taxonomy): domain Eukaryota; kingdom Metazoa; phylum Mollusca; class Gastropoda; order Stylommatophora; family Helicidae; genus Cepaea; species Cepaea hortensis. Next base: position 60,235,885 of record OY992891.1, read on the forward strand.
GAGGAAGGGAAGTAGTCACTGAAGCTTAAAATAGCTGTGACCAAGTGTATATGACATCCATAACAATTTACAATTCCATAGTAGCATCTGCTATTGTTCCCGCTCAAAAATAGCGACTACAAGCTTGTTAAAGGCCGCAGGGCTACAAAATCATGGCCGCCACAAACACCTTTGCTACATCCACCACAAACTTAGACACGCCGTTGGCTGTCAATTAAAATCAAATCAAAGGCTGCCAATTTATTATGCCGTTACTCTTTCCGTGATTATCTGAGCCGCTCAAATTTGTTTCACGTCTGCAGTTTTTCTTTACACGAAGGTAACTTGTTGAATCAGTCAAGAATGACGCGTTCAGTATGTCGGCTTCCAAAACGAAGACGTCCTGGCAACTGTAAGTGACAAATTGGCTGTCAAATATTGGAAATATCAATTGGGGAACCCGTTTGAGGAGACTTAAAAAGCTCATAAATACATTCGCTAGTATTTATTGGCACTCATAGAAGTAGTTGAAAGAAGTAGAGATTAGAGGACACTATACAACATACAGATTTAAAGATACCATACCGGGATTCAAATCTGTCACGTCAAAATGACAGCAGCGTCTCGCTGCAGGAAAACGTTTAACTTTGGCGCATGACCGACTAGACACTAGGACACCATTAAAATTGTGTCATCACCAGCCAGGTATATCATCCACTTGAACCCCACCACAACTATGGAACATGGATAGAATTCGTATCTAACCATTGACATAACGCATCAACAGGGTCATAACAAAGTCACGGACGCTGTTATACGCTTTTAAATGTATTGAGGATGAGGTAAAAGTGAGGGGGAGGGGTGATAAACTGTCATTTTACACGTTTTAAGGAGTATCGAGTATAAAGTTATTTTTAAAAAAGGAAAATACGATTTTACATTTTTGAGTTAAAGTTAGTTTCATGTCCTTTACACGACGCCGCAGTTAACCCCAACATTAATTGCCTATTTGTTGTTTCTTGGAAAGTTTACGTTCAGTAGTTTGCTATTGTTTTCTGAACGACCGCCACTCATACCATTGTGTGATAACAATGATAAAAAGTGTATATAGACAGTTTAAACAACTAGCAACAAATAATAATATTAGCAACATCAACTTTATCAGAATATTACATGACAAGAGAATTAGTGAGTCGTGATCGTCGTCGCCTGCTCCAGATCAGGCACCCGAAGAAGAAGCCTTTCCCGGGAGAATGCGGCTTTGTTTCATACCCATCAGTCCCACCTTTCTCCATATCCGACTATCTCACAACGCCCTGTAACACAGTCTTCACTTCTCGGCAGATTTACCACTAGCTTCCCTGCAGATCTCCCCAGGGCGGCTCCAGCTGAGTTAGACGTGATATTTAGGAAATGTTAACAAACACAGCAGTTACTGAAGTCCCGCAGCAGTGCGGATAGAGTCTTGCTGCCATTACAATGTGGCTTCTCTTTATTCCACAGAGATTTCAGTACATTTATTAAAAGGTGGTACATTTTCTGCTGCGAACGTCTTTAATCTTGCGATAAGTCTGTGCCTGGATCAACTTTGCTCAAGGAGATCATTTTGACTTCTGTGATTGGGTTATTTTCTGATATAATACTTGATCAAAGACTTATCACTTGCTCCAAGATTTATGCATTTGTATTGGATTATTTTCTGATGTAATACTTGGCTAAAGACTACTCACTCGTTCCAAGATTTACACAGGTTATACACGCTTGTCTGCCGTGTCGTTGGTCATGTGTGCCAACTCCCATCAAGGCAAATTAATTTTTAAAATTGATCTGGGTTCCCCAGTCAACCCAACCTAAGATGGGGAATAGGAGATGTTCTGGGACATAAAGGCGGCCGGTATGGGATTTACCACATAATCTATCGAGTCACGATTGGTCTGTACAAATGTGGAGCTAGAACCATGTACAGGGTGTATTTTTAATGACTGTACAGTGTTTGAAAATATTGCCGGTCCAAGTTTTGTATTCACCCTCTGTAAAGTTCATGCAACATAAAAGGTAAATACAAAACTTGGACCGACAATATTTTCAAACACTGCACAGTCATTAAAAATACGCCCTATGCCAGTGTGTGTTAAAGTGTCCTTTACTTACTTGTATTGACTATATATGGGACGCTTGATCAGAGTCTTTCCATCTATGCCAGGTTTTTATTTGACCCGATCTCTATCGGAAAATGGTGTTAGCTATTATTAGATCATGTTTTAAGCAAAGGTTGATCAAATGCTACCCATTGTTGTTTTGTTCTTTTGATCTACCGCTGAATATGCCTAGCCAAGTCTGTGTTGTGCTTGTTTGATTCCCGCCCTTCTATTCAAATCTTCCGTTTCAACTAGTCCATCGGAAATCAGCATAGCAGAAGTGATAAGAGCGCTAGTTCTTAAACTTCCGGTGTGCTGATGCCGAGGTAGCGGGTTCAAACCCTACACCGATCAGCTGAACTAAAATGTTGACTTATCGTCCTTGACTTGGGGACGTAAATTGCAAGTACCTCAGAAATCGGAGTGGGTTAGCCTGATGGCGAAGGACACTGGCAATAGGAAAAGCTAATCTACACGCGCCGGCTTCGTGGCTTAGAGGTTATGACTTTTCTCCGTAATCTCGTATACTCTCGTGGGTAACTCGATGACTGTGAGAATCAGCAGTGGTTCGAATCGCATCGGTAACTTACGGGGTATGTGAGCCGGCCGCTCAGAAAGCAATGGCAAACTACTGAGCGTAATCTTGCCAAGAAATCAACATACAGCTGAAAGATGCTGGTGTTGACAGCAATGTCCTGTAAAGGATATGCACACCAAAAAAAAAAAATCTACACGTAAAATTCAGTCCAGTGCACATTAGGAGTAGTATCACATGCATAGACTACGCTTGAGTTCAAAACGAGCAAACACAAAACAACAACAACAACAAAAACAACACAAGGGCCCCCCATACACAGACTTTGCTTATTGTGTCTGACAGGTGATTGAATCATGTTTGTTTCACCTTCTCGCTATAGCTGTCATAGCTGCGGACTGGCGTAGTAGATAGAGAACTGCGCTGGTAATGTCATCGACACCGTCGGACACGGGTTCGACGCGTGGGCTCGTCGTCTGCGAAAGTGAGAGATAGACTGGCCACATATTCCTCCGTGCATCCAGACTGACGAAATGTGGTGACCCTAAGACAACATAGACCCCTAGCAGGAAACTGCTTCACGACAAACATAATTATGGCGGTCATGCAGGGGGAAATTTGTTGCGTATCCCTTACGAGACGTTGCAGTCAACACCAGCATTTTTCAGCTGCTGTTGATGTACTAGGCAGGTGTTACGTTCAGTAGGTTGCCATTGCTTTCTGAATACCATACACAACGCCACACGGTCTGCTGCACAAATCGGTCGCAGCTGAGATTCGAACGCGAACCGCGTTCGCAAGCCTTTAGCCACGGAGCCGGTCAGGGGGAAGTAGCCTGGCTTAATATCCCCATTTGATTAATTGTGATCTTTATTATTATTATTTAAGACAGACATTCTGTCATCGATCGGTGATGTGGATGTAATTTTCCTGTCAAGTAATAGGAATGTTACACCGAGTGTTTGGCTCTTCTCGTTGAAATCATTTTACTCCATATTAGCACATAATATACATTATAATATTAATTTACAAGGAGAGAGGTTTGCAAAGTTACTGACAGGTAAATGCATTAGATATACCAACTGGTAGATATAAGGGTAGACATACACATAGACATACAGACAGACAAATAGACAGATATACGAGCAGACAAGAAAAGTGAGTGTTTAGCTCAGTGTTTCCCAACGTGGGGCCCACGCCCCACAGGGGGGCAATTTGACTGTTAAGGGGGGCAATTCGAAAATGGAAGAAATCGGCTGAATATAACAAAACGGGGAGACTTGAGACTGAAGTTAACTAAACTGGAACCTGACATAAGATCTCTTTGCAGCAAGCATCAAGCGCAAGGATCTCACTAAATTTAAATAATAAATAATTACTAATAATTAAAATAATATAGAAGAATCTTTCATTAAAATTATTTTGTACTTGAATTTCAGTTCTCCTTTATATGTTTTGAAAATTTACTTACTGTGTTTGCTCAATAATTACCTAGTGATTTCTTCCTAAAACCTATCATTCAAGTTTCTTTAGTGAACATTTCAATTTTTGAATATTAAAAATAATGTATATGTTGAGGGGGGGGGGGGCATGGGGCGGGGGAGGGGGGCAATATGAATTTTAGAAAGGCTTAAGTGGGGCATGGTACAAAAAAAGTTGGGAAACACTGAAGCTCGATGTTCAGTTCTCCATCACAATTTCCTACACGGGAAAAAAAATTGACTGGAATGTGATTATAAACAAGGGGAGGTAACATAATATAATATGGCTGCAGCTTTTCCAGCCAGAGTGGTGGAACGTGCAGTTTTTCGCAATAGCGAATTTTAGACGTGTTATATGTGTGAGACGGGACGCAGAGGTGTTTCCAAGGCACCAGGGCCGGGTTATATACTGGCCAAGACCTATTGGTGCGTCCTCGTCGAGCTTCCTAAGCAACAGGTCCCTTCGGGGTCCTGGCTAAAGTCAGTAGGATCACTGATTCCTCCGAAGTCGGAGAGTGTCTGCCTGTACGGCGAGTAACCACCAGTCTGCACACCAATAAGCCAGACATGGAACAACGGATACTCACGCAAACCTCAGGTCCTGTATGACATCACACTGATGTTGGACAACAGGATGCCTTCATCCGATATACAGGACTTCGCGTTGGAGCTCAAGCCAACGAACACAAGCAAACAAGCAAGCATGTGTGAGACAGGGATGTGTAATGTCTCCAGATCTTATTTCCCAGAAATATAGAAGATATGAAAGAAAATATCACTGGGGAACGAAACCTCAATAATATTAGATATGCAGATGATACAGTATTGGTTACAGACAATGAGCATTATCTGCAAGATTTAGTAGATGCAGTTGTTGCACACAGTGAACAACTAAGGTTAGAATTGAATTGTAAGAAGACACAGATTATGGTTGTGACTAAGATGAAGGAAATACCACAATTTAATATACAAGTAAATTGGAATATTCGTAAACAAGTGAATCGATACAATTATCTCGGAACAGTCGTAACATCTGATGGGAGATGCCCCGAAGAGAATAGAACAAGAGTTGCCACGGCGAAGGTAGCCTTTCGCAACAGAAAAAAAAAAAAAACATACTGACCAATAAAAAGATATAATTTGCAACGAGAAAAAGAGTGTTGAGTGTTACACAGAATCTGTACTTTTGATTGGATGTGAAGCGTGGACAATGATGTGCAGCCAAGCTGGAAAACATCTGATGGCTGTGGAAATGTGGTTTCTGAGGGAAATGCAAAGAATACCATGGACAGACAGAAAAACAAACTTACAAGAAACACATGAAACTATTAAACTGATTAGAGAAATTAGACGTAAACAGTCAAAATATTTTGGGCATCTTATGAGAAGAAATAACTTGGAGAACTTGGTGACAACAGGCAAGATTGAGGGGAAGAGAACAAGGGGAAGACAGAGAAGCAAATACCCGGATGGCTTGGCCACGTTGTATGGTAGGTTAGAGTGTGTGGTAGGTCACAGTGTATAGTAGCTCACAGTGTATAGTAGGTTACAGTGTATGGTACGTCACGGTGTCTGGTAGGTTACGGTGTATAGTAGGTCACGGTGTATGGTAGGTCATGGTGTCTGGCAGGTCATGGTGTCTGGTAGGTCATGGTGTCTGGTAGGTCAGGTGTGTGGTAGGTCACGGTGTATGGTAGGTCATGGTGTCTGGTAGGTCACGGTGTATGGTAGGTCACGGTGTATAGTAGGTAACAGTGTATGGTAGGTCACACTGTATGGTAGGTCACAATGTATAGTAGGTCACAGTGTATGGTAGGTCACACTGTATGGTAGGTCACAATGTATAGTAGGTCACGGTGTATGGTAGGTCACAGTGTATAGTAGGTCACAATGTATAGTAGGTCACGGTGTATGGTAGGTCACAGTGTATAGTAGGTCACAGTGTATAGTAGGTCACAGTGTATGGTAGGTCACACTGTATGGTAGGTCAGGTGTGTAGCAGGTCAGTGTTTAGTTTAGTTTAGCCGACGGATCAACATCACGGGTGTAACCCATAAGTGCTCTGTTCTACTCCTAACCAAGCCTGAGTCTGGAGAATCTCAGCTCATTGCACGAACTCCGTAGCACCGACGAGGATCCTGAAAATACTTTGGGTAGATTTTTAACTCGAAATTTTTGCCCGGGCAGCGCCATTAGGCTACTAGTTTTCGATTTCCAATTAACAAGGGATTTTTTTACGTGCGCAACAATAGACAAGGGCGTCCGATCTCACTACCCAGAGACCAGGGAAAATTTGTTACTAGAAGTCCACATGAAATCATTCCAGCCCTCAACGGGACTTGAACTCGGGACCTCCAGCACTCAAGGCGGAAACCATACCTCGAGACCACTCAGCACCCCCTCCCCTCCACCACCCCTAGGTCACAGTGTATAGTATAATACAGTGTATAGTAGGTCACAGTCCATGGTAGGTACATCTGTCAACTAGACTGTTGGTTTGATTGTGCAGCAGAATTTACCCACAATACAAAAGGAGCTTTCATGGCACTAGGACATCTCTGGAAGAAAAGATAAATTAAAACGAGTACCAAACAGACAATAGTTTACTCTGACATTGAGTCACTGCTACTGTATGGACGAGAAACGCGGAAAATGACTACAATAATGACTATATAACAATACACTTTCTGGTGTCTGCGCAGCATAGAAGGACTAAACTGGTATAACAGAAACACTGATGTGGAGCTTAGGTAGAGAACTAGGTAGATTCCAGTGAATCGGGAAGTGAGGACAGGACGGTGGCGTTAAAATGTTAAATACGACACACACTGAATAAAACCTGGTCATAATATATAATAGTTAATACAACTAGAAAGTCCCTCAGTTGGAACCCACAGGGCCTACGAAATAGAGGGAGACTTTGCGCGCGCGCGCGCAAGATTCACCCCTAATGTGAGATGCACAAGTTAGTTAGTTAGTTAGTTAGTTAGTTAGTCGACAGATCATCCTCATTACACATCGAACCACTCAGTCCATAAGTGCTCGGATCACCTCCTCAGCAAATCCCGCAGTGTGTAGCGGCTAACGACACCAGTTCTGTGTTGGTTTATCAGTCTTCTTTGGCTTCCTGCGTAGTGTTCTTGTTTGGCCACCCCTCTTTTAATTTGCTGTTCTCGCAGTCTGGCCATGGTTGTAGATTCACAGTCATCACTTGGTTCTCGCAAAAGTCTTACTTCTCGTAGAGCATTCAGAATGTCAGTCTGGTCCATGGCGCGTCCGCCCTCCACAGTAGCGTTATCTGCGAGCTTGTCAGCCCGCTCACTCCCTTGTACTCCCGCATGCCCTGGCACGAAGATGAAACTAATCTTTGCCAGCCGAGACCACTCCAGAGACAGCAACCATTCTCTTCGGATCCCCACCATGTCTATCCTATTGAGCATGTTCATTGAGTCGCTAAGGAGATCTGCCCTAGAGAATGTCTGTCTCGAGCCATGTTATTGCTTTACTTACTGCCATGACTTCCATAGTCAGGCTACTTGTGGTCTCAGCAGAAGCACCAGAGTCCTCCTTCACAATTCTCCCTTCGGCCTGAGCCGTAAAGGCCCATGAGCTTCTCACATGTCGGACGACCCACCTATTTGTGTAAATGACAGCATCACCGTCTAGCGAATTCTCGAAAATCAACGCTTGTACTTCCGCCTCCACAGCTGCCGGGTATTCTTGTCTGCATTTTCTGTCTAGTTGGATGCAAACTGAAATATATTGTTTACTTTTTCTTCTAATATCAATCCTTTGTAGAATTTCCCTTGTCATCCGTGTCTTCTTCGCTGTCTTTATTTTTTTTTTTTTTTTTACTTCTGGTATCATTTATTTTGATGTATGTTGTACTGCCCCTGTTAACATCTGTCATTGTTGTCTCTATTACTATTACTCAGTATTACTGATCTTTTCTAAAGCATTGTACATTTTATTTAGTGTTTCACGCAGATGTCTCGGCTTGTGTTTGTTTATTCTGTGATGACTAAGGCTTAGCCGCAACGTACATTTTGTTACATACAATGGTGTTTTGGTCTACTTCTCGTTTTCTGGTGATTCATTCATTACATTTTATTTAGGGTATGGGTAAATTTCTCAACAAGGAAACAACATACCAGCTGGTACACAACTTATTAAAAAAAAATAATACACATTAATAAATCATTTGATATGTTTTCGTATATCATATCATAATAAAACTCCACAATGTGATTACATTTTTTTTTTGGGGGGGGGGGGGGGCATATCCCTTACAGGACGTTGCAGTCAACATCAGCATTTTTCAGCTGCTGTTGATGTACTACTATAGGCAAGATCACGCTTAGTAGTTTGCCATTGATTTCTGGGCGACGGCTCACATGTGATTAAAATAACATATAAAAATACTTACTTTAGTTATGTGTTTAATTGTAGTTACGTATAAGTATATATAATTTGAAAGCAAAATAACTAATCTAGAGCTCTTATTTGGGAAGGGACAAATATTGTGTTTAACAGTAAAATTGATAGTCAATCTGGCTCTATTTGTGTCGGCGCCAATGGACGAGTTTTGAGATTTACTCTATGATAACCATTCCATTAGACACAACAGGATACTTTAGCTAAGTTACAAATATATTCTTCTCCTGAGTCTGACAAAATGACACGTAAATGGACACTATCTCTCGGAGAAACTACAACATGTGGCGCCGAAACATTAGTCAAATTTGTCTCAGAAACAGAGGTACGATCAAATGAACTCGGCGTGTTGTTTCAGTGTGTTTATGTTTTTATTTTAAACATTACTGAATTACTGTTCGTTACAAAACGGGTTTGGTTGAGAATTGACTGTCGTTAGGTAAGAAACTACTAACGACAATCACTAACTAACTGATTGTCGTTAGTAGTTTCTTAAATTTGTCAATAAAACTATTAAAACTGGGGTGAATCGTGTAACAACACAACACAGTAAAAAATGTATGAGAAGTCATTAGAATTAGAATGGACAAAACAAAGGGAAGGACAACAAAGCTTTGATAAGTGAAAATTAAGTTCAAGGGGAAAATAATAATAACAAAATTAATAAATCGCAAATTTAAAGTTAAAACAATGAAACGAGCTACCAATAGTAAAAATGAAATTACTAAAGAAAATCACAGCCCATCAAAATTAAATACATGGCCTATCTTCTTCCGTTCCTCCATTTACTTCAGTGAAGTGTTGGGGGAGGGGTGTGTGTGTCTGTGTTGAAGATATGGAGATCTTTGATACACTCTTTTTAATGCTCTTTCTAGGTTAGTTTTCATTTCTCTATGTTCTTGGTACCATCATTCCATTTTATTTCTTCGATGTGGTAGATGGTATCAGGGCATTCTTTTGAGGTGGCCAAACTAAACCATTTATTATGCTGTTATTTAATGAAGTGCATGACTGGTTTCAGACCTAGGTTTCCTCTAATGTACTCATTCTCTCACAGTTACTCCCGCAGCTTTAGTTCTAAGTCTTCTATGGCATCTCATCTGTGTTGTTATGATTTTCTATTCGTTACTTACAGTCAGCGTTCATGTTTGACATTGGTAGCATAATATTGGCCAAAAATATTGTGATTTTCTTTAGTACTTACAGGTATCTACAGTGTGGTGCTAGTTGTCCTAGTACCTGTACCTGATTTGACTTTGGACAACTTATGCTGATTTCTCTATCCATTCTGCCATCTAGATATTTACATTCACTGGTTTCTTTTATTTCCGAGTTCATTTTTATTGACAAGGTTTCTGATTCTACCTATCTTGTCTCTGTCCCTTCGATGTTCAGTTTTGTTATAGTTCTGACACTTGAAATTGACTTGATGTAGATGGTATTAAGACACTTCATCTTCTGATATTAACACTTGGTCATCCGCAAATATAATTTTGAAATGTTATTTTCTTTTTTTTTTTTGCTCTCTGGTTCTCTGCATATTTTGTCAATGTATGTTATAAAAAGTAGAGCTAATAAAGAAATTAAAAAGTGGATAAAAGAAAATATTGTGATGGCTTAGCAGGAGAGTAAGAAATAGCATTAGCAGCATTGAAAAGAAACCCCTAGAAACCTTTACAAAACCACAGAACAATAACAGGAGAATATCTCTTGTCAAATGTTGGGATATACCCAGGTAGGTTAACCTGGTCAACAAATGCCTGAAGAAGTCGGATGTGTCAGCTGTAAAGAGGCACAACACAATTACGTTCAAAACAAATATTCCAGATGAAGAAGAATAAGAAGAAGAAATGTCAGGATGTTCAGTACTTAGACTATTTTTGTCATTTAAAAAATCTAACTTTATGACTGAACCTCTTCTTGACAAACAGCAAATAAAATAACAGGCAGGCTTCTGACCAAACAGACCCTGCATTAACCAGATAGTCACATTACACATAACAACAGAGCAAAGCATTGACATTAATTGGTCACTTTATATTGAATTTGTGGACTATGAAAAGGTCTATGACAATATTGACAGGGAAACTCTTTCAGCATTGATGGGACACTACGGGATCCCACAGAAGATCATTAACTTAACAAAGGCAACATATGAGGGCATAAAATACAGGGTTCTTCATGAGAGTAAACTAGCGAATATGTTTGAAATAAGATCAGGAGTGTAGGTCAGCATGACCGAATAGATAAGAATGTATGTTCTTAAACATCCAGTGTGCTGATGCTGAAGTAAGGGGTTCAACCCCTACACCGGACATTTGGATGAAAATGTTGACCTATCGTCCTTGATTTGGGGACGTAAATTACAAGTACCTCTGAAGTTGGAGTGGGTTTGCCTGATGGCAAGGGACACTGTTAATAGGGAAAGCTAAGCCACGTGCAAAATTCAGTCCAGCCCTACAAAAAGTAGTGTGTATGGACTAAGCTTGAGTTCAAAGCGAGTGAGGCCCCCCCCCCCTCCCCCCCCCCCCCCCCCCCCAAGAAAAAAAATAAGATCAGGAGTGCAGCAGGGATGCCTTTTGTCACCTTTGCTATTCCTACTGACCAAAGACTGAATTATGAAGACAACAATAATTCCCAAGATAAATAGAAGTCAGTGGACTCGGACAGCTGTATGATGATCTGGCCATTGCTGACGCCATTGCTCTCCAGCCCACACATGGAATCAGATGCAACATAAACTAAACCCTTGAGAGGTCAAAACAATTAGCTTAAAGTAACCTAACAATTTGTAGGGGAAAGACAAAGATAATGAAATGAATCAAGCAAATGATAAATTATAATCTGATTTTCTTGGTGAATCCTCACTTCAAAAGGTTGAATTGAGCTGATGTCAAGGTAGCGGATTCAACCTAACAAACCAGTCAGTTCGACTAAAATATTGACTTCTTGTCATTGATTTAGGGATGACATTACAAGTACCCCTGAAGTCGGAGTGGGTTTGCCTGATGGTGAGGGACACTGGCAATAATGAAAGCTAACTCACATGAAAAAATCAGTCCAGTGTGGGCTGCGTTCGAGTTCAAAGTTAGCAAACGAAAAACGAAACAAAAACCAAAAAATGGTGGAATTATACACATCTAGGTAATGACAGTTGGGGGAACAGATGGAGGTGTTGAAATAAGAATACAAAAAATGGTGGAATTATACACATATCTATGTAATGACAGTTGTGGGAACACAGAGATGTTGAAATAAGAATACAAAAAACAGTGGAGTCTTCATTCTTAACATTAGAACATTTGTAGAAGTTAAAAGAAATTAAATCTATAACAAAGATAAGAGTATATAACTGTAACAAACTCAGTACTACTATATGTATCAGAAACAGATAGAAAATCTATTATAACTTATGAAAAAAGTAAAGGACCCATTTAAATGTGTTTAGGCATAATGGGTATATGGTGGTACTCCCATATTTTCATATACCTATTGGTCATCAAGATGTGATGTGGTCACTAACATGTGGCCGCCCAGATGAGTTGGTCAATTTGCTTCAATGCAAATTTTAAACCATGACCGCTAGACTAGCAGGCAAGTGTCTAGCCACAGTGCTGCTGTGGCTCCAATCATAACATACAGCAGACAAAAACCTTTGAACTCAAGGAAATTAACAGTCTTCTATACAGATTTTCTGTACACTGTGCCCAGTAAAAACTGGGCATAATGTGTAAGTCATATAAATCTTGCAATAATTGTTTTCAGTTTTATAACATTTGTTTTGTTTACTTTTTTGGGGGGTAAAATTTCAAGGAACAGAAATTATGCCACCATTGCCAGAACTGGTCAGTTACAGCCAGAAAATAATAAGGCTTTCAAACATTGAAAATATAGCATGTTTTAGCTCTTTCTGACCCCAGGAAATTGGTGTTTTAAAATAAAAACACGCTGGCTAAGAATCAGTAAAAGTAATAACCATCTGTAAATGGTCAGAGATTTACAAGCTTCAAAGGTATCGGCTGTCGGGAAACAGGATGGACAAAGGATGTATGTAACATGTAGGTTAATACAGTTATTGGTGGGCCTACATGGCTAAGGTGTGTGTTATTTGCCGTCACTTGTGACAATAGCAGAGACGATTATATGTGACGACAACAGAGGTGCATCAAATCAGTATGCCATGGGATTAATCGGCATTGCCACACTGACATTTTCTCAGCGACACAGAGCACTCTTGGGTGCGTCCTGAGTGCGTAACATCTGTTCTAGTTAATCAGTCAGTCAGGGTTATTTTTGCGTTTCTTACAAAAAGATTACATGTGTAACTGACTTTCTTTTAATTGTAGACATACGAACAGCCGAGTATTGTGTCCGCCACTGCTGGAGGACATTTTAATGCCATCGCAGTGGACAATCTTGTTGCTGCTGTGCGTGAGCAAGATTTGTGCAGCATCAATTTTAGTAAGTATTTCTTATGTGTTTAGACTATTATGGTCTAGAGAGAATGAGGCAGCAAGGGGTGGTCATAGGATCTGGTGGACAGTCGTAACTCAGAGATAAAGCAAGACGGACATATAATCAGATTATATTGGGCACCATTAGTATTGGAACTCTTTGCTGGCTTTTGAAGATGAGGACTGAGCACTTATGGGAATGTCCCGAATGCTGTGATGTCGGTTCTTGACTCAACTCAACTCTTATATGTGTTGCTGCTCCATGATGTGCTGTAATGATTCCATATGCCATATCTTATATATAGATGTGAAGTCTGACCTGTCTATAAGAGCTTTTACATATGTTACTTTTCAAGTCTGTAGAAAAAGGTCTCTATTGGTTCTTAAATATTTACCCAAGGAGCACCTGTGTGCACATTGCATATGTTAAATTACCCCTTGTCAGTTGGAAATGGAAGAGTCACGTGACTAGGATACTGCCCAGGCTAAATAAAAAAAATTAGACCTACCCACAGTAGTGCCTTTCCAGCGGTCATGTGTTCGAATCCCTGTTGAAGTGAATTTTTTAAAGTTGACCTGAGCTTCCAGGTCGATCCAGCTTTAATTGGATACCAGGAAGTATTCTGGGAAACGAAGGCGTCTGGCTGATATTGATCAGAAGTCAGCCTCATGCTCAGAAGATGCTGGGTTTGAATCCAAGCACCCGGGAAGGTTAACCCGGTCAACAAATGCCTAAAGAAGTCGGAAGTGTCGCCGAAAGGTGCAAATATCACAACTCTGCTGTAAACAGGCACAACGCAATTACATCCAAACCAACATTTTGGACGAACACAGAAGAAGAAGATGAAGAAGAAGAAGAAGAAGAATCCAAGCATAAGGCTGGGAATGTTTACAAGAACTGGTGGTTATCTAATGATATTACATGTCTTCGTGATCCCTGGGTTCTTCTTTCGTCTTCTGCCCTTTATCTTCCATTGGAGCATAGGCCTTCACCCAACCCGTGCCAGGCCATCCTATCCTTTGCTGTCTCTTTCAGCATCCTCCATGTCCTCATATTATTCTTGTATCTGTGTGTGTCTTTACTTTCATAGCGCTCTCCAGCCATATTTAGTGTTAATTTGTTTTATTTAAATCGCAAGACCTATGGTTAAGCTGTTTGTTAATTTTTTGTTTATTGTTATATGTATACATTTAAAAATATGAATAAAATTGGGTAAAAATGGCGTACTGATTATGATGCACCTCTGTTGTCGTCACATATAATCTTCTCTGCTATTGTCACAAGTGATGACAAATAACATACACCTTAACCAAGCTGCACTACTTTGTGTAATTTTATATTGTTTACATTTAAAAATGAATTTTCTGCTCTTTATTGCCCAATTCAGCATACACACGCAAGTAAATCAAGCCAAGACATCTTATCCTTTGCTATGTCCTGCTGCTTCCTCCTTTCCTCCCCATATTATTTATAATTGTCTCTTAATTTTCTTCCCTATGTGATTTTAGGTCCCCCTCTATTTCATTGGTCCTGTTGGTTAGGGACATGGGATTTTCTAGTAATAATATCATAAAATAATAAGGTGTTTTCAATTGTTTCCTGCTCAGCTCCCATGTTTTGTCCTCAAATCTTGATGCACTGGTATTTGTTTAGTTCTCTCCATGAGCTCCGCGTGGGTGATTCTGTTGTACACTTTAGTCTTTCTATTCTGCGCAGGCATCAGTTTATGAATGTTTGTAGTAGTTTATTTGTAGTTTTAATCACTCTCCATGGTTATGGTCAATGCAATAGTATAGATTTAGAGTTAAATATTCTAAGTTAGGTGCTAAGTTTAATTTCCTTTGACTTCCACAAATGTCCCAGTGTTATGAACCAACCCCCCCCCCCCCCCCCCCCCCTTGCTGCCATTTTTCTTCTTATAATATCTCTATCTGTTCCCCATCTCTGGGGTAGTGAGATCTGAAATCTAAGTCTTCTCAGATAAGGATGACAAAACAAAAATGGAGCGCATGGCAGAGCAAAATTTCTGCCTCACACATTGAGGGACATTTGTTCCACCCTCAGTAAGGCTTGGGGATGTTAAAAAAATCCAGTATTGCATGGCGGCTGCCGTGTCAAACTGTTTCCCTCAGCATGGGAAACAACTCTCCTGGCATACACCAGCAACCCATAGCTTGAAATCCATTAACATCATGTAACAAATCCTTTCCAAAACATCTCTCATCACGGTCACCGAAAAAGATTCAAGATTTCTGGCCATTTCTCCCGTCTCATGCACCCTCTTGCACAAGGTATCTGGAACATCCTGTGTCCATCTTAATGCTGATCGACCCTTGCTTCGTCTCCCAGGAACCACACCTTCCATCACTGTTCTATCCAAACCACAGTGATGTTTAATATGGTCAGAGTGTTTTTGTTTCTGAGGTACAATGAGTCACTTGTTTTCGATGTTCAGATCTTGTTTGTTAGTTGCATATCCTTTACAGGACATCAATCAACCCCAGCATTTTTGGCTGTTCGTGCTTTCTTGGCAAGATTGCGTTCAGTAATTTGCCATTGTTTTCTGAACAGCCAGCACTCATACCTTTGTATGGGAAACCAACACACGGCGGTCTGCTGCCAAATCTCCTGCAGCTGTGTTTCGAACTCGGTATGCGGGATTACGAATTGCATGCTTAACCTCTTGGCCAGAGAGCTAGTCTAGAACATACTTCCCTGTGCATGTAGTTTTGTTGAAGGTGTGTTAATATTCAATTATGTTACTTCATGTAATCTAAAACATTATCTTCAGTGTTGGTATGTATTTGTTACTTACTTATGCATGCAGTTTTGTTCATTTTAAAAATCTGTTATTTTATAGATTCTAGAACTTTATCCCAAGTGGTAGTAAAAATTTGTTACATACCTATGCATTGTCTTGTTAAAGACATGATAATTTTCATAATTTAGCTTAATAATTTCTTGTACCCCATTACCTATCTGACAGCAGGTATATTAAATATAGCAAATAAAAATTGGCCTCAGAAACATACTCCCTTCCTCCTCTCTCCCTGTCTCTCTCTCTCCTTCCCTTCTAATTTCTTGTTCTCTTCTACCTTTCCTCAGTTTTGAAGCAGATTCTTCTTTAATTAATGTACACTCTTTCTCTAGTTAATTGAGTATAAGTGTTCTCCAACCTCAGTATGCTTAGGTGCCTCACATTTAATTATTGTGACAGATCTTGGACATAAATGAACAAATGATCATTTTGTTTAAAACAGGAAGCACTGTTGATGATCTTGCCATCCTGGCTGGAGGATATGTTGCTGTTGGAGAGAGGAGCGGAGTTCTAACAGTCGGAGTCTTGGAAGGGAACAACCAGTTCAACGTTAAACTATCATGTGTATGTAGAAAGTGTTACACTTACAAATATAGTGTGGTTTTTGTGCATGTGGTTTGTTAGAAATGCACATCTCTGGATGAATCTTGGGCTAGATGGCTGTGAATCTTCTGAAAGAATGTGAGTTTTAACTCCCATACATGAATGTTCAGATTATCCGACCTCTGAACAGGGTTTGTGTCTGTTGGGGTGATGTTGGTGTAGACTTTACTCCTGACCTGATATTAAAGCACTATCTCCATTGAGACTAGTGGAGCCCTTCTTCCCCTCTTCTCGCCCAGAAACCAGCGGGGGGTGTGAGACTGGATCTGAGACTTCACATCTGTGGGAAGGCATATAGTGATGTCACCAGGGCATGATTCAGCAGCGGGGGGTGCGAGACTGGTTCTGAGACTTCACATCTGTGGGAAGGCATATAGTGATGTCAGCAGGGCATGATTCAGTACAGCGTGGCTGTGGGTTGTACAACCTGTCCCGGGAAGGGTAACCCAGTCAACAAATGCCCGCACAAGTTGGATGTGTCGGCTAAAAGGCACAAGTATCGCAGCTCTGCTGTAAACAGGCACAACATAATTACGTCTGAAAAAACGCTCCGGATTAACGCATAAGAAGGAGAAGTACAACCTGTTCCTGATGGTTTTCAAAAGCCCAGGGATTTTTAACATGTACAGTATGGATATATGACTGCTTCTTCGCCCTTGTCTCAGAAGTCTTTATCTGATCCCCTGCCCCAGGATAAAAATAGTTTACAACATTTTCAGGTTTATATCTGTAAAAATAGTCCACAGTGTTCTTCTTTCTCTTCTTTCATTCACTTTCCGCTGGTTGGAGAACAAACTGTACACTCATGTTGTGATTGTAACTAATTCACACAGCATGCTGACAAAGGTGAAGACTGGCATGCTTCATGCTGAATGGCATGCATCAATTCAGAGGTCACGGGTTGTGAACATTTGCTGGTTTTTTTTCTCCAGGGCCCTCTAGTGTGGTTGGAAATAAACAGGAGTTTACCTTGGGTTCCCTCCTCATGGTCTCCCTCAACATGTAGTGGTTGGTGAAACCAGTTCTTTGTTGGCTGACAATTGTTATTTGGCCCATCTGCTTAGTGCTCTTGTTTGACTTCACCACTTTTGATATCTTGCTTTTTAGTAAATTATTTCAACAAAACACAAATTTTGAACATCACAGTGTCTCAGGCTAGGTCAATTGATTTATGTTTTCACATAGCCTCTCTTAAGCATTGTTAATTTACATTCATTTTGCATGGTTATAATGTTGCATAGTTATAAAGTTATAATGCCAGTCTCCGTGGCCAAAGGCTTGCGAACACGGTTCATGAGCCGCTTACTAGGCGTTCGAAACTCAGCTGTGACGGATTTGTGCAGACCGTGTTGCGTTGTTTTATAACGTGTTGGTATGGGAGCCGGTCGTTCAGAAAGCAATGGCAAACTACTGAACGTAAAACTTGCCTAGTACATCAACAGCAGCTGAAAAATGCTGGTGTTGACTGCAATGTTCTGCAAGGGATATGCAACATTTAAAAAAAAAATTTCAGTTCTTATGGATGGGAGTACCTGGCCAACATGGCGCATAGGCAGGCAGGCTGGTAGGACCTTGAAGAGCTGACAATCTCCAGGATTGGTTTGCTAGTTTCCAGACACTCTACATTCCTCATGTTTGGACTTGGTTTTGTCAACCAGCTACTGAATTGAGTGCTTGACATGACACTGTGAGCTGTGGATTTCTTTCAAAAAGCTTTTTATTTGTGTCTACGTTAAGCTGTGCTGTGAAGTATAGATTCAGAAAATGATTGATGGGTGTGCGGGCTTCTTGTATTTGTTCAATCGGTTGTCTGCTTTGACAGTCAACTACATATTCAAGTGAGGGATAGCTCGTAGTAGTTTCTCTGGTGATTTGATCTTGCCGAAGCTACTGTTTCCTTCATAAGTTCACATAACACAATGACGAACATTTCATGTGGTTTTTGTTAAGACAGGAAAAGAGCAATTACGGGTCCACCCGTTGATATAAAGTTGAAATCACACAACTACTACTAGTTCATCAGGTAAGTTCTCTCTAGCAGTAACTATCTTTCCTACTGCTACAAAGTTTTGCAGCTGAAGTGTTCATTTTTATGAATTATTTGTCAACAGATGTTGATACCAGAGGCAAAGGGACTTACACAAAAAACCTTTGTTCATATTTCATTTCAGATCACACAAGGTAAGCATTCATTTTGATGAAATTTTACTTTTTCAGTTTACATTTGCTATTGCATTTCTCTATAAGACCTTCTCCCAGTGAGTAAGATTGTTTAATACAGTGGTTCTCAACCGGGGAGGGGGGGGGGGGGGGGTTTGGTTAAGATTATTTCAAGATCGCATTAATAAAAGAACCAGTTACTTGATATTGTTTTTCCCTCTAAAATTTACGGTTCTGTACTTCTCGTCCTAATGAAATTAATTTTATAACGTAAGTAGACCTGCAAATCATGTTTTATGTAGATGTCTAGACTTTTTCTAGTATGTGTTATTAAATTTAGCTTCCATTTTTATGTATACTGTATAAGGGTGGGGGGGGGGATTTATAGGGAGGAAATTTGAAAGGGGGGAATGACGTTCTGAACATATGGTAAAGGGCCAAAAAAAGGTTGAGAACCACTGGTTTAATATGTCTATTCTTTAACATGTTTAAGACTTGTGATATAAAAAGTGAAGCACCCATTATCATAGGACCGTGGCATATTAGACATGCCAGATCCATATTTTCTTGACTGACAACATTCTGTGGGTCCTGTAGTTCGTAATGAGAATCACGTGGCCAAAAGGTTAGGATGCTTGACTCACATAGCAATGAGGGTGTGCTCTATTCCCTGGTAAGGCTTGGGGTTTTGCCTATTGGAGGTGAAATAAAAATCAGTGACAGAACAGTATTGTGGCTGCTTGGGTAAACAGCCTTTATTCCTTTCAGACCAGAAGAAAACATCCCTGCTGACACCAACAATACTAAAGATGCAGTAAAATAAAAGCTAGGACCCTTTTTCCTTTTTGTATTGGGTATAGTATGCTAACCCCATATTTTGATAATCAATCTTCACTTGATAGGTGATGTGGCTAATATCACACTGACTGCCTTTATTTCTCAGGATATTTCCTGGTACCCATTTTATACCAGATCATCTTCCTCTCTTCCCGGGCATATACCCCTCCATTATTGTTATCTCCAAACTATCATGATGTTTCAAGTGACCAAAATATTTCAATTTTCTTTGTTTTATCATCTTTAGTAGCCAGTCTTCTTCAATATTCTGCTCTTGTTGTATGGATGCATTTATTCTTTTCTGTATCCAAGATATTCTTAGAACCCGTCTATAATATTTATATTCAAAGGTGGATCTGTACAGCTCCCATAAATACAGTAGTGATAGGTCTTTGGCAGTCAGTATCACATCAGCCACTTTAACTGCTAGAACTAGAGGTGTGCCCAGGATCAGTCATCTCATCTCATCGTCTTCCTCTTATACCTTGTGTCAAGGTGAAGCATACACAGCAGGATAGTACCTGTTTATTAGCTTCATATATAGAGATTCTGATAGACTCAAGTTATTCCATCTGTTCATCATTTACATGGTTGGCCTCTTCTGGTTCCATTTGGTCTGTACATCAATGCTTGTTGTAGTATACTGTTAGATGGTAGCCTAGTTATATGGCTGAACCATTTAACTTGCTGTTTTCTGTTGAAATATAGGGGTGCTGTAACCCCCACTTTAATCATGATTTCTTCATTGCTGATTTTCTCTCTTCTTGATACATTGGGTATTCTTCTCAGAAATCTCATTTCCGTTGTTGTAATTTTTCTTTTCTCTTTTTCTGTCATTGTCCAAGGTTGGCATGGATCATGATGAGCGAGTTCAGTCAATGCATTAGTGATAGGTCTTTAGCAGCCAGTATCACATATTAACTGCCAGAACTAGAGGTGAACCCAGGATCAGCAACTACAGTAGTGATAGGTCTTTAGTAGCCAGTATCACATATTAACTGCCAGAACTAGAGGTGAACCCAGGATCAGCAACTACAGTAGTGATAGGTCTTTAGTAGCCAGTATCTCACCGTAACTGCCAGAACTAGAGGTGAACCCAGGATCAGCAACTACAGTAGTGATAGGTCTTTAGTAGCCAGTATCACATATTAACTGCCAGAACTAGAGGTGAACCCAGGATCAGCAACTACAGTAGTGATAGGTCTTTAGTAGCCAGTATCTCACCGTAACTGCCAGAACTAGAGGTGAACCCAGGATCAGCAACTACAGTAGTGATAGGTCTTTAGTAGCCAGTATCACATCTTAACTGCCAGAACTAGAGGTGAACCCAGGATCAGCAACTACAGTAGTGATAGGTCTTTAGTAGTCAGTATCACATCTTAACTGCCTGAACTAGAGGTGAGTCCAGGATCAGTGAGTTCAGTCAATGCAGTTGTGATAGGTCTTTAGTAGCCAGTATCACACCTTAACTGCCAGAAATAGAGGTGAACCCAGGATCGGCAACTACAATAGTGGTACGTCTTTAGTAGTCAGTATCACACCATTCACCTTAACTGCCAGAACTATAGGTGTGCCCATGATCAGTGAGTTTAGTAAATACATTAGTGATAGGTCTTTAGTAGTCAATATCACACCTTAACTACCAGAACTTGAGGTGAACCTAGGATCAGTGAGTTCAGTAAATGCAGTAGTGATAGGTTTTTAGTAGCCAGTATCACACCTTAACTGCCAGAACTTGAGGTGAACCCAGAATCAGTGAGTTCAGTAAATGAAGTAGTGATAGGTCTTTAGTAGTCAGTATCGCTCCATTCACCTTAACTTCCAGAACTAGAGGTGAGACCAAGATCCGTGAGTTCAGTAACCACATCACAACCACAGCTCCAAGATTTGTGATACGATTAAATAAAAGCTGTAAGTTAAGACAGTTAACAGCAAATTATATTTCGCTAGTCAGATATTTTCATCTCTTATAATCTCCCAGACCGAGATATGTGGAGATCGCCAACGCCAGCTGGCATGGCACTTTATGATGATGATGATAATCTCCCAGAGCAGTGGTGGCTTAGTGGTTAGTGGGCTTACATGCAAAGATTGTGGCCGAGGCTCAATCCCCAGAAGAGAGAGAACCGGCTCCATGGCGAAGTTACAGATGCAGTTTGTAATCCTGCATACCACATTCAAAACACAGCTGTGGGCAATTTGGTAGCAGACCGCCTTGCGTTTTTTTTTTTTATAAAATGGTATATATGCGAGTCGTTCAGAAAGCAATGGCAAATTATTGAATGTAAACTTGCCAAGAAATCACAAACAACCAAAAAATGCTGGAGTTGACTGCGACGTCCTGTAAAGGATATGCACCTAACTTAACTTACTATATTTGAACTACCGGTTAGTGTTCATTGATTACAGACATGTGTATAAGATAACGTAAATAAAATTGTTCATGTTGTAACACCATAATTTTAATTGGTAATGAATAAACAACATATTTATCGTCTTTATTGTGTACATATCCTCAGAGCTGAACACGGAATCTAGAGCTCAGATCATATGTCTATCACACGAAGGACATTTGATGACATTTAGTGACATCATTTTGGAGAATGGAGGTACTACCTTCTGTATTATGTTCTTCAGTTGTGTGTTGTGCTGTTTTCGTCCAACTCATATTTGACCAATGGTTTGTGTGTGTTGCATATTTGACCAACAGTTTGTGTGTGGCATATTTGACAAGCACTTTATGTGTGGCATATTTGATTAAGTTTGTGTGTGTTGCATATTTGACCAACAGTTTGTATGTGGCATATTTGACCAATGGTTTGTGTGTGTTGCATATTTGACCAACAATTTTTGTGTGGCATATTTGACCAATGGTTTGTGTGTGGCATATTTGACCAATGGTTTGTGCGTGTTGCATATTTGACCAACAGTTTGTGTGTGTTGCATATTTGACCAATGGTTTATGTGTGTTGCATATTTGACCAACAGTTTGTGTGTGTTGCATATTTGACCAATGGTTTATGTGTGTTGCATATTTGACCAACAGTTTGTGTGTGTTGCATATTTGACCAACAATTTGTGTGTGGTATATTTGACCAATGGTTTGTGTGGGGCATATTTGACCAATGGTTTGTATGTGGCATATTTGACCAATGGTTTGTGTGGGGCATATTTGACCAACAGTTTGTGTGTGTTGCATATTTGACCAGTGGTTTGTATGTGGCATATTTGACCAACAGTTTGTGTGTGACATATTTGTGCTTGTGGATTAGCTTTCCCTATTACCAGTGTCCCTCGCCATCAGACGAACCCACTTCTGAGGCACTTGTAATTTACGTTCCCAAGTCAAGTGTTTTTGTCAAACTGGCTGTTGTAGGGGTTGAACCCGCTACCTCGGCGTACATCAGTACACCGGAAGTTTAAGAGTGAGTTCTCTTATCCATTCTGCCATACTGACCTCTGTTGGCGTCTAATGATATCATACTTCCTCTTGATCTCAGTTACAGGTCAACCTACAAGCAAACAATAACATCCTCCACAGCAGTCAGAATTTTCAGAGAATAGGCCAAAAGGTAAAATTGTTAGGGAAGAAAGGCGACCCACCAGTAGATAGGCCCATTACCTTTTGGGGGCTGAGTGGTCTCGAGGTACGGTGTCCGCCTCGAGTGCTGGAGGACCTGGATTCAAGCCCCGGTGAGGGCCGGGACTTTTTCACGTGGACTTCTAGTAAAGAAATTTCCCTGGTCTCTGGGTAGTGAGCTCGGACGCCCGTGTGTATTGTTGCGCACGTAAAAAATCTCTAGGCAGTTGGAAATCGAAAAACAATAGCCTAACAGCGCTGCCCGGGCAAAATTTCGAGTTAAAAATCTACCCAAAGTATTTCAGGATCCTCGCCAGTGCTACAGAGTTCGTGCACTGAGCTGGGTTTCTCCGGACTCAGGCTTGAGTTAGGAGTAGAACGGAGCACTTATGGGTTACACTCATGTGCCGTGATGTTGATCCGTCGACTAAACTAAACTAAACTACCTTTAGTGGGATATTTCTTGATGAAATAAGCTCATGACAAATAGAAGCTGAAGCTGGACACACAGCTTTCTGAGTCAGAGGTATATAAATTGGTGTGATGCATTTTCTTTGAAAGAAGAATGTGGAAGATAGAGAAACCCTGCTTATCATGGTTTAACAATCCCTGATGGGCTTTAAATGCTCTAATGCTAGGAACTCAATGTGTGTGATTTTTCTTTGAAACAGATATTGACTTTTCATGCGTCAAACAAGGCAAGTTAGCCACTCCCCATGGCAAGGTTTTTGATGTGGCCACTCTACAGAACCAGATCATCACAGTGGTATGATATTTTCTGTTTTAATTAGTTGTAATAGGGAGGAGCGGCTGGCCGAGTGGCTAGAACACCGGACTCTCATTCGGGAGACCCGGGTTCGATCCCTCGGTAAGATGTGGGATATTTTTCTGTCGGGGGCACACAAAAAAATCCTAACCTGCACAGTTCGCGGCGACTGCACTAGCGAGTGACCTTAATTTTTCAGGCTCAAAGACCCCCCTGCCATACACCGCAAGGTACTATATTGGCAGTAAATGACAGTTAATTAGTTGTCATCATAGCCAGTCTTTTTAAAGGGGAAAATATATTTTATAGTTAAAATAGAACTGCATTGATCGCACATTTAGAATGTAACTACACCCGTGCATTCAGAGAAAGAGATTACTGAAATGTTATATAGAACCTATTCTGTTGTATGACAGTCAAGTATGGAATGTGAGTGAACTGGTTAAGAAGATCTCAAAGGTTTCTGAGATGTATGTCTGCCAGAATAACTAACAATTGTCTGGAAAAGCTAATGAAAGTAGAACATTATGTACAAATATGAATATAATGAGACAGTTCTTAGATATTGTAATGAGAAGAGAGACATTGGAAAAAAAAAAGCCTACGATTTTGACATCAAGTTAAAAGTGCAGTTTGAACATGAAAGCAGCAAAAGTGTATGCTTTACTGACAACCTATAGATATGCCTTTCAATTACTTCCAACATACATATACACGTGTGCAGGCACACCCTCTGTTACCCCCCAAACACTGATCACCTTGGAGGTTGTGGTCTATGGGTGGGGATTTGCTGCTCTAGGATATGAGTTGTGCTGAGTCATTTCCCTGTAAATATACTGATTGCAGGGCTCAAGTCCTCTGTGTGTTGCCAACTATGCTGTGGTGAATGGACAAGTTCTTCTACAGGACACAGCTTCTTGGGGTAGGACAATGTGCAGGTGTAATGTGTGTGGACATGACAGACAATGTACAGGTGTAACATGTGTGGACTTGACAATGTACAGATGTAACATGTGTGGACATGTCAGATAATGTACAGATGTAACACATGTGTGGACATGACAATGTACAGGTGTAACATGTGTGGACATGACAATGTACAGGTGTAACATGTGTGGGCATGACAGTGTACAGATGTAACATGTGTGGACATGACAGACAATGTACAGATGTAACATGTGTGGACATGACAATGTACAGGTGTAACATGTGTGGATATGACAATGTACAGATGTAACATGTGTGGACATGACAATGTACAAGTGTAACATGTGTGGACATGACAATGTACAGGTGTAACATGTGTGGACATGACAATGTACAGATGTAACATGTGTGGACATGACAGTGTACAGGTGTAACATGTGTGGACATGACAATGTACAGATGTAACATGTGTGGACATGACAATGTACAGGTGTAACATGTGTGGACATGACAATGTACAGATGTAACATGTGTGGACATAACAGTGTACAGGTGTAACATGTGTGGACATGACAGACAATGTACAGATGTAACATGTGTGGACATGACAGACAATGTACAGGTGTAACACGTGTGGACATGACAGATAATGTACAGGTGTAACATGTGTGGACATGACAATGTACAGGTGTAACATGTGTGGACATGACAATGTACAGGTGTAACATGTGTAGACATGACAGACAATGTACAGGTGTAACATGTGTGGACATGACAATGTACAGGTGTAACATGTGTGGACATGACAGACAATGTACAGGTGTAACATGTGTGGACATGACAATGTACAGGTGTAACATGTGTTGACATGACAGTGTACAGATGTAACATGTGTGGACATGACAGACAATGTACAGGTGTAACATGTGTGGACATGACAATGTACAGATGTAACATGTGTGGACATGACAGTGTACAGGTGTAACATGTGTGGACATGACAGACAATGTACAGGTGTAACATGTGTGGACATGACAATGTACAGGTGTAACACGTGTGGACATGACAGACAATGTACAGGTGTAACATGTGTGGACATGACAGACAATGTACAGGTGTAACATGTGTGGACATGACAATGTACAGGTGTAACATGTATTGACATGACAGTGTACAGATGTAACATGTGTGGACATGACAGACAATGTACAGGTGTAACATGTGTGGACATGACAATGTACAGATGTAACATGTGTGGACATGACAGTGTACAGGTGTAACATGTGTGGACATGACAGACAATGTACAGGTGTAACATGTGTGGACATGACAGATAATGTACAGGTGTAACATGTGTGGACATGACAATGTACAGGTGTAACATGTGTGGACATGACAGACAATGTACAGGTGTAACATTTGTGGACATGACAATGTACAGGTGTAACATGTGTGGACATGACAATGTACAGGTGTAACATGTGTGGACATGACAGACAATGTACAGGTGTAACATGTGTGGACATGACAATGTACAGGTGTAACATGTGTGGACATGACAATGTACAGGTGTAACATGTGTGGACATGACAATGTACAGGTGTAACATGTGTGGACATGACAATGTACAGGTGTAACATGTGTGGACATGACAGACAATGTACAGGTGTAACATGTGTGGACATGACAATGTACAGGTGTAACATGTGTGGACATGACAGTGTACAGGTGTAACATGTGTGGACATGTCAGATAATGTACAGATGTAACACATGTGTGGACATGACAATGTACAGGTGTAACATGTGTGGACATGACAGACAATGTACAGGTGTAACATGTGTGGACATGGCAATGTACAGGTGTAACATGTGTGGACATGACAATGTACAGATGTAACATGTGTGGACATGACAGTGTACAGGTGTAACATGTGTGGACATGACAGACAATGTACAGGTGTAACATGTGTGGACATGACAATGTACAGGTGTAACACATGTGGACATGACAGATAATGTACAGGTGTAACATGTGTGGACATGACAATGTACAGGTGTAACATGTGTGGACATGACAATGTACAGGTGTAACATGTGTGGACATGACAATGTACAGGTGTAACATGTGTGGACATGACAATGTACAGGTGTAACATGTGTGGACATGACAATGTACAGGTGTAACATGTGTGGACATGACAATATACAGGTGTAACATGTGTGGACATGACAATGTACAGGTGTAACATGTGTGGACATGACAGTGTACAGGTGTAACATGTGTGGACATGACAGACAATGTACAGGTGTAACATGTGTGGACATGACAATGTACAGGTGTAACATGTGTGGACATGACAATGTACAGGTGTAACATGTGTGGACATGACAATGTACAGGTGTAACATGTGTGGACATGACAATGTACAGGTGTAACAGGTGTGGACATGACAGACAATGTACAGGTGTAACATGTGTGGACATGACAGACAATGTACAGGTGTAACATGTGTGGACATGACAGACAATGTACAGGTGTAATGTGTGGACATGACAGACAATGTACAGGTGTAACATGTGTGGACATGACAATGTACAGGTGTAACATGTGTGGACATGACAATGTACAGGTGTAACATGTGTGGACATGACAGACAATGTACAGGTGTAACATGTGTGGACATGACAGACAATGTACAGGTGTAGCATGTGTGGACATGACAGACAATGTACAGGTGTAATGTGTGGACATGACAGACAATGTACAGGTGTAACATGTGTGGACATGACAATGTACAGGTGTAACATGTGTGGACATGACAATGTACAGGTGTAACATGTGTGGACATGACAGACAATGTACAGGTGTAACATGTGTGGACATGACAGACAATGTACAGGTGTAACATGTGTGGACATGACAATGTACAGGTGTAACATGTGTGGACATGACACACAATGTGCTGGTGTAACATGTGTGGACATGACACACAATGTGCAGGTGTAACATGTGTGGACATAACAGACAATGTACAGGTGTAACATGTGTGGACATGACTTGGATAGTTAAGTTAGCAGCTCTAATGTGTGATTGAAGAGACATATTTATTGTCTAATTTTCAGACTCTGAGGAACCTGTTGAAATGGTGAAAATTCAGATGTTGGCCAGCGCAAGTGTCTTTGTCACATTAGATTCCAAGGTGGGCAACTTGTGCCATGTTTCTGGTTTCGTATTCCCCTATTAACACATTTTAGGCTGAATGGCGAGCCACAAATGCACCACTGTCTTCACTCTCTCATCAGAGATGAATCTTCATCCTTGAAGGGCTGCTTCCAGGCGACCAAACATGTGCAAGTCCAATGGGGGATAATTAGTACCATAGGGAGGATACTTTGAAACCTCAAAAGTTTAGCAAAAAGAAATAAATCACATTAGTATCTTAACAATAAATGTATGACCATTCACAAAGCTGGGTTCATGGGGGAATGACATGTTCTTTAAGATAAGAGCTATTTTGAACCAATTCTGATGTATGGAAGTGAATCATGGACAGGTAGTAGTTATGTTAGAAATTATGTGGAGGTTGCAGAGATGTAGTTTTATGCAAGAATGATTAGAACTCAGTGGACGGACAGAAATAGAGATTAAGATGAAGTTAAAAGAGACATAATTGGCTACTCGCATCAGAACAAGCCAGTCCGCATTCTTTGTGCATGTCACGACAAGAGGACAGCTGGAGTATGTTGTCCAGCAGGAAAGTTTGAGGGGAAGAGAGGCAGGGGGAGACCACGAGAGAAGATGCTGGACAGTTTGACATCATGGCATAGTGGAACATCAGTAGAAAAATGATTGGAAGTACATGAGGCAAAAGGTCGTGGACAGACATAGTCACCTACGCCACACGGCATGGACTATAAGAAGATTGGCAGTACACGAGACAGAAGGCTGTGGGCAGACATGATCACCAACGCCACACGGCATAGACTATAAGAACAAAATGTAGCCATGTTCTATTAACTTCTTAGACTATAAGAAAAGAATGTAGATATATTCTATTAACTTCTTAGACTATAAGAAGAAAATGTAGACATGTTCTATTAACTTCTTAGACTATAAGAAGAAAATGTAGACATGTTCTATTAACTTTTTAGACTATAAGAAAGAAATGTAGATATATTCTATTAACTTCTTAGACTATAAGAAGAAAATGTAGACATGTTCTACTAACTTTTTAGACTATAAGAAGAAAATGTAGACATGTTCTATTAACTTTTTAGACTATAAGAAAGAAATGTAGATATATTCTATTAACTTCTTAGACTATAAGAAGAAAATGTAGACATGTTCTACTAACTTCTTAGACTATAAGAAAAAAAATGTAAATATATTCTATTAACTTCTCAGACTATAAGAAGAAAATGTAATGTTCTATTAACTTCTTAGACTATAAGAAGAAAAAGTAGATTTATTCTATTAACTTCTTAGCAGTCTTCAAACTAAATGACCTGTCATAACTTACTTAAGTTTTCTCACAAATAGGGCAAGTTTTACATCTGGGACATGTATACCATGACTGTAGTACACACCTGGGCAGTGACAGATGCTTCAAACTTTAAGCTAATCCAGGTTAAAGTGGCCCAGTCTTTCAGGTAAAATTGAGATGTAACACACACATACAGAACATAAATTCTTACACAAAACCTTAAGCTCTCCTAAACTCTTTCACCTTGCTTTTTATGTCCATATTATCTTTCTCCTGTCTCCATTCTATCTCTATTATTGTCTTTTTAAAAAAATCATTGTCTTTCACTTTTCTATCACTATTACCTTTCTGTTTTCTATCCGTCACCTTTCTTTATTCTTCCCTTTTCTATCCCGGTCACCTTTCTTTTTCTATCCCTATATCTTGTGGTTTATGAGGAAATTGCAAAGAATACCATCTGTGGATAGAAAAATGAATGTTCTATAAAGAAAGAAATGAAAACTGAAAATTTATTAGAGGAATTAGATGTAGTGGATTTGTTTGCAGTTGTTATGAGGAGAAATAAAGTTAAAAGCTTAATCATTGACACCTTGCCGTCTTGACAGATGATAGTTTGTGCTTCAAAAAGGCATAATAACTTTTACCCATGGCAGTAGCGAATGTGACTGATGCCAATTCACGCTGTAAATGTCGGTTCACAGTGGGTGCATGTGAACACGTAGTCATTTCCACCATCATGCACCATCTTACGTCTCACACGCTCGGTGTGTGACTTATCTGCAATAATTTTCTCCTTTGTCTTTATTCCCTTTCTGATGCTTGCCCTCCATGCGCATGTGCATTATTATGCGCATGTGCTCAATGTGCATTATCAGTGTCTGTATCAATCATGTCCCGCTTACACACATCTTTGTATCGTAGTAGAGGCCGACTCTGAGATCTCTTACCCATCTGTAATTCACCAAAAAAGATGTCCTTTGGTATTCTACCATCATCCATCCTCCTAAGATGTCCTATCCATCTAAGTCTACGAAAACTGAGCATGGAATAAACCATAAAAAGCTTAATGACAACTGGCATACTTGAGGGATTTGAACACATGACCACCAGGCCGGCAGGCAAATATTACTAAGCTGTCTGAGGACTTTACTCCCCACATGGCTCAGTTGTCCACTGGGTGCTGCACGTGGATTCACTGGTCATGGGATACATGCTCCCGTCATGCAGGCTGCTGAGTCATGGGTTAGCACATAGTCACATGTCATGGTGTAACCGTGCTGTCATGATGGTTGTTCGGCTGTTCATACATTCAGACTTACTCCCTAGGTGTAGATGCAGACCTACACCCTTGGTGTACATTCAGACCTATCCCCTATAATTCAGGATAATGCTCGCTTGGGTGATGTGATTATCTACACAGATGGTTCGGTGTCGAGAGGTAGGAGAAGTGCCAGGGGGTTCATTGCAAAAGCTAATGGCCGACGTTTGGTGCAGGAGAGCCTGGCATTTGATACCACAACATCTAGCTTAAAAATGGAGGTGGAGGCGGTCACTGCAGCTTTCGGCGGGATCAAGAATACGATACACATCGTTATTGTAACTGACTCAGAAAGCATGCTGAGGAAGGTGAGGACAGGCATGCTTAGTGCAGAGTGGCTTGCGGATGGCAAGCATTGCCTGGATCTTTTCTCTGGGGCATACTGGTGTGCTGGGGAATGAACAGGCGGACAGATTGGCTGGCTCTGCAAGGCAGATGTGGTTGCGCCCTTGTGGGAGCACGTTTACACTTCGGAGGAGCAAATGGATTATCATGGTCTGGCAAGAATGAGGCAGCGAGGAGTGACGAGGGGATCTGGCCGACGGTCGACGCTCAGAGGAAAGGCGAGACGGACATATAATCAGATTGCTACTGGTACTATTGGTGTTGGAACTCTTCGCTGGCTGCTGGGGATGGGAACAGAGTGCCTATGGGAATGCCCCGAATGCTGTGATGTCGGTTCCTAGATCAATCAAGAAATCAATCACCTATCCCCTAAGTATACATTTAGGCCTATCCCCTCGGTATACATTCAGACCTACCCCTTAAGTATACATTCAGACCTACCCCCAAGGTATTCATTCAGGCCTACCCCCTAGGTATACATTCAGACCTACCCCCTTGGTGTGCATTTAGACCTGCCCCCTCGGTACATGACACTTGCCACCGTTCATATCTAGGAAGACAAAACTTTGTTGCATGCCCTTTACAAGATGCTGCAGTGAACCCCAGCATTTATTGGCTGCTTGTGATTTGCTAGGCAGGTTCAGTAGTTTGCCATTACTTTCTGAACGGCCAGTAGCTCATACCATCAGAAACCACACAAAGATCTCTGCTTCCAAATTTCTTGCAGCTAATTTCAAACCTTACACTTGGTATGCCGGGGAATTGCGTAACTGTTTTACTATTCCCCAAGCCACAGTACCGGTATTAGAATGACAATTTCCTTTTTCTCATGTATGGAAGACTGAAAACTCACTGTATTTCTGTCAGCTTTAAGCTGATTGACCTGGAGTTGCTTGTGGTCCTAGAATGACAATCATTGCCCTGTTCTTATGTTTGGAAGACTGAAAACTCACTGTATTTCTGTTAGCTTTAGGCTGAGTGACCTGGAGTTGCTTGTGGTCCTAGAATGACAATCATTGCCCTGTTTTCATGTGTGGAAGACTGAAAACTCATTGTATTTCTGTTAGCTTTAGGCTGATTGACCTGGAGTTGCTTGTGGTCCTACAATGACGATCCATTGTATAATCATTTCCCTGTTCTCATGTGTGGAAGACTGAAAACACACTGTATTTCTGTTAGCTTTAGGCTGAGTGACCTAGAGTTGCTTGTGGTCCTAGAATGACAATCATTGCCCTGTTCTCATGTGTGGAAGACTGAAAACTCACTGTATTTCTGTTAGCTTTAGGCTGATTGACCTGGAGTTGCTTGTGGTCCTACAATGACGATCCATTGTATAATCATTTCCCTGTTCTCATGTGTGGAAGACTGAAAACTCACTGTATTTCTCTTAGCTTTACGCTGAGTAATCTGAAGTTGCTTGTGGTCCTAGAATGACAAGCTGTTGTATAATCATTGCCCTGTTCTCTTGTGTGGCTGACTGAAAACTCACTTTATTTCTGTTAGCTTCATGCTGAGTGACATGAAGTTGCTTGTTGTCCAGCCAGGGAAGGTTCAAACCCTGACTCTCCCTACTTTGGCTGTCAGTTCAGAATATACCGCTGGAACAGATTTTGCTGATTTGAGTAAATCTTCAATCTCTCAGGTATGATTGATGTTTTTCCTAACACCTTACTTACAGAACTAATAGTAATATATTATGAGTATTGATTGGCACCTATAGAATTTGAAATAAGTAGATAACAATGTAAAGAATAAGAACACTGTAACTTACCATGCCATAAGAGGCGACTAAGGAGGGTTGGGCTTGGGCTGGCTTCCCCAACCCATAGAAAACTTTAGTTGCAAAATTAAGCTAACCACGAACAAGTCTAAAGAACTGGTACTTTTTGACAGCTTGGAGGGACTTAGTTGAGGACCTATACTCTAGTGGGAGATAAAGGGCAGAGGAGAAGAGATTGTAACATACCAGGCAGCAGACACATGTGAAGGATTTAGATACATTGAATCTATAGACACAATGAATCTTGATGTCAGACAAACATGAAAGATGTAGGCACATTGGATCTTGATGTTGTCAGACACATGTCAAAGATGTAGGCACATTGGATCTTGATGTTGTCAGACACATGTCAAAGATGTAGGCACATTGGATCTTGATGTTGTCAGACACATGTCAAAGATGTAGGCACATTGGATCTTGATGTTGTCAGACACATGTCAATGATGTAGGCACATTGGATCTTGATGTTGTCAGACACATGTCAATGATGTAGGCACATTGGATCTTGATGTTGTCAGACACATGTCAACGATGTAGGCACATTGGATCTTGATGTTGTCAGACACATGTCAACGATGTAGGCACATTGGATCTTGATGTTGTCAGACACATGTCAAAGATGTAGGCACATTGGATCTTGATGTTGTCAGACACATGTCAAAGATGTAGGCACATTGGATCTTGATGTTGTCAGACACATGTCAATGATGTAGGCACATTGGATCTTGATGTTGTCAGACACATGTCAACGATGTAGGCACATTGGATCTTGATGTTGTCAGACACATGTTAAAGATGTAGGCACATTGGATCTTGATGTTGTCAGACACATGTCAACGATGTAGGCACATTGGATCTTGATGTTGTCAGACACATGTCAATGATGTAGGCACATTGGATCTTGATGTTGTCAGACACATGTCAACGATGTAGGCACATTGGATCTTGATGTTGTCAGACACATGTCAATGATGTAGGCACATTGGATCTTGATGTTGTCAGACACATGTTAAAGATGTAGGCACATTGGATCTTGATGTCAGACAACATGTGAAAGATGTAGGCACATTGGATCTTGATGATGTCAAACACATGTGAAAGATGTAGGCACATTGGATCTTGATGTCAGACAACATGTGAAAGATGTAGGCACATTGAATCTTGATGATGTCAAACACATGTGAAATATGTAGGCACATTGGATCTTGATGTTGTCAGACACATGTGAAAGATGTAGGCACATTGAATCTTGATATCAGACACGTGAAAGATGTAGGCACATTGGATCTTGATACTCTCGCCCGTTGTGTCTCCACCTTGCCGTGGTGGGGGAGCTTGAGTGTCCCACCGACCCCAAGCGCTGTGCCAATGGATATAAACTACATATTGGACAACTCTTGGGATAGGGACCAGACTAAGAGAGACACAACCTTCTGCTCTGCAGGTAGACTGAGGATAGCAGTCAGAATTTAAACTCAGGTGCACGAAGCCACAAACTTTGTCCAGACACTTACACAAAGACCTCCATCTGAGAGATGTAGCTGAACGCCTCTAAGCTACTACCCTTGGATGAGAGAGCCGGGCCGATACTCACCTACCGAAAAATGGAGGTGAGGTACTGAGCACGCTACATGCCCAGTTCAGATACCTGTCCGAAGGCTCTCAACTGGGGGATATGAGGGATCCCCGGATGAGAGGGCCTGGTCGTTTCTCGCTCACTGCTGTGCGGAGGTAAGGTGCTGAGCCGGCAGCACATGTAGCCTACCTCGTGAGCGAGTACAAAAAGGTTGAAGTGCCCCAGTCGAATGAAATGGCTACAAAAACTGTCTGTATCTAACTCATAGAGAGTGTAGACAAAGGTGGAAAAAACAAGGTGGAAAAATGTCTCAATAACGCGAAATAGAACGCACGGCTAGCGAATCCATTGCGTAATCCGAAGCGAAAGCTTACATAGTGGATGTCGCCTGCAGACTGACCGTTCCTGGTGTGTGCTTGAGCGACCAGCGGCAAGCGAGATGCCCAACACATGGAAGTGAGGAACTAAAGCAGCCATGAGCAGGACGAGGCAACTCCTCGGGTGAGCCCAGTATCAGAGCAATATGTGCCGGCTCTGCAATTATGGAAGCCTCCTTGGATAGCGAGGGAATGCCCATGGTTTGCCCCTGCCTTCCCTTGAGGGTTTACCGTGATGTCTCTTATTGTTCTATCTTGACCAGCTGAGATGTGGGCGACATCACAACAATAAGTCTAACGTGCCTTGAAACCCGAGAAAGTCTAACCTCATTAAAAAATGCCCGCCGAAGCCGGAAGTGCCGTCCTACGGGTGGCAAAATAAAAATTGGCACTACGCATTTATGTCCGAGTGAAATGTCTCGTCCGAATGTCTCTCGTGCTAGGAACAGCTCTGACCACCTAGTTTCCAAATGTCGCTCTTGTTCGGAACAGCTCTGACTAGGTAGTTTTCAGAATGTACGTCGTGCCTGGAACAGCTCTGACGGGCGCAACGACAAGCACATGTCTGTGTCGAAAACTCGCTGATTGGATGCCATCTGCAGACCTTCTGGTTTGTGCGGGAACGGCCCGGGGTTAACGAAATGCCCAATATATTGAAGTGAGGAATTAAAGCAGCCATGAGCAGGACGTGACGATTCCCTCGGTGAGCCCAGCACCAGAGCATTATGTGTCGGCTCTGCAATTATGGAAGCCACCCAGGATGGCGGAAAATGCTATGGACTGTCCCTGCCTTCCTTTGAGGGATATGACCGTGAAGTCTCCGACTGTTCCAACTCGACCAATTGGGAGGTGGACGGTACCACAAAAGTGAGAGTCTCCCAGGAATGCTAACCTGGTCAAAACAGCATGCTAAAAGTCGGATGTGTTGGCCTGAGGGTTTCGACCCAAGGGTGCCTAACTAGACACCGCAATCACATCTGAAAAAACACTCCGGATGAACGCAAAGAAGAAGAAGGAGGATCTTGATGTTGTCAGAGAACATGTGAAAGATGTAAGCACAGTGGATCCTGATGTTGTCATCTTAAAATGATACAATCTGTAGGATCATGTGTACTATGATGCTGAAACATCCCAAGGGACACTTTTCTCTGTTTTTATAGGAGTTGCTGTGGCATGATGCTTTGAGTTGTTGCTTGTCAGAACAGTTGTGCAAGTTTAATCCCCAGCCTTGATTTCATTTTATGTTTTCAACAGTATGGCTGTGTGGTTAACCTAACCCCAAAATGGGTACCGGATAATTTTCATAATTGTCAGGGAAAGAGAGGTGGTGAGTATTGAAACTGGCCACCTCACCTCATGCAGTGACTGAGGGATGTGTGAATGCCCAAACGCCTCACACACCATTGGCAGTGTCTGTCATGGGTATGCTTTTTCTGATGTTTGTCTATCCCATAACTCTTGCTGTGGGCGGCACAGTGGTTAGCATGCTTGACTGCTGACCTGGTGATCACGGGGTCAAACTCACATCCAGACAGATTTTGTAAACTGATTTTAGCTCCCAAGTCGACCCTACCTAAATGGGGACCAGGAGTTGTCTTGGGAAGTGAAAGCTTAGTTTAGTCGATGGATCAACATCACGGCACACAAGTGTATTCCATAATTGCTCCGTTCTACTCCTAACTTATGCCTGAGTCCGGAAAATCTCAGCTCAGTGCATGAATTCTGTAGCACCGGCCAGGATCCTGAAATACTTTGGGTAGATTTTTAACTCAAAATTTTGTCCAGGCAGCGCCATCAGGCTACTCTTTTTCGATTTCCAACTGCCAAGGAATTTTACGTGCGCAACAATACACACAGGTGTCCTATCTCACTACCCAGAGACCAGGGGAAATTTTTTTACTAGAAGTTCATGTGAAAAAATCCCGGCTCTCAACGGGGCTTGAACCCAGGACCTCCAGCACTTGAGGCAGACACCATACCTCGAGACCACTCAGCCTCCAGTGACTGGCATGATATGAACATCAGCCCTTGAGTGGCTGGTCTATACAAGGATGGAGCTAGCACAATATGCCCAATCACCTTAAGGCGTGTAATAAGTCCTTTACTTAACTTTGTGTCTGTGGCTCGTTATAATAGTTGTCCAAATGGAGTATCTATAGTGCGTGACTTTTATGGAAGTGTTGGGCAAATATCAACTGCATCAAGTTCTCCAGAGTAAGTTTATGGCGTTTTGAACTGAAATGTTGCAGAACAGTTCTTAGAAAAGTGGTTCTCAACCATTTTTGGCCCGTGCACCCCTTCACCATATGTTCAGAATGCCACCCCCCCCCCCTGTATTTCCTCCCTATAACCCCCTACACACACACAGAGGCGTGCATGTACACACACACGAACACACACACACACACAATATACGTAAAAATGGAAGGTAAATTTAATGACACATTCTAGAAAAAGTCTAAACGTTTACATAAAACGTGATTTGCGGGTCTACTTACATTATAAAACATATTTCAGAAGGGCGAGAAGTACAGAACAGTAAAGTATGGAGGGAAAAACAATATCAAGTAATTGGTTCTTGTATTAATGCGAAATAATCTTAATTCCCCCTCTATAAATCCTAAAATTTCCACCCGGGGGAGGAGGGGGGAATTCCCCACCGGTTGAGAACCATTGTCTTAAAATATCATGAACCAAGAAGAAAAAACGTTGAAGAAAACTGGCTCATAAACAACATCACATCTCAGAAAGTGAAATACTTTGGCCATATTAAACGTGGCAGTGGTTTGGACAGTTTGGAGAGAACAGTGATGGAATGCAGGATTCCTGGAAGAAGAGCCAGTCATCGGCAGCATGACCATGGACAAAGGACATTGCAGACACCTTGGGCATGAGGGTGCATGTGTCAGGAGAACTGTCACAGGATCAGGAATCTGTTCTGGCAGGTCATGATGAGAGAAATAAAAAAGAGGCAAGTGAACTATTTAGGCCACGTTAAAAGACATAACACACTTATAAAAACCATACCTGAGGGTAAGGTTGAAGGCAAGTGAGCAACAGGTAGACAATGATACAAGTGGGATGATAACATCAAGAGATGGACGAACATCTGACAGAATGTACAGTCAGGGTGAGAGACAGACATTAATGGAGATCCATAGCAGCCAGTCTTCATTGTGGAGATGGCACCTGATTGATTGATGAGAGTGCCGTTCTGCAAAGGACCTGCTATGTGATGATGAGGAAGTTTTTGGGCAGTCAGAAAACTAGATTATAATATGTGGGTGGCGAAGGCGTTAGATGTTTGCCTCACACATTATAGGACATCTGTTCGATCCTCTGTAAAGCTTGGGGACTTTAGAAAAAAAATCCTGGCCTGTAGACTACAAGCTGCCTGTTTTGACAAGTGGCTTTTATTCCTCAGCTGAAAAAAAGAAAAACTTGCGACACAATTGTATCGTGGGCTACAATTTGTTCGCTACCATGTCACTGTATTGAGCACTTGTCACAGCTTCACCTCTTTCTAGGAAATGCACCAAAATAGGTCCCTTGATATCCCAAAATATGGTCATAATGAATTTCCCAGCAGATTCTTGCTTCTTGATTTTTTTTCTTAACCAGAGACAGTAGGTATTTCCTTTTAAATCTTTCTACCCATTCATACACTCTCTTTTGACTCTAACAACGGTCTCCATACTGAAGCATTATCCTTCTGTAGAATTCACAAGGTTTCACACCCTCTGATCATAAAAAAAAACATAGTAGTAGAAGAAGTGTTAATGTGCTTAGCAGTTTTTGAATATCAATTATTTCCAGGAGGAAGTGTATGTAGCAGAATGCAGTAAAGTGGAAGAGTAAGTAGTTCTTGTTATGTTTGTGTTTATATTGTGCAGTAGGTTGTTTTGTTTGTATTTGTGTGTCTTTGAGTTTAGTGTAATTATGCATGTATGTGAGTATTTATGTGTGTGTGTGTGTGTTAATATATTTAAGTATTTATATATGTGATTGAGTTATTGTAGATGTCAAATTCTGTAATAGTTGAGTTATCATGGAAGTCAAATTCAGTAATGATTGAGTTATGGAAGTTAAATTCTGTAATAATTATCATAGAAGTTACTGAATGAGCAAAACGTCTGAAAGCGTCTGTGACAACTAAGGGTTTGTAAAAACACGCAAACTCGAGACTTTGCAAGACTTCCCATTGTTTATTTCTGGTTTTGCTGGTAACTTGATAGCGTGGGCGCCATTTGCAAGTGTTTTCTTTAAATTTGATCAGATTTTTAAAAATAGTTTTCAGGGTTTTTATGCTTTGTTTTTCAAAGTGGATTTCGACGATTCTTCAAGTGATAGCAGAGATTTCGCTGGGTTCAATTTAAGTTTGGTTATCATTGAGCGTTCTTGAAGCTCAACCTTCTACTGATTGAGTGATCATGGAAGTCACTCTCAAGATATTAAGTCAGAGACAATATCTGACAGTATAAAGGGCCAGCTTGCCAAGATCACAATCACAAATGACAGGAGGATGTTGCAGCTAGAAAGTCTTCATCAGCACACAAAAACAAAGGATGTGAAGTGAAGCTTTTTAGAGGCTGATTGCTCATGAAAGATGCACAATCCTGAGGGCAGTTATGTTAGTGGCAGTGTCATGACTATATTCTTAAATGATGTAAATCTTCACTTATATAGCAGACAAGTATACCTTACATTGTTTTTCTCTTCCACAGTGAAGACGGTGTAGAGACTACAGTCTACTTCCGTTGTTATACTGAAGTAAATCCAGTTAAAAGGTATATACAAGGTGTCTTCCATAATGCTTTTTGCCCAGGTGTTTACTTCAATGCAAGAATCTCTTCTGACATTTCTGTGTAAATGTTGACGTGGATTTAAGAGTGTCAAAGTGTCAGAATTTTGTCTGGGTTGTATTTAATAATTGTCTCTTAATATGGCAAAAATTTAGTAATTTTGTGGGTAATGGTAATTTCATTTTTATGTAGTGTTTTGTAATTTCTCTGTGGTGTGGATATCCTCATCATCATCATCATCAAGTGCTCTTCCAGCAGGCATAGGCGCTCATGTCTCTCCACATCTCAGTCTTTGGTGTTCTGGATCAACTCTGTTGATGATATTCCTCCATGCCACCATCTTAATCCATCCAGCATCATTTCTCTTGATCGGCCTCTGCTTTTCTTCCCCTTGATCTTTCCAGTCGTCATGATGTTCTCCAAAGCCTCTCTTCTTATCACATGACCAAAGAAAGCTGTTTGTCTCTTTCTTATTGTTGTAAATATAGTTTCATTAGCCTCTTTCAGGAAATTGTCATTAGTTACTCTGGCAGTCCAAGAAATTCACAACATTCATCTCAGGAACCACATATCTGTTGTCCCCAACTTCTTCCTAATTTGTTCATTTACATTCTAAGACTCAGTCATACAGCAAAACAAGCTCTATATAGCACTTTAGTACTCTCTTTCTTACTTTCAATGATAGTGACCAATTGCATAAGATACTTTTCATTTTCAGAAATGCGGCTTTTGCCTGCCCTATTCTGCTCTTAATCTGTTGTGCACCTTCCATCTGATGTTATAAATTTCCCTAGGCATTTAAGCAAATAAAAAGTTCAGTACAGGGCCCTTGTACATGCTTTGAGATGTTTTGGGGATATATTGCTGGCCCCATAGCGTTTATAAACCAATTGGAACGTCAAGGGAGATGTGGTCAGTATCTGATCAGCTGCCCTCTCTTGCCAGGACACTCCCTAATATAAGGGTCACCTGGAAACCTAGGTCAATTTCAGAAAAAAATCTGCCTTGATGGGATTCAAACACATTACAGCAGGCAAACATGCTAGCTACTGGGGCTCCTTCTGGGTTGTGTGTAATGCCTAGTAATTCCTCTGTAGTGCTGGCCAAGTTAAGTAGTCTCCCAGAAATGTGATGTTTAGCCATTTCACTATATTGTGACAAATAATAACTGTCCTTATAGTTGATAAGGAGCTGTGCTGATAATGTTATGGTTGGTTGAGAGGAAACAGAGGAAAAGACTGGCCACCAATTCCTCTGTGAAATCAGACCTACAAAATGTGGTGACCTTATCACACCATAGCAGGAAACTACTTTCGGAACACATTAAAAAAAGTTTGTTTAGTTTGGCTCCTCTGGTGTGGGTAAAATTTAGTCATTTT
Organism: Cepaea hortensis; assembly: GCA_963921405.1. Lineage (NCBI taxonomy): Eukaryota > Metazoa > Mollusca > Gastropoda > Stylommatophora > Helicidae > Cepaea > Cepaea hortensis. Next base: position 60,276,661 of record OY992891.1, read on the forward strand.
CCTGTGGGTAATTAGTCATTTCTGTATGGTGTGCTGGGTATTTGGTAAATTCTTTTTAATATATATACGTTTATTGGGTTGCCTATATGGGAAGGGTTGAGATTGGTAATTTTATGTTTGTGTGGACTTTTTGTTGTTGCTATTTATCACCTGTTGGAACAGAGGCCCTCAACAAGCTCATGCTTATATCTTTTTCTGTCTTCTGCATCCCCCTCCATGTCCTCCCCATATTCATCATTGCTGTCTCTAATTATTTTCTGTGTGTTTTAAAGGTCTCCATCTGTTTTGTTTGCTGTGTGGATTTCAGAGAAATGATTTTCTACTTATATTATTACCAGTTTTCTCAAAGTGTGCCCTATCCAACTTCTCCTCACCTCTTGATTCACTGGAATCTTGTCTAGTTCTTTCTCTAAGCTCAGCATTAGTGATTCTATCATATCAATTTAGTCCTTTTAGTTAATGCATGTTTGTAATTTATTAGTAATAGTTTTCATCATTTTCCATGTTTCTGATTCTTACAACAGTATTGATTTGATATTGTTAAGTTCTCTTAGTTTAGTATTGAGTTTAATTTTGTTTTATTTTGACCACAAATTTTCTCATGTAATGAAAGCTTCTCTTGCCTTTTGTTTTCGTATTTCTACATCGCTATCTGGTTGCCTATTACTGATTACATTACTACCTAAATATGTGTATGATTCCATCTCTTGAAGATAAATGTTATCATTTGCTTGATTAGCACTTAGATTCACCACAGGAGGGATGAGATCAACCCCTATAGTGGAAATGGAGAAGATGGGGAGGACACAGGCACTGAGTGAGCGCAGAGATACGAAAACGCTAATACAAGCAGAAAAGTTCCTCAGCTTGCCAGGCCACCCTATGAAGAACAGATTTGAAAACCTAGCTATGGGGCGGTTGAAAAGAAGTAGTTTTATCCACCAGGCCAAACGACTCTGCAGAGAAACCACTGATCTGCCCACAGTTGGTATCCCCCTAACAACTATTCCAGAGCGAACTCCATGGAAAGATGAGCATAGACTATCGTTACAAATCCAGACAAAAGTGAGAGGAATATTTGACAAGGAAGAACAGAACAGTGTGCAGCGCAGAACAGCCACTCTCAGCTTCCTTGATGAAGAATACCCACAGGACCTCTGGATCCGAGTCTACACAGATGGGTCAGCACAAAATGCTGTTCGAAATGGAGGAGCGGGAGTGTACATAGAATACCCAAATAATACTAGGGACACAGCCAGAGTACCGACAGGAAAGTACTGCCATAACTATGATGCCGAAATTGAGGCAATCAAGATAGCAACAGAGAAATTACTAAATAACAGCAATGGTACACAACCTGTGGTGCTACTAACAGATGCAAAATCAGTACTCGAGGCGCTCCTGTCTGGGAAATTGCCAGTACTAAGGACACTACTTTCTGAACTTAGCAGTCAGCATAAAGTCACCATACAGTGGATACCATCCCACTGTGGAGTACCCGGAAACGACAGAGCTGATCAATTGGCTAAGGAAGGAGCCAAAGAGGAACAGCCTGATGTGCCCGTTACATACCACCAAAAGAAAAGAATGATCAAATCAGTCAGAAAGCCACCAAAACCTGCTCAAGATGACTACCACATTATGGACAGACCAGAACAAGTCATTATTCTGCGCCTCAGAACAGGACACAATAGATTACGCAACCACATGTATACAAAATTCAAGATTGGTGAAACAGCCATGTGCACATGTGGATTGGCGTCGCAGACAGCAGAGCACATACTCCAAGACTGCCCAAAATATAACATATCTAGGCAAACCTTCTGGCCTAGAGAGACGACAGTGGAAGATAAACTCTATGGACCACTGTGTGAACTGAAAAAAACAGTTCAATTCATGCAAGAGACGACATTGCAGATATAGACATATTTCAAGCGAACGAAAGAAGAAGAAGAATTTGCTTGATTTTTCTCTTTATCCTTGTATCTTCCCTAAGAATGGTTAGACCCAATTGTTGTGACCTTCCATCGAGTGTGTTTAGTTTATCTTACATCTGATCTTGTGTGTGTGGGACAGGAGGAACATGTCAGAAAGTTAGTTGCGTGTTCTTTACAAGATGTTGCAATCAACCCCAGCATTATTGGCTTTTTGTGAGACAGTTTTAGTTCAGTAGTTTGCCATTGCTTTCTGAATGGCTGTTGACCCATACCATCAAAATCAACTTAAAGCGGTCTGCTTTCACATCCATCCATCTATCATGTGCCACGCTGATAAGTGTGGGCGGTCATGTTTTGCCATCTCACTGGATCACCAGAGTCGTGGATCAGCTCCGTGTTCCTGTCTCAACCATACCACGTGGTTGTCGACTAGTTATGTTTGTGGAATGTCAAATGCAATTTCACAATGTCCGAGGCCACAATGAACTTATCAGCTTAGTAGTAGACACAAACAACTGTACCATGGTAAGTTTGGGGACACAGGACAGGAGTTATGCTTCCCAAGCACTTCTTGTGATCGTCTGCTGTGTTTGCCCAGTAATCAGCTAATATGTATTCACCTCTTTCACCATTGCTTGCTGTGTTTGCCCAGTAATCAGCTAATATGTAATCATCTCTTTCACCATTGCTTGCTGTGTTTGCCCAGTAATCACCTAATATGTATTCACCTCTTTCACCATTGCTTGCTGTGTTTGCCCAGTAATCACCTAATATGTATTCACCTCTTTCACCATTGCTTGCTGTGTTTGCCCAGTAATCACCTAATATGTATTCACCTCTTTCACCATTGCTTGCTGTGTTTGCCCAGTAATCAGCTAATATGTAATCATCTCTTTCACCATTGCTTGCTGTGTTTACCCAGTAATCAGCTAATATGTATTCACCTCTTTCACCATTGCTTGCTGTGTTTGCCCAGTAATCAGCTAATATGTATTCACCTCTTTCACCGTTGCTTGCTGTGCTTCCCCAGTAATCAGCTAATATGTATTCACCTCTTTCACCATTGCTTACTGTGTTTACCCAGTAATCAGCTAATATGTATTCACCTCTTTCACCATTGCTTGCTGTGTTTGCCCAGTAATCAGCTAATATGTATTCACCTCTTTCACCATTGCTTGCTGTGCTTCCCCAGTAATCAACTAATATGTATTCACCTCTTTCACCATTGCTTGCTGTGTTTACCCAGTAATCAGCTAATATGTATTCACCTCTTTCACCATTGCTTGCTGTGTTTGCCCAGTAATCAGCTAATATGTAATCATCTCTTTCACCATTGCTTGCTGTGTTTGCCCAGTAATCAGCTAATATGTATTCACCTCTTTCACCATTGCTTGCTGTGTTTCCATTACTTCTAGGCTGCAGCGTTTGATTGCCAAGAAGAGATATGAAGAGGCCGAGAAGTTTGCCAAGCTGTTTGGACTTCCTTTCAATGTAAGAAGCTAAATTATGTTTCTTTGTTGTAATTGTTATGTACTACCATAGAGTCTTGTTGAAAATACAATCTTGTGACTGTATGTGGTAACTCATACTCACTGCCTTGACCTGTTGAATCAAGGTCATGAGGAACTATGCCCAGATGTCCCACATATAAATCACCATTTTACCATAGGGGTGCCTGTAAACTGAGAAACTCAGGGATAACATTTTACTTTAACCAAATAAAAATTGCATGTCCTTTGCAGGATGTTGCATTCAACCCCAGGTTACATTTCTACGTAATTTTATGTTCAGTAGTTTGCCATTGTTTTCTGAATCAGAGTCAACATTTATGTCCAGCTGACCGGTGTAGGGGTTGAACCCTCTACGCCAACACCAGCGCAGTGGACGTTTAAAATCTAGAGCTCTCTTATCCTTTTGGCTACAAAATACAAAGAAAACTGAGATTATTTGTTGGATACTTACATTTAAGTTGTATTCCGAAGTTTGTGGCTCTGTTTCTGGGCTACATAATTTAGCCCACAAGTGGGACTTACTGCGGGTCATTGCTCCAGCTATGGAGTTCATCATTTGTGGCATACTCTTGGCAAATGGCTTGCCATTCTGTGGTGGGAGACTGAGTCATATTTAGTCAAAACCGGTAAAACTAAAAAGTCGATACTCTCGATATGAGCCTCTTTTTTTTTTTACATTGAATTTGCAGTTTCACATTTTGAGAATATTTTTATGCACAGCCAAAGTATGTACAGCATTGATTCTTTGTCTGTCTAGTTGGATCCTGAGATCGTGCAAAGCAAGATGAGAGAAGTCCAAGAAACATTCACCCAAACAGTCATGCACATCCACCAGTGCAAAGAGCAGGTATTTCTTTTCGCAAAGATTTATCAATTATATAGTTCTGAATCTCGTTCCTGGACTTTTTGTGCTTTCTGAATTTCTTGTTTTTTGTTTGCTCACTTTGAACTCAAGTGTAGTCCACACACGTGCTTCTACTTCTAGAGCACTGGATTGATTTTTGCGTTTGGATTAGCTTTCCATAATACCAGTGTCCCTCGTCATCAGGCAAACCCACTCCAGCTTCTGAGGTACTTGTATTTTATGTCCCCAAGTCAAGGACGAGAAGTCAATATTTTAGTTCAACTGATCAGTGTAGGGGCTGAACCCCCTACCTCGATATCAGCATACTGGAAGTTTAAGAGCAAGTGCTCTTATTAATTCGCCATGCTGACTATGCTTTATGTTAATTTTCTATGTTGTATTTTATTAGTAATTGGTCTGTGAATCCATTTTGACAATTGATTTTATGAGAACTCATCATCATATATGGTAACACCCCTTATCTGCCATTGGGACATTGGCCCTCAATCAACTAACTATACTGTCCTTAGCTATTCCATGCGGCTCCATTCTTGTCTTCCCCATATTATTCATTTCTGCCTCTTTCTCTTCTCCAAGTGACTTTAAGTCTTCCTCTATTTCTTTTGCCCTCTTGATTCCAGACAAATGCCTTTCTATCTGTACTATTCACAGATTTTCTCCCTGGATGTTCTATTCAGCACCAGTATCTTTTCTTCACCTCTTGTTTCACTGGTGTTTGTCTAGTTCTCTCCATGGGCTCCACATTAGTGATTCTGTCATACCATTTTATTCCTATTTTACACAAGCACCAGTTAGTGAATATTTGTAGTTAATTTGTGTTTTCATTATTCTCCATATTTCAGATCCATATATTAGAACTGATTTAACGTTAGAATGAAATATTCTCAGTTTTGTGCTAAGTTTAATTTCGTTTGACCTCCACAAATATGTTAGTGCTCTAAAAGTTTCTCTAGCCTTCTGTAATCTTATTCTATCTTTATCTGTTCTACCTTCTTTGTCTACATTACTGCCTTAAACAGGTGTATAATTTTGTTCCTTGAAGTGAGGTTTCACCAAGGACTATCAGGTTATCATTTGCTTGATTTGCTCTCATTTCAGTTGCTGAAGAATAAATCACAAGACAGTTCTGTCTCAGCTGTCCTTGCTGAGGTAAGTGATGTCACTCTTATTGAATGTCACCATTATTGAATGTCACCATTATTGAATGTCACTCTTATTATACCATTTAAATTCAGAAACAGCTTGTTGACCTTAAAATATTATTTCACCGGAGCTGTAGTAACACACTGGTTAGTGTGCTAGCTTAGCAAAACCGTGGCCCGAGCTTATTCCCCATTAATGGCCAGGTTTCTTTCCTGATCAGTTCAGCTCTGAGGTAGATCAAGCCTCATAATATGGATACCAGATCATTTCAGAATTTTCTGGACGTTATCTGGGAAGGAATAGCGAGGAAGAGATTAAGTCATTATTCCATAACCTGGTATATGTGAAGGCCTAAAACGCTACCACTCTCTGGTGGTATGTGACATGAGATTGATTATATAATTGCAAGCAAATAGTGGTCATGTTTTGTTTTTATTGTGAGGATGGACCCAAAATATGGGTGCGGTCATTTTCATTTGTTAACTGTTTTTGAGTGTATGGGTGGTGTCATTTTCATTTGTTAACTGTTTTTGAGTGTATGGTTACTGTTATTTTCATTTGTTAACTGTTTTTGAGTGTATGGGTGCTGTCATTTTCATTTGTTAACTGTTTTTGAGTGTATGGGTGCTGTCATTTTCATTTGTTAACTGTTTTTGAGTGTATGGGTGCTGTCATTTTCATTTGTTAACTGTTTTTGAGTGTTATGGGTGCTATCATTTTCATTTGTTAACTGTTTTTGAGTGTTATGGGTGCTGTCATTTTCATTTGTTAACTGTTTTTGAGTGTATGGGTGCTATCATGTTCATTTGTTAACTGTTTTTTGAGTGTATGGGTGCTATCATGTTCATTTGTTAACTGTTTATTGAGCATATGGGTGCTGTCATGTTCATTTGTTGACTGTTTTTTGAGTATATGGGTACAGTCAAGTTCAATTGTTAACTGTTTTTGAGACAATGAAACATAAAATTCGTCAGAGTAATCTACTTGATGAATGAAGTGACATACTAGGTACTTAAAAAAATATGTTTAAAGCTCAGCAAACATTCAGCACTGTTAAATGAAGCTTGAACAACTTAATCCAACGGTACAATACTAATGCCTCGCCAAGTGGGAATGAGAGCATCCATTTCATCAGAAAAATGATCCATTGTACCAGTTGCACAGAAAGGTTAAAGGCGACGGAATCAGCTTAATTGTACTGGGTTGTACCTTATCTGGCTTAGTCTTTTTCTGCAGAACAGTAAGCAGCTGCTGGCCAAGAGCATCCTGCAAAGCACAAACTCTGTAGCACCAGCGATGACCCCCAGAAGTCTCTGAAAAAATTGCACTTATCTGAATGACACAGTCCAAAAATGGACCTACGACCTTCAGAGAGTGGGGCAGACGGCTTGACTAGTTCAGCATGGGCTGAAACCAACAAGTAACAATCTTCACACTCCACACAGGTTGTAACACATCAAGATACTACATTCAACAAGCTATGGATGGGAACTACTGAAGAATATAATGATGGAAATGGTGAAATGACAGAAGTTTGCTTAAACATATACTAAACAGAAAATTCGTTTGACCTACACCAGGTCCATTTCTGGACAGAACCTATGAAGGTGTCAACAAGCTCAAGTTGACTACTGTACTGCCTTCTTTTTAAAATATTCAGGTTGACATCTGAAGGCGTATGAAGAAGATAAATATTTTGATGCCTTAGAGTTGTGATATTAACTAATTAATTTTTTGTGTAAGTCAGTAGAAGATACATGAAACAACAATAACAAGAACAAAGCCAGTATAATAAGGCTGTGACCTTCAAAACAAGAAGAGCAGCAGCAGCAGTGTCTAGCCAACGAAAGAAGATTGCGTATCTGACCTGGTGGTCATGTGTCTGAATCCCAATCAAGGCTGATTTTTACAATTGACCGGAGCTCCCAGGTTGACCCAGCCAGAAATGGGTGCAGGGACATGTCCTGGGGTGTAAAGGGGCCTGGTGTGATATTGACCCGTCACCCATCATATGCTGATTGTTGGTCTATACAAATATGGGAGCTACCACAGGCCACTAATCTTAATGATAATGTTAATGTTAATGAAACACACCAGAGCTCCCACCAGTTGTATATCTTTTACAGGACGTAGGAGTCAACCCCAGCATTTTTTGGCCGTTCGTGATTCCTGAGCAAGTTTAAATTCAGTAGTTTGCCATTGATTTCTGAATGACCGGCACCCATACCATTTCATAAAAAATCAACGCAAGGCGATCTGCTGCCAAATCGCCCATAGCTGTGCTTCGAGTGCAGTATGCGGGATTACGAAATGCGCCTGTAACTCCTTCGCCAAGGTGCCAGCTCCCATCAGTAGTCTCTTAACGGGATGCTGACAGTCAGAACAGGGGTAGAGACGGAGGAAGGTCCTGTTTCTTTACTGAGCTGGAAAAATAAATTGTGTTCTTCCATTTCAGCTTCTAGAGATGGAGCATAGACTTGAGGCATACAGACTTGTGTATGGAGAAGAAAACTACAAGTAAGTCAGGACTTCATGGAAACTGTTTTATACACTCTTTAAGTTTACTTTTATTTGCAGATGCCTCTTACATGGAGTTTACTAATTGTAAATAAAAGGAGTTTTAATGTTCCTGTGGAGCATCCATTTATGCCGTTTCTCCGATTTCTTTATGAATTGACAAAACATTTTCTGGGCATCTATAAAAAAGGTAGTTTGCCATTGCTTTCCTTCTTAGCAGTGACCATACTGATCAATGACCGTAGCCATTGTCTCCAGTAGCAGTATGATTATGTGTCTGTCTGGCCTTTCCTCGGAGTCCTGGCCTTTCCTTGGAGTCCATAGTGCTGGCCAGATCCCTAGGAACTTTGTGGAAGTAAAAAAAAATGATAACTAGTAGCAGACTTAGGATCCTGTACTCTAATGTTAAATCTGTACTGCTGCATGGATCAGAAACATGGGGAGTGACTTCAACAGTTACTAATAAACTGAAAACATTAAGTGATGCCTTCAGTGAATCACCAGAACACGAGAAGTAAATCATAAGCTTTAGTAGAACACAATCACAAGTAACAAAATGGACTTTAGCACACAAACAACAAACACACATCGACACAACTACATTTAAAAAAAACTACATGAATATCTCCGGCAAGGGAATCAGATAGCTATATAACCACTCCTCCTTTATGTTAGCGCTCCCTATACTGTTGTTGTACATGTCTGCTAGTTTGTCTAGCTCGTTGGTACACCTATTGATGTCATTGTATTTTATGCCATCTGGCCCTGGAGCGCTGTTATTTGATCGTCAAAGCACAGCCTTGATTTCTTTCACTGTCACTGTGTCTTCATCCGAAATGTTCTGGACCTTGCATCTGTTTGAGGTGACCTCCTTGGCAAAATTTCGGCCTCTCATGTCTGTCTGGTTGCTCTGCTCTAGATAGTGTCAGAAAAGGGCTTTGCCCTTGTTCTCATCAGTCCTCTGCCAGATGAGGTTAGCACCTTGGAAGTCAGAAGTTCTCTTATTCTTGGCTACCCCACTCATGCTTTTATGTGGTCGCCAGAACAATTTCAGTGACTTGTCTGTGCTTACTCTTTGCCATACCTCTGCCCATTTTTCACTTTTAACCTCCTTAACCAGGTTTTTAAAATAGCTTACTTTTGTTTGCATCTCTCTTTCTAAGTGCATGCAGGGACTAGGATGGGTAACTCTGTTCTTCTTGGCCTTTTGCCATTTCCTTACAGCACTACGCTTATCTACCTAGGGCTTCTTCACCTCAAAATTCCACCATGGTGGCTGCTCCCAGCTTTGTTTTCTGCCCTGAAGCTTTCTGCGCTTGTCGCGCCTTATTTTGCTCACCACATCTTGACCTGTACTGTCATACTGGAAAGTCTTGACCTTTGACTTGTGCTGCCTGGCTCTGTCTTTCTCCACCAATATGCTGCAAGGGTGATGGACGCTGCCATAGTACCCTTGGACACCCCATCTACACACTATAGTGAGTGAAGAGAAACCAGCGCCAGATGAATAACACTGTCCTCATCACCTGGACGTCTTGCTGTCCTGATGACATAGCCACTGTTGATACAAACCAGGTCAATGGTTACAAGTGCAGTCTCGAGCTCCTCCCCCTGTGTGTTGGAGGAAATGTTACCCCATGATCTGCCTTTAGCGTTGAAATCCCCACAGAAAATATTTCTCTCGTGACCTAGTATGTCACTTAGGCACTGCCACTTCTGGGAATCCACACTCGCGTTGCGGGAATAAACATTGACCAACACGAATGGTAGACCGGATTGAACTCTAAACGCCTGTATTTGTATGTCGTCATTGTCCCAACTGGACATGTCTAGCTCTGAAACCACCATACTGTCGCGAATGAGAATCGCCATTCCCAGGTGTCGCCTGTTATAGAAACATTTGAAGCCGACAATTTGGAGTAGCTGATCACCCAGTCTCGTCTCCTGGAGTGCTACAATGTCATTCCTGTATACCAGGTTTTCCAGAATAGGGCCTCGTTGTTTTACGCTGGCACAGTTCCAATATAGAATACAAGTATTCCTGAGGGCCAGACGGTCACATTTAAGCCTAAAACGTGTGTGTGTGTGTGTGAGAGAGAGAGAGAGAGAGAGAGAGAGAGAGAGAGAGAGAGAGAGAGAGAGAGAGAGAGAGAAAGAGTTACTCATCTGTTTCCTTGCTGTGAACTGGACACATGTGATGGAATCCGCATATTTGATTACCACTGGTGCGTGCACGGGTGAGGAGGACACAACGGTATGAAGAATCACTCATGCTGAGCTTATGGAGAGACCTAGACTGATTCTTGCAGATACAGAGGTGAGGTCAAGATTTTGGCGGTGGATATGACACACATCAAGAAAATATGATACTAGCGTAACCAAAAAGTCCTTTCTCTGGAACCTGAAGGGCTAATGAAATAGATGGAGACCATCAAAACAGATGGAGAAGTGAAATAGAGGCCTGAGGTCAACATAACTGAATGTATAAGAACGTATGTTCTTAAACATCCGGTGAGCTGATGCCGAGGTGATGGGTTCAACCCCTACACCGGACAGTTGGACTAAAATGTTGACTTCTCGTCATTGGCTTGGTGATGTAAATTACAAGTACCTCTGAAGTTGGAGTGGGTTCACCTGATGCCGAGGGACACTGTTAATAAAGAAAGTTAATCCATGCGCAAAATTCAGTCCAGCACTACCAAAAGTAGTGTGTATGGAATACGCTTGGGTTCAAAGCAAGCGAGCAAAAACAAGAAAACAAAATAGAGGCTTGAATAATATGTGAAGAACATTGAGGGAGCTACAGGAGATCACGAAAGATAGAATGGTTTGTTGCATGCTGATTGAGGAGCTATGCTTCTATTAGGAATAAAAAGGCATCAGAAGAGGAAACATTTCCAGGGAAGGAAAGGAAAGATGGTTATAATTAGAGTGGGTCATCCCACTATTTTTCGCTGCGACCTAGTATATATTAAGGCTCATTTCCTCACATCTGTGAATTAGTATCTGTTAAGAGTTACCATACCCATTGGTTTCCACTTACCTTTCAAAATCTGCTTTGTGAGTCTGAGCACCATGTGTTTGCCCAGAGTAGTTGCAATGATTGTGTTAACTTGGCATCATTATAAAGTAAACTTCAAGGTTGGCATCTGTGACTTTTCAGCCCCTCAGAGTGGGAGACCTTTCAGTATGAGAATCCCTTGACCATGTGTTGGAAGCTGGTGATGGTAGATGCAGAGAAGGCCTTCAAGCTGTGGGCTTGCTTTCAGGTTTGTCCTAGATGCTTGTGCCATGTTGTGACTGATATGATTGTACCATGTACTGTATATGTTTACTCTTGACTTTAATCATGTCAGATGGTTTCATAAATTATTCTTCTGGCAAGTTATTTTGTTTTTCTTTTACATTCTAATTGCAATTTGTTAAAATACCTGTTTTGTATGCTCTCTCTCTCTCTCTCTCTCTCTCTCTCTCTCTCTCTCTCTCTCTCTCTCTCTCTCTCTCTCTCTCTCTCTCCTCTCTCTCCTCTCTCTCTCTCTCTCCTCTCTCTCCTCTCTCTCTCTCTCTCTCTCTCTCTCTCTCTCTCTCTCTCTCTCTCTCTCTCTCTCTCTCTCTCTCTCTCTCTCTCTCTCTCTCTCTCTCTCTCTCTCTCTCACACTCATATATTCATTCATTCATTCTCATGTGTACCAAGAGAGAGAGAGAGAGTGTGCCATGCTTATCACGTAACCAACCATTGTTGCCTGTTATAATATGTTTTTCTTTTTAATTCACGAAAGCTGATAATACATATTTACATTATCATTACCACCTTGCCGTCTTGACAGACAATAGTTTGTGCTTTAAAAAGGCATAATAACTTTTAACTATGGCGGTAGCGAGTGTGACTGATAAGGCCAATTTGCGCTGTAAATGTCCGTTCACAGTGGGTGCATGTGAACACGTGGTCATTTCTACCATCATGCACCATCTTACGTCTCAAACGCTTGGTGTGTGACTTTTCTGCAATAATTTTCTCCTTTGACTTTATTCCATTTCTGATATTTGCCCTCCATGCAACACGTTCAGCGGCGACTTGCTCCCAATGTGCATTATCAATGCCTGTATCAATCATGTCCCGCTTACACACATCTTTGTATCGTAGTAGAGGCCGACCCTGAGATCTCTTACCCATCTGTAATTCACCAAAAAAGATATCCTTTGGTATTCTACCATCATCCATCCTCCTAAGATGTCCTATCCATCTAAGTCTACGAAGACTGAGCATGGAATAAACTCACACAACCTGATCTTTCCAATACTTCAGTATTTGTGATTTTGTCTTGCCACTTAATACCAAGAATTCTTCGCAGACACCGCATATGAAAGCTGTTTAAATTGTTCTCTTGGTGTGAGTAAGTTGTCCAGGTTTCACTGCCATAGAGAAGAGTACTAAGGACACAGGCTTGATAGACAAGGACTTTTGTTTTGGCAGTAAGCTTCCTGTTCTCCCAGACTCTTTTTCTTAACCTGTTCATTGTTGTTGCTGCCTTACCAATCCGGATGTTGATTTCCTGATCTAGGGATAATTTGCTATTTACCACTGATCCTAGATATGTAAAATGATCTACTATCTCTAGTTCGGCATCGTCAATAAAGATTGATGATACCCCATGTGCACCTTGTGACATAGTCTGTCTTCTTTTTGCTAATTGTTAAACCAAATTCAGAACAAGCATTGGAGAATGCAGATAGTAGACATTGCAATTCTTCCTCAGAATGGGTCGTAACTGCAGCATCATCTGCAAAAAGCAACTCTCTGATCAGTACCCTCCTAATTTTGGTCTTAGCCTTCAATCTCTGAGCATTGTAGAGGCCGCCATCTGAGCGTGAGTGAATGTATATACCACCATCCTGATCACGAAATGCATATTTCAGTAGAAGTGAAAAGTATATTCCAAAGAGGGTGGGAGCTAGTACACAACCTTGCTTAACTCCACTCTTGATTTCAAATTCTTCAGAAATTGCACCATCAAACTTGATTATACCTTTCATGCTTGTGTGGAACGATTCCACAATGGACAGAAGAGTTGGTGGGCAGCCAATCTTTTTAGTGCCTTGAACAGACCCTCACGACTGACCAAATCAAATGCCTTTGTGAGGTCGATGAAGGCAATAAACAGTGGTTGATTCTGTTCACGGCATTTTTCTTGCATTTGTCGCAATGAGAATATCATATCAGTGGTAGACCGGTTCTGTCGAAAGCCACACTGTGATTTGGGGTAGACTTGATCTCCTAGGACTTGAAGTCTGCGCAGAACAATTCTGGCAAATACTTTTCCAACAATACACAGAAGTGAGATACCCCTATAGTTGTTGCAGTCGCTCCGATCGCCCTTGTTCTTGTACAGTGTTATGATGCTTGAATCTTTGAAATCCTGTGGGACTTGTCCTTAACGCCAGCATAGCTCTATTAGCTGGTGGATCTGTATAGTGAGTGTGTCTTGCCCACTCCTGATAACCTCTATTGGAATCCCATCCTTACCTGGAGCCTTGCCAGATGCAAGTTCATTTATAGCACACTTAACTTCTGTTATGGTGGGAAGTGTGTCCAGGTGGTCAAGAGTTGGTAGAGCCTCTATGGCGTTGAGGGCATCATCCGCTAGTTTGGTCTCACTTGAGTAAAGCTCCAAATAGTGCTCTACCCATCTGTCCATCTGCTGTTTCTTATCAGTGATGACTTCTCCAGTCAAGGTTTTCAATGGTGCACTTCTTTTGATCACTGGACCACAGGCTTTCTTTATTCCTTCATACATGCTTCTTATGTCCCCCTTATCACTTGCGATTTGAATGGACTCACATAACTTAATCCAATAATCATTTGCACACTGCCTGGCAGCCTTTTGCACATCCTTCCTAGCTTGCCTTAGCTCACTCAGAGTGTTACGAGTTGGTCTTTCCTTGTTTCTTAAGAGAGCTTACTTCTTCTTATCAATCAAGGGCTGCAGAGTCTCGCTGTTGGCCGCAAACCAGTCCTGCCTCTTATGATCCACAGTGCCGTAAACCCCTACGGCAGTTTTATAAAGAGTTTCCTTAATTTGACCCCACTTTTCATTTACTGTACAATTTTCTGGTGTATCAGTGAAAGCGTCTTCAAGTTGCTGTTGAAACTGAAAGCACTTTTCAGGATCATGAGTGTTAATAATATTAATCCTGGGGCTAGATTTGTGTTTAGCTGTGTTGCCTTTTTTCTGCCTGCCCTCTACCCTTCCAGAAAAAGGTGTAGTTGTTTTCCCTGAGTGACCCTTCCTCAGCGAGGCGAGTCTCCTGCAGGCCAGCAATATCAATGTTAAGACGATTGAGTTCAGCATCAATCACAGCCGTTTTTCTCACATCGTCAATATTGGTCAAGTCAGTGGAAAATCCTGGACACATGGTTCTCACGTTCGAGGTTGCAAGCCGTAGCTTGAGGTTTCTATTTTTATTTTTGTTTGTACCTGGTGCATTGGTTTTACAGCCTGCTATTCAGATTTTGTCCTAGCCCCAAGCACCCATTGAAGCAGGCAGGCTGTGGCGGATCAGCACCCAATTGGCTGGGGGCTGCCCAGCTTGAGGCGGGCGGTAGCTGATCAGTGACACCTATAGGTGTCTCCCACCGTCAGAGGCAACGCGTGGCGCCCCATGTCTACGCCAACTGACAAGGACTTATAACCCGTAACAGTTGCCTCTCGCTTTGATTCCGAGACCAGTTAAGACCAGGGATGGAGTTATTGCCTCTCCATAGCACAAAGCCTGGACTAAAATATAGAGATCATGTGTTGCAGCATGATCCCTCTCTCGGCCTGCCTAGTTCACTCCAGAGGAAAGGTAACACCCCTACATCTGGAACAAGACAAGCTGCAGAAGCTGCCGGATCAGCAAAGCAATGCTCTAACTGTCCGCCTGTCAGAGCTTCGATCCTAGACCAGTCGCCAACCAAGGCTTAGGGCCTAGTCTGCCCTGCCATGACAATTTTGTCTTTAGCTTGCATTTCCTCGCACCAGGGTAAGGCTTGTACCCTCCCAATTGCGCTCTTCCGCCCGAAGCCGTTGGCACAATGTGGGGTGTCGGGTTTGGTAAGCGCCGCCCAACGTTCGGCGCTAACAGAAACCAGGTAGTACCGTCTACTGTTATACGGTAGCTCAGTCATATCTGACCAAGACCTGACTGAAATTTACATTATACATGTCAAGTTATCCTTGTTTATTTCGTTATGTCCTAATTGACATCATCATGAAATATCCAAGAACTAGATGGGTTGCTTACACTGGCCTTTATTTTCCATGGTAGCTGCTAGCTTTGTTGTTATCTAATGAGTACTCCACCTTGCCCAAAGATGTCCCATAGGCTGGACTTTAATTTTCTGTTTCTAAGCCATGGCTTATAAAGTTTTATTTTATTTATTTTTTTTTTTTTTGCGTTCGCTTTGAACTCAAACTTAGTCCATACACACTATTTATAGTAGTGATGGACTGAATTTTCCGTGTGGGTTAACTTTCCCTATTAACAGTGTCCCTCACTATCAGGCGAATCCACTCCGGTTTCAGAGGTACTTGTAATTTACGTCCCTAAGTCAAGGATGACAGGTCAACATTTTAGTCCATCTGGCCGGTGTAGGGGCTGAACTGCTTACCACAGCATCAGCACAACAAATGATTAAGATCACGCGTTCTTACCCATTCGGCCATGCGGACCTGCTAAAGTTTTATTAGAATTGCCACCTTTGATTTTTGGTGGCAGCTAACTTTCATCAAGATCTGTGAGTAATAGCCACCTTCGATTTTCTGTGGTGCCTTATTTTATTTTTCAAGTTTTGTTTGTAATAACCATCTTTTATTTTTTTTCTATGTGGTTTTCAAACTTTGTTTTGCCAAGTTCTGCCAGTTATTTTCAGCTTTGATTATTTGTAGTAGCTAGCTTTGTTTCTTCAAAAGTCAGTAATAACCACCTATGATTTTTAGTGGTTGTGAGCTTTGTTTTACCAACTTTTGTCAGTAATAACCACTTGTGAAATTTGTTATCAAGTTCTGTCAGAAACAACAATCTTTTATTTTTTATTTTTTTTTTGGTAGCTAGCTTTTTTTTTTTTTTCAAGTTGTTTTGCCAGTGATAACCATGAAATAAGCCTACAAACATGCGGCTCACAGCTGTGACATCCATCACTTAAAGTGTTAGGTCAGAATACATTGGGATCTTTATAAATAAGCAGTCTGATGATGTTAAATCTCCCATGATCTCCGGCTAGTGGATCAAATGCCTAGCTTAGACAAGGGTGAGAAATAGGTCCCGTGTACACATTGTTAAAATGTCTCTGTAGTTTGAAACATGTAAGGAGTAGAATATCTACGCTGCTGGCCTGGTGAAATTAAGAAATGAAAACGGAGGTTAGCATGGCTGAATAGATAAGAACATGCATTATTAAACATCCGGTGTGCTGATGCTGATGTAAGGGATTCAATCCCTACACAGGACAGTTGGACTAAAATCTTGACTTCTCATCCTTGACTTGGCGACGTAAATTACAAGTACCTTTAATGTCATAGTGGATTCGCCTGATGGTGAGGGACACTGGTAATAGGGAATGAACGAACTTTATTTTCAAAGGGTAACAAATTGGGCATGCAGGCCCATCTTACATTCGGCCCTTCCAATCACTCATCTTTCGTTCATTAGTGCATAGTGCATTCACATAGGAAAAAAAACATTATCAAATAAATGTTGTAAACATAAACAATGCATGTTACCATGTTATGAGACAAATCCCCCACCCACCTACCCACCCATCCCCTATCCATCTGCGTGTCCCCCACACACACATCCACCACCAAACCACACACATACCCACAGGCACATACATGCCTCCATGAACTCCATCCATCCACCCATCCCCCAACCCACACATCCCACACACACCCCCACATCCCACACACACCCCCACATACACCATCTCCCCACCCACACACACACATGTCCCACCCACCACACATCCCTCCACACACATCCTCCACCCACCCACACATAAACCCAGGCACACATGCATGCATCCACCCATCTATCACCCAACCACACATCCCCCACCTTCACACATCTCCCCACCCACACGCACACATCCTCCACCCATCCCATGACCTACCAACACTCACCCACCCACATATCCTCCACCACCCACCCACACACGTGTTTGATCTTTTATTATCATTTGCTTACAAACCACCTAGAAGAAGGAGAGGTTACATTTTAACATGTACCACATGCTTACAGGAGTATCTGCAAAAACAACTGAAACCAGGCCTGCTGCGTCAGATGCTGCAAAGAATCCCAGCAAACGTCCCCTGTCAGATGGTCGTGGAGTGGCTGTGCCAAGCTGTGATACCTTCCATTGTGACATCAGACCCTGAAGCTGTGGTAAGAACAATCAGCAGAATCTGGCATAGTGTCTAGTGCACTCTCTTGCTAGTCTGCAGAGTTCAGTTTCTGTGGATATCTTAAACAATTTGTATTTAGGTAATCTATATGTTACTAGTATCAATTAATTGTCTTATTTACATAATCTATCTCTATGGTCCTAATATTGCTTCTTTTATTTCCTGAACTATCTCCATGTGACTAAAATATGTATAAAATGTTAAACTATAATTAATCTCTGTGTTACTAGTCAGTTTATTGTCTTATTTACAACACCTATCTCTGTGTTCCTGATATGATTGCTTGTTTTTGTTGTTAAATCTGTTACTGATTTAATTATTGCTATTTCTTAAACTTTAGGTAATATCTATGTTGCTGGTACCAATTTATTGTTTTGTTTGCAAAACTTATCTTTGTGTTCCAGATATCATTGCTTGTTTTATTGACTGAACGACTCTTGTGTTACAAATACAACTTGTGTTGCTTCAAACACAGAAGACACAAAACAATATGTTGCACAGTTTATTGCCTGGCATATTTCGCTACATCTTGTCAGGTACATGCTGCAGATTTATTTGAAGTGAATAAATGAATAATACTTTCACTGAAATACTTAAAATACATAATCACTGGTATTGTTTGAATGTGGAGCATTTGTTATCCCCATGGTAATTTCAAATTTTAAATGAATGATTTGAAACGAACTTCAGCGAAAGTATTATTCATTTTTTCACTCCATATGATTTGTAACTCTGCAGTATACATTTGACAAGATACAGCGAAATAGACCAGGCAATAAATCGTGCAACATATTGTTGGTGACTTCTGTGTTTACATCTCACTAAGAGAACACATTGTTTTGAATTTGTGTTACTTGTTAAAATATGAGTAATTCCTATGTTACTATTTTGTTTACTAAATCCCATTTAGCCTTTGGGTTGGTGGATAAATTGGTTGTCTTATTTAGTAGACATTGGGTTTTGTCATTATCAAGGATATATTTTTATGGATCTGTTAAAATGTGAGCAATCCCGTTTGTCTTCAGGCAAGCATTATCCAGTGGGTGGAAGACCAAATACGGATTCTGGAGATGAATGGGAAGGTTGGTTATCTAAGACTGTTCTAGTTATCAATTTATGAACTGATTTCATGTCATACACAATACTATACAGTGTCTTTTCTCTCTGTCATCTTCTGTCTCAGTTTCCATGAATGCTGCCAGTTGTTTCAGGATGTTGTAGTTTTCTGTTCTCTTAAAATTGCAAAAAGGCGTGTGCTGTTGTTTTTTTTCTTGTGTCGGTGATGAGTTTCCTTGATCATTCTTTACTTCTGCTTGAATATCTTCATTACTCTTTTTTGACTGTCATGATATTTTATTTGTAACATTCTTCTATAAAACATTGAGTTTGAAATCAGCTGTGGGCGATTTGGAAGCAGATCGCTTTGCGTTGATGTCAGTGGTGAGGTGTTGACCATTCAGAAAGCAATGGCAAACTACTGAACCAACATTGCCTAGTAAATCACAAGCAGCTAGTAAATGCTGGGGTTGAGTGCAATGTCCTGTAAAGGACACGCAACAAACTTTAACTATAAAACATTTATTTGGTTTCAGTAAGTTTGCTTATTTGTTGACTTATTGTACATGATTTGCAGCTATATGTTAACATTCGTTTCAGTGGCGGTTAAACACCTCCATCCATCAGGTTGAGGATGATGCTTGTCTTCTTCTTCTTCTTCTTCTTCTTCTTCTTCTTCTTCTTCTTCTTCTTCTTCTTCTTCTTCTTCTTCTTCTTCTTCTTCTTCTTCTTCTTCTTCTTCTTCTTCTTCTTCTTCTTCTGCGTTCATCCGGAGAGTTTTTTCGGGCATGATTGCGTTGTGCCTGTTTACAGCAGAGCTGCGTTCTTGCGCCGTTAGGCCAACACATCCGACTTCTGTGGGCGTGTGTTGACCTCATTAGCCTTCCCAGGTGTTTTGAAGGCCAATCGAGTCTCACTTGGACGTAGTTGTGTTGTGCCTGTTTACAGCAGAGCTGCATTTTTACGCCATTAGGCTGACACATCCGACTTCTGCGGGCATTTGTTGACCGGGTTAGTCTTCCCGGGTATGCTAGAGTCTATAGATACAGAAAGAGGTAGCTGTGAGCATTGTCTGTGTGTGTTACTGATTGTTACACAGGGTTAAGCTCTCGTTTAACTTGAGTTAACATTGAGCATTGTCTGGGTGTGTTACTGAATATTACATAGGGTTAAGCTCTTTTTTTTTTTTTAACTTGCCTAAAGTACAGACATTACTTTGTATGAGCTTCTAGCCCACTTGAAGGACTGGGTGTTTGAACATCCATTTCTCTCCTTGGTTGTATTCAGCTGTCTTGATTATATTTCATAGTCAGATGAATACTGTGGCAACATACACATGATTGAATAACACCAGCTTTCTTGTCTAAATATTTGAATACTTGAATGAAGCTGTAGGTGAAGTCTAAGGTGTGTCTCACAGCACTTTCCTTCTATGAGTCAGTGATGTGATTGGGCCAGCACATTGTCTAGGCCTGAATGCATAAAGGAATAGGCAGCCAATCTTTCTGTCACTTAGCAGGTGATGAGCCCTCATCCAACCATGCTCGTGACATTATCAGTACAGTTCTTGATCAACTTTGTCTGAGCACCCGCTGATGAAGTCTAAGTTGGTTAAATATTTATGTCTTACTGGAGATTAATTCTTCTGTGGTCTGTTCACGACGAACGTTAGTGATGCTTCAGCCTATATGACAATTTCCCATTATGGGTTGTGAACGGTATGTATCCGTTTTCCTCATACAGTCAGGTGTGTAGTTATCCTCATGGTTTGCTTGAGCCATTTGCCTGGTCTCTGCTACACTTAACAACAAACAACCTTTGCTTACTTGTATTAATCTGCACAAGTTTCTGAAACATATTACTTTTAATTATTGATGAGTTACACATTTATCAAATTTTGTCTCATGATAAGCATATTGAATAGATGGATGCATAGGAAGCCAGGTGTCTGCCACTGAGAGTGAGGCGAGATTATTTGAGGAAGGCAAATATCAATGTAAAATTGAAAACTCATCTAGTTGGCATCAAAGGTATCTTAAGTTCCACTCCCTTGTCCACTGCTTTGTGGATTAGGCTTGTGATAGTCACAAGCTAGCAGAATATAATTGTGTACAAACCAGCAGAAGACAAGAGGAATCCATCATTTTATCCTCCATCCCTAATGCAATCATGTTTCACAACAAACTTAGTGTTGAGTGAGGATTCCTTGTTCACTCCATGTATTGGATATATGGTGTTTGTCCAAAATGTTTGGCACTTGATGGTATGTGGTCACTATTGTGCTGGTTGACAGAAGCTATGTATGTGTAGGTCACAGAATTGTCTTCATTTTTCCGTAGAGGTTCTTTTCCCTGACAAATACATTTCCTGTCTTTGTGAGCACCCAGGACTGAGATCTGTAGAGAGACGTGAGCGTGTACATCAGATGGCATGGCACTTGATGAAGAGAGTGGTGTCTTTATGAAATTCATCATCATCAAGTGCCATGCCATACTGGCGTAGGTGTTCATGTCTCTCCACATATCTCGATCTTTGGTGTTTTGGATCAACTCTGCTGCTGATATTCCTCCATGCCACTGTCTCAATCCATCCAGCATAATTTCTCTTGGTCGGCCTCTGCCTCTCTTCTCCCCAATCTTTCCAGTCATCATGATATTCACCAATGGCTCTCTTCTCATCACATGACCAAAGAAAGCTGTTTGTCTCATTCTTATTGTTGAATATAATATTATGTTCTAATTTCATTAGCCTCTTTCAGGCCATCATCGTTAGTTACTCTAGCAGTCCAAGGAATTCGCAACATTTGTCTCACGAACCACATCTCTGATTTATAAAATTACAGATTGTATTTTTTCACATTATAAAAACTTTTTCACTTGTCAAAAAGTGTTTCACAGGAAGGGGGCGGGCAATGACTCAGAGACTACTGTGTCCGCCTCGGTCCAAAGGCACCGGGTTCGATAGCAACATAGGATTGGGCAATTTCCCAAGAGCCATTGGTATCTAATGTTGTCACACATAACCCTGATCTCTTGGGCAGTGAGGTAGGATACCTAGCCCACTCTGATAAAGGCAAGAAGGTTCCGTGTGCAAATTGGGTACACTAAAAATCTAGCAACAGTTGAAAATTGCGAAGTGTAGGCCCTAAGGCCTACACACTGACAACACTGTTAGCAGAGACAAACCTACCAGAAGGAGAAGAACAGACTTATTCCTAGCATCTGGTATGGTCATCTCGTGGTGAAACAGGTTGAAGTTTTGACTACATTATTAGTAAATTAATTAGACATACATTCACTTTGTCCATTATAGCAAGTTTTCCATTCTTTACCATTGTAGATTCCTGGCTCCTGAAGCACTGATACTGTATTTTATGTGATAAATATGTATTTTATTGTTTGAAAGATTAACAAATGGATGTTTATGACCGCAGGTGTTGTGGATAGATGATGCCATTAGTGTCTGTAGATCTGTGTTGGAAAGTCTGGAGCAGGCTGTTACTTGCGATGTGGAAGATAGTGATTATTCTGATCTACAAGCACTGATGGTAAAATCTTTAGTTATAATTTGACTTTGTAGTTTATTTGTTGTTGTTGTTGTTGTTGTTGTTGTTGCTTTTGCTCACTTTAAACCCAAGTGTTGTCCATACACGTACTACTACTTTTAGTGCACTGGACTGATCTTTGTGTGTGGATTAGCTTTCCCTATTCCCAAGAGTCCCTCGCCATGAGGTGAACCCACTCCGACTTCAGAGATACTTGTAGTTTACATCCCCAAGTTAAGGACGAGAAGTCAACATATTAGTCCAGCTGACCGATGTAGGGGTTGAACCAGCAACCTCGGCTTCAACACACTGGAAGTTTAAGAGCGAGTGCTCTAATTTATTTGTTCATGTTGACCTCCGTACAGTTTATAAATCTGTTTACATTTTGTTGTTCTTTACATCTGTGTATGTAAAATCTCTTATGTTGATGAGGCTGCAGTGGTATAATGGTTAGTATGCTTGATGATATCTCTCTCCTCCCCCTTCCCAGGGAAAAAATAATAAAATAAAAATAATAAGTATACGACACAGCGAATCAACATTTTGTTTATAATAATCTTCCTCAGGAACAACACAAACAGATCTAAAGAAAAAACTTGAAATGAAATTAGAAAATTTAATAAATAAAAAAAGTCTAGGTATGACACGCTGCTAGACAGTTGCACATACTTCATTGCTAGGAAGGTGGCACAGAAGTTCAGTTGTGAAAGGTGCCAAATAAGACAATGTGGAGCCGAAGGTGTGCAAACAGTTAGATATGGATGTATAGAGTTATACAGTGGCATCTACAACAGTATTGATTCCTGTTGGATGGATGCATCCCAAAGAGTTAATTAACTGGCTTTCAATATTAGGCCTACTTAAGCTATTAGAGAAGCATGGCTTCAATGCTGTGACCCATACATCGTGGACTCCATTGTGATCGGAAGAATTGAAATGGTTAGCGACAGGTTTGTCGGTGTTTTGTATAATATCCTTAAGGTGTTCCCTAAAGCAGATATGCTAGGCGTCTGATTTATGATATTTTGGTACATTTGTGATATATTTTCTATATCTTATACTCTTACAGGCTAAGATGAACTGCGGCCTAGCCCTTTCACCTTTGAAGACACTGATCAAGTTTCTCCATGGGCTAAATGAGCTGAAAACCAAATACAAATGTCACTTAACTCTTGGTGCATTTAAAAAGGTAACAATAACAAACAACAGAATGGTGTCAAGATTCATGTTGGTTGTAAAGTTTGTTGTAAATTTCTGCGGTCATGATTTTCAGTTATTGTGGTTTTCCACTTATGCCGTTAGGGAAGGAGGGGATTATTGAAGTTCAAGCGCCCTTGACTAGCGCATTTCAGTAACACATGTTTTCATTGTTTTGAAAGGAATTCTACTTGCATTGTATTCATTTACAGCGACTCTATACCATTCAACTGACCTATTCTACTTCGGCACAAATATTTCAAGAACTAACTTTGTCATCTTTCATTCCTAGTCTCTAAGCTAGAACCTCATTCCTAGTCTCTCAGCTAGAACCAGATTTGTTGTCTTTGATCCTTAGTCTTTTGGCTATAACCAGATTTGTATTCTTTAATCCCTAGTCTCTTTGCTGGAACCAGGTTTGTCGTCTTAGATCCCTAGTCTTTTGGCTAGAACCAGGATTGTTGTCTTAGATCCCTAGTCTTTTGGCTAGAACCAGGTTTGTCGTCTTAGATCCCTAGTCTTTTGGCTAGAACCAGGTTTGTCATCTTAGATCCCCAGTCTTTTGGCTAGAACCAGGTTTGTTGTCTTAGATCCCTAGTCTTTTGGCTAGAACCAGGTTTGTTGTCTTAGATCCCTAGTCTTTTGGCTAGAACCAGGTTTTCATCTTTGATCCCTAGTCTTTTGGCTAGAACCAGGGTTGTCTTCTTTGATCCCTAGTCTTTTGGCTAGAACCAGGTTTGTCATCCCTGATTCCATTGTCGGCTAGAACCTGTTATGAGTCATATACGATATTCATCTGTGTTGCTGAGTCTTCAGTTATTAGTGACAAGAAAAAGCATGTCTTCTTCGATATCCACTGAGAAGCAGTTGTGTATTTCTGGCATGATGGTATCGCATCACAGCCTGTAGCTGTCGGTCTAGTGTGTCCTCAGATAACTGCTTCTTGTTTTCTATAAGTGCCTGGCAGTACTTACAAATTTATTTATCTGATTACTTTGATGACCCAAGGAACATTCCAATACTATTCCCTTCCTGGATCAACTAGTGTTATCCTGTATATTAATGGTTTTCAACCTTTTTGAGTCAGTTTGCCCTCCCACGATTATTTCTGCTGCTTTCCCAAGGGAGAACTGTTACAAATTGTAGTGATGTTTTGACATGTAGTCTTTTTGTTTCAGCAGGGGAGTTTTAGAGAAGCTTTTAATGTTGTTTTGAGAGAACCCAAAGGAACAGTCTTTGAAAAAAATTATACAGGAACAAAATATGCACACAGTGCCTAGTCAAAGGGCTGCTTAAGTCTAGTACTCGTACACTTGCCTGCCAGGGTGATGGTATGAGTTCAAATCAGCCTGGAGGTGGGATGATTACATGGCCTTATTGTGATGAGGTAACCCAGCCTTAAAAGACTTGGGGGATAAGTGACTGGTGTGATACATAATGGTCCCGAAAATATGGGCCTAGCTTCATATCCCCAGCATGCCACGTTGGTGTGGACACGCGTCCTTTACCTTTGACCTTTAGCTTTATCTTTCACCTTTCAGTCACAATACTTTTATTATGGTTTATCATCAGCAGATATACATCTTTGCGTTGTTTGTTTTCAACAGGAGACTAAAGACAGTATAGCCTACAGAATGCTTGATGGTGTCTTAGATGTCCATTTACTGCCTGTTGTGTTGAATGGGCAGGTGTTGCCCTACCTGAGGCACCACAAAATAGACCACGATGCAGTATTTGCCAAGTATATACAGGTAAGTATATACTGCTGTGGTGTTGAGGATTTAATTCTTCTTTGTTCCACCTTTGAGGGAAGTGCGTCTTACTTAGTTATACAACTCAAAGGTCAGTGTGTCTGACTGTGGCAGGCGTGTGTGTTAGGTGTGCTTCCTCTAGAAAGATTCCATCCCAGGTCACAGACTCTGTCAACCACTGGGTGGGTTTTGTGTCCTGTTTATTTTGCCTGGGTACTGGCCAGTGTCCGTGGCAAAGGGGTAGTGAACACCATTGACAATACTGCTTCTGCGTTCATCCGAAGTTGTTTTCTTTGGATGTTATTGCGTTGTGCCTGTTTACAGCAGAGCTGCGTTCTTGCGCCGTTAGGCCGACACATCTGACTTCTGCAGGCATTTGTTGACTGGGTTAACCTTCCCAGATTCACAATCCTGCCCACTGAGTTTGAAATCAGTTGCTGGAAGTTTGGAAGGAGACTGCCTTGTGTTGATTTTTCTAACAATGTTATGAGCATCAGTCATTCAGAAAGCAATAGCAAACTACTGAATGTAAACTTGTCTAGTACATCACAAACAGCCAACAAATGCTGAGGTTGATTGTGACGTCCTGTAAAGGATATGCAACTTGTTAAAACTGGTCTTAAGGCCAGCTTTTTGCAATTTTTAACTGCCATGGAATTTTTTATGCACATAACTTGCACAGTCTCCTGTTTTTTTTTCCCGCCCTTATCCGAGAAAGCTAGGTATCCGTTCTCACTACCCGAGAGATCAGGGGAACGTGTGATGTCATTAGTTACCGAGGTTCTTTGGAAAATTTCCAGCCATATACAGCGATCGAACCTGGTGCCTCCTGAGCCTGTGGTGGTCACCCTAACCCCTCAGCCACAGCAGCCTAAGATTTTATTGCTTTGCTAGAATCTTTGTTGTGGCACCTGGAATTATTGTCGCAGCACCAAGAATCATTGTCACGGCACCCAGAATCATTGTCACGGCACCCAGAATCATTGTCAAGGTGTCAAGAATCATTGTCGTGGCACCCAGAATAATTGTCAGGGCACCCAGAATCATTGCCATGGCACTTAGAATCATTGTCATGGCACTCGGAATCGTCAGGGCCCCAGAATTGTTGTCATGGCACCCAGAATCATTGTCATGGCACTCGGAATCGTCAGGGCCCCAGAATTATTGTCATGGCACCCAGAATCATTGTCACAGCACCCAGAATCATTGTCACGGCTCCCAGAATCATTGTCACGGCACCCAAAATCATTGTCACGGCACCCAGAATCATTGTCACGGCACCCAGAATCATTGTCAGGGAACCCATAATCATTGTTATGGCACCCAGAATCATTGTCTGGGCACCCAGAATCATTGTCAGGGCACCCAGAATCATTGTCTGGGCAGCCAGAATCATTGTCATGGCGCCCGGGGCATACCAGTTTGTGTTCTGTCCCTCTCAGCAGATGTTGAGCAAATCAACAAAAACAGAAAGTGGAAATGGTTAGCTTTGCAAGAATTCAATCACACGTGAAAAATTGGATGTTGCGGATAGGAAACCTTCATCACCACACAACAACAAAAAACTGTTACATTTATATGTTTGAAAACTACAAACAAACAAAAAATCAACTGAGTTACTGAAAACGTCTTGAGTCTTTGGTCACATTCAGTCGTTCAGATATTAAAAATCATGCTCATCTGGATCTGTCATTCCCAATGTCTGCAATGAGAAGTGGCTGTGACAGTTATGTCTAGTTGCAATTATTTATGTAGGGAATGCAACAAAAGTTCTCAATACTGATTTATTCAGTCTAGGGCACTGTAATGTTCTACCTGTGATTGTAACATTGATATCAGATAAACGGAAGCAAGTGATTTAAAATTTTCTCTGCGACACTTTGTTAAAATTGACTCTCTACAAATAAAGTATTCAAATGCTGTATTATCTATCATCTTCTGCTTCAGATGTCTTCTTCGTTTTCTTCCTCTTCTTCATTTTCTTCCTCTTCTTCGTTTTCTTCCTCTTCTTCTTCTTTTTCTTCCTCCTCCTCCTTCACTGCTGCTGCTGTCCTATATCCCTATTGGAGGTAAGGCCCTCAATCAAATCACATCCTATCATTTGCTTTCTCCTGCAGCTCTCTGTGGGTATATCTATATCTATAATTCTAATTTGCTTGTATCTTTATGTCTTCGTCTATTTCCTTTGTCTTTTTAATTCCAAAGAAAGGACTATATAGTTATGTAGTTATAATTTTCTCAATGTGTATCCTATATAGCACTATAGTCTTGTCTTCATTCATTGATTTGCTGGAATCTTTCTGGTTTTTACCCTAAGCTCCACATTAGTTATTATGTTATAACCATTTAAAGCCTTCTATCCTGCATAGGCATAAGTTAATTAATGTTTGTAGTGTATTAGTAATGCATTAGTAATTGTATTAGTTGTTCTCCTTGTCTCTTATTCATGCAGCAATTTTTGCCTTTCACAAATTTCCTAGTGCTATGAAAGTCCTGTTGTTTTTTTGTGTTTTTATTTTAATATCTCTACTGTTCCCACTGGCGAAGGGCCTACGAACGCAATTTGTATCCTGCATACCGCATTAGAAACACAACCGCGGGTGATTTGAAAGCAGATTGCTGTGCGTTGTTTTCCCATACAAAGGTATGAATGCTGGTAATTCAGAAAGCAATGGCAAACTACTGAACATGACCCTGCCCAGGAATCACAAACAGCCAAAAATTGCTCGAGTTGACTGCCACATCCGGTAATGGATATGCAAGTAATTTTAACTGTTCCCCAGCTTTGTCTATATTGTGACCTGAGTATCCATTGTTCTATTGATCATTTTGCAGGATCTGCTGGAAAGATCTGATGCAAGTCATCCTCACCATCTTTGGGAGGATAAAGTGAAGGCTCTAATTAAAGTGATTTGTGACCCAAAGGTAGCTTTTATTTACATGCATACCACCCATGATGATTGGTTATAGTTTTTATGTAGACACTCTTAACGTGGTCTTTATGTAGAGACATTGGATGTGTAGTTAGAGTTTAACTTGTATGTATAGGTTTCATTTAGACACTTAAAACTGATATGTACAGGTTTCATTTAGACACTCAAAATTTGTAGGTATAGTTTTCACTTTGACACTCAAAATTTGTAGGTATAGTTTTCACTTCGACACTCAAAATTTGCATTTGTAAGTTTCATTCAGACACTCAAAACAGATATGTACATGTTTCATTTCGACACTCAAAACTTTCTGGTATAGTTTTAATTTAGACTCAAAACTTGTAAGTATAGTTTTTGTGTAGATATTCAAAATTTGTGAGTATAGTTTCATTTAGACACTCAAAACTTGTACATATAGTTTTCATTTAGACACTCAAAACTTGTAGGTATAGTATTGTTTTCATTTAGACACTAAACACTTGTAGGTATAGTTTTCATTTAGACATCCATTTGTTTGTTTGATCTTATTGGCCTCAAAAGCAACCAAGTTTTGTTTTAATCATTTTTTTTAAAGTTAAAAAAGCCCACATAACCTACTTTTTTTGTAAAGTTTTCAATAGTTTGTCTACTTTCACAAGTGCCTCTAAGAATTTGTTTAGTAATAAAGCTTTCAACAATTCATTTATCAGTTTGATCTTTTAAATTTTGAAATTGCAGGCGAAAGTAACGGCAGTCCTAAACCTCTTAGATCACGTCATGCTGCCTCTACCAGAGTTTATTGAGGGACTCGTATCTGAAGTGATCACCACAATACAACAACCACTGTAAGTGTTTGTTGTATCTTACTTTATATGTATTTATGGGTTAGTTCCAGAATTTATAACCACAGTACAACACCCTCTGTAAGTGTTTGTTGTATCTTACGTTATATGTATTTGTTAGTACCAGAATTTATAACCACAATACAATACCCTCTGTAAGTGTTTGTTGTTTGTTGTATCTTTATATGTATTTATGGGTTAGTACCAGAATTTATAACCACAATACAACACCCTCTGTAAGTGTTTGTTGTATCTTACTTTATATGTATTTATGGGTTAGCACCAGAATTTATAACCACAATACAACACCCACTGTAAGTGTTTGTTGTATCTTACTTTATATGTATTTATGGGTTAGTACCAGAATTTATAACCACAATACAATACAATTATAACCACAATACACAATACAACTTTATATGTATTTATGGGTTAGTACCAGAATTTATAACCACATTACAACACGCATGTAAGTGTTTGTTGTATCTTACTTTATATGTATTTATGGGTTAGTGCCAGAATTTATAACCACAATACAACACCCACTGTAAGTGTTTGTTGTATCTTACTTTATAGTATTTATGGGTTAGTACCAGAATTTATAACCACAATACAACACCCACTGTAAGTGTTTGTTGTATCTTACTTTATATGTATTTATGGGTTAGTACCAGAATTTATAACCACAATACAACACCCACTGTAAGTGTTTGTTGTATCTTACTATATATGTATTTATGGATTAGTACCACAATTTATAACCATAATACAACACCCACTGTAAGTGTTTGTTGTATCTTATTTAATATGCATTGATGGGTTAGTACCAGAAGTTATAATCACTCCTGAGGGTCATCACTGGAGCTACAGAGTTCATGCTTTGTGCGACGCTTTCCGCGCTGCTCAAAGAGACTGAGCCATGTGGGATAAAACCTGGGGCAATGAAGTCAACCATGTTGACTTTTAAACGACTTTTTTAAGCGACTGTAAGTTGTATCTTTCTGTATGTGCATTGATGGATTAGTATCATAAGTGATGACTACAATATAACTGTCACTGTAAGTATTGTATCTTACTTTAAACACATTGATAGGTTAGAATCAGAAATGGTCACCACAGTACAACATCCACTGTGTGTTGTATCTTACTTTATATGGGTTAGTTTCAGATGTCATCTCCATATAACAATACCCACTGTGAGTTGTGTCTTCTTCTTCTGCGTTCATCCGGAGTTTTTTTTCCGGACGTGATTGCGTTGTGCCTGTTTACAGCAGAGCTGCATTCTTGCGCCATTAGGCCGACACATCCGACTTCTGCAGGCATTTGTTGACCGGGTTAATCTTCCCGGGAGTTGTGTCTTATTTTACTTGTGTTTTTGAGTTAATATAAAGAGTAATGACTACAAAACTACATCCACCAAGAGTTGTATCTCAATATATGAATTGATGGCTTAGTATCAGACCTACTTAATTATCAATGTTTATTGCTGGATGTTAATTCCAGTGTATGTTCTTTACAAGTCTGACATATTTACATCAGTAATTGAGTTACTTTACACTGTTTTGCCAAGCCTGAGGCTCCATACATCCGACTTCAATACACATTTTTTGGGTTTGCTTTCCCTAGCCTTTAATTACCCCCAGTCTGCCTACAAGGCAGTGGGTTTGTGTCTGACTTCGTCTGACCATATCCCTTGACCTGTCTAACATGGGAGACCCTACCAGTAGCTATGCTACCCTTGGTATAGATAGATCTTGTAATCATTGCAATATGCAAGCCCCTCTACCACATCACGATGGATACACAACATGTGGGCTGTACAAGTTTGAGACCTTTCTCATTAATTTGGAGATCTGCAAGCAATTTATCATGTTGAGCTGTCCTGCTGTGTCATAAGGCTTTGTGTAGTCAATGAAGCAAAGATGTAGATCTTTGTTTGCTTCCATTGAACGCTTTGTTAATGTTCTTAGGAAGTACACAGCATTTGCTGCACCCTTTATGCAAGCCTATATTGTTCTTTCCCTATTTGTGGTTGTATGTTTTCCTATTCTTTTGCATGATTCTCAGCAGTATTTTTATATGACTCATAATTCTAATTGTTCAATGTTGATCACATTCCAAGGCTCCTGATTTCTTCAGGAATGCAATAAACATAGATTTACATAAGTCAATGTATCTCCAGTATCATATATAATGTTCAGCTGCCTGATGAGCCCTGCACATCTCACTACCTTCAGCAGAATGTATGGTTTCTGATATTTTTCCACACCTTGAATCTTCTCTAACAGTCTTCCTCTATTGGCAAATCAGCCATGTGCCAGATTGACACTGCAGACAGCAGATCACATACTCCAAGACTGCCCAAAATATGACACATTTAGGCAAACCTTCTGGCCTAGAGAAACAACAGTGGAAGATAAACTCTATAGACCATTGAGTGAACTACAAAAGACTGACGTTTATGCAAGAGACAACATTGTAGATGCAGACAATAAATTTGAAGTGAACAAAAGAAGAAGAACAATCTTCCTCTGTCTCTTTTTTCCATTAACCTTTCCACTTGTTACATGTTTCCAGCTTTCTTTCTCTTCTCATAATGCTGCCCAAATATGTTGACTGCCTCCTTTTCATATTTATGATAGTTGCCCTTTTGTCTTAGCTTCTTTCAGAACGTTTAGATTACTTACTCCTTTTGGCTATCCAAAGAATTTTCAACATTCTTCTGTAAAACCACATTCTCTCTTTTGTTTTATTTTGCTGTCACTAAATGTTTTGTTTCCACATGTTTTTTTCTCAGAGTGACATCTCTGAAAGAGAAGTGGAACATAAAGGAGGCTGACAACATCTTGGTGATGTATGGCCTCAACCCAAAGGAAGTGAACTCTACGTTTGATGCACGGGTAAGTTATTATTGCTTTCAGCATGTCCTGAGTTGTTGCAGCATGTTGATGAACTCTTTATACCCAGACAACTGTTACTTTAAGGTAACCGTTGCATGGTTCAGAAGGATTACATAAATAACGGATTGATTGGTTGGTTGTGAGCCCTCTAGAAGACTTGAGTTTCAGCACTCAAGCTCCACATTCAGGCTGTTTGAGCTCAGAAGAGAGGTTTTCATCTACTGGAATGAGGCTGGTTTAGAGATTTTAATTCTGATCCAGTACCGAAGTATTTGCAAAAGGGACTGTGTTGCAGGACTCTCCTTCCCCTCTCCAAGCTCAGAAACCAGTCGGGGTGTGCGACTGGTTCTTGAAATTCACGTGTGTGGAGAGGCATGGCAATCCTTGGAATTTTAGCCAGGAGAGACTGAGTAATGGTGGTTTATAATAACTAGGGCAGGAGTTAAAATAATAAATAAGTGGAGGAGATCAGGCTGAGAAGTTGGAGTATCCCCCTGAGGCTCAGAAGCTACTGGGTTTATTACAAGAGAAATTGTTGTCTAATGATATTTGAATAACGAAGACACAAACAATAGTTTGCAAAAAAATGTTTGCTAGGCATATTTCACTGCATCTCGTCAGGTACATACTGCAGAAATCACACAACATAAACTAAAGCAATTAGATAAATCCTTCAAACTGAAATATACAGCACACATATTCACACAGTCAATGTCTACCACAGTAATTTTAAATCAGACTATCATGTCTTTCTGTTTTGCACAAAATTGGCTTCAGTAAATTAATGGCGATTGCTTCTGCCACCTTTAACATGCGACCATTTTGTGTGTTAAACAACACGTGAAACGCATTGTCTCTATCAAACGAAATGACATGTTCTTCTGATCTCTTGTGTGCCTAGTCTTCTTCAATAAGGTAGAGGAGCAGAAGGTCCTGTGAGCAAATTATGCATCTTAAAAATTCCTCGGCAGTTGGAAATATAAAAGAGTAGGCCATAAAGCCACTGTTCTGGCAGAATTGTAATGGAAAGAAAATTACCCACTTGTATCTGTTACCTTGATTGTAATCTATAATGGGTCTTCAGAAAGTATTCCACCACATCTTTTTTCGCAGGAGCTGTTTATTCAAAAAGCATGAAATGTTCACACAGTATACATGAATATGTCATGTAAACTTCAGTATTATTCAATATAATCCCCATCAACTTTTATGGCTTTATACCAGCACAAAACAAGTGCATGTTTTCCTTGCCCTTACTAGATTTTCTTCGCTGCATGAATCACTCCTTTGTTATCTTCAAACCTTGTCCCATGGAGTGCATGTTTAAGTGGACCAAATAGATGGAAATCAGAGGGTGCCAAATCAGGACTATAGGGTGGATGGGGTAGTACAGTCCAACCCAAATTGGTGATTGCTTCTCATGTTGCCAAACTTGTGTGATGGTGCGCATTGTCATTAAGGAGAAGCTGGATTCTTGTGCGAAAACGTTGAGTTTTTTCAATGTCTTAATGTAAGCTTGCGAATTGATTGTTTCTCCTCTTGGCATAACATCCACAATAATCACACCTTCAATGTCCCAAAAGACAGTGATCATGGTCCCATGTTTCGTCACCTGTAACGATCTTGTCTAAAAAGTTTTCTCCATCAGCATTGAAACGCTCCAAAAATTCATAAGAAATTGCTTTCCATTGCAATCGGTGGTCATTTGTGAGACTTCAAGGAACCCATCTTTGCACAAACCTTAGAAAATCCAAGAGTTTTTATAATTGCATTTGCACTACCATTGCTGACTGACAGCTGTAAGGTCAATTGTTGAGTAGTGATTCGCCTATCAGTAAGAATAATGCCCTCAGCGCATTTTAACATTTATGCGTTGGTGGCTGTGGCAGGTCATCCACAGTGCGGCTGATCAAGCAGTTCCGTATCTCCACTTCCTGATTCTTTGATTCTCTGAACCCAGCGACTGACCGTACTCCTTTCGACTGAAAAACGTCATACACACCACATTGGTGCTTGTGAATGTTCACAACAGTTTTCTTCTTTGCAATGAGGAATTCTATCAACATTTGCTGCTTATAATGCAAGTTGCTAACATACCCCATTTCAGTGATTTAGGGCAGCCATATTATTTGGCCGGTTGGGTTACAATTTGATGCACACAAATGGTGCCATATTTGAAGTGTGCAAAATTTCATGCTTCTGTCTTCATTATTAGCTGAGGAAAAATGTTGTGGTGCATTACTTTATGAACGCCCGTCGTATCTAAAAGTTGCAAACCTTTTTCAAATGTAATACACACTGACCTCTAAGTTGTCTAACTAGGTGTGACACACTTCCCTCAAAAGGGGAATGACAATGAAGAAGACATTGACTGACTGGGTTCATAGAAAAATTTCATGTCAGATGAGTGAGAAAAACAGGTTTTAAACATGTTTGTGGTAACTGATCAGTGTATGGAAAGTTGCTTGATACATCTTGAGTTATGTCCTTGTTCTGTTACTTTTTAAGAAGAGAAGGTTCTGGAGGACACTGACAATCAGAAAGATTGAAGGTGCTCTAGGGAAAACAATAAAAAAAAGTGATCACTACAATATAACACTCTGGATATCTTGTTAGTGTCACCAAAGACAATCAGTGATTGAAATGATCAAGTACTCAATCAGGAGGAGCATTATCTCCTGCAAAGTAGGACACAACACAGCATTTATAGTGTTGACAATTTGAATCAACTATTTTCTTGTGTGCATGCATGTGTTGGACAAATATATATTTGCTGATGAAAGAGCAACAGAGAACTTTGTGTTCTTCTTCAGACTTCACATTGTTGACTAGAAAAGTCAGCTTATGGTTCATGGCAGGCATGTTTTCATGGGAAGAAACTGATTGCCGCTGTCCTGTGCTTCTTATGTTGTCTAAGGGTAAACAATGTTTTGGTGCATTCATTGTCGTATAAAAGGCTCAGCAGGACAGATAAAAAAAATGACAAGGCAGTAGCTGACTGAAAAAAAACTGTCCCCATACAATCAGTTCCTATTGATTCATCCTAGCAATCTAAGGCTGGACACCTGATGTTATAAATTTGTCTGGGCTATTTACATTCCTAACAGACCATAGTTCAGTCCAGTTGTGATTCTAATAAATGTGCTGTCACACACAGTCAGGCTGCACTGTCTCCATTGTCATTTAATACATCAGCATCATGAACAATCTATTTTCTACAAAGAAGTCATACACAATAGGTTGTATGCACAATGTGATGCATCTCATATTTCATTGCATCTTATCAAGTGCAAAATTCAGAATTATATATCATATGTAGTGAATAGATGAATTATATTTTTCTGTGTGTAAATCTATATTATATGTTTTGCACATTAGAAACATTGAGATTTCTAAAGCAAACTGTCAAGAAAGGTGTTTTTTCAGGGGTGAGGGTTGGGTGGCACAAATCTTTATTTTCTGTATCTAGGCCAAGCACTTGATCTCATGTGTCAATGCACACATTTTTATTAACTCATAATAATCATATCTACTAGTCACCACTCATCATTTAACTCTTAGGCTGTTATAGTTGACATATCCCCCTGTTATTCATTGCTGTGTATTATACAGTACTACTGCCTGGGTTTCTACAGTCATAGAACTGGATAATCTATTGCAGACATGTCTTGGTGCCATCTTATGCCTATAGTATGGATAATGCCTTTGTGTATTGTGTTCTGTGCACAGCCAGAAACACAATGACTCTCCTGGATAGTCAGTGAGTTGCATCCTGGTCTTGTTTAACTGGGTGTTTAATTTTCTGACTAGACTTGAAAGTGGCTTTTATTATTGTTTCAACAATTCACATACAATTTTGTTCCAGTTCTGCTCCCTTCTTGGCTAGTCATCTCTTTGCCTATGACAATGAATGCACTGATTGCATTGGATTGTGCAGCGTTGCATTTGACTTCTGCATGAGTTATGAGATGCAGCATTATGCTCCTTAGGACATCATTACACACAATTCTTTTCAGTCCCTGAAGGTCGCATGCAGCTTCTCAATTGGGAAAAATAAGGATTACAAATATAGTATTACTTAACATGTGTCAAATATACACACTGTGTAAAACAACACATAGGTTGCCAGATTTCTTTAGCATTCTCTCACTAAACATAAAAATCACAGTCACGTGTGTGCTGATTGGGGCAAAAACAGAAAACGTGTAGCTGTGTGATCCAAACTGAATGAATGTTGGTTGTTTTAGGCTGCTGCAAAACATGTATTAGCCAGTGGAGGATCAATCAGCCAAGCACAGAAAATCTTACTAGCTCACAAGATTTCCGAGGATGATGCTGAATTGCCTATATTCCAGTGCAAACTGCTCGTGGAGAGGAATCAGGTAGAGGACTTGTATTTCTATGTTGTGTCTGTTACAACTAACCTTCAGTGTGAAGATGGCACTTGATGATGTGTTAATTGCTAGCTGACAGTTTGTGTGCATTTACTCCGCATTCCACTGTCCCCCTGATTGTTCTCCTCCGTCTATTGTTATTAGTTGCATTCTCCACAATGAAGATTGGCTGCAACAAATCTCCATGTTTTTGTCTCTCACCCTGGTTGCACACTCTGACAGACTGCTGTTTGCCCATCTCTTGATATCTTTTCACTTGTATCACTGTCTACCTCTTGCTTACCTGCCCTCTTCCTTCCAGTATAGTTTTTACAAGAGTCTTTTTATGTGGATAAAATATTTATCTGATCTCATCATTTCTTTCATCAACACACTTTTAATTCTAATTTTGTATAGAACCACTATATTTGATTGTTTTTGTTTCATTAAATATGACCTATTCTATATATATATTCCATATATACAGCAACAAAGACAATAATAATGGTAAATTATCTCGAACGACAACTAGCCAAAAAAAACAAAAAAACAACAACATTCCCATATGTTTGGCATGTTACACCCACCTTGGGTATTCATGATGCCCATGTAAAACATTGCCTCAACGAGTCATGTATTATTGATTATTTTTCATGCATTTTAATGCTTATTGTTCTTTTGTTGTCAAAGAATTGCTTCATAAGAGATGTTGAATGAAAGAATGTATGAGAGGAAATAGAGAAGAAGGGCAGAATGTCAGACGGGCCTGCATGCCCAATTCTTAACCCTTGGAAAATAAAGATTTACTTACTTACTTACTTACTATATCCACATCTCCGGGGTTCAATTTGACTTTCCAATTGCTTATTCATTGTCCACGTTTCTGCATGAAATAGAAATGTTGAATGTATATAACATTTGAAAATTCTCATTTGTAATGTGGTATTTATCTCTACGGATGTTAATATTTTCTTCATTAGTCTACTACATCCTAATTATAACTTTAACTACTCCTCATCCAGAGAATTGTTATTTTAACACACACTCCCATCAGTTGCTTTTTAACTCTTATACCCAAAACATCTATAACATTAACTCATCATTGTGAGACCACGAGGACATCCAAGAAGAAAATGGATTGATGACATCAGAGACATTGTACAACCACACAGAATGACACTATCCAGTGCCACCAACCGGGCGCTGGAACGCAGATTATTCCTCCCCACGATGCTTGACGGCAGAAGTGGAAGATGATGATGATGATGACATAAACATAACCAACCTATAAATAGGAATTTGAAGTTACATAAACATAACCAACCTACAGATAGGAATTTGAAGAGTTACATAAACATAATCAACTTACAGATAGGAATTTGAAGTTACATAAACATAACCAACCTACAGATAGGAATTTGAAGTTACATAAATATAATCAACCTACAGATAGGAATTTGAAGAGTTACTTAGACATAACCAATCTACAGATAGGAATTTGAAGTTACATTTGTCTTTAAAAAATATAAGAGGACTTTTTAATATTACCCCCCCCCCCCCCCCCCCCTCTCTCTCTCTCTCCACACACAAAAAATGCATGTGCTTTACTTTTAATTTAATCCCCATCTTGTTCCACCAAAATAGTTTCCTCCACTATTGATTCACTAT
The DNA here is from genome assembly GCA_963921405.1 of Cepaea hortensis. Lineage (NCBI taxonomy): Eukaryota > Metazoa > Mollusca > Gastropoda > Stylommatophora > Helicidae > Cepaea > Cepaea hortensis. The sequence continues at coordinate 60,314,320 of OY992891.1, forward strand.
TGCCAATGTGGTTTCCAGTTTTTGAGTGTGCTCCAAAAATTGTTTTCTGGGATAGCATACATGTCTTAGCAAATTGTCAATGTCCCCTTGTATGGTCTGAGATAGGTCACCTTTTAGGTTGGATTTCTATGTTGGCAACAATAAAAAATCTGCAGGGGCCAAATTTGGAAAGTAGGGCGACTGTGGGACAATCACAAATAAGTAGTGATGTGTGTTGTCATGGTGCAGCATCCAGGTAAAATGTGTTGACGCCTTTTTTTCTCTCGCATACAGCCTCTCTCAAACGCTTCATGACATTCACGTTGGAACTCTGTATTGATTGTCTGACCTTGTGGACAATTTCATAATAAATGATGCTATGCAAGTAAAATAAGATGATCAAGAATACTTTCTCATTTGAGCGACTGTAATGCTTTTTATGGTCGCTGTGGGTCATTATAACAATTGCCATTTTGTTTCGACAATACTGCTATTAACCCAAGTTTTGTCACATGTTTTGACATTTTTTCAGAAAGTTTTCATCAGCATTAAATTGACCTAGGTTCCTGATTGGCTGTGCGTCTGTTCTAATTTTGTCCATCCGTCAGCAGACACACATATGTTGCGACAACATGACACATGTTATATGTTTCTTGTAAAATCATAGGAAACAAACTTTTACAGAAACCTACTTCTTCAGACACTTCACGAACAGCCAGGTGCCAATTTGCATGAACCACAGAACCCACTTTCTCAGTGACATCAATGACTAATGGTCAAGCCAGGATTCTGCTATGATTAGACTAAAGGTAAATGTCACAACCACACAAACATGTAGTCGATAACCAGCTGGCCCACTTACTTTGCCATTTTATTTTAAAAGACACGTCCTTTTTAAACTGTCCTCTTCTACAGTGAATTCACTTTTTTTAGGGGTAGCATATCCTATTTCAGACCACTCCATTATCTTAATTTTGTATTTGTAACTGAAGTGTCTTGAAAGTAGGTTATTGTAATATCCTGTATCGTTATTTATTCCATCACCTCTGCGGCAGGTGGACAGACTGACTCAGTACCTCAAGCAACTGTCCAGCCGGACATCTACACAGTGCTGTGAATTTGTCATGTTCAGTGCCAAATCCTTAATGGCAAATGATAAGCTTAGTGAGCAGGTAAATATGCTTTTGGTGTCCATTTTTGTTGTTATTGTTGGTTATTTTATATTGCCTATCAGATTTGTGTCTTTCACAAGATTTCACAGAATTTGTCAAACAGGGAATAGAAATCTGACCAACAACTGCGATGCTGTATTCATGACCTAGGCAGGAAGTGACATATGGCTGAAGTTGATCAGTGAAGACAAATATATTCTCTATACATCTTAGCTAATTATACTGTGACTTAAATGGTCACTAAAGGATCTTACAATCAACCTTCTAATAATCTAATACAATGGTTCTAAACCTTTTTTGACCCATGCACGTCTTCACCATATGTTCAGAATGTCATTCCTATCCTTTCGCATTTAGCTCCCTATAAATTCCTCCCCCCCCCCCCCCCCCAAAGCCCCTACACAGTATACGTAAAAATGGAGCTAAATTTAATAGCACATACTAGAACAAGTCTAGACGTCTACATAAAACGTGATTTGCGGGTCTACTTATGTTATAAAATAAATTTAAGAAGAATGAGAAGTACAGAACTGTAACGTATGGAGGGGAAAACAATATCAAGTAATTGGTTCTTGTATTAACATGATCTTGAATTAATCTTGATTCTCCCCCCACCCCATCTGGAAACCCTAAAATTCCCCCCTGGGGGAATACCCTCCGATTGAGAACCACTGCTCTAATATATATATATGTGTGTGTGCGTGTGTGTGTGTGAGAGAGAGTGAGAATGTGAGTGAGGTGAGTGAATGAGTGAGTAATATATATATATATATATATATATATATATATATATATATATATATATATATATATATATATATATATATATATCTGCAATGAGTAATTATTTCCGTATCTAATTGTTGCCACTTGTTCCCAGTACAAGTTACTAATAAGTCTGATGTCCTTTCCGTCTGCTCCTATATTTTGAAGGCATGTAGTTATTCGTTTATGTTGTACTCTATCAAAAGCTTTCTTGTAGTCTATAAAACATACATATATATTTTTCTGAACTTCTATATATTTTTCAATTAACATCCTCAAACATATTATCGCTTCTCTGGTGCCACTGTTTTTGCAGAACCAAAATTGTTCTTCAGCCACTTCCTCATCTATTTTATTTTGAATTCTTTCTTGTATGCTCTTGAGGAGTATCTTGGTTATATCACTCATTAAGCTAAAAGCTCCCCAGTCCTCACAATCAACAGCTCTTGGCTTCTTGGGTAGTCTGATGAAAATATATGTTTTCAAATCCTTGGGACCCAGTATTATATATTTTATTACATAATTCTGTGATAGTATCAGTGACAAGTTGGGTAGGATTTGATAATTTCTGTTGCAATGATCTTTTTAATAGCCTAAGGGATCCTGCAGAAGATCATTAACTTAATAAGACAAAATATGAGGGCATGAAATAGAGGTCATCATTAGGGTAAACTAATGAATTCATTTGAAACAAGAACAGGTGTGCGGCAGGAATTCCTTTTGCTACCTTTATTGCTCTTACTTACTATAGACTGAATTATGAAGACAATAATAACTCACGATCCTGAAAAGTGCTTTCAGTTTCAACAGCAACTTGAAGACGCTTTCACTGATACACCAGAAAATTGTACAGTAAGTGTAAAGTGGGGTCAACTTATGGAAACTCTTTATAAGACTGCTATAGGGGCACTGTGGATCATAAGAGGCAGGACTGGTGATTGATAAGAAGAAGATAGCTCTCTTAAGAAACAAGAAAAGACCAATGCGTAACACTCTAAGTGAGCTAAAGCAAGCTAGGAAGGATGTGCAAAAGGCTGCCAGGCAGTGTGCAAATGACTATTGGATCAAGTTATGTGAGTCCATTCAACTCGCAAGTGATAAGGGAAACATCTGAAGCATATATGAAGGAATAAAGAAAGCCTGTGGTCCAACGATCAAAAGAAGTGCACCATTGAAAACCTTGACTGGAGAAATCATCACTCATAAGAAACAGCAGATGGGTAGAGCACTATTTGGAGCTTTACTCAAGTGAGACCAAACTAGCGGATGATGCCCTCAACGCCATAGAGGCCCTACCAACTCTTCACCACCTGGACACACTTCCCACCATAACAGAAGTGTGCTATAAATGAACTTGCATCTGTCAAGGCTTCAGGTAAGGATGGGATTCCAATAGAGGTTATCAGGAGTGGGCAAGACACACTCACTCTACAGATCCACCAGCTAATAGAGCTATGCTGGCGAGAAGGACAAGTCCTACAGGATTTCAAAGGTTCAAGCATCATAACACTGTACAAGAACAAGGGCGATCGGAGCGTCTGCAACAACTATAGGGGCATCTCACTTCTGTGTATTGTTGGAAAAGTATTTGCCAGAATTGTTTTGAGCAGACTTCAAGTCCTAGGAGATCAAGTCTACCCCGAATCACAGTGTGGCTTTCGACAGAACCGGTCTACCATTGATATGATATTCTCATTGCGACAAATGCAAGAAAAATGCCGTGAACAGAATCAACCACTGTTTATTGCCTTCATCGACCTCACAAAGGCATTTGATTTGGTCAGTCGTGAGGGTCTGTTCAAGGCACTATAGAAGATTGGCTGCCCACCAACTCTTCTGTCCATTGTGGAAGCGTTCTACACAGGCATGAAGGGTATAATCAAGTTTGATGGTGCAACTTCAGAAGAGTTTGAAATCAAGAGTGGAGTTAAGCAATGTTGTGTACTAGCTCCCACCCTCTTTGGAATATACTTTTCACTTCTACTGAAATATGCCTCTCGTGATCAGGATGGCGGTATATACATTCACTCACGCTCAGATGGTGGCCTCTACAATGCTCAGAGATTGAAGGCCAAGACCAAAGTTAGGAGGGTACTGATCAGAGAGTTGCTTTTTGCAGATGATGCTGCAGTTACGACCCACTCTGAGGAAGAATTGCAATGTCTACTATCTGCATTCTCCAATGCTTGTTCTGAATTTGGTTTAACAATTAGCAAAAAGAAGACACAGATTATGTCACAAGGTGCACATGGGGTACCATCTTTATTGACGACGCCGAACTAGAGATAGTAGACCATTTTACATATCTAGGATCAGTGGTAAATAGCAAATTATCCCTAGATCAGGAAATCAACATCCGGATTGGTAAGGCAGCAACAGGTTAAGAAAAAGAGTCTGGGAGAACAGGAAGCTTACTGCCAAAACAAAAGTCCTTGTCTATCTCTTCTTTATGGCAGTGAAACCTGGAAAACTTACTCACACCAAGAGAAACGTTTAAACAGCTTTCATATGCGGTGTCTGCGAAGGATTCTTGGTATTAAGTGGCAAGACAAAATCACAAATACTGAAGTATTGAAAAGATCAGGTTGTGTGACAGTTTATTCCATGCTCAGTCTTCGTAGACTTAGATGGATAGGACGTCTTAGGAGGATGGATGATGGTAGAATACCAAAGGACATCTTTTTTGGTGAATTACAGACGGGTAAGAGATCTCAGGGTCGGCCTCTACCACGATACAAAGATGTGTGTAAACGCGACATGATTGATACAGGCATTGATAATGCACATTGGGAGCAAGTCACCGCTGAACGTGTTGCATGGAGGGCAAACATCAGAAATGGAATAAAGACAAAGGAGAAAATTATTGCAGATAAGTCACACACCGAGCGTGTGAGACTTAAGATGGTGCATGATGGTGGAAATGACCACGTGTTCACATGCACCCACTGTGAACGAACATTTACAGTGCGAATTGGCCTTATCAGTCACATTCGCTACCGCCATGGGTAAAAGTTATTATGCCTTTTTGAAGCACAAACTATCGTCTGTCAAGACGGCAAGGTGCCAATGTATTAGGGTAAACTAACAAATTCATTTGAAACAAGAACAGGTGTGCGGCAGGAATTCCTTTTGCTACCTTTATTGCTCTTACTTACTATAGACTGGATTATGAAGACAGTAATAACTACCACTAGAAATGGAATTCTTTGGACTCTGACAGAGCAGCTTGATGATCTATTCAGATACATATCCATGAGTGCATACTTGTAACATAAGCGTCATACACAAACACAACCTTGAACAAGTCAAAATTATATTGAAATTGATTGGTAAGTTTTTACTGTGTATACTGGATTATATTCCTTAGTATTTGCATTGCATTGTGTGTTGTATGTTAAAAGCATGGGTAGCCTTTACTAATGTAGTTGACTGGTTATTTCAGAGAATGAAAGTCATTAGATTTCAGTACTATGAAGCTGCTGTGATTTCTGCTTCATTCCTAAAGTCGTTGAGTGATGGTATGTCCGTTTCTGTTGTTGTTAGGTAGTTTATTTTGAAACACTGTTAGCTCTGATTTTGTTGCGCAAGATGTCCACTAATTATCTTTGTAATTTAATGCTAAATGACATGTTATTAACACAGATTTACCAGTGAAGAACGTTCACTCCTTAAGTCTTCCAAGAGATCTTTAACAGGCACGTAGGACCCCCAGCTATTTTTTTTCCCCGCCCTTATCCATGGTTAGCTGACATCCAATCCACTTCCCCCAGAATCCAGGGGAAGTATAACATCCTTGGGTTTCTTCATGATCATGTGCCTTGCTGAAACATTGGACAGATGTGTAGTACCATAGGCATTCATGTCTCTCCACAGATCTGGGTTTTCTAGATAAATTCTCTTGATGACATTCCTACATGCATGTCATCTGAGACCACCCAGCATCGTTTCTCTCAGCCTGTCTCTTCTGTGGGTTCCTTAGTTTGTGAAAGTTGTTCATCACTCTGCATTGTTTGGTTGAACATCCTCAGGAAGACTGAACTCTTAAGCCTGGTGTGTTGATGTTCAGGTTGTCTCATCTCTGAATAGGGCTTGCAACTATTGCAGTAACTTTCCTCTCTACCTGGCACAAAAGTACCATCTACTCAGGGACTGTGTTGCAGCCCTGTCCTTTCCCTCTCTAGTATGTAATGAAACAAAAAGGTGTATATAGATCGTGTTGAGAAACAATGAATACAAGCACACTTACATACTGTAAATAGAAAAGGTAGTCACTGCGCTACTGCCACTCACCTCATACACGGTATACATTTCTTAAATATGTATTTCCCAACCATTTGTTACAACCACTCTCTCTGTGGTGAGGGAGTCATGAATGCAATTTGTAATCTCGCATACCACGTTCGAAACACAGCTGCGGGCGATTTGGAAGCAGACCGCATAACATTGGGTCTCATACAATGGTATGAGTGCTGGTAATTTAGAAAGCAATGGCAATGTAAACTTGCCAAGAAATCACAAACAGCTAAAAAAAAGTGCTGAGGTTGACTGCGATGTCCTGTAAAGAATATGCAACTAGCTCATTCATAAAATATGCAACTAGCTAATTAATAGATTGCAGACCGTGTTGCGCTGGGTTTTGACATGTTGATATGGAAGCCAGTTGTCCAGAAAGCAATGGCAAACTACTAAAAGTAAACTTTGCCAAGACATCAACAACAGCAGTAAAATGATGGTGTTGACAACAATGTACTGTAAATAGGATATGCAAAAAAATAAAATGCACATTATACAGTTGTTTCCCCGTTACAGATTATTGTATTAATAATGCACATTATACAGTTGTTTTACCGGTACAGATTATTTACGCATTGTTACAGCTTCAGTTTTAAACTGAGACTTTTTACACACTATGTTGCAGATTTACAAGAGAATGAAGAAATTGATAAACTAGTTCAGACTGTTAAAAATGCTTGGTGCCTTGAAGTAAGTGTGCAAAATGTGTGTGATTCTATGTCCAAAAAGTAGTGTAAAAGTAAATATATTTCTTAGTGTATGAGCGGTCAGCTCCCTTCCTAGCAAATTCTCTGGCTTCCATTTTACATGGCAGGGTTGTTCTAAAGCCACACAGGGTTGTTGGCTTAAGACAAGTAGGCTTTATTCTTCACAGGATGGTGGGCTAAGGCAAGTGGGCCTTATTCTTCACAGGTTGGTGGGCTTTATTCTTCACAGGATGGTGGGCTTTATTCTTCACAGGATGGTGGGCTTAGACAAGTGGGCTTTATTCTTCACAGGATTGTGGGCTTAGACAAGTGGGCTTTATTCTTCGTATGATCGGGGGCTTTATTCTTCAGGTGGAAATACCCCCATGGCAGGGTTGTCCTAAAGCCACACAGGGTGGTGGGCTTTATTCTTCAGGTGGAAATACCCTCATGGCAGGGTTGTCCTAAAGCCACACAGGGTGGTGGGTTTAGACATATGGGCTTTATTCTTCAGGTGGAAATACCCTCATGGCAGGGTTGTTCTATAGCCACACAGGGTGGTGAGCTTAGTCAAGTGGGCTTTATTCTTCAAGTGGAAATACCCCCATGGCAGGGTTATTCTAAAGTCACACAGGGTGGTGGGCTTTATTCTTCAGGTGGAAATACCCTCATGGCAGGGTTGTTCTAAAGCCACACAGGGTGATGAGCTTAGTTAAGTGGGCTTTATTCTTCAGGTGGAAATACCCTCATGGCAGGGTTGTTCTAAAGCCACACAGGGTGGTGAGCTTAGTCAAGTGGGCTTTATTCTTCAAGTGGAAATACCCCCATGGCAGGGTTATTTTAAAGTCACACAGGGTGGTGGGCTTTATTCTTCAAGTGGAAATACTCTCATGGCAGGGTTGTTCTAAAGCCATACAGGGTGGTGGGCTTTATTCTTCAGGTGGAAATACCATCATGGCAGGGTTGTTCTATAGCCACACAGGGTGGTGGGCTTTATTCTTCAGGTGGAAATACCATCGTGGCAGGGTTGTTCTATAGCCACACAGGGTGGTGGGTGTAGTCAAGTGGGCTTTATTCTTCAGGTGGAAAAATAAAGACACCTCATGGCAGACACTGTCAGTTTTGCTATGTGTCATTGTTTTGTTTATATGTGAAGTCAACATAAGGAACCCGTGTCCACACCTTGTGGCATATTGGGTATAGTAAGTCAATCAGGTGGAAAACCCTTGTACAGGTTTTCAGATATATTGGGCATATGGTGAAAGACCCATATTTCTATAGACCCATCAGCACTCAGTGGGTGATGTCATTATCATGCTGGCTGCATTTACTTCCCAAGATATTTCTTGGTACCCATGTGAGGCTGTGTCAATCTGGGAGACCAGGTCCATGTTTAAAATCTGAACCCGCCCCGTTGCAGATGAAACCCATGACCTTTGGGCTGGCAGGCAAGCATCTAGTTGCTGTGCTATCACTGCTCTTTTGGGGCCAGCTCTATATTTGTATAGGTACCTGACACAAGAATCAGCACTCAATGTGTGATGTCGTCATTATCAACTACCATAGCTCCTTAACCAATAAAACTTAATAGTATAGTTGGTATCACTTCCTCTGGCTTTTGTTTTTGTAAATAGAAGAACAAGAAGGATGAGGAAGAAGAAGATGGTCAAATAGAAGGAAGAAGGAAATAATGAGTAAGGTGAAATAGAAGCAGGAAGATTAAAAAGACTAACGATCTATGTTATCAAAATGTCTTCGTGAAAAATTTCCAGTAAAAATAATCATTAGTGAAGACAAATCAAACTCTTGTGTTCTCACAGATTTCCAAGGGGATATGTGTAAATGATGTTGTCCTTGGTGACAAAATGAAATGTAGGAGCATCTTCTCCACACTGGCAGAGACTTCCCACCGAGCAACTTTGATTGGGTAAGTTCAGTGCTGGCATCAAGTAGGTATGAATATTGTATGTCCAGAAATGCTTGGACTCTCACCCTTTGGGGCTATGGTCATGTGTCCACACAGCTGTTATTTTGTTCAGTAGTGTTCCATTTATCTGGCTTTGATCTCACCATCTCATCTTGCTCCTCTTTTACCTTGTGGTGTTGAGATGAAGCCTAAACAGCAGGAGAGTGCCCGTTTTTGGGCTTCATGTATCGAGACTCCCATGGACTCTGCTACTCCCTGTGTCTGACTCTGTCATTCCCTCTGTCCACTGTTTACATGGTCGGCCTCTTCTGGTTCCATTTGGTTTGTACGTTATTGCTTGTGGTATACTTTTAGTTGGTAATCTAATTATATGGCCAAACCATTTTCTTCTTCTTCTTCTTCTTCTTCTTTCGTTCGCTTGAAATAATGCCAAACCATTTAACTTGCTGTTTTCTGATGAAATCTAGCGTTGCTATAATCCCCACTTTAGTCCTGATTTATTCATTTCTAATTTTATCTCTTCTTGATACATTGAGTATTCTTCTCAGGAATTTCATTTCTGTTGTTGTAATTTTTCTTTTCTCTGTTTCTGTCATTGTCCAGGGTTGGCATTGGTAGCATAGAGTTGGTAGGAAGTTTGTGTTGCTTTTTTTAGTATCTATTGATACATTATTGTTCTTTAGTGTTGGTACCATTTCTAGCTTTGATGGAGGTAACAATTTTGTGATATCTGCATAACTCAGAGAGATAGTAGTTGAAACCCTGGGAAGGTTAACCTGGTCAACAAATGCCCGCAGAAGTCGGATGTGTCGGCCTAATGGCGCAAGAACGCAGCTCTGCTGTAAACAGGCACAACGCAATCCATCCATCCATCATGTGCCATGCCGGTAAGTGTGGGCGGTCATGTTCTGCCATCTCACTCGATCACCAGAGTTGTGGATCAGCTCCGTGTTTCTGACTCGACCATGCCACAAGGCCAAGCCAACGCAATCACAACGCAATCACATCCGAAATACTTTCTGATTGAACGCAGAAGAAGAAGTAGTTGAACAATTCTTATGTATGCAAAGTTGTCTCTTTTTCATCTGCTGCCTTTCATATGTCAATAGAGCACCACATTGCTGAATAACAACACCTACTTCTGTGCTACGGTGAACTAGTTGAGTTGAGTTGAGCTAAGAACCGACATCACTGCACTCAAGACATTCCCACACGCGTTCCGTCCCCTTGTTCAACAGCCAGCAAAGAGTCATACTGCTAATCGTTCCAATTGCCATCTGATTGAAAGTTCTTCTGGTCTTCCCTCTCAGTTTTGAGATTCGTCCAGAACCCCTGCCTGGCTTATCATTCTCTCCGCATACGGGTTCTCAGACTGTTCCCCCGCCTTCTCCACCAGGTGAACGAACTGTACTGGAATGAGTATACAATAGCTGAGATAACTGTAGAGTTGGTGGTAGGGTGGTTGTGAGAAAAGGGATGATAGGGTGGAAATAGGACTTCATCAGGATGGTCATTGTTGTCCCATAGTCACTCAGCCTGCATCAGAACGCATAGGACATGTTAGTGTGTAATGACTTTCACTTTGAAAGTATGTAAAACAGGAATCGCTTTAAAAGAATTATATGCTTCTATTTAATTAAATATTCATTGTTTTGTTAAATCATATACTGTATTTCATTGCACTCAGCATGCCATTGAAAATCGTTCTAAGGGCGGGTTGCCGACACCTGCTCTAATTCAAGTAGGAAACAAGAAATTACTGTGAGAAGAAACATGATTACTATTACTCCCAGAATAACCACATACAAATATAAATCTGTTTCTATGTGTTAAGTCTTTTTTAACTTTGAAAGCATGCTTCCAGCTTGTATTTATTTCCTTTGTGACCTTTTTTATATTACATTAGCACCTTGCCGTCTTGACAGACGATAGTTTGTTTGCTTCAAAAAGGCATAATAACTACAATCCATGACGGTAACGAATGTGACTGATCAGACCAATTTGCGCTGTAAATGTTCGTCCACAATCGATGCATGTGAATACATGGTCATTTTCACCATCACACATCAGCTTACATCTCACGCGCTCAGTGTGTGACCTTTCTGCAGTCGTTTTCTCCTTAGTCTTTATTCCATTTCTGATATTTGCCCTCCATGCAATACGTTGCTCCCATGTGCATTTTCAGTGTCTGTATCAATCATGTCCCACTTACACACATCTTTGTATCGTATTAGAGGCCAACCCCGAGATCACTTACCCATCTGTAATTCACCATCATCCATCCTCTTAATGAGTCCTATCCATCTAAGTCTAAGACTGAGCATGGAACAAAACGGCACACAACCTGATCTTTTCAATACGTCAGTATTTTTGATTTTTGACCTTTTTTGTGTGTGACCATTTTTTGTTTGTTTGTTTGTTCGCATATCCTTTATAGGACATCGCTGTCAACATCAGCATCTTTCAGCTGCTTGTTGATTTCTTGGCAAGATTACGCTCAGTAGTTTGCCATTGCTTTCTGAACGACCGGCTCACATACCCCGTAAGTTACCGACACGGCAAGAACCGCCACTCACAAGAGTATATGGGATTACGGAGAAAGTCGCTAACTCCTAGGATAGGGAGACCGGTGTGTGACCATTTAAAATATAGTTATTTAACATTCATAGAATATGTTCATTGAACATTTTAGTTGTCCTTGGTATTTTAAATATTTGTCTCTAAAACTATTCATTCAGGCTAGGCAGGCTGCTGAACCTCACAGATGGGGAAGTACTTGAGGCCACAATATCAGCATGTGCCACAAAGTCTAGCAGCGAGATTGTGGCAAAGATTTTACGGTAAGTCTTCATCATTTCTGGTTTAGTTTGTTTTAAAGTTATGTTTCCAAAATGGAGCGATGTGCCACACTGTTGTGACATCATAGTATGCTACACTGTTGTGATATGTTAGTGTGCTAGACTGTTGTGACATGTTAGTGTGCTATACTGTTGTGACATGATAGTGTGCTACACTGTTGTGACATGATAGTGTGCTACACTGTTGTGACATGTTAGTGTGCTACACTGTTGTGACATGTTAGTGTGCTACACTGTTGTGACATGTTAGTGTGCTACTTGTTGTGACATGTTAGTGTGCTATACTGTTGTGACATGGTGTGCTATACTGTTGTGACATGTTGGTGGGCTACACTGTTGTGACATGTTAGTGTGCTACACTGTTGTGACATGTTAGTGTGCTACACTGTTGTGACATGATAGTGTGCTACTTGTTGTGACATGTTAGTGTGCTACACTGTTGTGACATGTTAGTGTGCTATTCTGTTGTGACATGTTAGTGGGCTACACTGTTGTGACATGTTAGTGTGCTATACTGTTGAGACATGTTGGTGGGCTACACTGTTGTGACATGTTAGTGTGCTACACTGTTGTGACATGTTAGTGTGCTACACTGTTGTGACATGATAGTGTGCTACTTGTTGTGACATGTTAGTGTGCTACTTGTTGTGACATGTTAGTGTGCTACACTGTTGTGACATGTTAGTGGGCTACACTGTTGTGACATGTTAGTGTGCTACACTGTTGTGACATGTTAGTGTGCTACACTGTTGTGACATGATAGTGTGCTACACTGTTTTGACATGATAGTGTGCTACACTGTTGTGACATGTTAGTGTGCTACACTGTTGTGACATGTTAGTGTGCTACACTGTTGTGACATGTTAGTATGCTACACTGTTGTGACATGATAGTGGGCTACACTGTTGTGACATGATAGTGTGCTACACTGTTGTGACATGATAGTGGGCTACACTGTTGTGACATGACAGTGCTACACTGTTGTGACATGATAGTGTGCTACACTGTTGTGACATGTTAGTGTGCTACACTGTTGTGACATGATAGTGTGCTACACTGTTATGACATGTTAGTGTGCTACACTGTTTTGACATGATAGTGTGCTACACTGTTGTGACATGTTAGTGTGCTACACTGTTTTGACATGATAGTGTGCTTTACTGTTGTGACATGTTAGTGTGCTACACTGTTGTGACATGTTAGTGTGCTACACTGTTGTGACATGTTAGTATGCTATACTGTTGTGACATGATAGTGGGCTACACTGTTGTGACATGATAGTGTGCTACACTGTTGTGACATGATAGTGGGCTACACTGTTGTGACATGACAGTGCTACACTGTTGTGACATGATAGTGTGCTACACTGTTGTGACATGTTAGTGTGCTACACTGTTGTGACATGATAGTGTGCTACACTGTTATGACATGTTAGTGTGCTACACTGTTTTGACATGATAGTGTGCTACACTGTTGTGACATGTTAGTGTGCTACACTGTTTTGACATGATAGTGTGCTTTACTGTTGTGACATGTTAGTGTGCTACACTGTTGTGACATGTTAGTATGCTACACTGTTGTGACATGATAGTGGGCTACACTGTTGTGACATGATAGTGGGCTACACTGTTGTGACATGATAGTGAGCTACACTGTTGTGACATGATAGTGGGCTACACTGTTGTGACATGATAGTGTGCTACACTGTTGTGACATGATAGTGGGCTACACTGTTGTGACATGATAGTGTGCTACACTGTTGTGACATGATAGTGTGCTACACTGTTGTGACATGTTAGTGTGCTACATTGTTGTGACATGATAGTGTGCTACACTGTTGTGACATGGTGTGCTACACTGTTGTGACATGATAGTGGGCTACACTGTTGTGACATGATAGTGTGCTACACTGTTGTGACATGATAGTGTGCTACACTGTTGTGACATGATAGTGTGCTACACTGTTGTGACATGATAGTGTGCTACACTGTTGTGACATGATAGTGGGCTACACTGTTGTGACATGATAGTGGGCTACACTATTGTGACATGTTGCATCATAGACTATTGTGACATATTAGTGTCCTACACGGTTGTGACATGTTAGTGATGACACAGGTTGACATAGCCTGAAGTGAGTACCAGAAAATGTTCTGACAATATCACCCATCGAGCACCAACTGGTCTACACACATATGGAGTTAGCACCATACACCTGCTAGCCGCAGTGTATGGACAAGGGCCCTTTACTGTAATTGTTTATGGTATAGTTATTTACAGATTTGGGCAGATTATTTCCCATTATTGTGTGTGTTCATTTATACAGTGTGTGCTTTTATGTAACATATTAACATGGTGTTATTCCATTGTTGACACATAGTTATCCTCAACAAGTAAATGAGCCTGTCTGTGTGTTTGTACAGGCAGCTGGCCGTGTTGTATGGCAGCTGTAGTTCCCTGCCCGTTACCCTGGTGGATGATGTGTTGTCTGTGACTGATGGCGGGAGTCTCTCCATCTCTCAGTGTCTGAGATTGGCACAGTTGTATGCGGCACATTGCTCAGAAGGTATTATTTCTCTCTCTCTCTCTCTCTCTCTCTCTCTCTCTCTCTCTCTCTCTCTCTCTCTCTCTCTCTCTCTCTCTCTCTCTCTCTCTCTCTCTCCCCCCCCCCCTCCCCCTGTCTCTCTCCCCTTCCTGTCTGCCTGCCTGCATGTTTTGCCATCTTTTGGAACATCCATACCTTGTTTCTCCAAAGATAAGACTGAATCTTATATTAATGTTTCCTTAAAACATGCAAGAGGGCTTATTTTCAGGGGATGTCGAAAAATGATACACTTTCTCTCCATACAGTATATTAATATTTTCAGAATATGTTCACCCCCCAAAAAAAAACATTCAAGGTTTTCATTTGAAGCCTCCTCATATTAGTGACTTATATTTATTGCACGATTTTTCACTGTTTTATGACTCAGGATCTGTATAACTAACTCTACCAAGACGTAATTGTTTTCTAAAAGTAATACCTGGAGGAGCCAAGATTAAAACTGTCTGGGACAGACAGAACATCAGAATTAAATTCATAAGTATCGGTTACTGTTCTTAATAGACCTAGAAAAGAAGTCGAAATCAGAGGACACACTACACAGCAGAAAAGTTTAAAGCTGTGCACACTTTAAGATTCAAGACTCGCCTCCAAATGACAACAGCACATCAATGTGTGTAGGTGACAGGTTCGATTCCTGGCGTGCACGTAGTTCACAGTTTTGCTATACATTTTCTGATTCATACTTCTTTCTAATGTTTTCTATGAGTGCAAATCGTTACCTGTTATTTTGTTCTGAGAAAGAAACAATTAAACGGAAAAGAAGAAAACACACACATAAATAGAAGCCATTAACTTACTGAGCAGCACAAAACATATAACATGTTAAGTTTCTTATTCTTATACAGAGTGTATTTTTAATGACTGTGCAGTGTTTGAAAATATTGCCGGTCCAAGTTTTGTATTTACCTATTATGTTGCATGCACTTTACAGAGGGTGAATACAAAACTTGGAACGGCAATATTTTCAAACACTGTGTAGTCATTAAAAATACTCCCTGTATATACATACAGAGGTCAGCGTGGCCGAGTGGATAAGATCACTCACTATAAAAATCCAGTGTGCTGATGGCGAGGTAGCAGGTTCAATCCCTACACCAGACAGTTGGACTAAAATGTTGACCTATAGTCCTTGACTTGGGGACGTAAATTACAAGTATCTCTGAAATCAGAGTAGGTTTGCCTAATGGTGAGGGACACTGGTAATAGGAAAAGCTAGCCCACATGCTAAAATCTATTAGAGAGTTTTTATAACTGCATTTGCACAACCATTGAGGAATTACAGCTGTAAGGCCAATTGTTGAGTAGTGATTCGCCTATCAGTAAGAACAATTCCCTCAGCACATTTCAACATTTCTTTGTTGATGGCTGTGGCAGGATGTTCACAGCATGGCCGATCAAGCAGCTCCGTATCTCCACTTCCTGATTCTTTGATTCTCTGAACCCAGTGACTGACTACTCCTGTCGACTGCAAAACTTCCATACACATCACGCTCATGAATGTTCACAACAATTTCCTTCTCTGCAACGAGACATTCTGTCACAATTCGCTGCTTATAATGCAAGCTGCTAACATGCTCCATTTCAACGGTTTAGGACAGCCATATTATTTGGCCTGTTGGGTTGCAATTTGGTGCATACAATCGGCACATGCCATATTTGAAGTTCCTCTTCTTCTTTCGTTCGCCTGAAATATGTATATAACTGCAATGTTGTCTCTTGTATGAACCTAACAGTCTTTTTTAGTTCACTCAGCGGTCCATAGAGTTTATCTTCCCCTGTTGTCTCTCTAGGACAGAAGGTTCGCCTAGATATGTTGTAGTTTGGGCAGTCCTGGAGTATGTGCTCTGCTGTCTGCGATGCTAAACCACATGTGCACATGACTGAGTCACCAATCTTGAATTTTGTATACATGTGGTTGAAGTGTTCAACATTTTATGCTTCTATCTTCATTATTAGCTGAGAAAAACGATGTGGTGCATTACTTTCTGATTGCCCCTCATACTATGCAGTACAAAGTAATCAAGTTTATCTGTATGAAATGTAACCTGTACAATTTCCTGTGATTCAGCAGATAAATTGAAAACAGCTTTACAAGTGTGTCAGCGAACGTGTCTTCTCTGGGATGCATCAGTTCCACACGAGGTCAGACACCCCTCACTTTTAACTCTGCAGCTGTTTCATGTCTCCATTTCTGCCTGGTTTATTGTTTCTTGTTGTTTTATGAGTGTAATTGTGATTATGATGAGAATGGAATAAATCATGTCTGTGTATTTCATTATCATTATTATTGGTTTAAAACATGAACATTGAATGAGTTTTATTAAAAGTAACACACACAACCAAACGTTTCAATTCAAGACTTTATCAGCAATAGAAAACAGTATTGGCATAGAATAGTGGATATGTTGCTTCGATAATAAACAATTAATAATTGTATGAGTACAATTATTTTTAAGAGCATGCATCTTTCCTATTGCAATGTACGCCTGTGAGACCTGGACACTAAAAAAGCTGAACAGCGTATAAATGCCTTTGAATATAAATGTAATAGAGGGGTTCTAAGAATACCTTGGATAAAGAAAAGAATAAATGCATTCATACAAGATCTGAATATTAAGGAAGGTTGGCTACTAAAGACAATAGAAGAAATAAAAATGAAATATTTTGGTCACTTCAAACATTAAAATTTGGAGAGAACAATCACAGAGTGGTATATGCCCTGGAAGAGAGGAAGAGGAAGGCCAAAGAGAACGTGCGTCCAAGATGTGGCAGATGATCTCCAGATGAGTGTATCGGACGCGGGACATCTTGCTTATGACCAAGAAGTTTTCCGAAAGGTTGTTATGGGAGTTAAGTTCTGCAAGGGACATACTACTGAATGAGTTAGTGCAAAACAAAGTAAAGGGTCTTTTTCTATGTCATGGGGCATATTGGCTATATGATGCTAGCCCCCTTTTTTATAGAGCAATTGGCACTTGATGGGTCATATGGTCCATACCAAACTGGCTGCCTTTACTTTCCTGAACATTTAGAGGTTCCCTTGCCGAAGCCTGACAAAGACCACAAAAAAATTCAGGGATATCGAATTATAACCATGCAGAATACAATAGGCAAGCTGCTGGAGAAGGTAATTGCCAGGAAAATATCAAGCCAACTAGAGAGGCAAGGTGTTTTCCCACCTACCCTGGGTGGGTACCGTCCAAAAAGAGAAACCTGGACCAATGCAGCAGTCTTTGCCCATGATGTCTATGAAGGTTTCCACTCAGGCACTGAAACCGTTGCTGCAGCGATTGATCTTGAGGACGCATACAACAAAGTACCACTGGATTTTTTAATGTTTCAGCTTCTTGAACTAAACGTAAGTCCATTCCTCCTTAGTTGGATTGCTGCAGCCCTCTTCCAACGGAAAGTAGTTTTTAGATGTGGCAGTTGGACTTCGGAACCAACAACAATATATCCTGGCCTACCACAGGGATCACCATTATCTCCGGTACTGTTCAACGCCTACACAGTGAGAATCACCAGTGAGCAGATCACTGGACCTGGCAGGACATTGTCATATGCCGATGATGTTTTAGTGTATCGTCAGGGTAAGGATAGAGAGGAGGTTGCTGGGGAACTACAAACCGAACTCAATCGCATAAGTACTTGGTGTGATGAAGCTGGGGCAATGGTCAACCCAACAAAGGCAACAGTGACTTGGTTCTCGTTGAATAATCATATTGTCAACAATCCAACACCAACTGTAATGCTGTGTTCAGAGACGGTGGAAAGAACGCAGGCAATGAATTACCTGGGGATACGGTTTGATCGAAGCCTTGCTTATAATGTGCACATAGACCAGGTGATAACAAAGGCCAAGCGGGGTTTGGCAGTGATGCGGGTGATGGCGGCAGCGATGCGGGTGATGGCGGCAGCAAACTGTGAGCAGCGCCATCTATGTCTTCTGTACGAGGGGCTGGTCATGTCTGTTTTGGAGTATGCAATGGCAATCTTGACTCTCAGCCGTAAGCAGATAGAAAGGATGGAAAGGATACAGAATGAAGCTATGCGCATTATTCTTGGATGTACAAGAGATACAGCATGCAGAGCGATGCGCTACCTTCTTGATTTTCCAACCATTGAAGAGAGAATACAAGTTTGCAGGGCACGCGCCTACCTCAGAATTAACGCAAACACACAACATCCACTGCATAGTGAAATTAGGAAGGTGAAGGGCAGCAGGTTAAAAAGAGGACGGTCGTGGATGGGTCAAGCCGAAGACATTCTTCAACAGGTGTGTTCACTTGAGGACTTAGAACCTGGCGAGGAGTGGGTGCAAGTGCCAACAGACTTCTGCACATCCTTTTCAGTTTGCATCCAACTAGATAGAAAATGCAGACAAGAAAATCCGGCTGCTGTTGAGGCTGAAGTACAAGCGTTGATTTTCGAGAATTCGCTAGACAGTGACGCGGTCATCTACACAGATGGGTCGGTCGTCCGACATGTGAGAAGCTCATGGGCCTTTACAGCTCGGGCCGGAGGGAGAATTGTGAAGGAGGACTCTGGTGCTTTCACTGAAACCACAAGTAGCCTGACCATGGAAGTCATGGCAGTAAGTAAAGCAATAACATGGTTCGAGACACAGACATTCACCAGGGCTTGTTTCCTTAGCGACTCAATGAACATGATCAAGAGGATAGAGGAGGGGTCGATCCGAAGAGAATGGTTGCTGCCTCTGAAGCGGTCTTGGCTGGCAAAGATTAGTTTCATCTTCGTGCCAGGGCATGCGGGAGTACAAGGAAATGAGCGGGCTGACAAGCTCGCAGGTGAGGCTACTGTGGAGGGCGGACGTGCCATGGACCAGGCTGACATTCTGAATGCTCTACGTGATGTGAGACTTTTGCGAGAACCAAGTGATGACTGTGAATCTACAACAATGGCCAGACTGCTAGAGCAGCAAATTAAAAGAGGGGTGGCCAAACAAGAACACTACGCAGGAAGCCAAAGAAGATTGATAAACCAACACAGAAATGGCGTCGTTAGCCGCTACACGCTGCGGGATTTGCTGAGGAGGGGATCCGAGCACTTATGGACTGAATGGTTCGATGTGCAACGAGGATGATCTGTCGACTAACTAACTAACTAACTTCCTAATTATGTAAGTAATTATAATAATAATGATTGTCAACCTAGCCAAGGAAAGTAATTATATGGGAAGATCAGATGGTGAGGAATTGAGCTAGTCACTTCACCTCAAGGCATTTAGTGTATAGGAAGGCCTTTGCACAGCACACTTTACCCACAACTTATGTCATGAGAATACCATTTTGTTTTTTGAACCAATAACTTTCATTTGTCATAGATATTTTATTTTCAATACTGTGTGCAGAGATCATTATAGGAATTAATGTGTTTCAGAAGAAGGGTAAAGTGGCTATAGGAAAAGTGTCCAGTTGTTCTTTTTTTAAATCTAGCATGCATCTCCAAATAATTTAGTTATTGAAACATTCTTTAATTATTGCTGATTGCAGCTTTACACAGTAAACTGATATTCTAAGTTTCTATAAAACAGTTTTACCTTGTGGTGTCACATTAAGAAAATGCAGCTGGTGAGAGCTTTGGTGTGTGCTGTTTCTATGTTGGTTTTCAGTGTCCAATATTCCATCAATGCATTGTTTGTGGAGGTGACCTCTTGTTCTGTTTCCATGCTGTCTAAGTGCTAAATCTAGGCACACAGTGGGTAAAATTGTAGCTGCGATTGTATATACAAATAAGAGAAGATTTGTGACAAGAAAAGAAAACCAACAAACAAGTATGACAAAAACTATGACTGATGAAAACATGGTTGAATGAGATCAAGTCCAGACTATTAAATAATCTCCCCCAAATAAAGAGGTAAAGCTCATAGTTGAAGAAAGTACTGATATGGAGAGTGGAGAGGAATTGTGCAAGAGGAAGACAACATTTGTGGATAGACAACAAGAAGAGAGGACTAGAAGAAACCTGAATGAGTGCACCTTGAAACGTGGAATATAGGGTGTTGGTGACTCATTACCGCCGAGCTTCAGTATGAAGATGACACTGAATGCTAAGTCCATAATAGAGTGCATGGGAATCGCAATATATGAAGCCTATAAGCAGACACTCCCACTGTTTATGCCTCTCCTGGACACCACAAGGTACGAGAGGAACATGAGATGATGACTGAATGTTGATGACAACCTGTGTGTTGTCTCTTTTGATCCCAGTCTCTTTACAGGTAAAGATAGTCCAATAGCAAATACTGCCTTTTTTTTTAAATTTTGGGTGTCGTTCGCTCGCTGTGAACTCAAGCTAGTACATACACACTACTTCTAGTAGTGCTGGACTGAATTTTGTGTGAGGGTTAGCTTTCTGTATTAACAGTGTCCCTCGCCATCAGGTGAATCCACTCCGACTTCAGAGATACTTGTAATTTATGTCCCCAGGTCAAGGACGAGAGGTCAACATTTTAATCCAACTGTCCGGTGTAGGGGTTGAACCCCTTATCTTGGCATCAGCACACCGGATGTTTAAGAACAAATGTTCTTATTCATTCAGCCATGCTGACCTCCTCACTGCCACATTAGCCTGCAAACCAACCTGGAAATTTACAAAACAGTCGTATTATCCACACTGTTGTGTGCTTGTGAAACCTGAACTATTTACCAGCGACACACTAGGAAATTAAACCACTTCCGCACAGACTGCCTTAGGAAGTTATTGAAGATTAAATGGCAAGACAAGATTCCAGACACTGAAGTCTTAGGAAGAGCATCCATGCCCAGTATCCACACTCTACTAATGAAGAATCAAATTCGCTGGGCTGGTCGCTTGATTCGCATGCAAGATCACAGGCTCTCTAAACATATTTTTTACGGTGAGCGTGAGCTGTGCTGTGGTAAACGCTCCCAAGGCGGCCAGTGGACATTGAATATTTCACTAAAAGCTTTTAGAATTTTAGAATTCATCACGACACTTGGGAGACTGCTTCCAAAGACAGAAATTTATGGTGTACATCATTACGCAAGGGTGTAGTCACTTGTGAAGCAAACAGGACTGCAAGAGCTGTGAAAAAAACGACAGGATAAAAAACCACAGCAGGAGATCCTCCCCCTGAAACGTCAAGCATTCTTTGCCTATAATGTTAAAGATCATTTCGAGCCAAAATAGGCTTTACTAGCTACCTTAGAACTCATGGCTCCATACTTTCAACCCCACTGGATGAAATGAATAGTCATCATCATTCTTGATGGACAACTACCACTGCCATTGGGGGTGTGAAGTTGTAGACCTTCTCATATTCTAGGTCTTTACATGAGGTAGGGTAGTCTGTTCCCTTCTTCATCACCTTCCCTTCCCAGACACTTTCCGATACTCATTTTTTATGACCAGAGCTGTGCTGCGTCTGCTGGGAATTGAAACCGCACCACTGTCTTGGCAAGTAAGCGCACCAACCACAATCAAACCATGGCTCCTGATCTTATTTAATGGAGATAATTTCACAGTTGAGGTCAGCATGGCCGAATGGATAAGAATGCACATTCTTAAACATCTGGTTTGCTGATGCAGAGGTAAGGGGTTCAACCCCTACTGAGTTGGACTAAAATATTGACTTCTCGTCCTTGACTTGTGGATGTACATAACGAGTACCTCTGAAGTCGGAGTGGGTTGGCTTGATGGCCAGGGACACTGGTAATAAGAAAAGCTAATCCACACACAAAATTCAGTCACGTGCTCCTAGAAGTCGTGTGAATGGACTACACTTGAGTTCAAAGCAAGCAAACACCCCAAACAAAACATTCACACTCAAAACATAATTAATTCACATGGCTAACTAGATATGTAATGTTAATAAGGAAGGATTGAACCAGCATTGAAACCACATTGTTTGTTCCTCTGTGCTGTAGGGCAGCCTCATCAGCCCAGCCACTGATACACTTGATCTGGGCCACTTTCATGAAGGTGCCACTTCTTCTGGATTAATGAAAACACAGCCAGATGTTACAGAAGCTTTGTTTGCTGTGCTTGGTGATGGTGGGTGTTGGTGTGTTACTGTGTGAAGTTTCTGTATTGCTGGGTGGCGTTTGTGCTTTACTGTGTGATGTTTGTGCTTTACTGTGTGATGTTTGTGCTTTACTGTGTGATGTTTGTACATTGCGGTGTGTTTGGAAGTGCATTACTGTGTGGTGTTTGTGCTTTACTGTGTGATGTTTGTGCTTTACTGTGTGATGTTTGTACATTGCGGTGTGTTTGGAAGTGCATTACTGTGTGATATTTGTCCATTATTGTGTGGTGTTTGTACATCACTGTGTGTTTGGAAGTGCATTACTGTGTGATGTATGTGCTTTACTGTGTGATGTTTGTACATTGCGGTGTGTTTGGAAGTGCATTACTGTGTGATGTTTGTCCATTACTGTGCGATGTTTGTACATCGCTGTGTGTTTGGAAGTGCATTACTGTGTGATGTATGTGCTTTACTGTGATCTTTGTACATTGCTGTGTGTTTGGAAGTGCATTACTGTGTGATGTTTGTACATTGCTGTGAGTTTGGAAGTGCATTACTGTGTGATGTTTGTGCTTTACTGTGTGATGTTTGTCCATTACTGTGTGATGTTTGTACATTGCTGTGTGTTTGGAAGTTCATTACTGTGTGATGTTTGTACATTGCTGTGTGATGTTTGTACATCACTGTGTGTTTGGAAGTGCATTACTGTGTGATGTTTGTGCTTTACTGTGATGTTTGTACATTGCTGTGTGTTTGGAAGTGCATTATTGTGTGATGTTTGTGCTTTACTGTGTGGTGTTTGTGCTTTACTGTGTGATGTTTGTACATCACTGTGTGTTTGGAAGTACATTAATGTATGATGTTTGTGCTTTACAGTGTGATGTTTGTACATCACTGTGTGTTTGGAAGTGCATTACTGTGTGATGTTTGTGCTTTACTGTGTGATGTTTGTCCTTTACTGTGTGATGTTTGTCCTTTACTGTGTGATGTTTGTACATTGCTGTGTGTTTGGAAGTGCATTACTGTGTGATTTTTGTGCTTTACTGTGTTGATGTTTGTACATCGCTGTGTATTTGGATGTGCATTACTGTGTGATGTTTGTCCATTACTGTGTGATGTTTGTCCATTACTGTGTGATGTTTGTACATCGCTGTGTGTTTGGAAGTGCATTACTGGTGATGTTTGTGCTTTACTGTGTGATGTTTGTCCATTACTGTGTGATGTTTGTGCATTGCTGTGTGTTGGAAGTGCATTACTTTGTAATGTTTTTGTATTGCTGTTTGATGTTTGTGTATTGCTATGTGTTTGGAAGTTCATTGCTGCATAATGCTTCTGTATTACTGTGGGATGTTTGTGCATTGCTGTATGGTGTTTCTGCATTGCTATATGACGTTTATACATTGCTGTGTGGTATATCTGTATTGTTCTGTGATTAAATAAAAAATGTTCTGTGATATTTGTGCTTGATTGTTAGTCTGCAAGTTAATGTAGGAATTGAAGATGCTGGTGGTGAGTAGTACAAACTCAGTAACAAGTCTTCCGAGTCCATTTCTTGTTAGTGTGATGTTCATCGCTACTATAGCAGTTTCACCGCCCAACAAGTGCATAGCTGCTTTCTGAGTTGATGGAGAAAAAGGTGATTATGTAACCGAGTAGCCCCTGGTAAAGAGGATACTGGCGGGAGAAGAATATTAGTAAGAACTGAAAGATAGGAAATGAGCGTACCTGCTTATTTGGGCACGAAAGAGCACCAAAAAGCAATTACGTAGAGTAATTGGGGAAATGATGAAAGATTGTCAACAACAACAATGTGGTTGTTGACAAGGACAGTTGTGACCAAGTCTCCATTGAAGAAGGACGCGTTGTTTAGAAGCTGATCCGTACTGGGTGACATCGAGAAGAAGAAGTTAAATATCATATATAATATAACATCAATGAGAAGAGGTTTTATGACGTGAGGATGCTATTTTTGAATATAATTCCAATTGTTCTTCATGATCTCATTGCTTGTTTTGGAGCGTGAAATAAATGCTGGAAACGTCCAAGATGGAAGTTGTTATGTTCTTCCAATGTTGAGTTCGCAGTAAGTTTACAGGGTTACGGATTACCACCTGAAGGCCAATATCACACACACAATGCTGAAGAAATACTTGTCGTGAACGAATCACGGCGTTACCACTCTTACGAGCAACCGGTCATAACATCAAGAAGATATAGTTGAAACACGAGAGTTACCCTGAAAGGAGCCACTATAGGCTAACTGGTGGAATGCTTGCGGGCGTGTCATGGCACTGTTAAAATTAGTAATGGAGCAAGTAACCTCACCTCATAATGCTATTATCAAGTATATTTTAAATGTACGTAATTCAACCACACACACACCAGCAGTGTTTATAATGGTGTTTTTGACTGTTATCATCATCACTTGCCGTATCAATAAGCTGTCGTGTTTTGCCATCTCACATGATAACCAGAGTCCTGTATCAGGTTTGTTTTTTGCGTGTTTTAAGATAAAGAACTCAATGTTTTGTCCAGCGAATAATTGTATGGCGGGATGTTTGCTATAGATTGAGTTAATGCTTAAAGACAAGCGAGCTAGCTTTCTTTTATTTAGGAGCTGTGATGGTGATGTGGTTAGCATGTTTGCCTTTTGGTCCAGTAGACATTTGTTTCATAGGAACTTAATTGGTACAGAAAGTGTTCTGGGAAATAAAGGCGACCACCATTATATTGACCATATCACGAAGATTTTGCTAAGAATTATCATGCAAAGAGTTAGGAGGAAAATACAACCTGAAATAGGAGAAGAACAATGTGGGTTTGTGGAAGGCAAGGGTACAGTAAATGCTGTGTATATACTGAGAAACATAATCGAACGTTCTATAGAAGTAAACAAAGATCTACACCTTTGCTTTATTGACTACACAAAGGCTTTTGATAAAGTGAGACATGTCAACATGATAAGGATGCTTGAAGATCTACAAATTGATGGAAAAGATCTTAGACTTGTAAAAAACATATATTGGAAACAACAAGCTGCCATAAGAGTTGATAATGAAGTAAGCCAATATCAGCCTATTAAAAGGGGTGTGAGACAGGGATGTGTAATGTCTCCAGATCTGTTTTCCCTGTACAGTGAAAGTATTTTCAGAAATATTGAAGATATGGAAGGAATCAACATTGGGGGACGATGCATCAATAACATTAGATATGCAGATGATACAGTCTTGATTGCAGACAATGAACAGGACCTGCAAAATTTAGTAGATGCGATTGTTACACACAGTGAACAACTAGGGTTAGAATTAAATTGTAAAAAGACACAGATTATGGTCGTCACTAGGAAGGACGAAATACCACAATGTAATATACAAGTAAATGGGAATATTCTTCAACAAGTGAGCAGGTACAATTATCTCGGAACAGTAATAACATCTGATGGGAGATGCCTTGAAGAGATTAGAACAAGAATCGCCATGGCAAAAGTAGCCTTTAGCAAGATGAAAAACATATTGACCAATAAAAAGATGTCAATTGAAACGAGAAAAAGAGTGTTGAGATGCTACATTGAACCTGTACTTTTGTATGGATGTGAAGCGTGGACAATGAGCAGTCAGGCTGAAAAACATCTGATGGCTGTAGAGATGTGGTTTCTGAGGAAAATGCAAAGAATACCATGGACAGCCAGAAAGACCAATGAACAAGTCCTTCAAGAAACAAATGAAGATCGTAAATTGATTAGAGAAATTAGACGTAGACAGTCAAAATTTTTTGGGCATGTTATGAGAAGAAATGGATTGGAGAATTTGGTGACAACTGGTAAGATCGAGGGGAACAGACCAAGGGGAAGACCTAGAAGCAAGTACCTGGATGGCTTGGCCTTGTGGCATGGTCGAGACAGAAACACGGAGCTGATCCACGACTCTGGTGATTGGGTGAGATGGCAGAACATGACCGCCCACGCTTACCGGCATGGCACATGATGGATGGATGGATCACCCCTAGAGTGCTCATTGGTGTATACAAATATTGGGCTAGAAACACATACCCAATACGCCTCTAGAGGTGGGAAAGGGTCCTTATATATTTTTTAAAATTTTACTTTTGGTTCATATTCAACCCTGGCTTTACTGGTAAAATAATTGCCTGTGCCATGACTAAAAGTTGTCACAAATCTTCTCTTGCTGTCTTTCTCTGTTAGTAAGTCGTGTAGTATTGATTTATGCATATTTCCCTTGCCTTTATAATGAATATCTTTTATATTGTTGTTGTTGATTAGCCTCAAGTGATGTATGTATGAAATAATGTATGAAAG
Source organism: Cepaea hortensis (assembly GCA_963921405.1). Lineage (NCBI taxonomy): Eukaryota > Metazoa > Mollusca > Gastropoda > Stylommatophora > Helicidae > Cepaea > Cepaea hortensis. The sequence goes on from OY992891.1 coordinate 60,340,928, forward strand.
AGAGTGATTGAAGGGCAAAATGTTAGACGGGCCTGCGTGCCCAATTCTTAACCTGTGGAAAATAACCAATGTTTGTTCTGTCGTTTGTTCGTTCTCTTTCTACAAATCTTTACAGTTGTCATAACATGTTCCAGTTTTTCTCTTCTCACAATGTGGTCAAAAAGAAGGACTGTTACCTTTGTTTGAATGAGAGTGAATTTTTCTGAATGTATGTTGCCTTGCAGATCAGCCCCTGGAAGACATTCTCCAGCATTTGGAAGATCTCACGGGTGAACTGCGGAAAGCTGAGCGGCTTCAGTTGGCCCTGCGTGTGCTGATGCTGTTGTCGACTCGCGTTGAGGCTGTGACCACTTTTTTACCCTCAGATGATAAACAGGTTTAGCACTGGTTCCTCATGTCTGCATGCTGACTGTCCTGATCGAATTTACTAGCTCTGTTTCACTGACTTCAGTCCTGTCAATTCTACATTTTAATTATTTTGTTGATTACAGTTTAATTAATTTGTTGCTGTTTTATACACACACACATGCACATACACACATATACACACTGTGACGAAACGCGTTTATCTGTCTTGGGTCGTCAAGATCCCGCACTATTTTGGCGCGTCATCGGGGGCTTTCCCAGCTAAAAATAGACTGAGGGAAGCCGATGGAGGACTTATTATCTAGAATCTTCTCGAAACACCGGAATTCGAGTAACCCGTGATGTTGGGTATCGCTCTAAATTCCCGTGCAGAGAGATCTAGAAACTCTAGGCGGGGAATGACGTTTTCCCGAGAAAGTATCTTTTCTCAAGAAGCACTCGCTTCTAGTGCGCATTGAGTTGGCACGAAGCGGGAAATTGGCTAAACCAGTCATTCACTTACTTTTGTTCGAAGAGAACAGACGCAGGCCTGATGTGAGCCATTTTTGTGTTGCGTCTCACCTCAACCATGATTCGGCTGACTGTTATGGAAAGGAAGCTGAGAAGCCCTTGAACAGTTCGGAAGCTGACTGGAGAGCTGGTTTCACCATTCAGGTAGATATTTGTTTAAATCATTTAACTTTGTACGTGTGTTCCACACGCCATTGTTCTAACCTCATTACCTATGCGGATGTCCTTGCATACTAATTAGCAAACCGATCGATAACGCAGTTGACGGCGAATCGTGTTTGTTTACCGTGTGCTCGCGAATCAGCTGTTAGGAACGCCGTATTGTGATGTGGGCGATTTGGGTTCCAAATATATGTACCATATTTTGCCAATCGTTGCATCTATTAGGTTGCTGTGTTAGAATAAAACCTAGTACTTGTGCCGGATGGAAACTTAGATTATGTCAGTCAGTTGCTGAAGCCAGAAGAACGGTTAGAAAACCAGGTAAGTTGGTAGGTGGAGATTCAGACAAAATTGTGCTTAGTTACTAAGTAAAGGAAGAACTTAGTTCTGTGCCACCAGGAATGATGTAACTATTGTGTAAGAACTTAATAGTGAATTCATTGTGTGGAACAGCGGATTTCTGTGGACAGGTAAGTTGCTTTGGTGCTATATCTATATATATATATGATGTGACATTGTGTATATATATTAGGTCGTGGCATGGGATACTTCCTGGGGTAATTCCGAACGCCGAATAGATCGACGCGAGATAATACTGCGTGCCGTCGCGATATAAATATGCGTTCTGAAATCTTGTCTGAGCTATCCTGTTTCTTTCATACTGGCGCTAGTGCGAGTGAATGCTAAGGTGCTGGAAGTATGGAAGGATGCAAGGAGGCTGTAAGAGACTGGGGAAATATAGGATATGGGGGATGTGAAAGCAAGTTATGAAAGTATGTGTTGGTAGACCAAGCCAACAATGAAGTTCAGTCCATGCCAAGGCTAAACCACTTGGGAGGACAGAACTGGAACAGTACCCTTGGAACATGTGGGGAACATGTATTCTCAAGAAGGCTTCTTGACTCTAAGGCAGAGTCTGATAAGAAGAGTTTGCTGTGGCGGGGGCAGGTGGTCCCACCAGCAAACAGGCTTGTGTACATATTGGATGTGATCATGTACTATTCCTATATCCCGAGGGATGGTGTATTGATCAAGATTATGTTTCTTAATGTACATTGATGATGTTAGGAACGAGTCTAGGGACTCTTTACCTATTTGTTTAGTTCGATTAAAGTAGAACCATAACAGCCTTGTATCACTACTGACGTTAGCGACGACTAGTAGATGATTAGGGATAGGTGAGACCTATGAGCAGACTCGTCATTCTGATTTCTTGCTCGGTTTGACGGGCTGTTCTGTGAGGCCAGCTGACATTTGTGAACCCATGCTTTGATACTCTCCATATAGAGATAATGCTTTGGTTATATGAATAACTAACTAGCATGACTGAGGGTTGAGTAGTTATTGGTAGGATGCATGTGGACTAATGTTTGGGCCAGTATACTCTCACCGGTCGCTCTTCCTTTTCAGGAGTTTGCCTGTTGAGGAACCAGTCAACTATAATTGTTGTTGGCAGGAAACCACTTCGTGTGACAGAGCAAAGGGTTCAGTTCTTTACTTATCACGCCAGACTCAACCACCCCAGGTACCCAATGTGATTCACCATGAGTGAAGGTTGCCTCAAGACATACCACCACCCTGAAGGTGCACGTGTGGGAAGTGATGGTTTGTGATCGTTTGATAATAGAAGACACTCTGTTTCTACTAGGAACATTTCAGCATTTTGAGTAATCATGCTCAACGACAGGGAACACCGGTCCGTCTAGTTTGACGGGGGTTCTGCCTAAACGCAGAAGTAACTGATCTTCAGACACTTGAATGGTTCTTTGGACAGCTCTATGGGCAGGTCTTGAGAAGAACTACACCAGTTATTGACTTGGGGCAGGTGTAAACCGGTGGAAGGGACTATGGATTATAGTCCAACCTGAATTGTTTCCGTGAAAGAGATGTCTGATTCTATGAATGTACTGTCTCAGTATGAAGATATAAACTGTGTTCGAGTAGGACTCAGTAACATTTTTCAGTAGCCATATCTGATCCTACAAACAGTGTGACTGTAAGGGACCATTGAATTGGTCAGTGACATTTGTGCATTCCTGTTCCGGTGATGTGATGAAGGGACCATTGAATTGGTCATTGACATTTGTTCATTCATGTTCCGGTGATGTGATGAAGGGACCATTGAATTGGTCTATGCCATATCGGTTCTGCAGTGGGACTGTGCTATGAATGACAGACCATTCGATTGGTCAGTGACTATTTAGTTCATCGAAGTAACCAATACTTGGAGCCAAGTCCAGGAAGATTGTTTCCAACCCGGTAGTGTTCGAGAACTGTATTACCAGTGACTCCGTGGGAGTGATATAGATGCAGTTGGTCCAGTGAAGTGTGATCCAGCAGTGACTCTATTGTTGTGGTTCCACGTTCGGGAGACGGAGTGGTCTCCCAGGTTCTAGTCATCTCACTGGAAGGAAGCCGGGTGAGTGGCGGACCGACTGGACGGGACATCTGCATCCAATCTACTTCTCAACTCGATGAAGACACCTACATCTCGAATTCTGTCTCTACTCTATCTTCTATTTGTGTAAATAGATTCTTCTATCAGGATGTTCATTTCAGTTCTATATTCTCAAGGGTAGAATAAACTTTATGTAAGTTGACTTGCTCTTTGTATAATGATTGAGTGTGGTCTCGGACGATGCCTAAGTGTTCATTGTTCCACAGGTGTAGGTAGTTAGTGGGGGTCTAGAATCTGGAGGGGCTTGTAGACGTAATTAACTAATATGAGATCAACCACAGAGTAAAAATGTGTATCTGCTCGTCCAACCCCTGGGGCTAGAATACACGGGAGTGCCAGAGACACCTCGGGTGTGGTTCACTCTCACTACCCAAGGTGAACCCGAAACACTCCGTTACAGAGTGGGGGCTCGTCCGGGATTATTCCAAGATCTTTGTGTGTTGTAGACCTCTCACATAGGGATAGGGACTTAGTCTTTGTCCTCTACTTCAGTCTACAGAAGATTCTACTACTTCTACCTATCTCCTAACTGTCTGACGGACATTTGTGTTGTGGTGATTAGTTAGTACTATTGATTATTGATTTATTGTATTGCTTCACCCACACATACTTGAGTACCCACCTATCATAGTCAACATGTCTACCCAAGAGTTAGACTTGGACAAAGTTCAGGAAACTGGACGTAAGTCTGGTCTTGAAGGAGATGCTTTGAAATCCTATGTCCAAGAGGTGGAAAGAAATTTTCGCCAAGAGGAAAGAGAGAGGAGGAGAGCAGAAAGAGAACTGGAAGCCAGTAGAGTGGCTCTTGAGGAAAAGAGGATAGCGGCTGATACTGAAATGAAACGGCTTGAGTTGGAAGCCGAGAAAGAAAAACGTGACCATGAGTATCGAATGAAGCTACTTGAGGCACAAGTGCCTGATACAGGTGTAACTGAGGGAGCTATGGGAGGAGGTGTACCTCCTGGCTCAGAGTCAACCAGTAGACGTGACTACCAGGCTATGAAATGGCCTTTACAGCCGTTCGAACCCGAGAAGGAACGGATAGACCAATACTTAGAGAAGTATGAAGCCATGTCTATTGCAATGGGTCTAGACAAACAGAAATGGTGTTTGAAACTCTCCCAGGGACTCCGTGCCGAAGGTTATGAAGTGTATGCACGCTTACCACCGGGTTTACAGAATGATTACCCGGCATTGAAAGCGGCTCTCTTGAAGAGATTCGAGATCACAGCGCACTCATACCGAAGGAAGTTTCGAACTGCGAAGCGAGAACCTGGTGAACTGTTTTCAGCATACAGTGTGAGATTGAACTCATACCATCTTAAATGGATGGCCTTGGCCGGATTTAATGAGGAGTATGAAAGTTTGCGTGAGTTGATGGTTGTAGATCAGATGCGAATGCAAATGTCTAAACCCTTGCGAAACTTCTTAGGTGAGAATGGGGCTGAGAGATTGGATCTAGTCACCAGGTTAGCCGAAAGATACGTTGAAGTCTATGGCGAGACTGGGGACACCAGTCCAACAGATCCGAGATCGAAAGATCCGGATCAAGGTAAGTCAAAGAAGTCAAAGAAGACCAAAGGTTCTGATGAACCAAAGAAACAGGTAAACTCTTTAGAGAAGATCTCTAACGTCAACCAAGGTAAGAATAGCCCACCTAGTTCTCCAAAGAGGAAGTGGAGTGAACGATGGTGCAAATTCTGCAAGTCCAGCACTCACAATACGAGTGAGTGTAAGAATAAGCCCAAGGACTTTCACTTTGCTTGTCTTGCAGAGGTTAGGGATAGATCTTGCAAGGAAGTGAAGTCGGTTGATGGGAATGGAGAAACTAGACGACCTCCAGTGGTTGAGAGAGTAGAAGTGAATGGGCGACAGGTGTTGTGCCTCTACGACACAGGATTGCAATTTTCAGCTGTAATTGCATCCCACCTGACAGGCCCAGAGCAACTCACCGGGGAGATGACGGAGATACAGCCAGCCAGTAGGAGTGCTGTGGCGTTACGTTGCCCGATTGCCAATGTGGAGATTCGGAGCAAGTACGTTACTGGACGCATTCAGGCGGCAGTCGTACCGGATCCTCTCTATCCCCTAATTCTTGGCCGGAAGTACGTGTTTCTGGGCGAACCAGAACACCCTAGCCTCCATAAGTCTAGGCAGGTCAGAGATACAGAGGAAGAGGGTCTCGAAAAGGTAAGTCTCCGAAATACTCACCCGGATAGAAGGAGTAATGCTCGGAGCAAGGATGCGACAGAGTGTCCTTGTTCGGAACGGTTGCCCAACAAGGAAAACCCGTTAACTCCTGGTAAGTTCAACTCTGATAACCAGTCACCGTTAATTCAGACTGGAACAGAGAAAAGGCAGAGGGAACGTAAGTTGGTTCCTGAGAGCTTCAGAGTTAATCTGCTGCGAACGGTACATGTCAGGTCCCCAACCGGACATCTGACTGTAGGGACAACCAGTAAATGTCTATCCCGGTACTATTGGTGGCCGGCAATGACAGGCGACGTGCGCAGGTATATTAGGTCTTGTCCGGAGTGCCGTAAATGCACACCTGAGAAACGGACGAAGACGAAGATATCCTTAGAGGTTGGAGACCGAGTTCTTGTACTCCTCCCAATCGAGGGGAACGAATTCGAAATCGGGTGGCAGGGCCCATTCCTAGTGGATAAAGTGGGGCTCCACAAGCACTATGGAGTGGTGATCCTGGGGAAGTCTACTACTTTCCATTCCAGTCTCCTCATGCGCTATGAGGGCAAGCCCGATGATAAGTCCACCAGCCCAAGGGCGCAGAGATTCGCTGAAAGAACGGTTCGGGGTTCAGGTCAGGTAGCGGAAAGCCTGTCACACCATAGGCAGTCCTATATGTATGTGCAGGTACCTTCTTCGGTTCAGCCCGGTGCTCGGGGGAACATGACCGGCCAAAGGAACACCCGCAGTGCTAGCTACACTGAGAACCGTGGTCGGAAGAGGTGGGTTGTGTCAGAACGGACACAGACCCTTGGTCCCTCAATCCGACCGACTGCAGTCCAGCTGGGTCCTCGAAAGGGGAAGCTGGAGTTGCAGAAGTCCAGTAAACTCTGGCAGGAACGATCGTTAAATCAGATCGAGACGGGAGCTCTGGTCCGCAGGACACTGCGAGATGCCCGATCGCAGTAGCGGAGTAGGCGTTGATCACCCGTGATACTGAATAGCTTGTCACCCCACCGAATGTGGTAAAAGTATTCTATACAATATTGACGGGTTAGACTTCCTCACCCGCCATCCGGTCTCTAAGAAAGAAGAACGAACGACATAGACAGCTTCTGCGTAGAAGTGGAACGACGGGGTCGATCCTCTTAAAGTGGGGGCCTATGTGACGAAACGCGTTTATCTGTCTTGGGTCGTCAAGATCCCGCACTATTTTGGCGCGTCATCGGGGGCTTTCCCAGCTAAAAATAGACTGAGGGAAGCCGATGGAGGACTTATTATCTAGAATCTTCTCGAAACACCGGAATTCGAGTAACCCGTGATGTTGGGTATCGCTCTAAATTCCCGTGCAGAGAGATCTAGAAACTCTAGGCGGGGAATGACGTTTTCCCGAGAAAGTATCTTTTCTCAAGAAGCACTCGCTTCTAGTGCGCATTGAGTTGGCACGAAGCGGGAAATTGGCTAAACCAGTCATTCACTTACTTTTGTTCGAAGAGAACAGACGCAGGCCTGATGTGAGCCATTTTTGTGTTGCGTCTCACCTCAACCATGATTCGGCTGACTGTTATGGAAAGGAAGCTGAGAAGCCCTTGAACAGTTCGGAAGCTGACTGGAGAGCTGGTTTCACCATTCAGGTAGATATTTGTTTAAATCATTTAACTTTGTACGTGTGTTCCACACGCCATTGTTCTAACCTCATTACCTATGCGGATGTCCTTGCATACTAATTAGCAAACCGATCGATAACGCAGTTGACGGCGAATCGTGTTTGTTTACCGTGTGCTCGCGAATCAGCTGTTAGGAACGCCGTATTGTGATGTGGGCGATTTGGGTTCCAAATATATGTACCATATTTTGCCAATCGTTGCATCTATTAGGTTGCTGTGTTAGAATAAAACCTAGTACTTGTGCCGGATGGAAACTTAGATTATGTCAGTCAGTTGCTGAAGCCAGAAGAACGGTTAGAAAACCAGGTAAGTTGGTAGGTGGAGATTCAGACAAAATTGTGCTTAGTTACTAAGTAAAGGAAGAACTTAGTTCTGTGCCACCAGGAATGATGTAACTATTGTGTAAGAACTTAATAGTGAATTCATTGTGTGGAACAGCGGATTTCTGTGGACAGGTAAGTTGCTTTGGTGCTATATCTATATATATATATGATGTGACATTGTGTATATATATTAGGTCGTGGCATGGGATACTTCCTGGGGTAATTCCGAACGCCGAATAGATCGACGCGAGATAATACTGCGTGCCGTCGCGATATAAATATGCGTTCTGAAATCTTGTCTGAGCTATCCTGTTTCTTTCATACTGGCGCTAGTGCGAGTGAATGCTAAGGTGCTGGAAGTATGGAAGGATGCAAGGAGGCTGTAAGAGACTGGGGAAATATAGGATATGGGGGATGTGAAAGCAAGTTATGAAAGTATGTGTTGGTAGACCAAGCCAACAATGAAGTTCAGTCCATGCCAAGGCTAAACCACTTGGGAGGACAGAACTGGAACAGTACCCTTGGAACATGTGGGGAACATGTATTCTCAAGAAGGCTTCTTGACTCTAAGGCAGAGTCTGATAAGAAGAGTTTGCTGTGGCGGGGGCAGGTGGTCCCACCAGCAAACAGGCTTGTGTACATATTGGATGTGATCATGTACTATTCCTATATCCCGAGGGATGGTGTATTGATCAAGATTATGTTTCTTAATGTACATTGATGATGTTAGGAACGAGTCTAGGGACTCTTTACCTATTTGTTTAGTTCGATTAAAGTAGAACCATAACAGCCTTGTATCACTACTGACGTTAGCGACGACTAGTAGATGATTAGGGATAGGTGAGACCTATGAGCAGACTCGTCATTCTGATTTCTTGCTCGGTTTGACGGGCTGTTCTGTGAGGCCAGCTGACATTTGTGAACCCATGCTTTGATACTCTCCATATAGAGATAATGCTTTGGTTATATGAATAACTAACTAGCATGACTGAGGGTTGAGTAGTTATTGGTAGGATGCATGTGGACTAATGTTTGGGCCAGTATACTCTCACCGGTCGCTCTTCCTTTTCAGGAGTTTGCCTGTTGAGGAACCAGTCAACTATAATTGTTGTTGGCAGGAAACCACTTCGTGTGACAGAGCGAAGGGTTCAGTTCTTTACTTATCACGCCAGACTCAACCACCCCAGGTACCCAATGTGATTCACCATGAGTGAAGGTTGCCTCAAGACATACCACCACCCTGAAGGTGCACGTGTGGGAAGTGATGGTTTGTGATCGTTTGATAATAGAAGACACTCTGTTTCTACTAGGAACATTTCAGCATTTTGAGTAATCATGCTCAACGACAGGGAACACCGGTCCGTCTAGTTTGACGGGGGTTCTGCCTAAACGCAGAAGTAACTGATCTTCAGACACTTGAATGGTTCTTTGGACAGCTCTATGGGCAGGTCTTGAGAAGAACTACACCAGTTATTGACTTGGGGCAGGTGTAAACCGGTGGAAGGGACTATGGATTATAGTCCAACCTGAATTGTTTCCGTGAAAGAGATGTCTGATTCTATGAATGTACTGTCTCAGTATGAAGATATAAACTGTGTTCGAGTAGGACTCAGTAACATTTTTCAGTAGCCATATCTGATCCTACAAACAGTGTGACTGTAAGGGACCATTGAATTGGTCAGTGACATTTGTGCATTCCTGTTCCGGTGATGTGATGAAGGGACCATTGAATTGGTCATTGACATTTGTTCATTCATGTTCCGGTGATGTGATGAAGGGACCATTGAATTGGTCTATGCCATATCGGTTCTGCAGTGGGACTGTGCTATGAATGACAGACCATTCGATTGGTCAGTGACTATTTAGTTCATCGAAGTAACCAATACTTGGAGCCAAGTCCAGGAAGATTGTTTCCAACCCGGTAGTGTTCGAGAACTGTATTACCAGTGACTCCGTGGGAGTGATATAGATGCAGTTGGTCCAGTGAAGTGTGATCCAGCAGTGACTCTATTGTTGTGGTTCCACGTTCGGGAGACGGAGTGGTCTCCCAGGTTCTAGTCATCTCACTGGAAGGAAGCCGGGTGAGTGGCGGACCGACTGGACGGGACATCTGCATCCAATCTACTTCTCAACTCGATGAAGACACCTACATCTCGAATTCTGTCTCTACTCTATCTTCTATTTGTGTAAATAGATTCTTCTATCAGGATGTTCATTTCAGTTCTATATTCTCAAGGGTAGAATAAACTTTATGTAAGTTGACTTGCTCTTTGTATAATGATTGAGTGTGGTCTCGGACGATGCCTAAGTGTTCATTGTTCCACAGGTGTAGGTAGTTAGTGGGGGTCTAGAATCTGGAGGGGCTTGTAGACGTAATTAACTAATATGAGATCAACCACAGAGTAAAAATGTGTATCTGCTCGTCCAACCCCTGGGGCTAGAATACACGGGAGTGCCAGAGACACCTCGGGTGTGGTTCACTCTCACTACCCAAGGTGAACCCGAAACACTCCGTTACACACACACAAACACACACTCTCTCTCTCTGTCTCTCTCTCTCTCTGTCTGTCTGTCTCTCTCTCTCTCTCTCTCTCTCTCTCTCTCTCTCTCTCTCTCTCTCTCTCTCTCTCTCTCTCTCTCTCTCTCTCTCTTTCTCTTGCACGCAGACAAAATACACACATTAACAGGTACAGCACAATTTCTGAAGAATGTTCTGTTCTATATATAGTCTTAATAGTAGCATATGTATATATACAAATACCCACACATGAATACAATCAGCGCTGCCAGTAGTGGGTTGTGCTCAATCTGCAAACCTCAAATCCCGAAACAACGAAATAAATCAATTTGATCATTGCTCACTGGACCTTAGACGCCTGGTGGGCCTTGCCAGATCGAGAAGACCTGATCATTCGAGGCCACATCAT